>OX438910.1:17762396-18362396 GCA_949316265.1 Diarsia mendica
GCGCCTGCAGCCGGGGGACCGCCTCGTGTCAGTGAACGGGCTCACTGTGGCGCGCAGTCCGCTCGCCGCTGCTGTTGCTGCCATCAAGAGTGCTCCTAGAGGTATCATACTATAGTAGCAGGCGGCGCGGCGGCACGTGACGCGCGCCTGCAGCCGGGGGACCGCCTCGTGTCAGTGAACGGGCTCACTGTGGCGCGCAGTCCGCTCGCCGCTGCTGTTGCTGCCATCAAGAGTGCTCCTAGAGGTATCATACTATAGTAGCAGGCGGCGCGGCGGCACGTGACGCGCGCCTGCAGCCGGGGGACCGCCTCGTGTCAGTGAACGGGCTCACTGTGGCGCGCAGTCCGCTCGCCGCTGCTGTTGCTGCCATCAAGAGTGCTCCTAGAGGTATCATACTATAGTAGCAGGCGGCGCGGCGGCACGTGACGCGCGCCTGCAGCCGGGGGACCGCCTCGTGTCAGTGAACGGGCTCACTGTGGCGCGCAGTCCGCTCGCCGCTGCTGTTGCTGCCATCAAGAGTGCTCCTAGAGGTATCATACTATAGTAGCAGGCGGCGCGGCGGCACGTGACGCGCGCCTGCAGCCGGGGGACCGCCTCGTGTCAGTGAACGGGCTCACTGTGGCGCGCAGTCCGCTCGCCGCTGCTGTTGCTGCCATCAAGAGTGCTCCTAGAGGTATCATACTATAGTAGCAGGCGGCGCGGCGGCACGTGACGCGCGCCTGCAGCCGGGGGACCGCCTCGTGTCAGTGAACGGGCTCACTGTGGCGCGCAGTCCGCTCGCCGCTGCTGTTGCTGCCATCAAGAGTGCTCCTAGAGGTATCATACTATAGTAGCAGGCGGCGCGGCGGCACGTGACGCGCGCCTGCAGCCGGGGGACCGCCTCGTGTCAGTGAACGGGCTCACTGTGGCGCGCAGTCCGCTCGCCGCTGCTGTTGCTGCCATCAAGAGTGCTCCTAGAGGTATCATACTATAGTAGCAGGCGGCGCGGCGGCACGTGACGCGCGCCTGCAGCCGGGGGACCGCCTCGTGTCAGTGAACGGGCTCACTGTGGCGCGCAGTCCGCTCGCCGCTGCTGTTGCTGCCATCAAGAGTGCTCCTAGAGGTATCATACTATAGTAGCAGGCGGCGCGGCGGCACGTGACGCGCGCCTGCAGCCGGGGGACCGCCTCGTGTCAGTGAACGGGCTCACTGTGGCGCGCAGTCCGCTCGCCGCTGCTGTTGCTGCCATCAAGAGTGCTCCTAGAGGTATCATACTATAGTAGCAGGCGGCGCGGCGGCACGTGACGCGCGCCTGCAGCCGGGGGACCGCCTCGTGTCAGTGAACGGGCTCACTGTGGCGCGCAGTCCGCTCGCCGCTGCTGTTGCTGCCATCAAGAGTGCTCCTAGAGGTATCATACTATAGTAGCAGGCGGCGCGGCGGCACGTGACGCGCGCCTGCAGCCGGGGGACCGCCTCGTGTCAGTGAACGGGCTCACTGTGGCGCGCAGTCCGCTCGCCGCTGCTGTTGCTGCCATCAAGAGTGCTCCTAGAGGTATCATACTATAGTAGCAGGCGGCGCGGCGGCACGTGACGCGCGCCTGCAGCCGGGGGACCGCCTCGTGTCAGTGAACGGGCTCACTGTGGCGCGCAGTCCGCTCGCCGCTGCTGTTGCTGCCATCAAGAGTGCTCCTAGAGGTATCATACTATAGTAGCAGGCGGCGCGGCGGCACGTGACGCGCGCCTGCAGCCGGGGGACCGCCTCGTGTCAGTGAACGGGCTCACTGTGGCGCGCAGTCCGCTCGCCGCTGCTGTTGCTGCCATCAAGAGTGCTCCTAGAGGTATCATACTATAGTAGCAGGCGGCGCGGCGGCACGTGACGCGCGCCTGCAGCCGGGGGACCGCCTCGTGTCAGTGAACGGGCTCACTGTGGCGCGCAGTCCGCTCGCCGCTGCTGTTGCTGCCATCAAGAGTGCTCCTAGAGGTATCATACTATAGTAGCAGGCGGCGCGGCGGCACGTGACGCGCGCCTGCAGCCGGGGGACCGCCTCGTGTCAGTGAACGGGCTCACTGTGGCGCGCAGTCCGCTCGCCGCTGCTGTTGCTGCCATCAAGAGTGCTCCTAGAGGTATCATACTATAGTAGCAGGCGGCGCGGCGGCACGTGACGCGCGCCTGCAGCCGGGGGACCGCCTCGTGTCAGTGAACGGGCTCACTGTGGCGCGCAGTCCGCTCGCCGCTGCTGTTGCTGCCATCAAGAGTGCTCCTAGAGGTATCATACTATAGTAGCAGGCGGCGCGGCGGCACGTGACGCGCGCCTGCAGCCGGGGGACCGCCTCGTGTCAGTGAACGGGCTCACTGTGGCGCGCAGTCCGCTCGCCGCTGCTGTTGCTGCCATCAAGAGTGCTCCTAGAGGTATCATACTATAGTAGCAGGCGGCGCGGCGGCACGTGACGCGCGCCTGCAGCCGGGGGACCGCCTCGTGTCAGTGAACGGGCTCACTGTGGCGCGCAGTCCGCTCGCCGCTGCTGTTGCTGCCATCAAGAGTGCTCCTAGAGGTATCATACTATAGTAGCAGGCGGCGCGGCGGCACGTGACGCGCGCCTGCAGCCGGGGGACCGCCTCGTGTCAGTGAACGGGCTCACTGTGGCGCGCAGTCCGCTCGCCGCTGCTGTTGCTGCCATCAAGAGTGCTCCTAGAGGTATCATACTATAGTAGCAGGCGGCGCGGCGGCACGTGACGCGCGCCTGCAGCCGGGGGACCGCCTCGTGTCAGTGAACGGGCTCACTGTGGCGCGCAGTCCGCTCGCCGCTGCTGTTGCTGCCATCAAGAGTGCTCCTAGAGGTATCATACTATAGTAGCAGGCGGCGCGGCGGCACGTGACGCGCGCCTGCAGCCGGGGGACCGCCTCGTGTCAGTGAACGGGCTCACTGTGGCGCGCAGTCCGCTCGCCGCTGCTGTTGCTGCCATCAAGAGTGCTCCTAGAGGTATCATACTATAGTAGCAGGCGGCGCGGCGGCACGTGACGCGCGCCTGCAGCCGGGGGACCGCCTCGTGTCAGTGAACGGGCTCACTGTGGCGCGCAGTCCGCTCGCCGCTGCTGTTGCTGCCATCAAGAGTGCTCCTAGAGGTATCATACTATAGTAGCAGGCGGCGCGGCGGCACGTGACGCGCGCCTGCAGCCGGGGGACCGCCTCGTGTCAGTGAACGGGCTCACTGTGGCGCGCAGTCCGCTCGCCGCTGCTGTTGCTGCCATCAAGAGTGCTCCTAGAGGTATCATACTATAGTAGCAGGCGGCGCGGCGGCACGTGACGCGCGCCTGCAGCCGGGGGACCGCCTCGTGTCAGTGAACGGGCTCACTGTGGCGCGCAGTCCGCTCGCCGCTGCTGTTGCTGCCATCAAGAGTGCTCCTAGAGGTATCATACTATAGTAGCAGGCGGCGCGGCGGCACGTGACGCGCGCCTGCAGCCGGGGGACCGCCTCGTGTCAGTGAACGGGCTCACTGTGGCGCGCAGTCCGCTCGCCGCTGCTGTTGCTGCCATCAAGAGTGCTCCTAGAGGTATCATACTATAGTAGCAGGCGGCGCGGCGGCACGTGACGCGCGCCTGCAGCCGGGGGACCGCCTCGTGTCAGTGAACGGGCTCACTGTGGCGCGCAGTCCGCTCGCCGCTGCTGTTGCTGCCATCAAGAGTGCTCCTAGAGGTATCATACTATAGTAGCAGGCGGCGCGGCGGCACGTGACGCGCGCCTGCAGCCGGGGGACCGCCTCGTGTCAGTGAACGGGCTCACTGTGGCGCGCAGTCCGCTCGCCGCTGCTGTTGCTGCCATCAAGAGTGCTCCTAGAGGTATCATACTATAGTAGCAGGCGGCGCGGCGGCACGTGACGCGCGCCTGCAGCCGGGGGACCGCCTCGTGTCAGTGAACGGGCTCACTGTGGCGCGCAGTCCGCTCGCCGCTGCTGTTGCTGCCATCAAGAGTGCTCCTAGAGGTATCATACTATAGTAGCAGGCGGCGCGGCGGCACGTGACGCGCGCCTGCAGCCGGGGGACCGCCTCGTGTCAGTGAACGGGCTCACTGTGGCGCGCAGTCCGCTCGCCGCTGCTGTTGCTGCCATCAAGAGTGCTCCTAGAGGTATCATACTATAGTAGCAGGCGGCGCGGCGGCACGTGACGCGCGCCTGCAGCCGGGGGACCGCCTCGTGTCAGTGAACGGGCTCACTGTGGCGCGCAGTCCGCTCGCCGCTGCTGTTGCTGCCATCAAGAGTGCTCCTAGAGGTATCATACTATAGTAGCAGGCGGCGCGGCGGCACGTGACGCGCGCCTGCAGCCGGGGGACCGCCTCGTGTCAGTGAACGGGCTCACTGTGGCGCGCAGTCCGCTCGCCGCTGCTGTTGCTGCCATCAAGAGTGCTCCTAGAGGTATCATACTATAGTAGCAGGCGGCGCGGCGGCACGTGACGCGCGCCTGCAGCCGGGGGACCGCCTCGTGTCAGTGAACGGGCTCACTGTGGCGCGCAGTCCGCTCGCCGCTGCTGTTGCTGCCATCAAGAGTGCTCCTAGAGGTATCATACTATAGTAGCAGGCGGCGCGGCGGCACGTGACGCGCGCCTGCAGCCGGGGGACCGCCTCGTGTCAGTGAACGGGCTCACTGTGGCGCGCAGTCCGCTCGCCGCTGCTGTTGCTGCCATCAAGAGTGCTCCTAGAGGTATCATACTATAGTAGCAGGCGGCGCGGCGGCACGTGACGCGCGCCTGCAGCCGGGGGACCGCCTCGTGTCAGTGAACGGGCTCACTGTGGCGCGCAGTCCGCTCGCCGCTGCTGTTGCTGCCATCAAGAGTGCTCCTAGAGGTATCATACTATAGTAGCAGGCGGCGCGGCGGCACGTGACGCGCGCCTGCAGCCGGGGGACCGCCTCGTGTCAGTGAACGGGCTCACTGTGGCGCGCAGTCCGCTCGCCGCTGCTGTTGCTGCCATCAAGAGTGCTCCTAGAGGTATCATACTATAGTAGCAGGCGGCGCGGCGGCACGTGACGCGCGCCTGCAGCCGGGGGACCGCCTCGTGTCAGTGAACGGGCTCACTGTGGCGCGCAGTCCGCTCGCCGCTGCTGTTGCTGCCATCAAGAGTGCTCCTAGAGGTATCATACTATAGTAGCAGGCGGCGCGGCGGCACGTGACGCGCGCCTGCAGCCGGGGGACCGCCTCGTGTCAGTGAACGGGCTCACTGTGGCGCGCAGTCCGCTCGCCGCTGCTGTTGCTGCCATCAAGAGTGCTCCTAGAGGTATCATACTATAGTAGCAGGCGGCGCGGCGGCACGTGACGCGCGCCTGCAGCCGGGGGACCGCCTCGTGTCAGTGAACGGGCTCACTGTGGCGCGCAGTCCGCTCGCCGCTGCTGTTGCTGCCATCAAGAGTGCTCCTAGAGGTATCATACTATAGTAGCAGGCGGCGCGGCGGCACGTGACGCGCGCCTGCAGCCGGGGGACCGCCTCGTGTCAGTGAACGGGCTCACTGTGGCGCGCAGTCCGCTCGCCGCTGCTGTTGCTGCCATCAAGAGTGCTCCTAGAGGTATCATACTATAGTAGCAGGCGGCGCGGCGGCACGTGACGCGCGCCTGCAGCCGGGGGACCGCCTCGTGTCAGTGAACGGGCTCACTGTGGCGCGCAGTCCGCTCGCCGCTGCTGTTGCTGCCATCAAGAGTGCTCCTAGAGGTATCATACTATAGTAGCAGGCGGCGCGGCGGCACGTGACGCGCGCCTGCAGCCGGGGGACCGCCTCGTGTCAGTGAACGGGCTCACTGTGGCGCGCAGTCCGCTCGCCGCTGCTGTTGCTGCCATCAAGAGTGCTCCTAGAGGTATCATACTATAGTAGCAGGCGGCGCGGCGGCACGTGACGCGCGCCTGCAGCCGGGGGACCGCCTCGTGTCAGTGAACGGGCTCACTGTGGCGCGCAGTCCGCTCGCCGCTGCTGTTGCTGCCATCAAGAGTGCTCCTAGAGGTATCATACTATAGTAGCAGGCGGCGCGGCGGCACGTGACGCGCGCCTGCAGCCGGGGGACCGCCTCGTGTCAGTGAACGGGCTCACTGTGGCGCGCAGTCCGCTCGCCGCTGCTGTTGCTGCCATCAAGAGTGCTCCTAGAGGTATCATACTATAGTAGCAGGCGGCGCGGCGGCACGTGACGCGCGCCTGCAGCCGGGGGACCGCCTCGTGTCAGTGAACGGGCTCACTGTGGCGCGCAGTCCGCTCGCCGCTGCTGTTGCTGCCATCAAGAGTGCTCCTAGAGGTATCATACTATAGTAGCAGGCGGCGCGGCGGCACGTGACGCGCGCCTGCAGCCGGGGGACCGCCTCGTGTCAGTGAACGGGCTCACTGTGGCGCGCAGTCCGCTCGCCGCTGCTGTTGCTGCCATCAAGAGTGCTCCTAGAGGTATCATACTATAGTAGCAGGCGGCGCGGCGGCACGTGACGCGCGCCTGCAGCCGGGGGACCGCCTCGTGTCAGTGAACGGGCTCACTGTGGCGCGCAGTCCGCTCGCCGCTGCTGTTGCTGCCATCAAGAGTGCTCCTAGAGGTATCATACTATAGTAGCAGGCGGCGCGGCGGCACGTGACGCGCGCCTGCAGCCGGGGGACCGCCTCGTGTCAGTGAACGGGCTCACTGTGGCGCGCAGTCCGCTCGCCGCTGCTGTTGCTGCCATCAAGAGTGCTCCTAGAGGTATCATACTATAGTAGCAGGCGGCGCGGCGGCACGTGACGCGCGCCTGCAGCCGGGGGACCGCCTCGTGTCAGTGAACGGGCTCACTGTGGCGCGCAGTCCGCTCGCCGCTGCTGTTGCTGCCATCAAGAGTGCTCCTAGAGGTATCATACTATAGTAGCAGGCGGCGCGGCGGCACGTGACGCGCGCCTGCAGCCGGGGGACCGCCTCGTGTCAGTGAACGGGCTCACTGTGGCGCGCAGTCCGCTCGCCGCTGCTGTTGCTGCCATCAAGAGTGCTCCTAGAGGTATCATACTATAGTAGCAGGCGGCGCGGCGGCACGTGACGCGCGCCTGCAGCCGGGGGACCGCCTCGTGTCAGTGAACGGGCTCACTGTGGCGCGCAGTCCGCTCGCCGCTGCTGTTGCTGCCATCAAGAGTGCTCCTAGAGGTATCATACTATAGTAGCAGGCGGCGCGGCGGCACGTGACGCGCGCCTGCAGCCGGGGGACCGCCTCGTGTCAGTGAACGGGCTCACTGTGGCGCGCAGTCCGCTCGCCGCTGCTGTTGCTGCCATCAAGAGTGCTCCTAGAGGTATCATACTATAGTAGCAGGCGGCGCGGCGGCACGTGACGCGCGCCTGCAGCCGGGGGACCGCCTCGTGTCAGTGAACGGGCTCACTGTGGCGCGCAGTCCGCTCGCCGCTGCTGTTGCTGCCATCAAGAGTGCTCCTAGAGGTATCATACTATAGTAGCAGGCGGCGCGGCGGCACGTGACGCGCGCCTGCAGCCGGGGGACCGCCTCGTGTCAGTGAACGGGCTCACTGTGGCGCGCAGTCCGCTCGCCGCTGCTGTTGCTGCCATCAAGAGTGCTCCTAGAGGTATCATACTATAGTAGCAGGCGGCGCGGCGGCACGTGACGCGCGCCTGCAGCCGGGGGACCGCCTCGTGTCAGTGAACGGGCTCACTGTGGCGCGCAGTCCGCTCGCCGCTGCTGTTGCTGCCATCAAGAGTGCTCCTAGAGGTATCATACTATAGTAGCAGGCGGCGCGGCGGCACGTGACGCGCGCCTGCAGCCGGGGGACCGCCTCGTGTCAGTGAACGGGCTCACTGTGGCGCGCAGTCCGCTCGCCGCTGCTGTTGCTGCCATCAAGAGTGCTCCTAGAGGTATCATACTATAGTAGCAGGCGGCGCGGCGGCACGTGACGCGCGCCTGCAGCCGGGGGACCGCCTCGTGTCAGTGAACGGGCTCACTGTGGCGCGCAGTCCGCTCGCCGCTGCTGTTGCTGCCATCAAGAGTGCTCCTAGAGGTATCATACTATAGTAGCAGGCGGCGCGGCGGCACGTGACGCGCGCCTGCAGCCGGGGGACCGCCTCGTGTCAGTGAACGGGCTCACTGTGGCGCGCAGTCCGCTCGCCGCTGCTGTTGCTGCCATCAAGAGTGCTCCTAGAGGTATCATACTATAGTAGCAGGCGGCGCGGCGGCACGTGACGCGCGCCTGCAGCCGGGGGACCGCCTCGTGTCAGTGAACGGGCTCACTGTGGCGCGCAGTCCGCTCGCCGCTGCTGTTGCTGCCATCAAGAGTGCTCCTAGAGGTATCATACTATAGTAGCAGGCGGCGCGGCGGCACGTGACGCGCGCCTGCAGCCGGGGGACCGCCTCGTGTCAGTGAACGGGCTCACTGTGGCGCGCAGTCCGCTCGCCGCTGCTGTTGCTGCCATCAAGAGTGCTCCTAGAGGTATCATACTATAGTAGCAGGCGGCGCGGCGGCACGTGACGCGCGCCTGCAGCCGGGGGACCGCCTCGTGTCAGTGAACGGGCTCACTGTGGCGCGCAGTCCGCTCGCCGCTGCTGTTGCTGCCATCAAGAGTGCTCCTAGAGGTATCATACTATAGTAGCAGGCGGCGCGGCGGCACGTGACGCGCGCCTGCAGCCGGGGGACCGCCTCGTGTCAGTGAACGGGCTCACTGTGGCGCGCAGTCCGCTCGCCGCTGCTGTTGCTGCCATCAAGAGTGCTCCTAGAGGTATCATACTATAGTAGCAGGCGGCGCGGCGGCACGTGACGCGCGCCTGCAGCCGGGGGACCGCCTCGTGTCAGTGAACGGGCTCACTGTGGCGCGCAGTCCGCTCGCCGCTGCTGTTGCTGCCATCAAGAGTGCTCCTAGAGGTATCATACTATAGTAGCAGGCGGCGCGGCGGCACGTGACGCGCGCCTGCAGCCGGGGGACCGCCTCGTGTCAGTGAACGGGCTCACTGTGGCGCGCAGTCCGCTCGCCGCTGCTGTTGCTGCCATCAAGAGTGCTCCTAGAGGTATCATACTATAGTAGCAGGCGGCGCGGCGGCACGTGACGCGCGCCTGCAGCCGGGGGACCGCCTCGTGTCAGTGAACGGGCTCACTGTGGCGCGCAGTCCGCTCGCCGCTGCTGTTGCTGCCATCAAGAGTGCTCCTAGAGGTATCATACTATAGTAGCAGGCGGCGCGGCGGCACGTGACGCGCGCCTGCAGCCGGGGGACCGCCTCGTGTCAGTGAACGGGCTCACTGTGGCGCGCAGTCCGCTCGCCGCTGCTGTTGCTGCCATCAAGAGTGCTCCTAGAGGTATCATACTATAGTAGCAGGCGGCGCGGCGGCACGTGACGCGCGCCTGCAGCCGGGGGACCGCCTCGTGTCAGTGAACGGGCTCACTGTGGCGCGCAGTCCGCTCGCCGCTGCTGTTGCTGCCATCAAGAGTGCTCCTAGAGGTATCATACTATAGTAGCAGGCGGCGCGGCGGCACGTGACGCGCGCCTGCAGCCGGGGGACCGCCTCGTGTCAGTGAACGGGCTCACTGTGGCGCGCAGTCCGCTCGCCGCTGCTGTTGCTGCCATCAAGAGTGCTCCTAGAGGTATCATACTATAGTAGCAGGCGGCGCGGCGGCACGTGACGCGCGCCTGCAGCCGGGGGACCGCCTCGTGTCAGTGAACGGGCTCACTGTGGCGCGCAGTCCGCTCGCCGCTGCTGTTGCTGCCATCAAGAGTGCTCCTAGAGGTATCATACTATAGTAGCAGGCGGCGCGGCGGCACGTGACGCGCGCCTGCAGCCGGGGGACCGCCTCGTGTCAGTGAACGGGCTCACTGTGGCGCGCAGTCCGCTCGCCGCTGCTGTTGCTGCCATCAAGAGTGCTCCTAGAGGTATCATACTATAGTAGCAGGCGGCGCGGCGGCACGTGACGCGCGCCTGCAGCCGGGGGACCGCCTCGTGTCAGTGAACGGGCTCACTGTGGCGCGCAGTCCGCTCGCCGCTGCTGTTGCTGCCATCAAGAGTGCTCCTAGAGGTATCATACTATAGTAGCAGGCGGCGCGGCGGCACGTGACGCGCGCCTGCAGCCGGGGGACCGCCTCGTGTCAGTGAACGGGCTCACTGTGGCGCGCAGTCCGCTCGCCGCTGCTGTTGCTGCCATCAAGAGTGCTCCTAGAGGTATCATACTATAGTAGCAGGCGGCGCGGCGGCACGTGACGCGCGCCTGCAGCCGGGGGACCGCCTCGTGTCAGTGAACGGGCTCACTGTGGCGCGCAGTCCGCTCGCCGCTGCTGTTGCTGCCATCAAGAGTGCTCCTAGAGGTATCATACTATAGTAGCAGGCGGCGCGGCGGCACGTGACGCGCGCCTGCAGCCGGGGGACCGCCTCGTGTCAGTGAACGGGCTCACTGTGGCGCGCAGTCCGCTCGCCGCTGCTGTTGCTGCCATCAAGAGTGCTCCTAGAGGTATCATACTATAGTAGCAGGCGGCGCGGCGGCACGTGACGCGCGCCTGCAGCCGGGGGACCGCCTCGTGTCAGTGAACGGGCTCACTGTGGCGCGCAGTCCGCTCGCCGCTGCTGTTGCTGCCATCAAGAGTGCTCCTAGAGGTATCATACTATAGTAGCAGGCGGCGCGGCGGCACGTGACGCGCGCCTGCAGCCGGGGGACCGCCTCGTGTCAGTGAACGGGCTCACTGTGGCGCGCAGTCCGCTCGCCGCTGCTGTTGCTGCCATCAAGAGTGCTCCTAGAGGTATCATACTATAGTAGCAGGCGGCGCGGCGGCACGTGACGCGCGCCTGCAGCCGGGGGACCGCCTCGTGTCAGTGAACGGGCTCACTGTGGCGCGCAGTCCGCTCGCCGCTGCTGTTGCTGCCATCAAGAGTGCTCCTAGAGGTATCATACTATAGTAGCAGGCGGCGCGGCGGCACGTGACGCGCGCCTGCAGCCGGGGGACCGCCTCGTGTCAGTGAACGGGCTCACTGTGGCGCGCAGTCCGCTCGCCGCTGCTGTTGCTGCCATCAAAAGTGCTCCTAGAGGTATCATACTATCGGATACTGGCTTTAGTAACAACATTTTTGACATAGGTACTACAACCAGAATAAAATTCTACGTACCAAACTGAATGTGTGGCGACAGCGAAATCTATCGCACCCCATTCAAACCAATGACATTTCCTACATCGCGCCTCAGACCAAGAAATAAAGAAAGACGGCGCGCCGCGAACACCAACAGTGAAGCCACAAAACCACGCGCCTATAGCAAGTAAACATACAAGCTCACGCACACACCTTGTGGTATTTCGCTATTCTAAACCACGTATTTTATTTATTTCACTGAGTGAGCTGTAGTGTTCTCATAAAATACTTACTTATTTACATTTTACATCATATACTTACACTTCGCATCATCATACGTTCATACGTTTTATTGGTTTATGCATTACTATTCTGCGAATCGGTCTAAAACGATTCGTTTCCTTCTAAAATATCTAAAATAAAATAAATAATTTTCATATTTTTCATTGTTATGACACTTTACGTCAGGCTGTCAAACTATCAATACTTTTTCTTTTAATTTTCTGTCATAGTTTCTTACTAGCTTAGTCTAAGAAGGTTACTTTTGATTTATGTAATTTAAATTCTTTTTATCAATATGTTAGCCCAAATATTATACTTTAAACCTTACATAGCTCAGATATTGTATTTTATAACTTACATATAATTAATTAACACGCTCTCAGAATTCTACGAAAAGGTTTTGGATTGAATATTACTGGCTGTTCTGAATACTGGCAAGTTGTATTTCTAAGACGAAGAAGTCACTATTTTAAATTCTGAAAAATGAACTGAAAATGACAAGCTGTGGATCTATAAAAACTGAAATTATTTCACACGCGGGGACTTCTAATCTGAATCTGATCGAGGAAACATCTCCAATACTCTAAGTTCTACACTGGTTCATTGTTGCTGCTGGTCCTCCTACTCAAGGTGACGCTGATACTGCTGCTGGTCCTCCTACTCAAGGTGACGCTGACACTAAAGAGGACCATCTTAATCACAACCAGAGTGACCTGCACTGCCGTGGAACCATAAAGCCAAGGATAACCACAACCGTAAAGTTCTTTAAAACCTCCTCCCTCCTCCCTTCTGAGAGTGTGCCCTTTTTTATAACTTGTTTTGTATTTTTTACTTTTCCCTCAATATTATAATGTTCAAGTCTACTGTCTCAACTCTTTTATTCCTCTAAATTCAGTAGATTTGTTACAACCTACACTAAAACCACACGCATTTCTCCTAGAACGTCACGACTTCACGAGACATTGTTACACATAGATAAAAAGTTGGCTTCACTTTTGATGTTCGTGGCGCGCCGTCTTCCTTTTTTTGTTGGTCTGAGACATCGCGCTATCAACTTTATCCGCGACATTAACCTAAGGAGAACCCGACTTACCCACCAGATACAACACCCGTCTGGTCGGAGGATCCTCCATTTTCTATGGGGTATGAGGAACTTTACACCCTATTCCTCATATCCCCCCCAAAGACGAATCCGCAACTTAGCTCTCTTTCATAGTACTTATTTCTTTCAATCATAAGCAAAGTTAGCACCCATCATTATCATTCACATTTGAACAAACACGTGGTATTACTAGCAAACAAATACTAGAATGTTATAAGTGTAAATGCAATACAGCAAGTTCAATGATATCTAGAGCTGATTGTGTTTTCTTTAGACAAATACTTGCTTTGTGATCACGTCGTACGTTTGTGGTTGTTGACAAGGAGCTATAAACGTGTGAACATGCACGTGTTATAAATTATCTATAGACATTATGTAATGTTCATCATCATAATTGTCCTACCTTATTAAAATTTATTTGAGGTCAGCGTCGCATGTCTTCTTGTTTCTTACTTCTATGTCTGGTCTTTTAGCAGTCACCTCCTTTCTAGCCACAATGACATCATCCTTCACACAGCCCATCTATCGTTTATTTGATCTTTTTCCATTTTATATTGTAAATCCTTCTCAAAATCAGCCTTACCAAAGTATACAGTGGCATACTACCTGGCTTACAAGGACGAGGATTTTTGATTTAAAAAAGTGTCTATAGAGTTCCTTGTCCATTCTTCTTCATCTACGTTTTGTAATGGGCAACTGTCAAGTTACAATGCCTTGTGATTTTAGCTTCGCTTTATTTGTTTTTATATGTCATTCAAAAGTGCCTCTAAAGGTCTTGTTCAAATAAATGCTTTGAAGACTTCGATCTTAGTTTCAAACCTATCGGGGTATTAATTTGTGTAATTCATTTTATCACCATTACTCTAAAATGAAAAATCATTTTACTTTAAAAAAGGAAATCTCCTCCTTTTCACCTCGATTATCATCACTCGTTGATGTAACGTCGTTATCAGTAATTACCCCATTGATAACACAACGCTGTGTCAACAAACATTACAGATAGATCATCATCTTGTTTCATAGTAGAGTTTCTTTAAGCAAAGTCGGTGGCGTCTTAGCCAAAATTTATGTGAATTTTAAAAGTAATAGGGAGATTAATTAAAACTTCTGGTAATGGTCTAGTAGTGTCTTAGAGGATTTTCTTGTAAAACTTCAACATTCTAGGTAGAATTTTATTTTTGTTTTGTGAAAACTTGGTTCTTGCTGCCTATTTTGCTTCTGGTCATTACAAAAACTCAGTGTTATTTTAGTTTATTAGAAGAAGTGTGTGTTTTATTTAACGTGGTCTCTTTATTACGCTACATAGCACCATATACATCTACGTACGTATGTCTTAAGGACTTAATCGTTATGTTGCCGTCACTGTACTTTTTTAGTGTTTTTCATGAAAGACTAATATCCGAATAGTCATCTTTAAAATGTGTAATCTAGTCTGTTGAAGTTCAATATTGTGTAGTTCATTTATGCCTGCTTTCAATAACTAGTTGATACCTAAATGAATTTTATGATAATTATAAGCAGCTGTGCAATATATTGCGTTACTTATCTTGAAATCTTGTTCAAAATAATGCTACTGAAAGTCACATGTCGTCACGTTTACAAATACTTTGTTTCTATTGTTTCAGGAATAGTAACTATTGGAATAGCAAAGCCGCTACCGTGTAGTACAGTCGTCGGTGGAGAGAAGGCAAACGGACATAGCATACAGAGCAGTCAGGTAAGAACAGACTTATTATTATGTCAAAAATTTGGAGATTAAAATATTATTTTTTCTTGTACACAACAGTCCACTAGTAGTATGACCAAACACAGGGTAATGTCGCAGTAAAATAAAAAGATCTGCCTTAAGGTAAATGCCTAGACTCGGACTAATAATGATAAATTCTAATTATTGTGATGTTTTTTTCTTAGTTAATAGTAGTGATGATGACTATAAATAATTGAGCTGTTGTTAACAAGAATTTTGAAGTTTGCAATGTGTTTGGGTTTGGGTTTCGAATACTAAACTTTATATATATATTAATAAGGTCCCATTAAAATAGGTGGACAAGATTTCAGAATTCATTCAGACCACCAAAATAAGGACGATGGTAAAAAAAAAATAAGAAAAACGCATTTAAGTACCTACTCATAAAGGATGAGTTTGTTCTTGAGTGCCGGCAATTTAATACTTTGAGTAAAAAAAAATCACTTTATTTAATGTTTTTTTTTTGTTTAAATATATATATTTGGTTAGACCTACTGAACGCTATGTTAAAATTTGTCCACCTATTTTAATGGGACCTTATATAAATCTTATGATTTAAATTAATATTTTTATAAATACCTGATGTGAAGTCATAAGATTTAAATTAAAGTTATAATAGTAACGTGTTGAAACTAAATAAACATCTAAGTTTTTAACCTGACATGATCACTAACATTATCAATAACTCTGAAAACAGTATCGGGAACTCAAATCAAACAATAAACATAGTAAATATCCCGTTTTCAGTGCTAATGATAAATATAAAACAATTTTACTTAAAATTTTGAGAAATTTTTATTTTATTTAATACGAGGTGTGTCGTGATATTGTACACTGAGGGGAAAATAAAAGTAAGTTCCGGTTTCTCTTACTAAAGCTTGTCTTTGCTTAGAGCAGTATTAACTACCTATAACGTAGCATGCATTTTTATAACGATATTATTCTTACTTCCAAATTCTTCTTTGTACAATAAAGGGAATCACGTTACCGCTCTAAGGATTGTTCTAGCAATTATAAAGATTAGTTTCTTACATTTTTTTTTCTATGGAATATTTCCCTTTAGTGTACAATATTGTTTGCATGCTTTATTGCTAATAAGTACGCAATTTTTATTCAAATTTTAATTATTTTTAGTAATTTTCTTAACTCTGCGAATCGAAAACCGATTAACGTGAAACTTTAAATGAACAGAATAATAACCACAAAATTCCCTTGATTTTCAGAAATTGGAATACTTCACAAAAATCCTGCGTCTAATTATGTCTCTACACCGGGATATAATGGAGCTCCAGCTCCAATGTTCCCACGACATTCTGGAGCCGCAGCCCTTCCGAGTAGCTCCAAAAATCAAGGCAGAGATCACGATGAAATGACAAAGAGACCGGCTGAAGTATACTGTCAGCGTGGAAGTTCCAGATACTGGGAACCGTCAAGAAGTGGGTGAAATGAACTGTGATGAACTGGATATTTAATTGTTCATCGTAAGGCTGGAGCTGTATTAGGCCACTGATTATTTTGTGGAAGAAATGTTTCGATTGTGAAAGTTATTATACCATTTTACATGGTGTGGCGATAGTAAGCCAGAAAGTGTTTGCTGGTACAGTTACAAACACCAATATGTATAAACCTAGCTATTTATAAAAAAGTTTTTCTCTAATGGTATTTATACCAATTAAATATTGTCTCGGCCATAGTATTTTTTAACGGCACGGTTGGCGCAGTGGCTGCTGAGCGATTAACATCTAAACTGCGTGTCGTGGGTTCAAATCCGCAAGTGAACAAATATTTCTATGGCCTATCGGCAGTTATTCTGGACTTGGATGTTCGTGTATCTGAGTTTGAATGTTTATAAACGCACCCGCGGTATTGGAAAAACTCCTAGGGCACAAAAATCACGGTTGCATTTTAGTAGGTGTGTACATATTGGTGTTTTTGACTGTACTGTCATGTTGTGCTGGATTTAGGTTAGGTATATTATGATATAATTGCTGTTGTGAATAAAATTGGGTACAACCCTTAGAAAAATGTGAAAAAATAATTGTGTTAAATGTAAATCGATAATATGCAGTTGTTTTACATTGAATCATACAGCTTTTTCTACATGGAGCCCCAAAAGTATTTGAAGCAGTAGCTTGAAATATATCTTCCTTTACATTTTCGAACCAAAGCGCTGGTTAAGAACTGATTGATAGTAATAAGCTCAATTTGTTGGAGTTTTGATAAACATGTAAGTTTATACGTAGAGTAAGTAGGGTGAGGAAAAACAATGAAAGGCTATAATGAAGAAGGTTATTAATGTTTTTGCTACTGAAATGAAAAGATAAAAATTGAAGCATGTGAGCTAATTTTGCAGCCAGACATGCTGTATCTAATGTAATGCAAAACATTAGACGTTGAGACAAAATATTACAGAGAAAAAGAAATTCCATAAGGTTAGGAAATGCTAAAATAAAACTGATTGGTCAAATGAAACTTAAGAAACGTCCACTTTTTGAATACTTATGAGCTTGTAAGTTGGTCAATGTTGCTTTTTAAATGTCTTAAAACCTAATTGTATACTAAATTGTCCCTATTTATTAGTATGCACCTAAAAATCTATGATCTATGTCCCTATTGGGTTTTAGCAATTTTAATCTTCAAAATCTTTACCATTTCTTCGAATGTCGCTTGATATGAAACTAGCTATAATGTTTTAGAATAAGGGCAATGCTGCGAAAGAATTAATTTATAAGTGAAAAAAATCACAAGTAATATTATTTTGTGAATTGACATGGAAAGGAAAAATATCATTATAGTTAAATAGTGTAATTACCAAAGTAGGACTTTTTGTGAAACATCTAAATGGTTAGCCAATCAAATAGAATCTGTGAATAAAAAATATCCAAAAAAGTAGTCGTGCTCAATTCCAATAAACAGATGATTCCATCTTAGTAGGTATAAGAATGTTATATTAAAATTATTGTGATTTTAGATATCGATGTCTATTTATATCATGGTTGTGTAGTTGCGAAATATAGTATATAATTAAATTGTAGATTATATGTGTTAGCCGTCAATTTCGGAAATGTGATAGCTTTTCTAGTCATACTCTTATTGCATTGTGATACAGTTCAATATTGTTGCTTAAAACGAAAGTTCCCTTAGGGTATCTACTTATGTATTTTGCAGGACACATTATGTATGTATGTAAAACTGGATTTTCTTGTCTGACCATAGTTTGTTGATATACATTAGTTAAGGGTGGTCACAGCCTGTAATAATTATGTGTTGTAGAAATCACATTTTAATTATTTCTCTTCAAATAAAATTATTTTTATTGCCATAATCCTAAAACAAATAGGAAATATCAAAGAAAATACTTAACTTCTATCGAAAACACGAGTATCTAGTAAATAACGCTTGAGTTAAATAGAAAAAAGGACAGCATAAAGTAAACCATTGAAATTGAAATGACGTATATTAAATACCTCAAAGGAAGTGAAGATAGCTTTAAAGAAAATATAATGACACAATACTCATGTCTACTAAAACAATTATAAAACTGCAGTCAATTTAAAAGGAATTAAAAATAACTTTGCTTGAAATTAAAAAATAAAAGTTTACAGGTAATTCATAACATATCATAGGTTAAGCATCGCATATTGTTTTTGTAAATATACTGATATTTAAATAAAAGAACATATAATTTATATAAATATATTTATTGTTTTATATAAATTATTTAAAAATAATTATAAAGACTGTTAAAACTTGTGTTGAAAATTCGAACATTCCATTTGCGGATATTAGACATTTTGTTAAATGTCTGATTTATGTTATTGTGTACTACATTATTTTAGACATTACCCATTTAGAACCACCTTTTATTTTATAAACAGTTTTGTAATATACCTGTAATGAAATGTTATTTCCTGTTCAATCATTTAAGACTGAATTAGAGTCTGGAGATGGCCTAATTTAATGCCAATAAAGTAAAGGAAGAAGTGCTATAGAAGAAAAAATATGTCTAAAAGGTCTAACTATTACTAACTTCGAAACTTTCTGACAATTTAATCAATCAAGTACCTAACCCTTTACGTTGTCACGTGATGGTCTTTAGTTGAACTTTAAATTTTGATAAAGTCTAAGGAGAAAATCTATGCGGTAGCCCGCAACAAAATCACATTAGATTATTTAAAGTTTAAATATTAAACGAAATTAAAAAAAGAAAATTCTCAATTCGTTTGTATTTTTTTGAACGTTTCTTACATCCTACAGGGTGTTCCCGATGATGAGTTCATAGGAACATTTTTAAACTATCAAATAAATTCTAACACCGAAATCGTTGTCGTATCGTCAGCACCAACCTACCTACTTTTCCATTATTCTTTTATTCTTTTTTTTTTCCACACGTTGTTCGGTGCAAATGATTCCTAAGCTTAGTAAACCAATATTTGTTTGTAAATGTTATTGTATTTCGTTTACAGTTTTATGCTATTTAGTTTTTTTTTTTTTTTTTGATAGTTTAAAAATGTTCCTATGAACTAGTACTATCAGTGGTTTCATTTATTGTCGTATCATCGGCCCCACCCTGTATAAATCTGTCAATCTGATTTAAAAAAAAACACTGCAATTTTGAGCCTAAAACTCCTCATCCACAAGAAACTCTATATGTGGTGATGTTTTTTTTTGATGAATTACTTTTAACTGATAGAATCCAGAAGAACTTCTACCTAGACTGTCTTAAATATTTATCACGTTATAACTCTTCACAAGATGATCTCAATCCACCCGTTGTTAAGGTCTAAGTTTATAAGTTATACATAAAACGCTCGATATGGTGTCTGTCCGTCGCTTTCATCCGTGTTAAATGTTACATGTTCTACGCTTTGTTGTGTGTCGCTAAATATACGTTGCACATCACTTTCCGTGTTTTATTTCTATTTCTTTCTAGTAAAATAAATATCCTAAACGTGGTCACAGGCTACATGCTGGCAATGGAGCGTAAGATGAAAATAAATCTATAGAGAATGGAAGAGACCTACACGAAAAAGGTTACTACTAATTTAGCACATCATTTCGAGAAACCCTGAGGCTTCAAAATAACCGATAAAAGATCTATATATAGGGGGTTTAGAATGAGAACCGTTTTCGTGTCGGTGTCCTTTCCACCCTGTATATGAAAATAATTTATCTATCAAATAATAAAATCACTCTTAAACCTATAAACTTTGTCAACTTTGTCACGCAACTACATGACAGTCGTGACGAAAATAACACTTGCATAAATTACGTACTAAGTGACGTTTGTAGACTTCAGCCTAGGACATTGTTATGCTTTCACGGTTTCTAACTAAAGTTACATTGCCACTTATGGGAATTCATCCGTCATCAAACCCATAGTGCTTGCAACAGGGTCCAAATATCTAGAGCTTTGAGATTAACTGATAATCACGGAAAATATCCCGTAAGTGACAATGTCAGTTTAAGACATAGTTGTTCTCGACTTTGCAATTTAGAACTTTGTACCAACAAAAATTGTTTGACCAAATACCACTTTTCTTTCAAAATAAAAACTCAATTATTTAAATTAGGCTGATATCAGCACTTTTTGAACGCCTGCAAGGGAGAGATATAAATGTCTATTCATAAAAGATGTAAAAAATGTCCCTTTACAAAACATTAATGAGAATTTTCTGCAAAACCTCGAACCTACCTATAATGTAACAACCGCAGATAATGAACAACAGACTGTTCTAAAAAAAAGTTACTATCGTATACGTCTTTCTTGTTTACAATTGCTATACTATTATTTACTTGAAAATCGAAGTTAACACTGATTGTTTGATGATCACTCACAACTACATCGGAAAGTCCAGAAAAAACAAACAAAAAGAATGACTTTGCCATATGTTCGTCACGTCCCAGATTGAGACGAACGTTGGCTCACTCAAAACACTCATAAAATCTTAAGTAGTTTACACTTCGTTGTTTTATTGCCAACTGCCGAATAACACCTACATGTTTTACAGGAATGTATTAACTCCCTGGCATCCGATGACCACACCGGTATGGATTCCTTCCACGAATGTCTGCAAGAATACGGCGAAGGTCTAGAAGTAGTACAAATATGCCTTGAACCTGAAGAAGCTTCTATAAAGGACGATGAACTGTCGGTCCTAGGAGATCTCAGTCTCGACGATTGTAAGAAAATCCAAAAAGATCTTGTAATAAGCGTTAAAACTGAAATCAAAATTAATGGGGTGACAGATATGAAATTTTCTAAATCTGATGAGTCTTTAGATGATCATGATGATGATATGACAATAACTGAAGACGATATCTTAGTCGCGCCGAGAGAACTTCCGGATACTAGAAGCAAATCTGCTGATAGAAAAGAAGATGGCGAACGTTGTTTGTCTAAACAGCAAAGTAAAGATATTTCTACCTCCGACGAAATGGTTTTTGCAGTCACACCGACTGGACTAGAAAGAATAAGTTTTGATAAATATTGGAAAGAAAGCGACGTTAACATAGATAAAGAATTAATTAAAGTGAAAAGCGACGAGAGTTGGAAAGAGTGCCTCAATTCCCCCAACGAAGACACAGGCAGTATCTACGATGCTACCACAAGAATTTCCGTCCAGGAAGAGAATAATTCCCTACTGTATATAGATCACGAGATTGACGGTTACGAAACATGTTTGGACGAAGATTCGTCATCGCAGAAGTGTACAGTAAAAAACGCTCGTAAAATGAACGGGGATACTGACATCAAAGAGTTTAGTAAACACGATGAGAAAATAGCGTTTAAAAACAAAGACAACGATGTAAGTTCCAAAGTAGTGAAGGAACAGAACACTGTCAACGCGACGGGTGGTGACTACGCTTCATACAGTCACCCATACGTCCACGAACATATAATAAAGCAGATGAAATCATTGAGGATAGAACCTCTAAACGTAAACGTGCACAAAAAGAAGAAGAAAGAGAAAAGTCCAACAAAGCCGTCCAAAAAAGAACGAATACAATGCGTGGAATACTACAACGATCAAGCTGAATGCTTAAAAGAAATACGACAAAAGAAATTAGAAGAAGAAGAGAAAAAGTACAAAAAAGAATACAAACACAAAGATAAGAAACACAATGACGAGCACAAGCATAAAAAGGAGCACAAACATACAGAAAACAAGAGAAGCATGGAAACAAGGCTAGTGGTAATGGATAAGAAGAGTCACATAACACAAGAACCTAGTGAAGAATCTACAGACTTAGAAACGAACTATGTCCCCGGTTGTCATAAGTGCTTTTTAGAGAACTATGCGTATGCTATTACCCAAGCATACATGGCTGCAGCTAATGAGTGTAAATACTGTGATGTGATTAGGGAGATGTTGGAAGTGCCTAAGAGTGCGAGTAGACGGGGTTCGGCTCCAGCCCTGGTGAACTTGGAGAGCAGTTCTGAGACTGAAGAAGAAGAACTTCTAATGGTGCCGATAGTGAAGGATAGGAGGAAGTCGGCGGGGATTCTGAAGTTCCCGCCTTCTGCAAGAAGACCTAGGTAAGTGAAATTTAATTATTTGTTTTTAAATTAATACATTTTTTGTATTATTCTTTATAGGTCCCTAAACAAGTGATCATCACACTAGTTTACAAAACTCAACGTTTTGCCTGTTGCTGTGAATTTTTTGGGTGATATTGTTCACCTAAGACATGATCTTAACAAATCTACCCTCAAAAGTTTTTGTACAGCTGGAGTTTGTTTGTTATTGACTTTCATCATTTTGGACAATGATTTTGGAGCATTTATTCGTTAGTAACGTGGGTATTTCAGTGTTTTACGTTAAATTTCATAAGTTTTTGTGACGTATATGGGTGGTTCAAGAAGAAGTTGTTTAAACTATCCTAACTATTTTTTCTACATAAGCGAAGAATATGTATTAAAAACTACAGAAATTCGATAACGTCTTCAATAAAATAAGATACAATAGTCATAAACATAGCATTTGTGTCGATTTAAAAATGGTGAACATTCTGCTCGGTCAACAAAGTAGTTACACCAAGTTTTCCTGTTTTATATGTCTTTGGGACAGCAGAGCTAAACAAAAACATTGGATAAGAAAAGACTGGCATTTAAGAGAAAATATGACTCCTGGGTAGCAAAATGTAATCCGGAATTCGTTAGTAGCTAGTGATAGAATTGTTTTGCCACCACTATATATAAAACTAGGAATCATGAAACACTATAGAAACGGTATTATTGCGTTTCCCATTTGCCGAAAGGTCTTTGACGGACCCCAAATAAGACACCTTACGAAATATACTGAATTCAGAAATTCTATGACAGACCTTGAATTAAAAGTATGGACAGCTTTTGTATCGGTGATTCAAAACTTCCTCGGACACAGAATGTCAGAAAATTTTACAGAAGTTGTAGAAGACCTAAGACCTCATACAATTAAGAAGTCTGGGATGTAATATGAGCATAAAACTCCACTTTCTTCATAGTCACATACATAGGTTTCCAGAAAATATAGGACACATGTCATGAGTGAAGAGCAGGGAGAGCGCATGCATCAAGATTTTGCGTCATAGAGGACCGTTGTCTGGGTTTCTAGGATAGGAATATGATGTCTGACTATTGCTAGAGCCTCATACACCATTCCTCTAAGTTCTCACATAAAACAAGAGCTTTATAGAGAAGTTTTTAACCGACTTTAAAAAAAGGAGGAGGTTATCAATTCGACTGTATTTTTTTTTATGTTTGTTAGCTCATAACTTGCGACTGGGTGAACCGATTTCCATGATTATTTTTTTATTTGAAAGCTGGTGCTTCCCGTGTGGTCCCATTGTCACTATTTTAATATCTGATGATGGGATCTTGTAGAAATCGGGGGAAATCTTCAATAAATAACAGCAGATTAACCGCGATTGTTGCTATAGCATAATATCTAAGCATTGATTACGCCATCACCTATTTAGTGAAGATCTGATGAAGAACTTTGGAGATAGGCAACGGAACTCCTCATTAAATGATAGCAAATGGACTGGGATTGCTGAAATCTCATGTCTGTCTATTGTTTACACTAGTTCATAAGATAACATCACGCCGGTACATTGTGAAGGGGTAAGCACATGTGAACCACTAAAAAGTGAAAAATAAAAACTTTTTTACAAAAAATAAAACCGACTTCGACAAAAATAAAACACAAAAAAGTAAAAATAAAATAAGAAGAAAAATCAGCTTCTGAAGTCGGTGGCAAAAACATAAAATCAAACAAACAAAAGTCACCGACTTCAGAAGCTGATTAATTTTCTTCTTATTTTATTTTTACTTTTTTGTGTTTTATTTTTCAGCGTCAGGTGGTGCACTTTGTGTTGCCATCTGGCATTATGCTGAGCTGAGGCCCTTTTGGCATTATTAGTTTTTATAATTTTAAATTTATTTTGTTAACTTTTAAGAGCGTATGGTACCTCAAACGCGAGTTTTATAATGCGTAAAAGTATATGATTCACTGCAGTAATCAACATCAGAAAAATATATGATATTCTTCAGGATATATGCTAGTGCCATAGTGTTGTGAAAACATAATACAACTAACTTTGCTTGATAGAAAAAAATCGCGAAGATACCTCTAAAAAATTCTTTTAACGAGTAAAAACCATACTAAAATACATGTCATCGTTCTGATTTTTATGCCAAATAATTCTACAAGCAACAAACTAAAGTCATAGTGTTTTACTTTTTTAGTCCAATCAATAGTTTTTTTGTAAATCGCAAAATACCACTAATTTCGCACTATTCGGCCGCAGCGAAAGACGTAACAACCGCTTTGTAGTGCAAGCTGATTAGAACTTTATTCTAACAGTATTTCAAGCGAAGTTTGAACCACTACAAATAGGGTTGCTAATCTGAGGTAGCATACGCTTTCTTCTTTCTCTTTCTTCTTTCTTTTCACTTTTTTGTGTTTTATTTTTGTCGAACTCGGTTTTATTTTATGTAAAAAAGTTTTTTTGGAACGCAATGATTGTAAAAAAAATATTTTTACATTTTTTCTTAGTAAATACTTGTATTTTGAGTTTATACCTGAAACTCATAAACTAGAGCTGATAAACAAATTCTAATTATATATTTGTAACCAGCTTAGCATATGTAATCAGCAACAGCAAAAATTTCATCGGCAACAGAAGTACTGTAAACTAGTGTTATTCTTTTTATGAGTTGGATCACAAAAAATGGATTTTTCACTTGTACGAGTAATCGTTTTTAGTAATCTAGGTGTCTTCACTAACGTTAAAGAATTAGGGAGGAAGTTAAGTTAAGTTCCTGCATAATCCTCGTAGGTATCCTGCCTAGTCTTTTCCCAACTATTTTGAGGACCGCTTCCTATCTATCCGGATGCATCTGAATACTTGAAATATTTTACATGGAGCGACTGCCTATCTGACATCTGCCACCCAGATAATATGTGTTGCCCCTTTGTAAGGAATGGTTGTCAAACTTTCGGGTCACTGAGGAGGGTACCTGTTACGACAGTCCAAGATCTACCAAAAAAATACATCCAGACCAACGGCTGAACGTGTTTCTCGAGATACGGAGGAAACTCGATAATATGTAATGGGGTCCGCGCGTCTTAATATCCGAGCGACTTTTATTATCTAGCCACGATGTCTTCCATTACTTTGTTGAACAAATAAACATTAATATACTAGAAAACAAACATACGGTGCACCGCAAAAGATTTCCTGCCTACTCGTGCCTAATGCGATGAAGCCCTACCCAAAGGACGGGCTTATGTCTATCTGTTTAGACCTTTATACCACACACCATTTCAAAATAAACCTTACTCTATCAACAACATAGTCTTCTTTCGTTCAACAGTCATCGGCCTCCGTTTTAAATACCGTGAGCATATAAAATAGTACTGTATTTGTGGGAGAAGAAAGTTGGTTTTCAGTTGGATTAGGTTCGGAAGGTTGATCTTATAAACGTGATGCTTACTCTAATATCGCCGTCAAGTTCAAGTTGTCAAAGTCATTGTTGAATTCACGTGATCTAGAACATGGAGTTAGGAGTCGTCTGAAATTGATTAATTAATACTCCTAAGGAGGGTAGAAAAATAAGATAAAAATTCTTCGCGTGGTAATGCATCGTCGTCATTACAGACTGTATTTCGGTGAGTGTGACCATCCCAAGATCTCCACAAGTTCATTAAATTTAGGTAACCCTTTTCTGTTTTTATGAAGCGGCGAAAAGTGCTCAAAGAATAGCACTCCGTCTGGGTAGACAATTTGGTGATGTGGGGCTTGCACACAGTTAACAACATCGCCGTGAGTTTACTCTGTCGCTTTAGCGGATAGACCACGAGAACTACTACTCATAACGTTCGCTATCCATCCAGCCCGCCTTCGGGCTCCAAACTCTTTTGGCAATGTCCGGGTTCACCTGAGAAATAGCCAACAATCATGAGGGCCGTGCAATGCAACGACTATAAACTTCCCGATTATAGCCCGCTGACACTTCCTATGACGGCCCACCCAACCTAACCTTCGAGGATAAATAAACTCAAAAAATTAAGATCCAAAACAACCATAATCCTGCAGCTACTCAGATGGGAAATCCTAGGAACAGATGAGATTAATGAAGAGAAGCTTGCAGAAATCTCTACCGAACAACTGGTGAACTTCTGCAAGGCAACAGGAAGATCGCGATGCCGACCACCAGTAGTAACCCATGAAGGGGATCCACCAAAATGGAGAACTGGGCGAAATAATCCACAACGAAAGGACTGATCGCCCGCCTGGTGTCTGCCGGCGTCCCCGAAGACAAATAGAATAGAAATAGAACCATAATCCAATAGCCTGACCTTTTCACTCCAAACACTAGCCTTTCCTACTTAACTCCACTTTCAAAACTAACTTAAAGGTATTTCACATCCTAGAACAAAATTACTGCTGTTTTACTAATTCCGCTAAGTGTCTCCCACAGGGAGCTGTTGTGTTAGTGTAATGAGCTACGGGTCTCAGGGGAGCGATGTATTCAATAATATATCGTTTAGTTTACAGCTATTGAGTCGATATTTGAGTGATGACATGCAAGGGTGGTTTGTGATATGAAATATTATCATTTGCGAAGCCATTTTAGCACTACTATGTTGTGGGTCGGCGTCGTCTAAAACCGTGCCTATCTGACCTCTCCAACCCCTTTGGTAAGATTGGTTGTCAGACTTTCGGGCTAGAGACTACAATATGTAACGACTTTCAAAAATCTCCAACGGCTTAACGTGCTTTCCAAAGGACGAAGGAAACTCGGTGAGTAATGCGTGGTCACCCATCCGCAGAGCAATGTAAGCAAGCGCGGCTTAACTAAAAGATCGACCCTCGTGGCTCTTATTATTTTACCACAGGAGTCGCTCCATGTATAGTAGTGGTATTTAGCTGAATTCGGTCAGTCGGTTTCCAGCCGAACCGAACATGGTTGAGCAAAGGCTAGGCAGATGATGAGTATGGATTTTCTATTAAGTATTGGCAACGTAAAGATGCCTAAAGGTTAGCACAATAGTAAAAGAACACTTAATCAAACAAGACTCTTAAATACTAAGCACTAATGACAACTCTCCTTGGCCCTAATTAGCTTTGTCACACGAAAGATAACATAGACGTACAAGTTACGACTTAGCTTATAACATTACATGCTGAACGCTACGGCATGAACATTGAAACGTGATGTGTTTGCTTCCTGTCGGGGCTACGGGTTGTTCGAAAGAGATACCGCGGCCTCACAAAGGGCTAAGAAGGAACATGGGTCGTTTTTAGTCAGTTGAAATCTGACACTCCCTACCGCTCTGCCCACAGCGGGAGGAGTCATTTGATCATTTACCACCCCACACAAAAAAAAGGTAGGCTTTAACAACATTTAGTTAGACAGCCGTTAAATTAAAATGTATGTGACTAATAGAGTACCTAATGGTCATGTTGATTCATGGAGAGGGAGAAGAAAGTCAACGAAATAATGAATGGGTTGTGTGAGGAATATTAAGAAAGAGAAAGAAGTAAATGATGCCATGACATCTGACAGCAGAGAATGGAAACTATGTTTTTTCCTACTCCTCCGCTATTCTTTTCTGATTAATTTCGTTGCGGGATGCAAGACAGTTAAATCATTTCTCTGTGACTTCGTCGAGCTTCATTGTCTCGGCGCTTTTCTTGTGGTCGCCACTGTTGATTCTGGCTAACAGGAGTTACAGTGGTTTGGGAATAGTGTGGCGGGCTTGTCCCTAAAAAAAAAAAAGGAGAGTTTGGAAGAAGAAAACGTGTTGTGCCGATCTCAAATAGAATGCCTGCCTTATTACGGGCATAGATGATGATGATGAGTTAGACTGACTGATGGTCTTTATTACCTCAGTTTCACTGGTCATGTTCAAGTCTCATGAAATAAAGAGCGAGCCCATTGTCATGTACCTACTCACAAATTCCAAGCGCTACTGAAAATCATTTCACGCAACCTGGGAATCAAACCAAACTAAAGCTTTGCTGTTGCCCTAGCGACTACTAAGCTAATGAGACATGTAACATGCACGAAATTCACTTCCTTCCTATGTGGAAACTCTAATTACTATTACGGCCTAAATCAGTCTTTTCAAGAGTTCTGATTTTAACGGAGTTGGATAAAACACTTACCAACGTTCACGAAATCGCGTGACCTTAAGTACCTATCCTTGGAGACAATAATAATATAATAGCAATGTTCTAGCTTATAACGAAACCGTTGTATAGAAAATTAATGAAAAATAAAATCCAGGCCCACGGCAGCTTATGTAGGATTAAAGAAAACAATAGTGATGGGACACGCGGCAGGTTTGTGTGTCAATATCGATAGTTCTGAAGGTGATGGCTGTGACACTTGCTAGTATTCTTTTCCCAACTGAAAGTTTGAACCCGCACAATAATATTATACCGCACAAAATTACGAAAAGAATCATTTAAGAATCATTGACTGGCCTGTTGGTCTAGTGGTTAGTGACCCTAACTGCTATGCCGGAGGTCGTGGGTTCGATTCCCACCCAGGACAAATGTTTGTGTGATGAGCACGATCATTTGTTCTGTGTCTGGGTGTAATTTATCTATTCTATACATATAATAAATCTGTAGAAAAAATATTTTTGTACATTGAAAATATTTAAAAAAAAAATTGTCAGGGTGTTATAGTATAACCAACAGAACTCATTTCCAGCATTTTTGGAATTTTTGTCTGTTTGTCTGTTTATCTGTTTGTCTGTTTCGATGACTAAGCATCACGTGAAATTTACGAAACTAATGTAAGTAACTTTTACACATAAATATTGTGCGTATCTTGGGGTATTACTTAGTCTTTGTTTCATCGTAATCGGTGCTCTCTATCAAAAGATATTTGAATTTATAGTTTTCAAGAAGAACTTTATCATTATGATCGTGAATGATACATGTAACGACATCTATTAAACGCATACGGTACTTATTAATAAATGCCTTCAAAAGATATGATAGCTAGCTATAGGTACTCTGTAGATTGGTAGTCTAAATTACGCTGCTTCCAAAGTCTACATATCCTAAACCCTATAGTGTGATTGATCTGGTTATTGTGCTCCATGGATTGATCGCTTTCCATGCATTCAATTTTAGCAGTTTA
The DNA here is from genome assembly GCA_949316265.1 of Diarsia mendica. Classification (NCBI taxonomy): domain Eukaryota; kingdom Metazoa; phylum Arthropoda; class Insecta; order Lepidoptera; family Noctuidae; genus Diarsia; species Diarsia mendica. The sequence goes on from OX438910.1 coordinate 17,791,183, forward strand.
TCTTCGTCTTCGATAGATGGCGTTGTTCATTATTTGCCATTTTCTGAACCGCGGTGTTACCTAATTAAAAATATGTTCCGTGATATTCATCACATAAAACAACCACACCAATTACACAGTATAAAATAAAATTGGGTTCCGTAGTCAACAAGGAACCCTTATAGTTTCGCCATGTCCGTCTGTCTGCCTGTCTGTCTGTCCGTTCGTCAGCACTATTGCTCAGGGACTCTTAGTACCTACTAGAAAGCTGTAATTTAGCATGAATAAACAGATGAGTTACGCCGTAAAATAAAATCCCGCAAAAAATAGTTTTTTAGGGTACACTTAAAAGAGGATGTTTTTCTTGCGAAACCCATAGTGTGGGGTGTCGTTGGATAGGTCTTTGAAAAATATTGTGAGTTTGCTCAAACACTTCGGATCAAGGGATCCGTTTGTGAAATATTGAGCTATAAAGTGAAAATTTTGTTAGACTCGAGTCAGGCTACCTAAACCACCCGTCAGGGCTGCGGGTCCCGTCGGGGCTGAGGGTCCCGTCGGGGCTGCGGGTTGTCCGAAAGAGATATTGCGCCCTCGGCACAAGGGCTATGAAGGAACATTGGTGGTTTTTAGTTAGTAGAACCACAGCATCCCGCTCTGGGCAGAGCGGAAAGGTGGGTCTAATGTCTTCTACTCTGTTTCAAATTTCATCAAGATCCGTTCGGCCGTTCGAACGTGGTTGAAACAAACATCCTTAAATCTAAACTTTAATTTTAGACATAGTCAGTGCTTTGCATTACCCTATTCTTATTTTCTAAAGCGTCAGTAAGTTAACGCAGGGCAATGATTTTATGTAGGTACTTTTGTTTAAGCGACGCATTTTAGTTTTCGACAACCACGCGAACGAAGTCGCGGGCACAGCTAGTCTATAATATGTATGTATTTAGAAATATATAAGTATGTTTATCAGTTGTCTAGTACCCATAACACAAGCTCTGCTTAGCTTGGGACTAGATGGCGTTGTGTGATAGTTGTGGAATATTATTATATTATTATATTATATTATAATATATTTTGTGTGTCGGTAGTAGTCACGTATCAGTTGAAACAGAATATATCAAAATCAAAGCATTCGTTTTAAATAGACCGAAATAAACAAATACAACAATGAAATGTAGTTCTTTGATCCCAGTCACAAGGCATAAAAACTGCGAAAGTATAGTTGTTGCCCATTTCAAAGCGTAGATATCTATGGAGAAACTACAATGGACACTTTTTTAAATCAGAATATTGTTATAAAACCTTGGTTACTATTCACGTTATAGTAATTTGTTATAACTAGTAAGACTTATTTCTACGCTAAAACATAAAGATTCTCCGTCAGTAAAAATAACTTTTCATGATCTTCTCATTCACACTAATATACAAAACTAAATCAATGTTATTCCTGAATTGGTTTGAGAAACTGACCGTGACTCAACCAATCGTTAATCAATTATACAAATGGTTTTAAATTCCAGTGAGCAGATAAATAAACGCAAACAAATTGATGCTTCAACGTGAAAATTCTCTGCCATCACCAACAAATCTTGAAATGTCTTGGCAGCGCCACTATCTTCACCAAACGTCATTAGCTGTCAAAATTAGTAGGGAAATGTTAAGTTCCTTATTTCGCCGTCGGTCTAATTAAACTGGTCAGTCATCACTGTTTATTTTAGCTTCGTTTACAAACCAACGCATGAAACTTAAAGATTTACGTTGTAAACGATTAAAATGAATTATTTGTAACGTTTTTATGTTTTCTTCAGCAGTGCTTTGAACTTTTGAAGTAACTGGGCGCCAATAACGTCAAAAGGAGGAGAGATAATTTATCAACAATATTTTTATTATTTCTGACTGTTTCGCACAAATATTGGGATCATCAATCAGTCTGTTGATTATGTCGATATTGCAATTGTTCTTTGTTGCGTACAGTCATTTATTATTTGGGATTGGAAGTTTAATGGGTTTGTTTACCTTACGGTATGGGAAAGATATTTATTTTTAACATTTTTATTAATTACTTACGATTGTTGCTAGTCTATTCATTATTATATATGACTGGCGAAATATGGGTGTACTATTGTAAGTTATGTTATGTTAAGATTTTGATAACCTTAAAATTATCACTAACCTTTACTTCAAGAATTTTGTGTTCTTTTTGGACTTGTTCTCTCCGTCATTGCGATCTTTTTCTGTTCTTGAAAATTTTGTTTTAAACACTATATTTTAAGGTTATAACTTTACTTGAATTACCTTCATTACCCGTGCTTTTATTCGGAGCATCCATCAGCAGGCTTATTCCATAAATCCCCCCTGAAAATCCCCCCTGAGGGGGAAAAGTGGTATCCAAAAAATAGCACTGTGTTTTGAGTGTGCTAAATTGAGTTTTACTGTAGAACGTGATTTCACCCCAAAAAAAGAAGCATTTTCCCAGCAATAATTTTTGCGTTGAGGTACTTAGTTTGATGTACGTAATTCTTGGTTGGCATCTTCGTGAAGGGTTCATTTACACCCTGTATGATCTGCATTATCGACAAAAATCACTCCTCGACAATGCACATCACTATTAGAAAATTGTTAATACCCGTAATTGAGTTATGTCCAAGCGACCTCAATGCTCCATTGTGGATTGTCAAGCCGCTGCTGGCAAACGTTACATTCGTCATTCGGCGATACATTCGGCGAACGGCCATTTTTTCGCCGAAAGTTTGAGGTTTCGGCGATAGTTTCGGCCAAACCGGAGTCGGTGACATCGGATTGTTTGACATGTAGTGTTGGCTGACGGTGGATAGTGGTTACTGTATCGGTGAGTCAATAGTTCATTTACTTTTAGATAATTTAATAAAGAAAATTAACTTCCCTTGGAGAAGTCAGTTAAGGTATTGCGTGTATGACCAAATGCTTGAAAGTAGAAAAAACTAAAGGAGAACTCGTATGAGAGGTAAGGCCGTGTCCTGTAGTTCATCCCTACCCCCGTAGGTTAAAGGTTGTTTTTTCTGAAAATATCCTTATTCCTGAAAATTCGATTATAGCTGTGAAACATTAATTAAATAGAAATTAATTTAATCGATCGAGGTTCGATCCGATAACCACATCATTAGATCCACACCATAATAGCAAGCTGTTGCTATTAATTTCCTAACTAAGTTGGGGCCGAAAGAAACAATAGATGAACTGTGTGAAGCACAATATAGCTGGTACCTGATGACATGACGAGTAATCTATATAAATAAAAAGAGAAGTCCTGACTGACTGACTGAAACCCTTGGACCTAGAAAGCTGAAATTTTGCACAGAGGTTCCCTTTATAATGTAGACAAGGAATAAGGAAAGATTTTTTGAAATTCAACCCCTAGGGTAGTTAAATAGGGGATGAAAGTTTGTATGGAATATCTTCATTTTCACGCGGGCGAAGCCGCTGGCAAAAGCTAGTAGGGAATATGGAAGAAGAAAACAACGCTCCACCGGGGGTGATTCCAAATGAATTGGGATAAGGGTAGGAATATGATGCTGATTTTGGGGTCGGCTTTTAATCTGACTAGATGCAGCTGTATACCAGTATCATGCATCTACATTTGAAAATGAACTTTCTTAAAATTATTATACATCTACATTATTGTTTCATTATTGTACCATTTATGTTTTCCTACTCCTCCGCTATTCTTTTCTGATTAATTTCGTTGCAGGATCCAAGACAGTTAAATCGTTTCTCTGGGACTTCGTCGAGCTTCATTGTCTCGGCGCTTTTCTTGTGGTCGCCACTGTTGATTCTGGTTAACAGGAGTTACAGTGGTTTGGGAATAGTGTGGCGGGCTTGTCCCATTAAAAAAAAAAAAACATTATTATATTATCTGCTTACTCAATGAATAGTCACATTTTGTTGCGTAGTTTGCAGATAATGTATCTGTATTTTAGTCATCCTACTGTTCACTTAAAACAAATGGGAGAGCATTCTTAACTAAGTTACAACTCATTAAGACATAATTACCTTCTTTTGAAGATTATTTTAAAATGTATGGTTGTATAATGAGTTTACAAAGACAATGGCTATCCAATTTGCCAACATATATTATGGTTGTTACTGCGGTGTCCCACTGCTGGACAAAGGTCTCCTCATATTTTTGCCGTCCTCTCTGTAATTTGTCGTCACTAGTTAGCCAATCCGGCAATAGAGTCACGATTAAGTGACAGGCTAGCATTTCTTCAGATTAGCTTAGTGTTGACGGGTGGTCAGGCTTAGTCATGAAGTGGGTATCTCACATGAAGTACTAGAAACAAATGAAAACAAACAAAAAATAAAACCATGCGTAGTCATCAGAAAGCCAATTACAAATCCTCACAGTAGACTTAATCTATAAGTCTTGCAAGTCTTGTGAAGGTTTTACTGACAGACATGGTGCTGTGGAGTTTCCTTCGTTACTTCTTTTCTTCAGCTTAAACTTTAAAGCTATTATGGCGAAGGGTGGGTATATTTCGGCGTTGCTTACTTTTCTATTACTTGTCGTCTCAATAGTCGCCTTCTTTCTAAAAAAAATGCAACTTTTACTCAGCTCAATTTACACGAAAGTAATGAATAGCAGTGATACTCATCTACCTATATTAGTCTAAAACTGCATCGTCTCTGCAGCCACTAATACAATTTCGTGCTACACTGAGTGGAAGAACTACTGAACATTAGGTACTAGATTATCGATGGCTCATCAAAGTGGACGAAATTCTCGTTTGTTTAGATAGACCACTATGATGGGTTGATATAGAGTGGACACAGCGTCTGATATTGATTGTATCTTCACTGTTGTATATGAATCATGCGACTTGGCTGAATCCCTTCCCTTGCTAATGGAAATGGATTGAGTGGAAATTATATTTTTCCTATTCCGCGGCTATACTTTTCTTATTAATTTCGTTGCGGGATCCAAAACAGCTAAATCGTTTTTCTGGGGCTTCGCCGAGCTTCATTGTCTCGGTGCGTTTGATGATTATGTGACCACTGTTGAATCTGGCTTTCAGGAGTTATAGTGGTTTGGGAATAGTCTGGTGGGCATGTCTCAAATAACCTTTGCCAATAAATTGTTAGACTAAAGTAATTCGTCTACGGAACTAAGGACCAATGAGTTTAAATTTTAAATATTATGTTACATTGAGCCCTAACTCAGCCAGAAGGCATCGCGGCAGTCGTCGCAAAAGATGGCTGGACAATTGAATAAGGTCAACGATCTGTGGTCCATTTTGACCTTGGATCGAAGCAACTTGGATGGATGTCATGGGGAGAGGCCTTTTTCCAGCAGTGGGATGGTGGCCGACATTATTGATTATTTATGTCTTTTATGACAATTTCTTGAATTTTGACGAGGATGCCAAACTGCACCTTGTATCATGATTCCTAATACGGATTGTGATGGTTTACAAACATCAGCAAAGTTTATGATAATGCTTTTTCCAAGAACTACACATACACGAGATAAGAAGAGACTACGCGTCTACAAAGTAAAACTAATGTCCCAGTTCACGTGTCGCAACAACTTATTTCAATAACATGTTGCAGTCGCATATCGCAAACGAAGCTAAATCGCAGGTCGCATGTGTCGCCAATTAAGCTAAAGTGTTTCCCCACGCGACAATACAACAATCGTTATAATTGCTTAGTTGTAATTGTTATGGGTTTCTGTGACAGGTTTTAATGATAGATTTCTTAAGAATACAGATTTCATTTCTTTTATTTTTTTCTCATCATTAAATTTCCATTAACGACTTCTATTAAGGCAAAAAAAAAGATACTTTAGAGCTATGAGCTAAATCTTTATCTTTAGCTGTATCTTTTTTTTGCCTTAGTAGAAGTCACAATAATAATATGTGAACCAGCAGCAGTTTTCTGATATCGAGATTAATAAAGATTTCAAAATAAAGATTACTGAGAAAGGATATAATTATTTTGTTCTTAAGTTTAAGCGAGTCTCGTGCTGTAACTTAAAAACAAAATAATTATATCCTTTCTACATACCTTATATTCTTACAACATAGTATGCATGTAAGTCTAACGAACCATTAACTGTATAACATGAAACCGTTTATCCTGCAGTGTCAGCGTACTATCCAGGATCGTATGAATATGATATCAGTATGAGTCTGTATATAGATAAAGAGTTGAGTATGAGTATAGATATGATAGGAGGCGCGCCCTCGCGTCGTTTTGTGATTGATTCGTATGCATCTAGTACTGACGTGGACAGAGGTCTTTCGACATTGTCGGCATTTGCAATTTATTCTATGACAGAAAGATTTAACGACTATGTTGATTATGAGGTTACTTTAATATTGTTCCGTAACAGGCGCCAGTTTTAAAATAGAGGAAGTTACAGGAAAACTGAAAGGAATCGTTTGTCAAGACAAACTAACTGTAAAGGTATGGGCATGTAATGAGGAGAGATAAAATGGATTGTGATTAAAAGGTACTCTTCACATGAGTGGTCTTACCCAGGATATTTACTTTACTGGATCCCTTTTTTTTCAACTTTTGCTGATTTGCTGGGTATTGTACAGTTAAAACTTCACAAAACATTAAATTTGTTTGTCTACTGTCCCTACAACTTCCGTCCTTACTAGTACTGTCCTGTAGTACCGGTGGCCAGTCGACAGGTATCCATTTAATCCATTCCGTTTTAATTTGTTTGAATGGACGAACGTTTAATACATCGCTTGGCTGGCGACGGGCTATTGATGTTTCATTCAGCTCCGTTATAATAGGAACTGTATTGTTTTCCGTATGTTTGGTTGAACTTTGTAGTTATGTATTTTTGTTGTTGAATGGTTTATCACCATTCTCCTGCCCTTATCCCTATTTATTTGGTGTCGGCGCAACATGTCTTCTTCTTCCATACTTCTCTATTTCTCGTCATCTCAGCAGTCACCTCCTTTCTAGCCATATCATCTTTCACACAGTCCATCCATCGTTTCTTTGATCTTGATGATCTCGTGCTCCAAGTAGAATACTGGTATGCAGATGCATCCAATGAGACTGAGAGTCGATCGCAACACAAACAGGGTATGCAGATATTGTTAGTCAAACTTCAAGCTTTAGCGTTCAAAAATATTTTAATCTGATGTGGTCACTAACAACTGAACAATCTCGGGAACTATAAGTAATCGGTGATATCGAGGTTTACAAATAAATAGGTAAAATGGTAAATATCTCGTTTTCAGTGTTAATAATAATCTTAGCGTTCTAACTCGAACATGAAGCATTTATGTTGAATAGCCTAGTATACAAAAAAAAAGAACTGACCGAATCCAACTTAATTAACACATTAGATAGGTATTCGCAAGGTATTATAACAATTCTACGTCAATGTGGCTTACTTGATCCAAGCTTTTGTTACAATCCACTTTTCGGCTTAAGCCTCACAATTGATTCCTACCTACCTACGTAATATGGCTTTCTTTACAAATCCAGATAAAGTTGATTTGAACAGAAACCCAGTCTTTTGTGTTCACCTAGTTCAATATCCAGAACGTCTAAATCTTATCAACTGTTACTTTGTCCGCGCGTTTTGTTAAGCGAATTGGAACAATTTACACGAAAACACCTCTATACGTCTCGAAGGACCAAATTCTATTACTTATAAATTGAGTACAGTGAATAAATACCTATTGCAGTAGTAATTCAATAAGAGAATAGTTCTTTGCTGGGCATAACTACATGGCATAGGAAGTAATAATAATCATAATAATATTCCACAACTATCACACAACGCCATCTAGTCCCAAGCTAAGCAGAGCTTGTGTTATGGGTACTAGACAACTGATAAACTTACTTATATATTTCTAAATACATACATATTATAGATAAATTACACCCAGACACAGAACAAATGATCGTGCTCATCACACAAACATTTGTCCTGGGTGGGAATCGAACCCACGACCTCCGGCATAGCAGTTAGGGTCACTAACCACTAGACCAACAGGCCAGTCAACGTCAAAAAAAGTAGACTGATTAACAGCAACCAAAACAATCAATCATCTTTTTGCAACATTTTCGTAAAGATTACCTCACTGCTAGGGAAAGATCTCTGAGATACTTTTTCTTGTGTGCGGTTTTCTCCAGCCAATCTCTCAGAAACGCCTCTAGGTCGTCACGTAAAATGTTTTTAGGCCTCACTTGATACCCTTATTCCTAATTGGTGACGACTCTCGCTTACGGGTGTTAATGTATTCTTTAGGGTTCTCTGCCTTTTCGCCGAAAATTGTTTCCCAAATTTTCACTTGCCAACCAACGTTTCGCAGAATTTTATTTCGCCGAATAATCATTTGCCAACTTATCATAATATATTTTTTTATTTCCCAACCTCACAGTTACCAACTGTACGTTTGGTTTGCTTTTCATTATGACACTTTTTAAAAGGCCAACTTTCAAGTAGCAGAATGTTTTACTTTGCGTAATATTCATTTAGTTGTTTATTGTTTACCAAATTTATTAGCACGGTATTAATTTTGCACCTAAAGTATGTGTGTTAGATTTCGAAAAAGCTGCAATACTGAGTCTGCGATCAAATTTTGTAGAAATTTATTTACAAGGATGCCATTTTCATTTGGGACAAATTATATACAGGTAGTTATTGTTATTATTTTTTTTTCTTTATCTTTAATGTGACCTAACCTAACTTAACGTTTCCTTTTACAAAAGCGATTCGCTTCTGGCACATCGCCGGCCGCTGCCGCGGCACGCTCGCTTCGCTCGCTCGGCTCGTGCGTTGTTTGTCATAACCTAACCTAACCTAACCTTTAATGTGACCTAACTTATCTTAACGTTTCCTTTTACAAAAGCAATTTGCTTCTGGCGTTGTTTGTTATAACCTAACCTAACCTATCGTAACCAAAGATTTCTCGAACACAAAACTACATACTCAGAGGAAAAACTATTGCTCTGCATTGCTGCCAATTTAAAAATTTAATGTTATTTTTGATATTCTTAAATAAAAAATGTATGAAAAAAGTCGTAATTTTTTTATCAATATATCAATGTATGAAAAGGAAACTGTAACACTGACAAAACGTCATTCGTCTAATAGTTGTGTTGCCTAGTAAAATGTTTGCCAAATGATAAATGTCCCAAACGTTTTGTGTCTTTATAATAATCGGCTTAACAATAATTCTACCAAATGAAACGTTGTCAAACAAAAATTTGGTAATCGTTAGTTGTCAAAGTGAAACATCGGCGAAACGTTGGTTGGCAAGTGAAAATTTGGGAAACAATTTTCGGCGAAAAGGCAGGACACCATTCTTTAGACTTGTAAGTCTGCTATAATAATCTCAGACTCATTGCCTATATCAGTTATTTCCGTTTTTGCTGCATTTCGTCATGAAAGGTATCTACAAATATATTCTTCATCACCATTAAGGCTAAACTCCTCTACTGCTGGACACGCATCATCACTACCAGTCCTGTGGTCTCCACACTTGCTACAATGTTGGTGCGAATATTATTCATCCATCACTATTCACACACCACAATAACACTTATCACGCCGTGCGGTGTCGCTCGCCGCGTGCACTACACAATTGTTACAATATGTCGCACTTATCCAATTTAAGGAGTTATCCGTTACGTCTGCCACTTACAAGATTCCGAGTAGAGGTCGATATGTTTTTATAGTTAGCATACTGCGTTTTATGAGCACAATAGCTCGAGATTTTTAATTTCTCTTTGGCAGTTTGATTTTTGAAAAAAATACGGAACTCGGTCTTGTAATGAATGATACGTACCTACCGAAACCTGACAAACCTCGGGACAGTTTAATTTTCATGGAGTTTTTTTTTTGCTATCCTTAGCTGGACTATGGTCTCTTTCATTTTCCATCTCGAGTTATGATGTCAAAATCAAATATCTTTTTGACAGAGTAAAAGTAGGTATCCATATAAAGTAGATATAACTTAGGTAAGGGAAGTTGAGGGAAGTGGAAAATATTGATTTCCTACACCACTGCTATTCTTTCTGGTTAATTTCGTTGCGGGATCCAAGACAGTTAAATCGTTTCTCCTTCGTCGGGCTTCATTGTCTCGGCCCTTTTCTTGTGGTCACCACTGTTGATTCTGGCTTACAGGAATTACAGTTGTTTGGGAATAGTGAAATGGGATAGTCCCATAAAAAAATCTCATCAACATTTTCCTTCCACCAGCTACGCCCCACCGACGATGACGGTGACGGTATCATCAGAGCGGCGTGCTGACGCGCTGTCGGCGCAGCGGTGGGGTTCACCAAGACAGGTCACACTCAAGCGCAGCCCTGGGGCTCCGCTGGGAGTCAGCATCGTTGGTGGCAAGGTAATACAGTTCATATCACATGATAGCATAGTCTATAGTTTAATCTGTGTAGCTAGGGAAGGTAACCCTACTTTATCTGCAAGCGTAAATACAGTGCTGGCACCGCTGGATCTCAAAACCGTTAGTACCATTTCACAACATATACCTAATAGAAATGAGTAATATAACGAAGGCTTGATCTCCATCTATGCCACTACGTGCTTTGGAAAATGTAACACCATTATGATGACGAAAGACGTACAATTCTGGACATAGAATAATGTATAAAAGAACTAAATAAAACTTCATCAAATTGAAAAGCAAAGTTCCAAGTAATTTTGCGAGAGTCATACTGAATTTGAATAAAATAAAAATCTCCTTACTTGGTATTATTTTCATTTTAAATCAACGTCATTCCTCTGTTCAGGTTGACATAATCTCTAACCGCGACGGTGATGAAGGAGAAGAAAAGGCGATATTCGGAATCTTCATCAAGAATGTGGTGCCGGGCAGTCCTGCGGGGAACTGCGGAGAGTTACAAGTAAGTACTATGCAGTGCGCAGTGTGTGTGTGTGTGTGTGTGTGTGTGCAGTGTGTGTGTGCTGTGTGTGTGTGTGTGCAGTGTGTGTGTGCTGTGTGTGTGTGTATGTAGTAGTAGTGCTTCGTCGAGCTTCATTGTCTCGGCGCTTTTCTTGTGGTCGCCACTGTTGATTCTGGCTAACAGGAGTTACAGTGGTTTGGGAATAGTGTGGCGGGCTTGTCCCTAAGTAAGTACCTACTATGTAAAATGAAATGTGAGATGGGCAGACGACATAGTTGCCTTGGGGGGAACAACGTGGATAGCACAGGACGTGGGGATTGACAAAAGGAAAGAGAGGTCTGTAGTGTACCCAGCAATGGGTGAATTGAGGCTGTCGATGATGATAGGGAATATAATTTAGGTATCTTATGGTTAATTGCCAAGAATATGGGATTAAATGATAAGATTGCGCACCACAAATTAGACCGACTACCTGCTGCCTGCAGTGTTTCAGAAAACCAATGCAGAAAACATATCCGAAAAAAAATTACGTTTGTTGACGTCAATGCCTAGTGGTCGAATCGACAGCTAAGCACGAGGTCCTGGATTAGATTCCCGGGTCGGGCAAAGTAGTATTAGGTTTCTCCATCAAGAAATTCCCAGCGGAGTCTGAAATTGTGCCCGATTGATGGCGATAGACTCGCAACTGCATTAACGTGGGATTTAAACACTAACACTATTAGGTGACTTCTGCTTAACTCTTTGGGGATTTCAGGTGTATTTTATGTAAAAGAATAGTATTATAATCAAATCACTCCTCACAGACAGGTGACCGTATCCTGGAGGTGGACGGCACATGCGTGAGGTCCGCCCAGCACGAGCGAGCGGTACAGCTCATCAAGGCTGCTGGTGACACCGTCACGCTCACAGTGCAGAGTCTACTTGCATGGGTATGTGGATGATGACCTTGGGAGTTCACTTTGTCTCAATGATTGAATGCACCTGATTTTAGTTTTGAGTTTGAAACGCACAAATGGTTTTCACGTATTCGGTGCATCATTTTGAACTTTCTGAAAATTATCAAAAACCATTGATCAATCATAGGTTAAATTATGGATCAAAAGTTACTATTTTGAGTCGGGGTCAAAACGATGTAAGCTGAAAACGTGGTAAGCGTGTGGGCGTCGGTGTCTCTTTTACCCTGTATAGGTTAGTATATCTCATGGTAAAACGTTGATTTTTTACATCAAGAAAAATTACTCTCCAAAATTACAATTTTACTCTTTCTCCTTCCAACGTGCAACGATTAAAAAGAACGAGGATACTCAATTTGGATACCGTTTTCATTCTGCAATAGTGGTGGCCCAATGGATACGACCCCGAGTTACGGTCTTGAGTTCGGTCCCGGGTAGCACAACATTAATTCTTTGTAGGAAAACGTCGTGGGCCAACCAGCATGTAAAACCGAAAACCAACAATTCTAAAAGACTTAGTATCTAATCCGCACTGAGCTCGTGTTGCCACATTCCCTCTCACAAAGAAGGCCTAGATTGCAGTGGAGACATTTAACATGTAATAACCAGGATCTTCATTACAGAACACAGACTCTTCGGACGTGGAAGCGTCAACGCCGCCCGCCACCCCCACACCTTCAGCTAGAAAGTCCCCCGCGCCGCCAAAGACACCGCAGAAGGACAATAAGACACCGCAGCATGAGATCAAAGTAAACCATCTCTCTCAGATCCAGTATGTCCCTGTTCTGCACTCCTCATTGACGCCTGGAGCAAGGATCATAGGCCCTTAGCGCGTTGTCAATTACTTTCTAAGTTTTTACGCCCTGTCTGGAGCCTTATACTCAAGGCACATGATAGTCTGGTTAAACAGAAGCCAGCCTTTTGCATAGTATATGGTACTTCATAGGTTAACTAGGCGAACTTCATTCCAATTGCAACACATACAATACAATATTGCAAATCACAATCTGAAGCATTTCTAAGGAGATTCCTGATAGATTGTTAAAATGGTCCTTTTCTTCGATCTATTGAGGAATGTAATATAAAGCATGGTAGATATAAACAAAATTAACCTCATAGTATATCCCGCAAAGATAAGGATGGCCGTGAAACAAAAGTTTGTGTTATTAGACGGTGTTGGTATAATTTATTGCAAGCCACATACCTAGTAACTTTAAATTACCACATAAATCGTTGTAGCCTAACAAAAGTCAGAACATTCAAAAGATTAAAATTCATTGCAGAAAGAAAAAACTCACAAGCTCTTGTAAAACCATCGTCTTGCAGAAAATTAACATGAAGATTTTGTGAAAGTCTTACTGGGTGATTTATATGATTATATTTTATTCCGCTGGTTAGATAACTTAAACAATAGAACTGATTAGCGACTTCTTTCAGTTTCCAAAGAGCTGTCTACCTTACCCTTTTCTCTCTTAAAGGACTGAAATGGTTACATTTTGTCCGACCCCGTGGGATAATTTTTATCTTCCAACCGCAGGCAAACGTTTACACAAGGTTTTTATTCCATTTATTACAAGTAAACATGTCATTGTTTTGTAAACCAGGTTGCCCAGCCTATTAACCTCAAACGAAAACCTCTGCTTTAAAAAAAGTTCTATATGCACGTATAATAAATCAAAACCAAAACCTGTGAACGTCACCTTACAATCTCCTAAACAGATAACAGTAACATCAGAAGCTGACGAGGAAAAGGAAGCAGAAGGTGACCCTGAGAAGCCAGTAGACAGCACACCTACAGAAGAGACCGCTAAAGAAGTGTACTCTGATGACTCCGATAGCAGTGACGAGGAAGATGAGAGGGAGTTTCAGGGCAGGACTTATTCTGATAAGGGAGTGGAGGTGAGTGTTTCTAGGAGTGGAATACAAATAGAAATTATATGGCAGTGTCGCGGACAATGGTCTACTTGAAAGTAGAAAGTGACAATGTACACTAGCACAGCCAGAATAGAAAACCAGTAACTAATTAACGAAGTCACGCCTGATTTTAAACTTTACCTTGTGGTTCTAAGATTGTATCTAGGCTGCCACTGTTTGTAAAATGCTAGTGTTCTACTGCATCTGGTTAACCCAACCCTAATAAAATCGGCAAGCGACTAAGCATATTCATAGTTTTAGAAAGGTAACAAGATCTCATCAAATCTTCTCCATTCCTCTAGATCGATCGTGCCTCAGCCGGAGCAGTGAAACGCACCAAAGAAGAGAAGGAGGCAGATCCAGAGGAAGAAGACGACTTCGGCTACACGACAAGTGAGTGGAAAGATACATTGTTCACACTAATTAACTTTTCCTTCTACATCGTCCACGTTTACTTCTACGCGTGCCTTATTGAGCACAATCGGTAAAGGCTGTATAAGTACTGAGAGAAGATTTACCGTCTATGAGTGTCTTGAAGATACTACATATTACAATATTCGCGCTGATAAATTTAAAATGCCTTATTGAGCACAATCGGTGAAAGTTTTGTACTAAGAGAAGATTTTTCTTATGTTTCGTTTCCTTCTATGTCTTAAAAATACGTTGTTCGCGCAGATCAATTTTTCCTTCTACATCGTCCACGTCTACTTCTACGCGTGCCTTATTGAGCACATTCGGTGAAGATTTCGTACTAGGAGAAGATTTTTTGTACGTTTCGTTTCCTTATATGAGTGTCACAAAGGAATATTTTCCGCGCTGATCAATGTTTCCTTCTACATCGTCTACGTTAACTTCTACGCGTGACTTATTGTGCAATTTGTGTACAGCCGGTGAAGGTTTTATAGGTACTTCATCTTCATCATCTGCAAGAAGATTTCTTACGTTTCCTATATGAGTATCTCTACAATACATTATTCAATGTGATCAACTTTGCCTTCTACGTGTGCCTTAGCTAGCACAATAGGTGTAATTTTCGTAATGAGGATGATGAAGTATTTTGTTTAAATGATTCCGGAATTGCTCCTATAATTAGGTACTATCATTCTGAAATGAGATGTGAATGAACTTTAAAAATACACTACATCGATCACATTTTCTTCTACGCGTGCCTTATCGAGCACAATCGGTAAAGGTCATATACTAAGGGGAGAGTATTTCTTACGAACATCGTCATTGCACTATTTTTTTTAATTAAGATTTAGATACTTTTGACATTTCTACGCAAATTAAACCTTAAAGAATCTTCCTTGTAAGAGCTTCGCGATTTTTATATAAGTGTATTTGCAGTACAGAATATTTAAACAAATTATTCCTTCTATGCGTGCCTTTTTGAACGCAAAAGTGTGATCATTGTCATTTTTTTTTAAACAAACGAATATTACTTCTGTCATTCCAATTATTTCTTTTATACTACACCTGCTTGGAAAGTACCTTGATACTTTATCAAATTTACGGTAGAAAGTACGTCATTGCATATCGAACAAATATGCGGGGAGAAAACGCATCTGAGCGGGAGAGAATGGATTTTCATACACTTTTCTCTCCCGCTCAGATTCACTAACTGCAACAATTTGAAAAAAGAACATGTGAAAATTGCAGACGCCATTGGCGCCATTTTCAATTTGAATTAGAATTTAAATTTAGTTTTTTATTTTCCTCGTAGGTGTAGTATAAAGCACTATGTATCACTCGAGAGAAAGTGCGATTCCCGATCTCGGGCTTTAAACGACACCCTCGACGGTAATCGGTCACTTTCTCCTCTCGGTGAACAATGTACTATTGTCATTCCAACGTAACATTAAATGAATGAGGCGTGAATGAATTAAAAATAATGTAACATCTTCGAAATTAAAGATTGATAGTTTTTTATATCGATCAAATGAATATAAAAACCAAAGTTATTGATTTATTTTAAACTTTACTTAGACTTATAAAAATAATGTATACTCGGTGGGTAGTTAAGGGTAATATAATTAGGACTTTAGATGTAATCAAAATTTTTGACTTTAATAAAAACATTGCATTGATTCTTGAAGATTTATCTTGGAATTCAAGCACAAGTCTTATACAATTATAATCTTAAATATAAAAAGCATAGTTTAGTAAGTGGAAAGATACATTGTTACTCATACATTCTGAAAATTATAGTAAGACAACTAAGTATTGAACTACCGTTATGACTGTAGGTAGGTACTGAAGGGCCAACATTAGTAACTTTTATTAACGACAAAAAAGTACGAAACAATTTATAAAAAAAAAATTCGTTGTCTGTAAAATCGGTTTAAAGACGATAGTTTAACGTGGCAATGTCATAACAAAACATTGATGAAAATAGATGCGACGCAATCATACAATGAGCGCAACGGGACAATGAGCGAAACGGGACAATGAGTCATCCTTTTTCGTGTATGCAGCCGGCGTTCATCGATTTATTAGATGTTATCACGTCAAAACACATTATTTTCAGACTTCCAAAATAAAAACAAAAACTAAACACACAAACTAAACAAAACTAAAAAAAAACTATCCATAAAACTCCGGTAACCGCAAACCACCCAGGAAACCATTTGAACCAGCAGTTAATTATAACATAAACATCAAAATATAGACGGAAACTTGTGGTTACCGTACATCCGTAGTTCAAGGTTACCGACTGGTTAAATCCTATGGCTACCTGGTTGCTGATATTTACGGAAATTTCGCCATGTACTGCCTCATTGGTCTAGTGGTCACGACTGTGGATCTTGGGCACCTGGGGTCAATTCCCGAGTTGTGCTAAGTGTTATTGCGTTTTCCCATCAGGTATTTCTCAGTATGCCTATTTCTGTATTTGTGTCTAGTTGATGACGATAAGCTAGTCCTCTTTTGTATGTTAATTAAACATAACTGGTAAAATGCTGCTGATTTCTCTATCATCATCATCATCAGCCTATAATGTCTCCACTGCAGGGACTCAGGACTCCTCTCTAGGAGAGGGAGACTTCGCGGGCCCAGTGCGGGTTGGTAGATGTCATATTATGTCTTCGATTTTTTTGGTTCTAAGACAAGCCACGATGATTTCTGTATAGGTTCGTACGTGTCTGTGTTACGCAATTTCTGCGATTCAACCAGACACAAATCTAGACCGATAGTTGCTACTAAGAGATTCCTGATAGACAGAATTAACCCAATAATAATTTGCCGGGGCTGGCAAACGAACCCAGGACCTCAAGCAGTCGCACTAGCCCCCTCTCGACCAACAAGGCATTCTGTAGACCCGTCAGGGCTGCGGGTTGAGATACTGCAGCCTCGGACACAAAGGGCTAAGAAGGAACATGGCTGGTTTTTAGTCAGTAGTCTGACACTACCGCTCTGCCAAGAGTTGGAGGAGTCATTTGAAGATTTACCAAGCTCAAAAAAAAAATGGTTTTCTATAGTTGTAGATAAAAGTGTTAACAGACCTTGCAAAGTAAAATAAAAGAAAGTACTACAGTGAATTACCACTCGACAAATAGATTTACTCACAACTAAGGAAAGCTTCTAAAAACTTTCCGATCTAAACAGACTACGCTGGAATGAATCTAACTTTGAACACAAAACAACAAGAAAAACTACATTTTACATCACTAGAAATTGTGATATAAACGCCGTTAGGTAAAGTTTAAATCGGTCCCAAAAATATAAACGAGAAAAGTTAACATAGTTACTTTTTGGGTAACCAAACGAAAATACCTTTTACTGCGTTGTTGAAAGGATTTAGGAAAACTTTAGGGTCTTGTGGTGTGAAACCTATTTCTTTAGCCACAAGCGACATGCTTGTTACAACTGCGGATAAAACGAACTAATGAAATTGTGTAAAACATATTTTTGGGGCAAGCTTACCGCGTTATTCCCAGACCACTGTAACTCCTGTAAGCCAGAATCAACGTGAACGGGCCCTTAAATGCGCCGTGTTTTTTTTTCGATCTGTGTATTTTTTTTTTTTTGGTGCGGTGTGTGTATAGTCGACCAAGAAATTGGTTTACCACTTTTGATGACATCTCCCAGTAACATAATTATTCGCTAAGGATTACGTTCTGAGTTTAAATAAACAGGAATGACAGATTATAGCACTTGATGTTTTGTACGTGCAAATGATATTCAACCTTAGAGTGGTAAACCAATTTCTTGGTCGACTATACGTCAGATTTTCGATTGCGAATGTGTGTGCAATTCGATAGTAAGTTCTATAAATAGATGTTAAATACACGGAGACTGTCATCCAAGCTATTTCAAGCAATGCAGCGATGTGAAAGTAACTCTGTTACTTTTTACGCTTTATCGGAAAACGGATTAGCTAAGATTTCTATCATCGCACCTGGTTTAAGACGTAGACTATTTCATACCTTTTTTTTCGGTAGTAACATACCGTGGAATAATTTGCATCTACAATCCATATTCGTAGCATTAATAATTATTATGACTATGATAGGATCGTAGTAGCTGGCGTTCAATGGTTCCTGCCTAGTCCCATGGGAAAAGGCGTTAGTTTGAGTTTGTATGTACCTACAGGTACCTACATAATGAATGAAAACTTCTTTTTCTGAACAATATTTCAATTTAATAATAAGTCTACACGCGTGTCTTGTATCCAGTAATTCGGCTCGAAGGACCAATTTTTCCTGTAACCTTTCCACATTAGGTTGCTACCTATTTTCTTGCATAAAACGCTACAAATAGCGCGATTTATATATCAAAGACAAGTTTAGTGTAACTGTAAAGGTCGACTTTCTTATTGGGTTCTAAACTAACACACAAACGTATTATTTTTCACTTTGGGTACGACATGGGACGTACTCAAAACATTATGCCCATTGATGGAGGTATTTAAAGTATCATCATCAACAGCCTATTAATGTTCCCACTGCTGGGACACAGGCCTCCTCTCTTTGAGAGGGAATAGGCTATAATCTACCACGCGGGCCCAGTGCGGATTGGTAGATGTCACATGTCTTCGAATTTTTTGGTTCTAAGACATGCCGGTTTCCTCACGATGTTTTTCTTCACCGTTTCGAGAGCAGCGGTGATGAAATAAATTACACAAAGTAATGTGCCTACCTCGGTTCGAACCCACGATCTACTGTTCGTAGGTCTGGGCCGCCACCACTGGGCCACCGCTGCTCCTAAAATAAAGCATAGTTGCTCTAAAGTATAGTTATAACAATAAAGACTAGAATTTTAAAAATAAATCGTATGGGAATAGTGGGCACTTTGACCTTCAAAATCTCCATAACTAGAAAGTTTCCAGGTATGGTTCAGATACAAAAAATAACACAATGACGCGAAGAACACCCAGTGCCTTTCGGCTTCTAAGTGTATTTTAACACCCATTTACTGCCTGCTCCTTTATAGCACACGTATTACATAGATAGATAGATAGATAGATGCATCGGGCTAGTGTCCGCAACTCCACGCCCGGAGCGTGGGTTTTGCGTGCGGGTGGGAATCTTATTCGATCCACCGAAGCTCCCCGAGAAAAGCCAGCAACCCCTTGATGTTACCGGCAATCTCGCGGAGAGTACCTGGGTTACCGAAGTACTTGGCCCTGTATGGGGCAACCCCTGGACAGTGCAGGAGCACGTGGGCTGCTGTTTCTTCTTCCTCCATGCAGGCTCGACACAGAGGACTATCCGTGACACCTATAACAAAGAGGTGCTTATTAAATGTACCGTGTCCAGTGATGGCGGCCGTCACTGTGCGTAGCTGCAGCTTAGTCAGCCGGAGCGCTTGTTTGGTGAGGCGGGCGTCGATGGCGGGAAGCGCCTCCTTGGCCTGCCTGCACTCGCCGTGTTCTAGCCATAGCTTGGCGTGAAGTTCTCTGGTACGTTTCCTTACCAGCGTACGAAGATAACCGAAAGGGAGCGGCACGATGGGTTCTGGTCCCACCGCCGCCATGCTTGAGCCTCTTCGAGCGAGCTCGTCCGCTGCATCGTTGCCTCGGGAGTCGCTATGTCCTTTAATCCATTGAATGGTTATATTGTTGAGGTTACCTACCTGGTTCAGGCGTTGGTGGCACTCGTATATTAGCCCGGAATTGACCGTGTGGCTCCTTAATGCCAGCAGCACCGCCATGCTGTCAGAGAGTATACGGATGGATTGATCCTTTACCTCCCGTGCCAAGATGGCTGATGCCGCCAGGGAGATGCCCATGCATTCTGCCTGAAAGACAGTGTTGTGGGCACCTAAAGGTACGGCTATGTGGATATTGAGATCCTCCGAGAAGACTCCGGCTCCAGTGCCAGTACCTGTTTTGGATCCATCCGTGAAGATCCGCAATTCTGCGGGGCTAAGTCCCTCGCAGCGGTGGTCCTCATGGAGTTGGATTTTGTACTTCTTGTCGAATACGTACTGTTTGGGTACTCGATCATTAACAGCTTTCACCAGGGGAAATTCGCTTTGGAGTCCCTCTAGTGCCGCAGTATGCTGCGTGTACTTCTTACCCCAGAGTTGTAGCGTATTAAGGCGCACCGCCGTCATCGTTGCTTCTTGTTGAATGAACAGGTGGAGCGGCGGAAGCCCCAGTATGGCTTCGAGGGCTGCAGTCGGAGTTGTCCTCATGCAGCCTGTGATCGCCATGCAGGCGAGCCTTTGCATACGTTGCAGCTTGTTTATGGCTGTTATTAATTTGGTACGGGGCCACCAGACCACTGCCCCGTAGGTGATCATGGGTCGGATTACCGCACAGTAAAGCCACAGTATAATTTTGGGGGATAGGCCCCACTTCTTACCTATCATCCTCCTGCATTGCCAAAAGGTGATGCAGGCCCTGTTAAGCTTGTTGTCAAGATGACTGCTCCAATTTAACTTACTGTCCAGGATAACTCCCAGGTATTTGACCTCGTTGGTTACCTGGAGCTCTGTATCGAATAGCTTGGGTAGGCGATGAGGGCCTAGCGTACGTTTTTGGGTAAACATGACTAGCTCAGTTTTCGTGGGGTTCACTGAGAGATCGAACTCAGCACACCACCGTTCAACTATGCGAAGCGCCTGCTGAGCGAGATTGCATATAGTCCCTGTCACCTTCCCCGAGATGAGGATGGCGAGATCGTCTGCGTACCCAATAGTATAAAAGTGATTAGCATTTAGCTTCGTGATAAGGTCGTTGATCACCAGATTCCAGAGGAGGGGCGACAGCACTCCTCCCTGGGGACAGCCCTTGGCTATCACTGCCATCTGCTGCTCCACTCCAAGGCGGACTACTCTTTTGCTAAGCATATTAGTAATCCAGTCTGTCAGTACCTGTTCCACACCATGACGGGAGAGGGCGGCGCTGATGCTGGAGAAGTTTGTTTTATCGAAGGCTCCTTCGATATCTATGAAAGTACCCAGGCAGGTGCCTTTCTGATGTATTGCTTCTTCTATCCGGCTAACTACCAGATGAAGAGCGGATTCAGTGGACTTACCCGCGCTGTATGCATGTTGGTTTGCGTGAAGAGGTATTGCTTTTAAGACGCCATCCCTCAGCTCTCTCTCGCATATCTTCTCCATAGTTTTCAGGAGAAAGGAGGTCAGGCTGATCGGCCGGTGGGATTTGGCGTTGGTATAGTCACTCTTACCTGGCTTAGGGATAAAGATGACTTTCACTTCCCTCCATCCTTTCGGGACATAACGAAAGGCCAGACACGCCCGCATAATAGGCACCAGTTTTTCCGCGACGGAGAGCCCGCCCCACTGCAGTAGTGCAGGAAACACCCCGTCCGGACCAGACGCCTTGAAAGGATGGAAGCACCCGATCGCCCACTGGACTTTCTCCAGCGTGATCATCATGTGAGCGTATTTCCAGTCGTTATCTGTTGGAGTTTGATTTACCTCAGTCCAGTCAATTGTGGGTGTGAAAACGCAACCCGGGAAGTGAGCTTCAATAAGGACGCGCATCGCCTCTTCTGGAGTAGTGGTAAGCGTGTTGTCAGGTTTACGGAGCACTACCGGTCCGGCAGAATTCTGCTGTGCCAGTATTTTCCTTACCCTGTTTGCTTGTTGGCAGGATTCTATTTTCCCGCAGAATTTCCTCCAGCCACCAGAGCTTCTGCGTCGGATGCATTTGTTGTAGCTGGATTTGGCCGCCCTATAGACGTCCCAATCCTCGTCAGCACTGGTGTTCATGGCTCTGTTAAAGGCTGCCCTTACCTTCCTGCGCTTACGTTCCAAATCCGGTCCCCACCATGGTTGCTTGCCTGGGGTTGTGGGCGGAGTTGTTTCTGGGCAGGTTGCATGATAGCTATCTAACAGTGATTTCGTCAGGTAACTTACTTGCTCTTCGATCTGGCCCGTGTTGTCAGGGGTCTTCCAGTGCTTTGTTGGCGTAAGCTTGGTTACCAGGATGCGAGTGTAGGCTGCTCGATCAGTATTGCGTGGGTTGCGGCGTGGCAGTATAGGTGTCACACAGACCGGGATGTCGAAGCGGATCCACCTGTGATCCGAGCAGGAGGCCTCTTTCGAGACCTGCCAGCCGGATGCGATAGCCGCGACGCCCTCCGATGCCAAAGTTAGATCTATGATCGTTTGACTGCGTCTGGTGACGAATGTTGGTTCGGAACCTGTATTTAGTAGGGTTAGGTTTGTCGTAAACAAATAGTCAACTAAGGCCTTACCTCTTGCGTTCTGCGTGTTCATGCCCCACAGAGGGTGATGAGCGTTTGCGTCGGCCCCTATGACCACCTCCAGCCGTGTGCACTCACAGTGCCTTACGAGGCGGGCGAGGTCATGCGGGGGCGGCTCCTCAGCCTCAGGCATGTATGCCGAGACGAAAGCCACCTCTACTTCCGTGTCACCGCGCCGTAATAGCAGCCTAGCTGCAGAGATATCCCTGCAACAGAATTCCGTAAGTGGCTGTGCTTTTATGTTATGCGTTATGTAGATACACGATCTCGGATTATCATGTTCTGAGCTAAATAGGAGCTTACCCCCAAGATTGGAGAGTCCTTGAATTCTTCCCGCCCTGATCCACGGCTCCTGGATCAGGACTATGGCCGTGTGTTGAACCTCCAGCCACTTCCGTAGCTGAGCCGTTGCGGTCTGACTGTGGTGGAGGTTTGCCTGCAGGACTTTACAGGTTAGCGAAGGGGATGC
Source organism: Diarsia mendica (assembly GCA_949316265.1). NCBI lineage: Eukaryota > Metazoa > Arthropoda > Insecta > Lepidoptera > Noctuidae > Diarsia > Diarsia mendica. The sequence continues at coordinate 17,814,054 of OX438910.1, forward strand.
CATTGCTGGTCGATCCGTCCTCGTCACCCTCGAGCCGCAGCCCAGCAAACAGAAAGCCGGGGTCGAAGCCGCCCTCCTCCAGGTCAGAAGCCAATGACAGTATATCGTCATCGAGCTCCCCTCCCGACGTAAGGACGGTTTCCACACCGACGACTGCTGGGGCCTCTGGCTCTGCTCCCGCAGGCACGTCCATAGGCCGTTCCGTGGAACTCGTGGAGGGAGTTGACTCCTCCACCCGTGATACCCCCGATGTGGTAGCTTCTGCCGGGAATTCCTGAGGGACATTGACGAACTTGCCACTCGGTGTCTGGAACATCACATAGACCCTCCCGGCACAGAATGACAGTCGTCGTTCGGCTTCCATCAGGATCGGAATATGGTCCTCAGGGATCCCGACTACCACGAAGCAAGCGTTTTGCTGCCTCTTGGCTTGCAGCAGTGCCCAGCTCTTGATATCTATCCATCGATTCTGATGGGATAGAAGTCGCCCGATGTTGAGTGGGTCCGTGAATACCCCCCGGTCGTCAGGGATCAGTATGCCGCAACGTACGCGGCGCTTGATGTCTGCCTGCCTCTTGATCACAAGCGACGTGCCAGCAAGGGGAGGCATCTCAGCTATGAGCTTCTTCAGCCAGCTTAAGGTGACTTCACTGTCGCACCACAGCTTGAGCACCCCATCCACGAACGCCGGCCTCGCGTTGAAGACCGGTACTGGCAGGTCCAGAGCGTCAGGGGAGCAGGCCTCGTCGAGCATCTTCCTCTGAAGAGCCTCGAGGATCTCGCCCGCCACCTCCTTGCTGATCTGCCCCATCCGGTCGCACGTGACTGCGACGTCGAGGTCCGATCCTGCAGCTTGGGCGTAGCTACGGTTAGCGACCCGCTTGGACTTATCAAGCCGCGGCCGCTTACGCTCCCCACGAGGCGACGAGGTCTCGTTGAGAGCCCGCTTAGCCGCAGCCTGATCATTCCCAGCAGGTCGCTGCGTAGCCGCCGTGGCTGGTCCTTCTGCCGAGCCTTGTTCCTCTATCGTGCCGGCTGGTGGTCGACTGGGGCCTGGGCGGCTGTTGTCGACTCCAGCCTGCGACCGCTTGCCTGCGGAGAAGAAGTTGACAATGCCACTGGTCGGTTGCCCCTGACCAGCAGCATTAGCCTGCATTAGTTGCCGGGAGTTACCCTTACCTTGTGCCGCTAGCCGCTGCTTCTTGTTCGGCCGGTTCCTTCTTATGGCACCACTTGTCCCGGGGACCGGAGCAGCTTGCACTGCAGGGTCCGCACGTTGACGTCGTGATGCCAGAGCGTTACCCCCCTTCCTACCGTTGTTCCTGCCCTTCTGCACCTGCCAGTTTTGCACAAGCACGTCGTTGGAGATGCAGAGCTCCGCCGACTGACCAGTGACGGCCATCGGGGGAGGGGCTACTAGAGGAGCTAAGGGTGGGGGAGGATTTGGAAGCAAAGCCCGCCCACCGGCGTTAACCGTTGCGGGGGACTGTGCAGGAGGATCGGTACTGGTCCCAGGCAGCGCCGATGTTCTTCCCTTGTTGTGGGACTTGTTGGTCTTGGCAGCGGTATTCGCCACTGCCGGACCGGTGCCCGCACTGGAGCTCGCTGTGTTGGCAGCAGAGCCCCCGGGGGCCGAAGAGGTGCTTGGAGCACCCCTCTTCGGAGTTTTGGCTTTCGCCTTCGCTCCGGTGTGTGCTTGTATAGTGTTGGGTTGAGTTTTTGTGTTTGTGGTTGAGGTTGTTGTATGTGTGTGAGTGGATGATGTTTCTGTGTGTGGTTTTGTTGCGTGTGTGTTGAGTGTGTGTGTGTTTGTGGTGTCAAGTTTGTTATTGTCCATAGTGTTACCTTAATTAATCTTCATCTCTTTGGCTTCCCACCCTCCTTGGAGCCCGCACCAGGGAACGTCTCGCTACAAACTAGCTCGAACGTTAGGACTACCATCGAGATATAGGAGTGTGAGGCTGGTTCACAGTGCGACATCGGGTGCTTGATCGGGTTGGCATAGGGGACTGACTAATCCCTTCTGAACTGATCAACCCTCACTCACACCGTCAGCATGACCTTCACCACCGCTTTGGCCATCCTGAGACAACCTCCGCGGACCTCCCACTCCTCGCCGTGACCCTCTGACGGGACACTATGGCCATTTCCCTACCCCCGGCTATTGGGTAGGGCCACCGTTTCGCTTGAAATCCAGACCAAAGAGGGCGTGTTGCCTTGCGGACACATTACCACCAGCGCCGCTCGGCTCAACCCCCCAGGACTCCTTCATCCCCGCTTACGGCGCTCAACTGCGCAGGTCCTAGCGCAGGTGACTGGTTGTACCTACTCGATACCAGCTGAATTTGAGTGGCACCGAGCCCACCACCATCCAGTCACAGATAGTCGCAGTACGGTAGGGTAGAAAGCGCCTGGTGGTTTTTGTTACGTCTATTTCGTAGGGAATTAGACCAAAAACAGGGTGGCAACCACGTGAAGGTGAACACACCAGGCTTGCCTTGAGGATCTACACGACTGTAGCGCTCTCCCTCAAGACCCCGCCACCTTACCGCCTCTGAGGGAGGCAGCAAGGTAGACTTGCGCCTATGCTAAAACATGCAAAGCAGAGGTATGCAAAGCGTGTCGTTATAAATTCGCAAAAGCATAGATCCAAGCCCTCCCCACACGTATTACATGTAGATGTTCTGTAGTTTGATATTATTTCCATTTATTTAAATAATGTATCTTTTCACTGCTTGTTTTTTGTTTGTATGTAAAATTGTTTATGTCAGTTTTGTAAATATATATGTGTATATTTTTTACAGAATGTTATTATTTTGTTTGCACCACCTTAGTATAATATATCACTGCTTAGTACCAGTTATGAATAACATTATAAATGCAGTATGGTTTTGAAACCATACTGCATTCTATTAAGTCGTGAGTAAATAGGCTTCTTCTGGGTAAGCTCGTTCCATCGTCGACCTCATCTCTGCCCTTAGGGCAAGATTGAGGTCAAGAGTAAGCCCATATTAAAAAAAAAGAAAAAAAAAAAAGTAGCTTCATCATCATCAGTCTGCCTTTTCCTTACTACCTTGGGGTCGGCTTCTAATCTAACCAGATGCTGAATACCAGTACCTATTTTAGATGGAGCAACTGCCTTTCTGATTTCCACAACTCAGTTAATACTGGGTGTTACGATACCCTTGGTAAGACTTGTTGTCAGATTTTTGGGCCCCTGAAATTTTTTTACGACTGTCAAAGATGCACAAAATAATAGTAGCCAGGAACAACGCTTCAATATGCTTTCTGAGGCACGGAGGAAACTCTGTATGTTAGAGGGTTACCCATCCAAAAACCAACCTAGGCATGCACGGCTTAACCTACACATCAACTCGAGCGGTTACTTTATAATTAAGTCACGAGCGTTGAATGAATTTTGGAAATGTAAAGCTTACGATTCCTTATAAAATGAAACTCCCCTACTCACTGAAATCAATCATACATGTTACAGCATTTTATCAGTCTGCATTATCGATAGTATTATCAGATAAAGACCTACTACCGGTAAACTTTGTGATCAAAAAGTACGGTGTGTACAAAATTGTGTCATTTTTCTGTTAACTAAGGGTTCCAATGAAATAACATCACATCCAAGAAGACTTGATATCTTCGAAAGATGCAGAGATAAACCTAAAAGTCATCATCATCATCATTATTTTAGCCAAATGATGTCTACTGATGGACATAGGCCTCCTCCAGGTGTCATATTGACCGGATCCGTGCGTCTCGCATCTAGTAGGGTCCCGCAACATACACCAGGTCAACGGACCCCTTATAGTGGGAGTCCTTTCAACGCAACGTCTTCCAGTTCGCGGTCGCCACTCCAGAACTTTTCAGCCTCATCGGCCATCCGTTCTGCGAGCAATGTCCCTGGCCTTGTACACCCATAATATCGGCAGTTTTGTTACAACCTACCTGTTTTTTTAAATTTTTATTATGGGACAAGCCCGCCACACTATTCCCAAACCACTGTAACTCCTGTTAGCCAGAATCAACAGTGGCGACCACAAGAAAAGCGCCGAGACAATGAAGCTCGACGAAGTCCCAGAGAAATGATTTAACTGTCTTGGATCCCGCAACGAAATTAACGCAGAAAATGATAGCGGAGGAGTAGGAAAAAGCATAATATATCCCAGAAAAACAATCTTGGCTCCCGTATCTCATTGACTTTGTTGTTGCAAACGCGACTGCTGTGCTTGAGGTCCGGAGTTTGAATCCGGGGTTGGGAAAAGTGTTATTGGGTTCATTCTTCGCGAATTTCTCAGTAGCAGCCACGGAGTACAGATTTGTATCTACCCGTTTGATAGCTATAGACTCGCCTCCTATTATATGGGACTAGAAGGCTGCAATTGAAGGTTGTCGACAATCGAAAATCTTCATGAGATGAAAAGAAATCCCACAAACTACTCAGAATGAGCAGGGGAAACATAAGACTAGTAGTAGGGATCGCAACAGGACACTGTGGACTCAATAGAAACCTTTTGGCTGAAATGATGATTTTCCTTTGAAAAATCCAAAATACTATCATGCTAGTAAATAACCCGTAGTATTTTTAAAATCACTTTTCATGATTCTACACTTGATAAATTAAGAGAATTACTTATTACCGCGAAAAGTGGACACTTTAATCCTTAATCAGTAATTCTCTTAATTTATCAAGTCTAGAATCATGAAAGATTGAAACAAAACTGGCGAAATGCTGTCCCCTTGTAAACTCCTTCGAAGATTACAGGAGTTCCGTTAATTTGTACTCTAATCTAATCCATCATCATCTTTTCACACCCACGGAAGTCAATCTCCCACACAATGATGGCCAGATCTCATCACTCACTGGCGAGACGATCCGTTATTCAATGAGAAATAAGTAAAAATACATAAATAAGTAAACACATATGCTCCACACCGCGTACACCTGTTCTACGTATTGTTTATAGAGAGTGACCTTGGTCCGTCAAAAATAGATGCTTGGGTGTATTGTGTGAAATATGCGGTCAGAAGGACCAGATTGCGAATATGGCTAGAGTGTATTTCTTCAATTTGTGGTATAGTTCTGTATTAAAAACTTCTAATGCGATCCTATTAATTAAGGTTCCACTGTCATTCTGTAAGGTTGTCTGCCACAGGGTATTATTTTTTTAATTTTCACGTTGTATGTCATGTATTACTCATCAATTTCCTTACTAGCTTCAGCTATGTTGGGGTTGATATCCAGTCTATCCAGATGCAGCTGAATCCGGGTTCTGCGAAATACGATACCCTTGGGTAAGACTGGTTGTCAGACTTTCAGACCTTTGACTGCCTGTAACGACTATAAAAGATGGCTTAGCGCGCTTTGCGATGCATACCACTATGATATCGCCACTATTATATACCTACCTAGTACCCAAAAAAAGTATGGATAGAAAATCTCTCGAAAATGGTCCTTCTGACTAATCTTCTACGTACACATATACAATAATCGGTTCCATCCGATGTAAGAATGAAAGTAACATTAGACCGAAAGTCGGAAGGATTAGGGAACCCGGCCCGTGTTTACATAAAAACTTTCTCATGCGTATGTAGACGTTAGGGAAAATTATTCTTCTTATTTTAGGAACTAGATTTTGTTTGCGGCTTCATTCACGTTGTGATCGGATAATCTCAGGGGAACGTTGAATATAGATAAAAACTAAGATATGTCTGCTAAGATGACGAGTAATAGAGAAGTATTTAAGGAAGAAGAATAAAGGCTGCGCCGACCCCAAATAAAATGGAATAACAGTTATTTATTTATTTCTTAAAAGGAAAAACAAACAGTAACATATTACAGGTTAATGACAAGGCTTATCGTTATATTGTAGGTACAAAAAATTCTACAGCAACATTGTAAAAAAGTACTACTTACCACAGCAATATAGAAGATTAACGATTATTGAAAAACCTGACAGAAATTGTCAGGCAGAAGCACACTAGACACAACACCCGCCTGGTCGGAGGATCCTCACTTTTCAATGGGGATTAAAGAACTGTACACCCTGCTCTTTATATGCCTATAGGTCCCATCATTCTATCGAATCGAAATGCCAATGTAATCGAAATTGGGTTAGCGTTATATAGATTCTGCCTACACGACACGTGAGAATGGTTTAGGTTTATGTATCTATGTAACTGATATCAGACAAATTTACGAATAGAGATCTAATAATAAGCTCAATAATAACAGCTCCTCTAACATTAGAATGTACGTGAATGTTTTTACGGCTCCAATCGGAAAACATCCGGTTTTTGTCGAAATTACAGAGAGTTCTATTGCGTTTTGCGTTGTTTCCTCTGCATAGTTTTTGATGATAAGACTAGCTTTCGCTCGCGGTTTTGCGTTGTTATCTGCGCTCACTAAGTTCTAAATATAGCTTTATAACATTCGATAATAATGTAGTTGGGTGAATTTCAACAAATGCCATTTTTTTATCATATCGGTGAACTTTTTCATTTATGTTATTTTTTTATATTTTTCAGGTTTTATGTAATCTTTAGGATATCAAATATCCCCAAATTTAATATCATCAACGTAACATTTAAGACTAAAGAGAAAATTCAGTGTGAATTCTGGTTTCCACCGATAAGATAAACCGGCACCGATTATTTTTCTGTACACCGATATGATAAGTTTATCCACCGAAATGATGTACATATCCAGCGATATGATAATCTATCCTAATAAGAGTTTAAAAAAAGGTACTTTATTTTTTGATTTTATCGCTACAAATCGATAGTGTTCCATGTACCAGATCGACCAGCCATGGGATTAAAACGACCGAAATTTAACGGTGTATATGTATGTATATAATGTATGTGTTTGGATGTATGTTTGTATGTTCCATTGTTTCTTTGTATACTTAACGAAATGACACGGGATCTACCGATATGATAAAACGACTCACCGAGATGATAAAATATCTACCGATATGATAAAGCAATCCACCGATGTGACAAAACTGTGCGTTGATCATGAATCAAAACACCGATATTAGTTACAAGACACCGATTGATTTTTTCTCATCATTTCGGTGTAAATTATCACATCGGTGGTAATAAAGACCACCGATTACAGCGATATGAGAACAGCGACGTGAGAAATAACACAATTTTTAGAAAATTAGAAAAAATGCATAATATCTAGGATACATTCAATAACAGTCAATGAAGCTAATTCACTTACTACCTCTGTTAGAACCAAACAACAATAATGAAACTACTCATTACACTAGAAAAATGCAACCACCGATAGTATAAAATAATTGTCCGGGAGCAACTGAAATGGCGTACTTACGTTATTGGCGGGAATATGCAGCGATTTGACACACGTCCGTCTTGACTGCGCACTAGCACACACTAACGAGAGAAATAAAATTGGGGTGGGGACGCTGTCGGACTCGTCGATGTAAAGTTAGTGAAAGGCGCAGACTTTTTCAGCGGGGAACTGTGCCTAACTTTTCTTCAGCATTAGGACTGTATGTTTCTTCATGTGGAGATAAATGAAAGACGAATTCTTCAGTTTAAAACAAAGTCGTGTGGAGTGTGCGTGTATGTGGAGTGTAGGAGCAGCGATTCTTCTTATAAGTTGTCTTCTATGCAGCGGTCGAACGAATAGTGAACCAAGATTTTTGGCTGGGCCCTATTTATACTTTTTGCACATTAGCGCTACGCGCGGCAGTGATAGAATGAGACAACTTCAATTAGCCAATGAGAGGCGCCTATTCATGTTACACATGTGTGTGTGTATATGTATTGAGTGCAGCATTATTTATTATATAAGACACAAATTGAAATAACGAGTTACATACTTGGAAATAGTAAAATCTAGTACATATTAGGTTGTAGTTGGACATACAATATCAAAATTTCATATATCTAGGTTACATGTACGGATTATCTATGTTTTAGATGTACATAGCAAGTTATACACTGAAATCTTATGTGTTAGGCACTAAAATGCACTAAACAGTAAACAAAAGGTAAATAAAAGTGGTTCTTACGTTAATACATAAGCAATAAGGCTCTTATATGCCTTAAAAATGAATAAAACTATTCTAACAAGGACTAATAACAAAAATAACACGTTTACATGGCTATATTTTACATGCATCTAGCCTTAAACATAAGCTGTTATTTACAATCTCCCCCTCGTGCGCGAGCACAATTTATAAGGTTTTAGTCCGCTGTAGGGATTAAGATGAGGCGAGAGGCTGGGCGACGAAGTAATCCAGCAGCTGTTCGTATCTCAGTTACTCGTACTCGTCCATCTGGGCCTGGGTAGACTTTCATGATCTCACCTCGAGGCCACACTCCTCTGGGCATTGTGCCATCACATATTATGACGATGTCGCCAACCTTTAAGGGGCCGCTCCGAAAATCGAAGGTTGGGAATGTCATAGAAATAGATAGAAAACGATGCTCCACAACCTTGAAATAAATCACACAGCTAGCCAATGAATGTAACTTGTTATTGAAACTTTCGAACTTAAGATAATGCTTATGGATAAGTGTAAAAAAAAATCAGAAAATCACTAAAAACGAGTAAATCGCACTCCCGTATTGTAACAACTGAGTCGTAATTATTGAGAATTTTTAAATGAATTTTATTAAATAATTAAGTTAAAAGTATAAAGAAGTCACTGAAAGCTTCATTTTTTAATAAACATACTCTCATTTTGTGTAAAAAAATCACAAACTTGCCCATATTTTTCGCTCAAAATCTTCATACAAATTACTATGAAGCGGAGCGCTTTCTTAGCAAGCTTCGACGGACTCACTCGTGGCTCAGTCTGCCACGCGCCTCCAACGTGAGAGCACGTCGGTTTGCGCCGCATCGGCAGATCGCAGTCGAACCGTGTACGTACACAAACTCAGTGCACAGTGGTCTCGTGACAAACTTTTGTGATACCATAATAGTTTGGAAATTGAGTAAGTATACTTTTTATATTATTGTGAATTTGCATTTATTACTCGTAAATTAGATAGTAGGCAATGTACTGGTAGGTATGTGTGTATTATTGTGTATTTGTGTTTTTTTGTGTGCGTCTGATTTGACATTACATTTCGTTTCGTATTAATAAAAATAATAAAAAAAAAAAACAAATTATTCATAAGTTCACGACGAAAAATATCTCAGAAACTATTTATCTCCGCAGCTCGAAACTTTACAAGAAGACTTTCATCAGGCCAGAAAAATTACTGACTCAGCTGAGCGGGAAATAAAGTATAGTTGCCAAAATGAGTACTCAGAAGTACAGCGGTAAATTCGCCTGTAGTAAAAGCGTACATTGGACAAAAAAACGCAAACGGTATAGGTCAACTTTTTTGGCGAGTGTAGTTGTAGTAGGTAGTTAGATCGACTATCGACATCGATGTGACTTTTGAAAGTATACAATGCTAGAACATACTACACAGTTTTAGACTAATAAAATGTTATTTAATGTTATTATTAAGTAAAGTTGGACCAGTGTAAAAAAAAAAAAAAAAAATTTGGTGATACGTGATTCTCACTTAAATATCACGGGGGTGGCAGAGGGGGGTCAAAATTTTGGTCCTTTTTTGTCTAGGACGCTCCGTTTTCGAGATATTTCAATTTCAATTTTTTTTTTTACAGAAACTTTGAACGCCCATAACTCTGAAACGGTGCATTGTAGGACCGCAGCGCGCCACCGCTTGCTACTTATTATAATAATATCACCCCGTTCTGGCCCGTTGGTATTCGTTGGGCGTGTTGTTGAGTTAGACATTATAATGATAACACAGCGTCGGTTTATCAAACAAATAAAAATTCATTATGATCGATCACAAGGACATAATAGGTATAATTCGATAACAAAAATCATTCTTACCTTTTCAAAATTAGTAGAAAGTTTAAAACACAATATCTCCGGTTTTGATGAAGCCGAGTTCAAACACCCCTATACGTTCCCGGCATTTTAAAAAAGATTGGAGGATATTTCAAAAAAAAACTTTTACGTAAACTAATCACTAGTTTCGGCGCGGCACGCACAACTGAGAGCACTGCGGTGTTCGCTAGCTCAGCTAGCTGGCCCTGTCGATGCGCATGTTTGTGTGAGTGTGCGGTTCCGAGCGTTTGTAGGCAGTTTCCGCACTGTCCATATTAATTACTAGCTTTTGCCAGCGGCTTCGCCCGCGTGAAAATGACGATTTTCTATACAAACTTTCATCCCCTATTTAACTCCCTTAGGGGTTGCATTTCGAAAAATCCTTCCTTATTCCTTGTCTACATTTTATAGGGAACCTCTGTGCAAAATTTCAGCTTTCTAGGTTCAAGGGTTTGGGCTGGGCCAGGGCGTTGATGAGTCAGTCAGTCAGTCAGGACTTCTCTCTTTATTTATTAGATATTGTGCTACTATGGCGCACAGATATAAGCCGCGCGCGGTGCGTTTGTTTGTATGTATGAAGATACCGTACTTCCCCCTTTTTAGAGTTCCGTAGTCAACTAGGAACCCTTATAGTTTCGCCATGTCTGTCTGTCCGTCCGTCTGTCCGTCCTCGCTTAATCTCTGTGACCGTTAGCACTAGAAAGCTGAAATTTGGTACCAATGTGTGTATCAATCACGCCGACAAAGCGGTAAAATAAAAATTGGAAAAAAATGTTTTATTAGCCCCCTATATGTAAAGTGGGAAGTGTTTTTTTTTTTAATTTCAACCCTAACGTGCGATATATTGTTGGAAAGGTATTTAAAAATGAATAGGGGTTACTAAAATCATTTTTTGATAATGTCAATAATTTCGGAAATAATCGCTCCAAAAGTAAAAAACAATGTGTCCCCCCCCCTCACTTTTGAACCATAAGTTTAGAAAATATGAAAAAAAGCTGAAAAGTAGAACTTTATAAGGACTTTCTAGGAAAATAATTTTGAACTTGGATGGAAACAACAGTTTTTGTACAAAAAAGACAAAAAGTTGCACAAAATAATTTCTGGACTAAGTTTGTAGTATAATCGTATATGCAAGCATTTTTTTTTTACTTCGTTTACATATTTTACGGACGGACGGACGGACGGGAAACTACGGAACCCTACACTGAGCGTGGCCCGACACGCTCTTGGCCGCTTTTTTATACTATGGTTAAACGTATCAAATTTTATTTGTGAATAACAGTGTAGGCATTTATCGCTGTAGCCCTGTAGGTCCGGCCGAGTGGAGGAGCCCTGGACATGGTCCGCCTTATTACAAAAGGTAGTTAAACCTGGTTTAACTTAGACCTGGTTTATCTCGCGTGCTGTCACTTTCTTTTGAATATTATTGAAGTGAGACGTCATGCGAGATAAACCAAGTCTAAGTTAAACCAGGTTTAACTACGTTTTGTAATAAAGCGGGGTGTGTGTGTGTGCTTGTCTGTCTTCATTTTATTTCATTATCTAATATGTTATATTTATTGCAGAATCAAGAATATCCGGCACTAATCATGGAACCGGAGCTGCAGCCTGATGAACATGAACTGGTTGTTGGCCGCAGATTGGTCGACGTTGACTTTGTTTTTAAGCAATTGCAAGATCTGATTTACCTATACAATTTCATACTCAGGATCATTTATTTGACTCCACTTTGATATCAAATAAAGTTTACAAACGTTTTCAGTACAATATATTAATAATAATATCAATATATATAATATTATGTAAGTACATTATTAATCTCGCTATGCTAATAATCACATATTTGACAACATATCAAAATCAGTGACAATAAAGTTACAATTTAGTTGGCGAGTCAAAGTCTGACGTGGCGACCCACTGTGCATACGTACATGTGTGCGTGTGCGGTGCGCGAGCCTCGATCGTTGTGAGTGTAGCGCTAAAAACCTAAACTTCGCGCGGCACGTCCGCGAAGCCGGCCCTTAAGTTATTATGTTGAGGGTTGGTGCTAGATCTTGGCATCAGGAGAGGCTTATATTCTGCCGTCCACCTTGCCCAAAAGGCGTCAGCTAATGCCTGAGCAGCTTTCCAGGAGTGTGAAGTCAGCTGTGCGTCTTTAAACGAACCAAAAGGTGACATCCCACTTGAGCGCCCAATAAGGAAGTGATTTGGGGTCAACGCTTCTTCATCCAAGTTGGGATTCACAGGGGTCAATGGCCTCGAATTTACCACGTGTTCAGCCTCTAATAATAACGTGTGTAAAATATCGTCAGGAGGAAATCTTTCGTTTAGAGTGACTCGTAATGCTGTTTTCACCGATCTGACCATTCTTTCCCAGGCGCCGCCCATGTTTGGGGCACCAGGTGGTATCTTCTTCCAGGTGATCAGCTTTTCAGACGCGAAAGCTCTCAATTCTTGGTCATTGCCTTGCATGGCTTCATAAATTTCTTTTTCAGCGCCAACGAAGTTGGTTGCGTTGTCGCTGTATATTATAGTTGGCGTGCCGCGGCGAGCTATCATTCTGCGCAGGCTCATGATCATAGAGGAGGCCGAGAGAGATGTGGCCACCTCCAGGTGCACTGCTCGAGTGGTGAGGCAGGTGTATAAAGCGCACCACCTTTTCTGTAGCTTTCGCCCGACATTAACATGCATGGGCCCAAAATAATCCACCGCAGTAGCTGTGAAGGGCGGTTGGTTTTGGGCCAGCCTTTCAGCTGGTAAGTCGCCTAAGGGAATTTTTGAGGGGATTCCCCTATAGGTCCGACACCATTGGCATTTGTTGCAAATGTAGCGTATAACGCCGCGCAGTCCTATTATGTGGTAGCGTTGTCTCAGCTCATTCATTACGGTTTGGTGGTTTCCGTGATTGAAAGTTGAGTGCGTGTGATGCACCAACAGCTGAGTAAAGCCTTCTTTGGCATGTAGGACTGGCAGGTTTTGCTTATCAGTTATTCTGCTGTCTAGACACAGGATTCCGTTGCGGTCGATCTTCACGGAGAGCTTGTAGAACGGGGACTTCTTCGGTGGTCGCCGCCCAGCCTCAATCGTCGTGATGTCTTCGCCGAACGAGTTATATTGACTCCTTCTTACTAGCAGCAGTTCAGCTAGTTTTATATGGCTTGGTGCCAGTTCTTTACTTGTGATTCTTTTGAGCATTTTGGCTTTAAATACCTCGGCGGCGAGCAGAACGGTGGCAGCAACACGTACTAATCGAGTGTATTTCGAAAAACGTTCTAACTGTGGTAAATAATCGCTAACGTCATGCCTAATAATCACATGTACTTGCTTAAGAACTCTTTCTTCCCCTGAAGGGGGTGGCGGCGCCGCGGCTCGCTTTTCCTGCGGCCATAATGCGGGGTCGCCTCTTATGAACTCGGGTCCATAAAACCATCTGTGGTTAGAGTTGAAATCGATAGGAATTCCCTTGGTCGCATCGTCCGCGACGTTATCAGCACTGGGTACCCATCGCCAGTTGGCTGGAGTAGTTAGGCTCTCGATTTCAGCCAGTCTATGAGCTACAAACGACTTGAATGTGCGCGGGTCTGATTTAATCCAAGCTAATACGGTTCTAGAGTCAGACCAATAAAAGCAGTTTAATGTCTTATAATCCGACTCGCGCTTGACCGATTCAGCTAATCGACTGCCTAACACTGCAGCCTGCAGCTCTAAGCGAGGAATAGATATAGGTTTCAGCGGGGCCACTTTGGCCTTACCGGCTATCAGTCGTGATGTTTTAGTACCGTCAGAGTTTGTACTTACGAAATAAATCGCGGCTGAATACACTTTTTCACTTGCGTCACAGAAAACGTGTAACTCCCCTTCGTTAGGGGGTGTAGCAGGTACGTACCTATCTATTTCTAACGTCTTTAAAAGTTGTAAGTTTTTAATAAAAGATAACCACGTCACGTGATGCTCGGTTGTGATGGGGTCGTCCCAATCTATACCACTGCGCCATACTTCTTGTATAAGACATTTACCTATCATCGTAATTGGCGAAACTAAACCTAGTGGGTCGAAAACCGACATGACCGCGCTAGTTACCTGTCGCTTGGTAGGCAGAGTGTCGCCTTGTATGACGCTGGCGGGCGTACTTCTTAAATTCACGTTAAAACCTAACGTATCGCGTGCGTGATTCCATATCAGACCTAATGTTCGTTCCGTATCGCTTTTCCCCAGCGTAGTCGAATCGCTACAGCGCGTATCTGTGACGTCACTTATAACAGCCGGCACGTTCGATGCCCAACCGCGTAACTCGAAAGATGCGTTTAAGTGGACCTTATACATAGCGTCTATCACTCGCTTCGCCTCGCTTTCGCTGTCGAACGCGCCTAGGTAATCGTCCATGTAAAAATTACGCACCGTGGCTCTCGCGACTTCGGGATATTGTTGAGCGTGATTGTCTGCGTTTTTATTTTTGACGTAGATAGCGGTACACGGAGAAGATGCCGCCCCGAATATCAGTGAAGTCATTCGGTACTCCTGTGGTGGTCCTACTCTATCCTCGCCCCTCCATAAAAATCGCAAACTATCACGGTCCTGCTGAGCGATCTTGACCTGTAAGAACATTTCTTTTATGTCTGCAACTACTGCAATTTTACCCTCCCTAAATCTAACTAATACACCGAATAGCGATTGGAGTAGGTCAGGGCCTGCTAACAACGCGTCATTTAGACTCTTTCCCCCATACTTAGCTGCTGCATCGAACACTAAACGTACCTTACCCTTCTGTGGATGCACTACGGAAAAGTGCGGTAAGTACCAGCTACGTGGCGATGAAGCTGGGGTGTCTACCTTTTCGGCGTAGCCCGCTTCCAATAAGTTATTAACCTGCTTGCTATATTCAGTTTTTAATTTTGGGTTTTTATCCAATTTATTTTCTAAATTATACAGACGACTGAGAGCTTGTTTTTTATTATTTGGCATTATCTCATCGTCTGTGCGCCACAGTAATCCCGTTTCGAACCTATTACAGCTAATCTTTTTGCAAGTTCCTTCTAAGATCGCTAGGGCGCGCTGCTCGGGGTCAGACGCGGGCCGTCGTGGCTCAATTCCTAGTGAATCTAAACTGAAAAAGTTCCTAATAAGTTCTAACGCGGGGTCATCTGCTGTAGTGGGCCGTACGTGGTGAACCAGCGCTACGGTACTACGTGGACGTGCATCTTGCCCGTGCAGCACCCAACCTAACTTGGTCAACGATGCTACGGGCTGGGACTTATGGCCAACACGAAGTTGTCGGGACGTGATTAAATGCCAGTTGTCCTGGCCTATTAAAATAGTTGGTTTTCCCAGCTCGTAGCACAGCCCATCTTCAAGCTCCGCTAAGTGGCTACACTGTCGCACTATGTCCCTGCTTATCTCCTGAGGAGCTAGATTTAAGTTTTCTATGGTGTGCGCACTCATAGATTCTAAGTTACGACTACATGAACCGCGGATCGATAACTTCACGTGACACGACTCTGTGTCGTCTATACGATTACCTCCCACCCCCTCTAGAGATAATAGTTGGCTGCGTCCCCTAGGTATTATGCTGTCGGCGACACCTCTCTCAACAAGCGTCATGGTTGAGCCTTCATCAAGTAAGGCATAGGTGGCCGTGGAACCAATAGGGCCGCTTAACTCGACCGGAACTATTTTTAGGTAGGTATTAGAGGTATGTATATGGTTTATCGAGCTTACATTACCGCGGTTAGACAGTGGCAAAGTTGAATTACCGCTGCCGTGCAACATTTTATTATGTGATGCTTCGCATCCATTTATTCCACATGGTACATATTTGCACCTGAATGTACGTATGTGCGAGTTACCTAAGCACCTAAAACACAACTTTTCACGCTTAGCCGCATCCCATCGTTCTTTAATCGTTAATTTTACGAAATCAGCACACTCCGCCGCGGTGTGATTTCCTGAACAAAACACGCATTTTTTAATTTTGTTTACTTCTGCTGACGACTCGCTATTCGGTCGTGATGGTCGTGGCTTTTGCGATTTCGGCGCCTGCTTTTTAGAGTTGGATTTATTTACGTTGGCGACCGTTCTTTTGTGTGTTTTTTCTTCGATTTCTGACTCATCTGACGAGGAACCGGAGTCATCATTATGTGGGCGTTCGCGAGCTGTGTTTATCGCGCGCGGCCTATTGTTACGATTTTTTCTTTCGTCTCGCGCGGCTTCATAGGCAAACATGGTCCCGCAATGATCCGCAGTAATGTTCAGAAACCGAGACAACAGCTCCAATTCCGGTGGGCCGGAGTGTTCTGCACGGAACTCGTACCATTTGTACTTTAAAATTAAACTGAGTTTTTCAACTATTCGACTCACTAACTCAGGCGAATACAGATATTGCGGTTGGTGGAGTGCTTTAATCGCCGCAACTGTATTCGCTATTTTGCTCGCGAAACTACTCACATTGCGCCCGTCTTCGCTCATGCGGGGCATGCGTTTTATATTTTCGAGTTCTGCTAAAACGAGTAACTCTGGTCGGCCGTAACGCCTTTCAAGGGCGTCCATGACTTCATACGGATCCGACACCGTGAATAATAACGCCCTAACGGTTTCGCGGGCTGCACCTCGCAGTGCCTTTCTTAAGCGGGCTACGTTTTGTACGTCAGAAAACATGCCTACTGTGTCGCTAAAGACTGATCTGAAAGCCATCCACTCCGTAATCACCCCGTCGAAGTGGGGTAGTTCGTGGATGAACTTGGGAGCCGCGGAGTCTGATTTACTGGAATTCACCGCTTGCAATATCGCGCCGGCCAGCATCGCCATGTCACTGCTACTGTTAGACATGTCGTTTCCGACGCGTGGTTCGTTCCTACTTTTAGTGGGTGACCGCGGGGCCTGTCCCGGGACTTGGGTGTTATCTACGATAGCTGGCCTTTCTGCTACACATTGCTCCGAAATCCAGCCTCTAACACGCGACTCTTCTAACCTAGGCGGGCACTCCGCGTCGTTAGAACTTTCCAGTTCGATCCTGGCTATTTCACAACGACTCATAGCAACTGCGGATGCCGCCTGAGCTCGTGCTAACTCGGAATTATGTAATTCTAGCTCAGCTTTTAGCATAGATAACCTACTACACGCCCTTTCCGTCGTGGGGACATTAACTACAGTGCCCGGCGCACTCCTAACTAAAGTATTATTTAAATCGACTTGTGCGGACCTATCTGTGACTATCGTTTGCTCGACTCGTGATGTGCTGCTGTCACCGCTCGTGTCCTCTGTGCTGGTGCCATTACTCCACGTATTTGTTTCGGTCGACATTGTCTGACCGGACACCGGCGTGGCGTCTGTGAGAGGCGTAGTTTTGTCTGAACGCAATACACGTGCGTCATTCATCATCGCGCAAGAGGGTCCCTAATCCTACCAATTACTTAGAATTAACACTGAATTTAACTTTTTTTTTTTTTTAAATCACTTTATCACTTCACTTTCACTTATTGTTCTTCCCGATGTGACGCCTACTTTGCCTAACTGCCTGTTCGGACTACTAGCGTGGGGATGCCGAACAGAATAGGATCGTGAGGGATAGGAAGGTAGGAACCTCCCGGCAGTGGGCGAAGGGTCTCACGGGTGCGTCAGAAACGTGGGAGGAAAACCACGTCCGTCGTTGCATGCCAACTTGTGGCCCCAGAGAGTACCAACACCGTACCGGCGGGGTCTGACTGAAACACCAGGGATGGTGCGTGGAGGCGTCAGTTCGTCCACATGTGCCTCCGTACGATATAGGCCGTTTAACACCGCTAGGTGGCCACGTACGAGTGATAATTGATGATTGCTTCCAAGTAATTAGCAGCGGTTTAGGCAAGGACCGACTACTAACACTCGCGCGTACTTGTTTCTTTCTTGAATGACGAAATCTTGAGTTTTCTTTCTTCAAAGCTTGATTGCAGAGATCCGGCTCGAAGGACCATTGAAAGGCGCAGACTTTTTCAGCGGGGAACTGTGCCTAACTTTTCTTCAGCATTAGGACTGTATGTTTCTTCATGTGGAGATAAATGAAAGACGAATTCTTCAGTTTAAAACAAAGTCGTGTGGAGTGTGCGTGTATGTGGAGTGTAGGAGCAGCGATTCTTCTTATAAGTTGTCTTCTATGCAGCGGTCGAACGAATAGTGAACCAAGATTTTTGGCTGGGCCCTATTTATACTTTTTGCACATTAGCGCTACGCGCGGCAGTGATAGAATGAGACAACTTCAATTAGCCAATGAGAGGCGCCTATTCATGTTACACATGTGTGTGTGTATATGTATTGAGTGCAGCATTATTTATTATATAAGACACAAATTGAAATAACGAGTTACATACTTGGAAATAGTAAAATCTAGTACATATTAGGTTGTAGTTGGACATACAATATCAAAATTTCATATATCTAGGTTACATGTACGGATTATCTATGTTTTAGATGTACATAGCAAGTTATACACTGAAATCTTATGTGTTAGGCACTAAAATGCACTAAACAGTAAACAAAAGGTAAATAAAAGTGGTTCTTACGTTAATACATAAGCAATAAGGCTCTTATATGCCTTAAAAATGAATAAAACTATTCTAACAAGGACTAATAACAAAAATAACACGTTTACATGGCTATATTTTACATGCATCTAGCCTTAAACATAAGCTGTTATTTACAATCTCCCCCTCGTGCGCGAGCACAATTTATAAGGTTTTAGTCCGCTGTAGGGATTAAGATGAGGCGAGAGGCTGGGCGACGAAGTAATCCAGCAGCTGTTCGTATCTCAGTTACTCGTACTCGTCCATCTGGGCCTGGGTAGACTTTCATGATCTCACCTCGAGGCCACACTCCTCTGGGCATTGTGCCATCACATATTATGACGATGTCGCCAACCTTTAAGTTATTATGTTGAGGGTTGGTGCTAGATCTTGGCATCAGGAGAGGCTTATATTCTGCCGTCCACCTTGCCCAAAAGGCGTCAGCTAATGCCTGAGCAGCTTTCCAGGAGTGTGAAGTCAGCTGTGCGTCTTTAAACGAACCAAAAGGTGACATCCCACTTGAGCGCCCAATAAGGAAGTGATTTGGGGTCAACGCTTCTTCATCCAAGTTGGGATTCACAGGGGTCAATGGCCTCGAATTTACCACGTGTTCAGCCTCTAATAATAACGTGTGTAAAATATCGTCAGGAGGAAATCTTTCGTTTAGAGTGACTCGTAATGCTGTTTTCACCGATCTGACCATTCTTTCCCAGGCGCCGCCCATGTTTGGGGCACCAGGTGGTATCTTCTTCCAGGTGATCAGCTTTTCAGACGCGAAAGCTCTCAATTCTTGGTCATTGCCTTGCATGGCTTCATAAATTTCTTTTTCAGCGCCAACGAAGTTGGTTGCGTTGTCGCTGTATATTATAGTTGGCGTGCCGCGGCGAGCTATCATTCTGCGCAGGCTCATGATCATAGAGGAGGCCGAGAGAGATGTGGCCACCTCCAGGTGCACTGCTCGAGTGGTGAGGCAGGTGTATAAAGCGCACCACCTTTTCTGTAGCTTTCGCCCGACATTAACATGCATGGGCCCAAAATAATCCACCGCAGTAGCTGTGAAGGGCGGTTGGTTTTGGGCCAGCCTTTCAGCTGGTAAGTCGCCTAAGGGAATTTTTGAGGGGATTCCCCTATAGGTCCGACACCATTGGCATTTGTTGCAAATGTAGCGTATAACGCCGCGCAGTCCTATTATGTGGTAGCGTTGTCTCAGCTCATTCATTACGGTTTGGTGGTTTCCGTGATTGAAAGTTGAGTGCGTGTGATGCACCAACAGCTGAGTAAAGCCTTCTTTGGCATGTAGGACTGGCAGGTTTTGCTTATCAGTTATTCTGCTGTCTAGACACAGGATTCCGTTGCGGTCGATCTTCACGGAGAGCTTGTAGAACGGGGACTTCTTCGGTGGTCGCCGCCCAGCCTCAATCGTCGTGATGTCTTCGCCGAACGAGTTATATTGACTCCTTCTTACTAGCAGCAGTTCAGCTAGTTTTATATGGCTTGGTGCCAGTTCTTTACTTGTGATTCTTTTGAGCATTTTGGCTTTAAATACCTCGGCGGCGAGCAGAACGGTGGCAGCAACACGTACTAATCGAGTGTATTTCGAAAAACGTTCTAACTGTGGTAAATAATCGCTAACGTCATGCCTAATAATCACATGTACTTGCTTAAGAACTCTTTCTTCCCCTGAAGGGGGTGGCGGCGCCGCGGCTCGCTTTTCCTGCGGCCATAATGCGGGGTCGCCTCTTATGAACTCGGGTCCATAAAACCATCTGTGGTTAGAGTTGAAATCGATAGGAATTCCCTTGGTCGCATCGTCCGCGACGTTATCAGCACTGGGTACCCATCGCCAGTTGGCTGGAGTAGTTAGGCTCTCGATTTCAGCCAGTCTATGAGCTACAAACGACTTGAATGTGCGCGGGTCTGATTTAATCCAAGCTAATACGGTTCTAGAGTCAGACCAATAAAAGCAGTTTAATGTCTTATAATCCGACTCGCGCTTGACCGATTCAGCTAATCGACTGCCTAACACTGCAGCCTGCAGCTCTAAGCGAGGAATAGATATAGGTTTCAGCGGGGCCACTTTGGCCTTACCGGCTATCAGTCGTGATGTTTTAGTACCGTCAGAGTTTGTACTTACGAAATAAATCGCGGCTGAATACACTTTTTCACTTGCGTCACAGAAAACGTGTAACTCCCCTTCGTTAGGGGGTGTAGCAGGTACGTACCTATCTATTTCTAACGTCTTTAAAAGTTGTAAGTTTTTAATAAAAGATAACCACGTCACGTGATGCTCGGTTGTGATGGGGTCGTCCCAATCTATACCACTGCGCCATACTTCTTGTATAAGACATTTACCTATCATCGTAATTGGCGAAACTAAACCTAGTGGGTCGAAAACCGACATGACCGCGCTAGTTACCTGTCGCTTGGTAGGCAGAGTGTCGCCTTGTATGACGCTGGCGGGCGTACTTCTTAAATTCACGTTAAAACCTAACGTATCGCGTGCGTGATTCCATATCAGACCTAATGTTCGTTCCGTATCGCTTTTCCCCAGCGTAGTCGAATCGCTACAGCGCGTATCTGTGACGTCACTTATAACAGCCGGCACGTTCGATGCCCAACCGCGTAACTCGAAAGATGCGTTTAAGTGGACCTTATACATAGCGTCTATCACTCGCTTCGCCTCGCTTTCGCTGTCGAACGCGCCTAGGTAATCGTCCATGTAAAAATTACGCACCGTGGCTCTCGCGACTTCGGGATATTGTTGAGCGTGATTGTCTGCGTTTTTATTTTTGACGTAGATAGCGGTACACGGAGAAGATGCCGCCCCGAATATCAGTGAAGTCATTCGGTACTCCTGTGGTGGTCCTACTCTATCCTCGCCCCTCCATAAAAATCGCAAACTATCACGGTCCTGCTGAGCGATCTTGACCTGTAAGAACATTTCTTTTATGTCTGCAACTACTGCAATTTTACCCTCCCTAAATCTAACTAATACACCGAATAGCGATTGGAGTAGGTCAGGGCCTGCTAACAACGCGTCATTTAGACTCTTTCCCCCATACTTAGCTGCTGCATCGAACACTAAACGTACCTTACCCTTCTGTGGATGCACTACGGAAAAGTGCGGTAAGTACCAGCTACGTGGCGATGAAGCTGGGGTGTCTACCTTTTCGGCGTAGCCCGCTTCCAATAAGTTATTAACCTGCTTGCTATATTCAGTTTTTAATTTTGGGTTTTTATCCAATTTATTTTCTAAATTATACAGACGACTGAGAGCTTGTTTTTTATTATTTGGCATTATCTCATCGTCTGTGCGCCACAGTAATCCCGTTTCGAACCTATTACAGCTAATCTTTTTGCAAGTTCCTTCTAAGATCGCTAGGGCGCGCTGCTCGGGGTCAGACGCGGGCCGTCGTGGCTCAATTCCTAGTGAATCTAAACTGAAAAAGTTCCTAATAAGTTCTAACGCGGGGTCATCTGCTGTAGTGGGCCGTACGTGGTGAACCAGCGCTACGGTACTACGTGGACGTGCATCTTGCCCGTGCAGCACCCAACCTAACTTGGTCAACGATGCTACGGGCTGGGACTTATGGCCAACACGAAGTTGTCGGGACGTGATTAAATGCCAGTTGTCCTGGCCTATTAAAATAGTTGGTTTTCCCAGCTCGTAGCACAGCCCATCTTCAAGCTCCGCTAAGTGGCTACACTGTCGCACTATGTCCCTGCTTATCTCCTGAGGAGCTAGATTTAAGTTTTCTATGGTGTGCGCACTCATAGATTCTAAGTTACGACTACATGAACCGCGGATCGATAACTTCACGTGACACGACTCTGTGTCGTCTATACGATTACCTCCCACCCCCTCTAGAGATAATAGTTGGCTGCGTCCCCTAGGTATTATGCTGTCGGCGACACCTCTCTCAACAAGCGTCATGGTTGAGCCTTCATCAAGTAAGGCATAGGTGGCCGTGGAACCAATAGGGCCGCTTAACTCGACCGGAACTATTTTTAGGTAGGTATTAGAGGTATGTATATGGTTTATCGAGCTTACATTACCGCGGTTAGACAGTGGCAAAGTTGAATTACCGCTGCCGTGCAACATTTTATTATGTGATGCTTCGCATCCATTTATTCCACATGGTACATATTTGCACCTGAATGTACGTATGTGCGAGTTACCTAAGCACCTAAAACACAACTTTTCACGCTTAGCCGCATCCCATCGTTCTTTAATCGTTAATTTTACGAAATCAGCACACTCCGCCGCGGTGTGATTTCCTGAACAAAACACGCATTTTTTAATTTTGTTTACTTCTGCTGACGACTCGCTATTCGGTCGTGATGGTCGTGGCTTTTGCGATTTCGGCGCCTGCTTTTTAGAGTTGGATTTATTTACGTTGGCGACCGTTCTTTTGTGTGTTTTTTCTTCGATTTCTGACTCATCTGACGAGGAACCGGAGTCATCATTATGTGGGCGTTCGCGAGCTGTGTTTATCGCGCGCGGCCTATTGTTACGATTTTTTCTTTCGTCTCGCGCGGCTTCATAGGCAAACATGGTCCCGCAATGATCCGCAGTAATGTTCAGAAACCGAGACAACAGCTCCAATTCCGGTGGGCCGGAGTGTTCTGCACGGAACTCGTACCATTTGTACTTTAAAATTAAACTGAGTTTTTCAACTATTCGACTCACTAACTCAGGCGAATACAGATATTGCGGTTGGTGGAGTGCTTTAATCGCCGCAACTGTATTCGCTATTTTGCTCGCGAAACTACTCACATTGCGCCCGTCTTCGCTCATGCGGGGCATGCGTTTTATATTTTCGAGTTCTGCTAAAACGAGTAACTCTGGTCGGCCGTAACGCCTTTCAAGGGCGTCCATGACTTCATACGGATCCGACACCGTGAATAATAACGCCCTAACGGTTTCGCGGGCTGCACCTCGCAGTGCCTTTCTTAAGCGGGCTACGTTTTGTACGTCAGAAAACATGCCTACTGTGTCGCTAAAGACTGATCTGAAAGCCATCCACTCCGTAATCACCCCGTCGAAGTGGGGTAGTTCGTGGATGAACTTGGGAGCCGCGGAGTCTGATTTACTGGAATTCACCGCTTGCAATATCGCGCCGGCCAGCATCGCCATGTCACTGCTACTGTTAGACATGTCGTTTCCGACGCGTGGTTCGTTCCTACTTTTAGTGGGTGACCGCGGGGCCTGTCCCGGGACTTGGGTGTTATCTACGATAGCTGGCCTTTCTGCTACACATTGCTCCGAAATCCAGCCTCTAACACGCGACTCTTCTAACCTAGGCGGGCACTCCGCGTCGTTAGAACTTTCCAGTTCGATCCTGGCTATTTCACAACGACTCATAGCAACTGCGGATGCCGCCTGAGCTCGTGCTAACTCGGAATTATGTAATTCTAGCTCAGCTTTTAGCATAGATAACCTACTACACGCCCTTTCCGTCGTGGGGACATTAACTACAGTGCCCGGCGCACTCCTAACTAAAGTATTATTTAAATCGACTTGTGCGGACCTATCTGTGACTATCGTTTGCTCGACTCGTGATGTGCTGCTGTCACCGCTCGTGTCCTCTGTGCTGGTGCCATTACTCCACGTATTTGTTTCGGTCGACATTGTCTGACCGGACACCGGCGTGGCGTCTGTGAGAGGCGTAGTTTTGTCTGAACGCAATACACGTGCGTCATTCATCATCGCGCAAGAGGGTCCCTAATCCTACCAATTACTTAGAATTAACACTGAATTTAACTTTTTTTTTTTTTTAAATCACTTTATCACTTCACTTTCACTTATTGTTCTTCCCGATGTGACGCCTACTTTGCCTAACTGCCTGTTCGGACTACTAGCGTGGGGATGCCGAACAGAATAGGATCGTGAGGGATAGGAAGGTAGGAACCTCCCGGCAGTGGGCGAAGGGTCTCACGGGTGCGTCAGAAACGTGGGAGGAAAACCACGTCCGTCGTTGCATGCCAACTTGTGGCCCCAGAGAGTACCAACACCGTACCGGCGGGGTCTGACTGAAACACCAGGGATGGTGCGTGGAGGCGTCAGTTCGTCCACATGTGCCTCCGTACGATATAGGCCGTTTAACACCGCTAGGTGGCCACGTACGAGTGATAATTGATGATTGCTTCCAAGTAATTAGCAGCGGTTTAGGCAAGGACCGACTACTAACACTCGCGCGTACTTGTTTCTTTCTTGAATGACGAAATCTTGAGTTTTCTTTCTTCAAAGCTTGATTGCAGAGATCCGGCTCGAAGGACCATTGAAAGGCGCAGACTTTTTCAGCGGGGAACTGTGCCTAACTTTTCTTCAGCATTAGGACTGTATGTTTCTTCATGTGGAGATAAATGAAAGACGAATTCTTCAGTTTAAAACAAAGTCGTGTGGAGTGTGCGTGTATGTGGAGTGTAGGAGCAGCGATTCTTCTTATAAGTTGTCTTCTATGCAGCGGTCGAACGAATAGTGAACCAAGATTTTTGGCTGGGCCCTATTTATACTTTTTGCACATTAGCGCTACGCGCGGCAGTGATAGAATGAGACAACTTCAATTAGCCAATGAGAGGCGCCTATTCATGTTACACATGTGTGTGTGTATATGTATTGAGTGCAGCATTATTTATTATATAAGACACAAATTGAAATAACGAGTTACATACTTGGAAATAGTAAAATCTAGTACATATTAGGTTGTAGTTGGACATACAATATCAAAATTTCATATATCTAGGTTACATGTACGGATTATCTATGTTTTAGATGTACATAGCAAGTTATACACTGAAATCTTATGTGTTAGGCACTAAAATGCACTAAACAGTAAACAAAAGGTAAATAAAAGTGGTTCTTACGTTAATACATAAGCAATAAGGCTCTTATATGCCTTAAAAATGAATAAAACTATTCTAACAAGGACTAATAACAAAAATAACACGTTTACATGGCTATATTTTACATGCATCTAGCCTTAAACATAAGCTGTTATTTACAATCTCCCCCTCGTGCGCGAGCACAATTTATAAGGTTTTAGTCCGCTGTAGGGATTAAGATGAGGCGAGAGGCTGGGCGACGAAGTAATCCAGCAGCTGTTCGTATCTCAGTTACTCGTACTCGTCCATCTGGGCCTGGGTAGACTTTCATGATCTCACCTCGAGGCCACACTCCTCTGGGCATTGTGCCATCACATATTATGACGATGTCGCCAACCTTTAAGTTATTATGTTGAGGGTTGGTGCTAGATCTTGGCATCAGGAGAGGCTTATATTCTGCCGTCCACCTTGCCCAAAAGGCGTCAGCTAATGCCTGAGCAGCTTTCCAGGAGTGTGAAGTCAGCTGTGCGTCTTTAAACGAACCAAAAGGTGACATCCCACTTGAGCGCCCAATAAGGAAGTGATTTGGGGTCAACGCTTCTTCATCCAAGTTGGGATTCACAGGGGTCAATGGCCTCGAATTTACCACGTGTTCAGCCTCTAATAATAACGTGTGTAAAATATCGTCAGGAGGAAATCTTTCGTTTAGAGTGACTCGTAATGCTGTTTTCACCGATCTGACCATTCTTTCCCAGGCGCCGCCCATGTTTGGGGCACCAGGTGGTATCTTCTTCCAGGTGATCAGCTTTTCAGACGCGAAAGCTCTCAATTCTTGGTCATTGCCTTGCATGGCTTCATAAATTTCTTTTTCAGCGCCAACGAAGTTGGTTGCGTTGTCGCTGTATATTATAGTTGGCGTGCCGCGGCGAGCTATCATTCTGCGCAGGCTCATGATCATAGAGGAGGCCGAGAGAGATGTGGCCACCTCCAGGTGCACTGCTCGAGTGGTGAGGCAGGTGTATAAAGCGCACCACCTTTTCTGTAGCTTTCGCCCGACATTAACATGCATGGGCCCAAAATAATCCACCGCAGTAGCTGTGAAGGGCGGTTGGTTTTGGGCCAGCCTTTCAGCTGGTAAGTCGCCTAAGGGAATTTTTGAGGGGATTCCCCTATAGGTCCGACACCATTGGCATTTGTTGCAAATGTAGCGTATAACGCCGCGCAGTCCTATTATGTGGTAGCGTTGTCTCAGCTCATTCATTACGGTTTGGTGGTTTCCGTGATTGAAAGTTGAGTGCGTGTGATGCACCAACAGCTGAGTAAAGCCTTCTTTGGCATGTAGGACTGGCAGGTTTTGCTTATCAGTTATTCTGCTGTCTAGACACAGGATTCCGTTGCGGTCGATCTTCACGGAGAGCTTGTAGAACGGGGACTTCTTCGGTGGTCGCCGCCCAGCCTCAATCGTCGTGATGTCTTCGCCGAACGAGTTATATTGACTCCTTCTTACTAGCAGCAGTTCAGCTAGTTTTATATGGCTTGGTGCCAGTTCTTTACTTGTGATTCTTTTGAGCATTTTGGCTTTAAATACCTCGGCGGCGAGCAGAACGGTGGCAGCAACACGTACTAATCGAGTGTATTTCGAAAAACGTTCTAACTGTGGTAAATAATCGCTAACGTCATGCCTAATAATCACATGTACTTGCTTAAGAACTCTTTCTTCCCCTGAAGGGGGTGGCGGCGCCGCGGCTCGCTTTTCCTGCGGCCATAATGCGGGGTCGCCTCTTATGAACTCGGGTCCATAAAACCATCTGTGGTTAGAGTTGAAATCGATAGGAATTCCCTTGGTCGCATCGTCCGCGACGTTATCAGCACTGGGTACCCATCGCCAGTTGGCTGGAGTAGTTAGGCTCTCGATTTCAGCCAGTCTATGAGCTACAAACGACTTGAATGTGCGCGGGTCTGATTTAATCCAAGCTAATACGGTTCTAGAGTCAGACCAATAAAAGCAGTTTAATGTCTTATAATCCGACTCGCGCTTGACCGATTCAGCTAATCGACTGCCTAACACTGCAGCCTGCAGCTCTAAGCGAGGAATAGATATAGGTTTCAGCGGGGCCACTTTGGCCTTACCGGCTATCAGTCGTGATGTTTTAGTACCGTCAGAGTTTGTACTTACGAAATAAATCGCGGCTGAATACACTTTTTCACTTGCGTCACAGAAAACGTGTAACTCCCCTTCGTTAGGGGGTGTAGCAGGTACGTACCTATCTATTTCTAACGTCTTTAAAAGTTGTAAGTTTTTAATAAAAGATAACCACGTCACGTGATGCT
The DNA here is from genome assembly GCA_949316265.1 of Diarsia mendica. Classification (NCBI taxonomy): domain Eukaryota; kingdom Metazoa; phylum Arthropoda; class Insecta; order Lepidoptera; family Noctuidae; genus Diarsia; species Diarsia mendica. Next base: position 17,841,643 of record OX438910.1, read on the forward strand.
CGGTTGTGATGGGGTCGTCCCAATCTATACCACTGCGCCATACTTCTTGTATAAGACATTTACCTATCATCGTAATTGGCGAAACTAAACCTAGTGGGTCGAAAACCGACATGACCGCGCTAGTTACCTGTCGCTTGGTAGGCAGAGTGTCGCCTTGTATGACGCTGGCGGGCGTACTTCTTAAATTCACGTTAAAACCTAACGTATCGCGTGCGTGATTCCATATCAGACCTAATGTTCGTTCCGTATCGCTTTTCCCCAGCGTAGTCGAATCGCTACAGCGCGTATCTGTGACGTCACTTATAACAGCCGGCACGTTCGATGCCCAACCGCGTAACTCGAAAGATGCGTTTAAGTGGACCTTATACATAGCGTCTATCACTCGCTTCGCCTCGCTTTCGCTGTCGAACGCGCCTAGGTAATCGTCCATGTAAAAATTACGCACCGTGGCTCTCGCGACTTCGGGATATTGTTGAGCGTGATTGTCTGCGTTTTTATTTTTGACGTAGATAGCGGTACACGGAGAAGATGCCGCCCCGAATATCAGTGAAGTCATTCGGTACTCCTGTGGTGGTCCTACTCTATCCTCGCCCCTCCATAAAAATCGCAAACTATCACGGTCCTGCTGAGCGATCTTGACCTGTATGAACATTTCTTTTATGTCTGCAACTACTGCAATTTTACCCTCCCTAAATCTAACTAATACACCGAATAGCGATTGGAGTAGGTCAGGGCCTGCTAACAACGCGTCATTTAGACTCTTTCCCCCATACTTAGCTGCTGCATCGAACACTAAACGTACCTTACCCTTCTGTGGATGCACTACGGAAAAGTGCGGTAAGTACCAGCTACGTGGCGATGAAGCTGGGGTGTCTACCTTTTCGGCGTAGCCCGCTTCCAATAAGTTATTAACCTGCTTGCTATATTCAGTTTTTAATTTTGGGTTTTTATCCAATTTATTTTCTAAATTATACAGACGACTGAGAGCTTGTTTTTTATTATTTGGCATTATCTCATCGTCTGTGCGCCACAGTAATCCCGTTTCGAACCTATTACAGCTAATCTTTTTGCAAGTTCCTTCTAAGATCGCTAGGGCGCGCTGCTCGGGGTCAGACGCGGGCCGTCGTGGCTCAATTCCTAGTGAATCTAAACTGAAAAAGTTCCTAATAAGTTCTAACGCGGGGTCATCTGCTGTAGTGGGCCGTACGTGGTGAACCAGCGCTACGGTACTACGTGGACGTGCATCTTGCCCGTGCAGCACCCAACCTAACTTGGTCAACGATGCTACGGGCTGGGACTTATGGCCAACACGAAGTTGTCGGGACGTGATTAAATGCCAGTTGTCCTGGCCTATTAAAATAGTTGGTTTTCCCAGCTCGTAGCACAGCCCATCTTCAAGCTCCGCTAAGTGGCTACACTGTCGCACTATGTCCCTGCTTATCTCCTGAGGAGCTAGATTTAAGTTTTCTATGGTGTGCGCACTCATAGATTCTAAGTTACGACTACATGAACCGCGGATCGATAACTTCACGTGACACGACTCTGTGTCGTCTATACGATTACCTCCCACCCCCTCTAGAGATAATAGTTGGCTGCGTCCCCTAGGTATTATGCTGTCGGCGACACCTCTCTCAACAAGCGTCATGGTTGAGCCTTCATCAAGTAAGGCATAGGTGGCCGTGGAACCAATAGGGCCGCTTAACTCGACCGGAACTATTTTTAGGTAGGTATTAGAGGTATGTATATGGTTTATCGAGCTTACATTACCGCGGTTAGACAGTGGCAAAGTTGAATTACCGCTGCCGTGCAACATTTTATTATGTGATGCTTCGCATCCATTTATTCCACATGGTACATATTTGCACCTGAATGTACGTATGTGCGAGTTACCTAAGCACCTAAAACACAACTTTTCACGCTTAGCCGCATCCCATCGTTCTTTAATCGTTAATTTTACGAAATCAGCACACTCCGCCGCGGTGTGATTTCCTGAACAAAACACGCATTTTTTAATTTTGTTTACTTCTGCTGACGACTCGCTATTCGGTCGTGATGGTCGTGGCTTTTGCGATTTCGGCGCCTGCTTTTTAGAGTTGGATTTATTTACGTTGGCGACCGTTCTTTTGTGTGTTTTTTCTTCGATTTCTGACTCATCTGACGAGGAACCGGAGTCATCATTATGTGGGCGTTCGCGAGCTGTGTTTATCGCGCGCGGCCTATTGTTACGATTTTTTCTTTCGTCTCGCGCGGCTTCATAGGCAAACATGGTCCCGCAATGATCCGCAGTAATGTTCAGAAACCGAGACAACAGCTCCAATTCCGGTGGGCCGGAGTGTTCTGCACGGAACTCGTACCATTTGTACTTTAAAATTAAACTGAGTTTTTCAACTATTCGACTCACTAACTCAGGCGAATACAGATATTGCGGTTGGTGGAGTGCTTTAATCGCCGCAACTGTATTCGCTATTTTGCTCGCGAAACTACTCACATTGCGCCCGTCTTCGCTCATGCGGGGCATGCGTTTTATATTTTCGAGTTCTGCTAAAACGAGTAACTCTGGTCGGCCGTAACGCCTTTCAAGGGCGTCCATGACTTCATACGGATCCGACACCGTGAATAATAACGCCCTAACGGTTTCGCGGGCTGCACCTCGCAGTGCCTTTCTTAAGCGGGCTACGTTTTGTACGTCAGAAAACATGCCTACTGTGTCGCTAAAGACTGATCTGAAAGCCATCCACTCCGTAATCACCCCGTCGAAGTGGGGTAGTTCGTGGATGAACTTGGGAGCCGCGGAGTCTGATTTACTGGAATTCACCGCTTGCAATATCGCGCCGGCCAGCATCGCCATGTCACTGCTACTGTTAGACATGTCGTTTCCGACGCGTGGTTCGTTCCTACTTTTAGTGGGTGACCGCGGGGCCTGTCCCGGGACTTGGGTGTTATCTACGATAGCTGGCCTTTCTGCTACACATTGCTCCGAAATCCAGCCTCTAACACGCGACTCTTCTAACCTAGGCGGGCACTCCGCGTCGTTAGAACTTTCCAGTTCGATCCTGGCTATTTCACAACGACTCATAGCAACTGCGGATGCCGCCTGAGCTCGTGCTAACTCGGAATTATGTAATTCTAGCTCAGCTTTTAGCATAGATAACCTACTACACGCCCTTTCCGTCGTGGGGACATTAACTACAGTGCCCGGCGCACTCCTAACTAAAGTATTATTTAAATCGACTTGTGCGGACCTATCTGTGACTATCGTTTGCTCGACTCGTGATGTGCTGCTGTCACCGCTCGTGTCCTCTGTGCTGGTGCCATTACTCCACGTATTTGTTTCGGTCGACATTGTCTGACCGGACACCGGCGTGGCGTCTGTGAGAGGCGTAGTTTTGTCTGAACGCAATACACGTGCGTCATTCATCATCGCGCAAGAGGGTCCCTAATCCTACCAATTACTTAGAATTAACACTGAATTTAACTTTTTTTTTTTTTTAAATCACTTTATCACTTCACTTTCACTTATTGTTCTTCCCGATGTGACGCCTACTTTGCCTAACTGCCTGTTCGGACTACTAGCGTGGGGATGCCGAACAGAATAGGATCGTGAGGGATAGGAAGGTAGGAACCTCCCGGCAGTGGGCGAAGGGTCTCACGGGTGCGTCAGAAACGTGGGAGGAAAACCACGTCCGTCGTTGCATGCCAACTTGTGGCCCCAGAGAGTACCAACACCGTACCGGCGGGGTCTGACTGAAACACCAGGGATGGTGCGTGGAGGCGTCAGTTCGTCCACATGTGCCTCCGTACGATATAGGCCGTTTAACACCGCTAGGTGGCCACGTACGAGTGATAATTGATGATTGCTTCCAAGTAATTAGCAGCGGTTTAGGCAAGGACCGACTACTAACACTCGCGCGTACTTGTTTCTTTCTTGAATGACGAAATCTTGAGTTTTCTTTCTTCAAAGCTTGATTGCAGAGATCCGGCTCGAAGGACCATTGAAAGGCGCAGACTTTTTCAGCGGGGAACTGTGCCTAACTTTTCTTCAGCATTAGGACTGTATGTTTCTTCATGTGGAGATAAATGAAAGACGAATTCTTCAGTTTAAAACAAAGTCGTGTGGAGTGTGCGTGTATGTGGAGTGTAGGAGCAGCGATTCTTCTTATAAGTTGTCTTCTATGCAGCGGTCGAACGAATAGTGAACCAAGATTTTTGGCTGGGCCCTATTTATACTTTTTGCACATTAGCGCTACGCGCGGCAGTGATAGAATGAGACAACTTCAATTAGCCAATGAGAGGCGCCTATTCATGTTACACATGTGTGTGTGTATATGTATTGAGTGCAGCATTATTTATTATATAAGACACAAATTGAAATAACGAGTTACATACTTGGAAATAGTAAAATCTAGTACATATTAGGTTGTAGTTGGACATACGAGTACAATATCAAAATTTCATATATCTAGGTTACATGTACGGATTATCTATGTTTTAGATGTACATAGCAAGTTATACACTGAAATCTTATGTGTTAGGCACTAAAATGCACTAAACAGTAAACAAAAGGTAAATAAAAGTGGTTCTTACGTTAATACATAAGCAATAAGGCTCTTATATGCCTTAAAAATGAATAAAACTATTCTAACAAGGACTAATAACAAAAATAACACGTTTACATGGCTATATTTTACATGCATCTAGCCTTAAACATAAGCTGTTATTTACAATCTCCCCCTCGTGCGCGAGCACAATTTATAAGGTTTTAGTCCGCTGTAGGGATTAAGATGAGGCGAGAGGCTGGGCGACGAAGTAATCCAGCAGCTGTTCGTATCTCAGTTACTCGTACTCGTCCATCTGGGCCTGGGTAGACTTTCATGATCTCACCTCGAGGCCACACTCCTCTGGGCATTGTGCCATCACATATTATGACGATGTCGCCAACCTTTAAGTTATTATGTTGAGGGTTGGTGCTAGATCTTGGCATCAGGAGAGGCTTATATTCTGCCGTCCACCTTGCCCAAAAGGCGTCAGCTAATGCCTGAGCAGCTTTCCAGGAGTGTGAAGTCAGCTGTGCGTCTTTAAACGAACCAAAAGGTGACATCCCACTTGAGCGCCCAATAAGGAAGTGATTTGGGGTCAACGCTTCTTCATCCAAGTTGGGATTCACAGGGGTCAATGGCCTCGAATTTACCACGTGTTCAGCCTCTAATAATAACGTGTGTAAAATATCGTCAGGAGGAAATCTTTCGTTTAGAGTGACTCGTAATGCTGTTTTCACCGATCTGACCATTCTTTCCCAGGCGCCGCCCATGTTTGGGGCACCAGGTGGTATCTTCTTCCAGGTGATCAGCTTTTCAGACGCGAAAGCTCTCAATTCTTGGTCATTGCCTTGCATGGCTTCATAAATTTCTTTTTCAGCGCCAACGAAGTTGGTTGCGTTGTCGCTGTATATTATAGTTGGCGTGCCGCGGCGAGCTATCATTCTGCGCAGGCTCATGATCATAGAGGAGGCCGAGAGAGATGTGGCCACCTCCAGGTGCACTGCTCGAGTGGTGAGGCAGGTGTATAAAGCGCACCACCTTTTCTGTAGCTTTCGCCCGACATTAACATGCATGGGCCCAAAATAATCCACCGCAGTAGCTGTGAAGGGCGGTTGGTTTTGGGCCAGCCTTTCAGCTGGTAAGTCGCCTAAGGGAATTTTTGAGGGGATTCCCCTATAGGTCCGACACCATTGGCATTTGTTGCAAATGTAGCGTATAACGCCGCGCAGTCCTATTATGTGGTAGCGTTGTCTCAGCTCATTCATTACGGTTTGGTGGTTTCCGTGATTGAAAGTTGAGTGCGTGTGATGCACCAACAGCTGAGTAAAGCCTTCTTTGGCATGTAGGACTGGCAGGTTTTGCTTATCAGTTATTCTGCTGTCTAGACACAGGATTCCGTTGCGGTCGATCTTCACGGAGAGCTTGTAGAACGGGGACTTCTTCGGTGGTCGCCGCCCAGCCTCAATCGTCGTGATGTCTTCGCCGAACGAGTTATATTGACTCCTTCTTACTAGCAGCAGTTCAGCTAGTTTTATATGGCTTGGTGCCAGTTCTTTACTTGTGATTCTTTTGAGCATTTTGGCTTTAAATACCTCGGCGGCGAGCAGAACGGTGGCAGCAACACGTACTAATCGAGTGTATTTCGAAAAACGTTCTAACTGTGGTAAATAATCGCTAACGTCATGCCTAATAATCACATGTACTTGCTTAAGAACTCTTTCTTCCCCTGAAGGGGGTGGCGGCGCCGCGGCTCGCTTTTCCTGCGGCCATAATGCGGGGTCGCCTCTTATGAACTCGGGTCCATAAAACCATCTGTGGTTAGAGTTGAAATCGATAGGAATTCCCTTGGTCGCATCGTCCGCGACGTTATCAGCACTGGGTACCCATCGCCAGTTGGCTGGAGTAGTTAGGCTCTCGATTTCAGCCAGTCTATGAGCTACAAACGACTTGAATGTGCGCGGGTCTGATTTAATCCAAGCTAATACGGTTCTAGAGTCAGACCAATAAAAGCAGTTTAATGTCTTATAATCCGACTCGCGCTTGACCGATTCAGCTAATCGACTGCCTAACACTGCAGCCTGCAGCTCTAAGCGAGGAATAGATATAGGTTTCAGCGGGGCCACTTTGGCCTTACCGGCTATCAGTCGTGATGTTTTAGTACCGTCAGAGTTTGTACTTACGAAATAAATCGCGGCTGAATACACTTTTTCACTTGCGTCACAGAAAACGTGTAACTCCCCTTCGTTAGGGGGTGTAGCAGGTACGTACCTATCTATTTCTAACGTCTTTAAAAGTTGTAAGTTTTTAATAAAAGATAACCACGTCACGTGATGCTCGGTTGTGATGGGGTCGTCCCAATCTATACCACTGCGCCATACTTCTTGTATAAGACATTTACCTATCATCGTAATTGGCGAAACTAAACCTAGTGGGTCGAAAACCGACATGACCGCGCTAGTTACCTGTCGCTTGGTAGGCAGAGTGTCGCCTTGTATGACGCTGGCGGGCGTACTTCTTAAATTCACGTTAAAACCTAACGTATCGCGTGCGTGATTCCATATCAGACCTAATGTTCGTTCCGTATCGCTTTTCCCCAGCGTAGTCGAATCGCTACAGCGCGTATCTGTGACGTCACTTATAACAGCCGGCACGTTCGATGCCCAACCGCGTAACTCGAAAGATGCGTTTAAGTGGACCTTATACATAGCGTCTATCACTCGCTTCGCCTCGCTTTCGCTGTCGAACGCGCCTAGGTAATCGTCCATGTAAAAATTACGCACCGTGGCTCTCGCGACTTCGGGATATTGTTGAGCGTGATTGTCTGCGTTTTTATTTTTGACGTAGATAGCGGTACACGGAGAAGATGCCGCCCCGAATATCAGTGAAGTCATTCGGTACTCCTGTGGTGGTCCTACTCTATCCTCGCCCCTCCATAAAAATCGCAAACTATCACGGTCCTGCTGAGCGATCTTGACCTGTAAGAACATTTCTTTTATGTCTGCAACTACTGCAATTTTACCCTCCCTAAATCTAACTAATACACCGAATAGCGATTGGAGTAGGTCAGGGCCTGCTAACAACGCGTCATTTAGACTCTTTCCCCCATACTTAGCTGCTGCATCGAACACTAAACGTACCTTACCCTTCTGTGGATGCACTACGGAAAAGTGCGGTAAGTACCAGCTACGTGGCGATGAAGCTGGGGTGTCTACCTTTTCGGCGTAGCCCGCTTCCAATAAGTTATTAACCTGCTTGCTATATTCAGTTTTTAATTTTGGGTTTTTATCCAATTTATTTTCTAAATTATACAGACGACTGAGAGCTTGTTTTTTATTATTTGGCATTATCTCATCGTCTGTGCGCCACAGTAATCCCGTTTCGAACCTATTACAGCTAATCTTTTTGCAAGTTCCTTCTAAGATCGCTAGGGCGCGCTGCTCGGGGTCAGACGCGGGCCGTCGTGGCTCAATTCCTAGTGAATCTAAACTGAAAAAGTTCCTAATAAGTTCTAACGCGGGGTCATCTGCTGTAGTGGGCCGTACGTGGTGAACCAGCGCTACGGTACTACGTGGACGTGCATCTTGCCCGTGCAGCACCCAACCTAACTTGGTCAACGATGCTACGGGCTGGGACTTATGGCCAACACGAAGTTGTCGGGACGTGATTAAATGCCAGTTGTCCTGGCCTATTAAAATAGTTGGTTTTCCCAGCTCGTAGCACAGCCCATCTTCAAGCTCCGCTAAGTGGCTACACTGTCGCACTATGTCCCTGCTTATCTCCTGAGGAGCTAGATTTAAGTTTTCTATGGTGTGCGCACTCATAGATTCTAAGTTACGACTACATGAACCGCGGATCGATAACTTCACGTGACACGACTCTGTGTCGTCTATACGATTACCTCCCACCCCCTCTAGAGATAATAGTTGGCTGCGTCCCCTAGGTATTATGCTGTCGGCGACACCTCTCTCAACAAGCGTCATGGTTGAGCCTTCATCAAGTAAGGCATAGGTGGCCGTGGAACCAATAGGGCCGCTTAACTCGACCGGAACTATTTTTAGGTAGGTATTAGAGGTATGTATATGGTTTATCGAGCTTACATTACCGCGGTTAGACAGTGGCAAAGTTGAATTACCGCTGCCGTGCAACATTTTATTATGTGATGCTTCGCATCCATTTATTCCACATGGTACATATTTGCACCTGAATGTACGTATGTGCGAGTTACCTAAGCACCTAAAACACAACTTTTCACGCTTAGCCGCATCCCATCGTTCTTTAATCGTTAATTTTACGAAATCAGCACACTCCGCCGCGGTGTGATTTCCTGAACAAAACACGCATTTTTTAATTTTGTTTACTTCTGCTGACGACTCGCTATTCGGTCGTGATGGTCGTGGCTTTTGCGATTTCGGCGCCTGCTTTTTAGAGTTGGATTTATTTACGTTGGCGACCGTTCTTTTGTGTGTTTTTTCTTCGATTTCTGACTCATCTGACGAGGAACCGGAGTCATCATTATGTGGGCGTTCGCGAGCTGTGTTTATCGCGCGCGGCCTATTGTTACGATTTTTTCTTTCGTCTCGCGCGGCTTCATAGGCAAACATGGTCCCGCAATGATCCGCAGTAATGTTCAGAAACCGAGACAACAGCTCCAATTCCGGTGGGCCGGAGTGTTCTGCACGGAACTCGTACCATTTGTACTTTAAAATTAAACTGAGTTTTTCAACTATTCGACTCACTAACTCAGGCGAATACAGATATTGCGGTTGGTGGAGTGCTTTAATCGCCGCAACTGTATTCGCTATTTTGCTCGCGAAACTACTCACATTGCGCCCGTCTTCGCTCATGCGGGGCATGCGTTTTATATTTTCGAGTTCTGCTAAAACGAGTAACTCTGGTCGGCCGTAACGCCTTTCAAGGGCGTCCATGACTTCATACGGATCCGACACCGTGAATAATAACGCCCTAACGGTTTCGCGGGCTGCACCTCGCAGTGCCTTTCTTAAGCGGGCTACGTTTTGTACGTCAGAAAACATGCCTACTGTGTCGCTAAAGACTGATCTGAAAGCCATCCACTCCGTAATCACCCCGTCGAAGTGGGGTAGTTCGTGGATGAACTTGGGAGCCGCGGAGTCTGATTTACTGGAATTCACCGCTTGCAATATCGCGCCGGCCAGCATCGCCATGTCACTGCTACTGTTAGACATGTCGTTTCCGACGCGTGGTTCGTTCCTACTTTTAGTGGGTGACCGCGGGGCCTGTCCCGGGACTTGGGTGTTATCTACGATAGCTGGCCTTTCTGCTACACATTGCTCCGAAATCCAGCCTCTAACACGCGACTCTTCTAACCTAGGCGGGCACTCCGCGTCGTTAGAACTTTCCAGTTCGATCCTGGCTATTTCACAACGACTCATAGCAACTGCGGATGCCGCCTGAGCTCGTGCTAACTCGGAATTATGTAATTCTAGCTCAGCTTTTAGCATAGATAACCTACTACACGCCCTTTCCGTCGTGGGGACATTAACTACAGTGCCCGGCGCACTCCTAACTAAAGTATTATTTAAATCGACTTGTGCGGACCTATCTGTGACTATCGTTTGCTCGACTCGTGATGTGCTGCTGTCACCGCTCGTGTCCTCTGTGCTGGTGCCATTACTCCACGTATTTGTTTCGGTCGACATTGTCTGACCGGACACCGGCGTGGCGTCTGTGAGAGGCGTAGTTTTGTCTGAACGCAATACACGTGCGTCATTCATCATCGCGCAAGAGGGTCCCTAATCCTACCAATTACTTAGAATTAACACTGAATTTAACTTTTTTTTTTTTTTAAATCACTTTATCACTTCACTTTCACTTATTGTTCTTCCCGATGTGACGCCTACTTTGCCTAACTGCCTGTTCGGACTACTAGCGTGGGGATGCCGAACAGAATAGGATCGTGAGGGATAGGAAGGTAGGAACCTCCCGGCAGTGGGCGAAGGGTCTCACGGGTGCGTCAGAAACGTGGGAGGAAAACCACGTCCGTCGTTGCATGCCAACTTGTGGCCCCAGAGAGTACCAACACCGTACCGGCGGGGTCTGACTGAAACACCAGGGATGGTGCGTGGAGGCGTCAGTTCGTCCACATGTGCCTCCGTACGATATAGGCCGTTTAACACCGCTAGGTGGCCACGTACGAGTGATAATTGATGATTGCTTCCAAGTAATTAGCAGCGGTTTAGGCAAGGACCGACTACTAACACTCGCGCGTACTTGTTTCTTTCTTGAATGACGAAATCTTGAGTTTTCTTTCTTCAAAGCTTGATTGCAGAGATCCGGCTCGAAGGACCATTGAAAGGCGCAGACTTTTTCAGCGGGGAACTGTGCCTAACTTTTCTTCAGCATTAGGACTGTATGTTTCTTCATGTGGAGATAAATGAAAGACGAATTCTTCAGTTTAAAACAAAGTCGTGTGGAGTGTGCGTGTATGTGGAGTGTAGGAGCAGCGATTCTTCTTATAAGTTGTCTTCTATGCAGCGGTCGAACGAATAGTGAACCAAGATTTTTGGCTGGGCCCTATTTATACTTTTTGCACATTAGCGCTACGCGCGGCAGTGATAGAATGAGACAACTTCAATTAGCCAATGAGAGGCGCCTATTCATGTTACACATGTGTGTGTGTATATGTATTGAGTGCAGCATTATTTATTATATAAGACACAAATTGAAATAACGAGTTACATACTTGGAAATAGTAAAATCTAGTACATATTAGGTTGTAGTTGGACATACAATATCAAAATTTCATATATCTAGGTTACATGTACGGATTATCTATGTTTTAGATGTACATAGCAAGTTATACACTGAAATCTTATGTGTTAGGCACTAAAATGCACTAAACAGTAAACAAAAGGTAAATAAAAGTGGTTCTTACGTTAATACATAAGCAATAGGCTCTTATATGCCTTAAAAATGAATAAAACTATTCTAACAAGGACTAATAACAAAAATAACACGTTTACATGGCTATATTTTACATGCATCTAGCCTTAAACATAAGCTGTTATTTACAGTTAGGTTTAAATTACTTTTGTCCAGCGATATGAGAACATTTCGCAGGACAAGTACGTTTGTGCCTCTCAGTAATAATAATCGTTAATTATGTAATAAAATATGTTATATATTAATAATATAACTAATATTCTATGAAATAGAATAAGTTATATCCTTAACTTACTTATTTTTATTAGTGTATTAAGCTTTTTGTTTGTAAAAAAAGTAGAGGGACAGCACCGATTTGAAAAAAATAGAGGTTTATGTATATATTTCTACCTTTGTAAATAGTCCTAGGTAAATTATATTTTTGCCACAACGCAATAACTATCTATTGAATACAAAAAAAAATAATTCAGAACAATATTCCTTTTTTCAAATACTAATTTCACCGAAGACAAAAAAATAAGTCATTTGGGAAATTCACCCAGTTACCCGTTGATGAAAAAAAAATTGTAATCGGATCTGTAGTTCCGGCGATTACTCCCTAAATACAAACAAATTTTACCTATTTATAATATTAAGTCTAGATCTTGTTTCTTTATCTTGTGGTTACTTGTTAGTGTCTAACAGGTTAGGCCTCAGACTCTGCTATAAAAGCCGACGATTCACGCATGCTGATTTCTTCAAGATGTTTTCTTTCATCGAAACAAATGAAAACTATACAATACGCACATGTATCCGAATATCTAATCAGAGATATGAAAAAGTCCTGAGTTCGAGACCTATGATGTACCTTTTGAGGATTTCACTCTTTAATGAAACTCTCATTGATGAAATCTGGGTTTTCAAGTATGACGTCTACGTTACTGATATTTGAACTACGAAATGAATTCATAATGATTACATCACCTATTTACTCAAAAGTTTATTTTGTTACAAAAACTAAATACAACTATTCAGTACCGGAAGTTCTCTATAAAAATAAAGCATAGTTTATTACCTACATGTCTGTGATTGAAATTAATTCGTCAGACTACATCATACACTGTCTAAAGACTGATCTTACGACGTATCGTCAGAGTGAAGATATATGTTTTATTTTACTCTGTCGTAAAAATTTAACTACGTGTGTAGGTACTGGAATGTTTTCTATTTTTGTTTGTGATTTACTGGTAGGTTGGATGGCGAGTATGTTGGCGAGCATTTTGAGCGTAAAGGACTACGCAGATTACAAATTCAACCGTAAGAAATGCGTCGTAAAGCTCACAGTTCAATGTGTTACCGAGTGTCCGGTCACAATCCTACTGCAACATAGTACAAAAAGTGCTACAGCGTCTTATTTTCCCACAAAAGATAAACTATCATTGGATTCCTAAATGGCGATAGTATTGAAGTTCTTCGCGACTTAAGACCATAGAAAAACCCGACAATAACTGCCACCAAATACAACATACGTCTTGTTGGAGAATCCTCCCTTTTCTTAGAAGGATGAAGAACTTCACACCCTGTTCTTCATACTCTTATCAAAATCAAAAGTCATTTATTCAAACTAGGCTGATAATCAGCACTTTTCGAACGTATAATGGCAATAGGCTGCCTCCCTATAACATGGGAATCACAACTAAACACGATTGGCGCAATATGAGTGTATACTTTTAGGTTCATCTCTGCCTAATATTTTGGATTATTCCCAATAGTCACCTCTAAACCCTGTCCTCCGGGGTGACAATTTGTGCCGACTGTTCCCTTTGAAAACTGAGTAGAGGGGACAAATGGGAAGTCTTTTTCTCAGTTGTCACCGGTGGCGGGGGGAGGGGGGGGGGGGGGGGGTGACATTTGCTACGATTCCAAAAAAATATTAAGTAAATGTCAATATGCGGCGCAAGGCACAAAATCAATGACCAAGTTTACAAACAACCATGCTACTAAATTAGCATGGGGATAACAGATTCAAACTCAAAGTATTTATTTCAATTGGCACTTTTTATTGTTAGAAAAACAAAGAAAGCAAAGCTACAGTCACAGTCACAAGGCATAATAACTTCTGAAAGTACTGCAGTTGCCCATTCCAGAGCTTAATAATAATAATAATCCTTCCTAGCCGGTTTCGACTACGGCGACCGTTTAGTCATCAACTTACTGGCGTCTATCATGGGCTCTCATGTGGCTAGAAAATCCACCTTTGTTTACAAAAATTCTCGCACAGAGTGGACACGTTTTTTTTTTTTTTTTTTTTATTTTTTTTTTTATCCTTTATTAAAAAGAACCAGGTTCTTAATAATTAATTACAATCTAGCCTACAAGACTAATAAGCAATTTTAATCTAACTTAACTTTTTACGTGGTAATTATTTTAAAACAGAATAGTGCTGATTGTATATAAACAAGTCCGTTCCACTTTCTTAGAGTCTAATATTATAATATAAACACTTTGTTCATGTGTTATATGAGTGTCATTGTCACCATTATTTCTACATTACACTTTACACTACACTAATTCAAAAGGTTTTGTTCGTTTTAGCCTTCGCACTATATTTGTCTGGTCTAGCAGCTGAATTGCCTCGATGTTCACATGTTGGTGGAGTCGGTGTTCATGGGCCTCAGCAAATTTTTGGATTATTTTGGTGACGGGTTCCACTTTTAGGTCACGATGGAGGTCGTCATTTCTTATATACCAGGGTGCATTAACAATACTCCTGAGTACCTTATTCTGGAATGTTTGTATAATTTTGATGTTGGTCGGTTTAGTACAGCCCCACAGTTGGATGCCATATGTCCATATTGGCATTAGAATATGCTTATATAATAATATTTTATTATGTATCGATAGGCAGGAATTTCGTCCAATCAACCAATACATGTTTTTAAATCGCATGTCCAGTTCCTGTCTTTTCTTTTTAACGTGCGCTTTCCAGCGCAATTTCGCATCAAGCGTTATGCCAAGATATTTCGCTGTATTTGCGTATGGCACTTGTTGGCCATTTATGAAAATTGGGTGGTAATCACAATTCCTGTTGGTAAAATCAATGTGAAGTGACTTTGATTCATTCAATTTGATTTTCCATTTTTGTGCCCAGTCATGAACTTCATTTACAGCAATTTGTACCTTTCTGATTGCTTCCGCATGGCATGACCCTGTAGCCATAATGGCAGTGTCGTCCGCAAAGGTTGCAATGGTATTATTTTCCAGCTCTGGTATATCATACGTGTACAATAGGTAGAGGATTGGACCTAGCACGCTTCCTTGAGGGACGCCAGCTTTAATATTTTTTAACTCAGAAAAGGCTCCCTCGTGCCTTACTCGAAACATTCTATCTGTAATATATGATTGCAAGATATCGGCAAAATCATTGGGCAGCATTAGTCTTAGCTTGTATATCAAACCCTTATGCCAAACTTTATCAAAAGCTTGTGCTACATCTAAAAAAACGGTGGAGCAGACTTTTTTATCTTCAAGCGTTCTCTCGATGATGTTGGTAATTCTGTGTACTTGGTCTATTGTTGAGTGTTTCTCTCTGAAACCAAACTGATGGTCAGGGATCAGGTTTTTCTCGTTTATGATTGGTTTTAGGCGTTTTAAAAACAATTTTTCAAACAGCTTTGAAAGTATAGGCAACAGGGAAATGGGTCTGTATGATGATGCTTCGTGAGGTGGTTTACCAGGCTTTGCAATCATTATCACCTCAGCAACTTTCCATGGCTCAGGAACATGCTTAAGCACGAATGCAGCATTTATGAGCCTAGTAAGCTTAATTATGGCTTTACGCGGGAGCTGTTTCAGGATTTCTCCCGTAATAAGGTCATATCCTGGCGATTTCTTTAGGCTAATGATTTGAATTTCCTTTGCAACTTCTTTCGGGGTCACAAGCTTAATTCTTTGATCTTGCAGAATATTGGCAAACTGTAGGTTGTCCACAGACTCGTCATTTGGCTGAAAGGTTTCTTCCAAGTGATGTGCAAATCTTTGAGCTTTCTGTTCATTGCTTATGGCCCACTTTCCGTTATCATCTCTGATAGGGGGAATTGGTACAATTGGCCTTTTGAGTGACTTTGTCGCTTTCCAAAGAGAGTATTGGGTTGTATGGTCGCTGGTTAACTGACGCAGGTTAGTATCTAAAGCCTCATCTTGAAAGGTTTGTATCTTTCTCTTCAGTCTTTTGGTAAGGTTATTCAATACAGTTTTATCTTGCGGGAATCTAGTTTGCTGCCACCTTTTTCTTTGAGTCCTTTTTTCATATAATAGGTCTATTATTTCTTTTGGGTAGGTATTTCCTTTAAACTTCTTTATAAGCTGTGGTGTGTTGTTCCATGCACATTGTTGGATATTGATGTTAAACTGGTCTACTTCAAAATCGAGCTGATCTTTGCTTTTTAATGGAGTTTTTAGGTCAATAATATTTTGTAGCTCTAAGCTAAAACTTTCCCAATCTGTATACTTGTTAACTAACGTCAGGTGGTTTTCTCTTAGTAATATTTTGTGACTTAATTGTAATAATATCGGAGAGTGATCGGAGTTCATATGGTACCCCTCTTCCACATTCAGATAGTTGGTTGATATATTTTTGACTATGAAAAAGTCGATAAGGTCTGGTAGTTTCTGGTGGTCAGTCGGCCAGTAAGTAGGTTTTCCAGTACTTATGACCTCACAGTGCATGTCTTTCACTGCGCTTAGAAGCTGTCTGCCCTTAGTTGAAGTTAATCTCGATCCCCAATGAGTGTTCTTAGCGTTAAAGTCACCGCCTAGTATAAATCTCTGTCCGAGGAGTCTGAATAAGTGTATATATTGTTCTTTGTTTATCTTGTGTCTTGGGGGACAGTATACGGCCGCTACTGTTACATTAAATTTATTTGTTTTTACTGATATCGCCACAGCTTGCGTGTCTTGTTCCTCGTATTTACATTGTTCGTAGTGACAGATATTTTCTCTAATAATAACTGCGCTACCTCCTCGCGCCGTGTTGCTAGGGTGCAGCGAGTGATAAACCTTATAGCCTCTAAACTTTACAAAAGACTGTTTAGTGAAGTGCGTTTCAGAGATCAAACACACATCAATATTTTCTGTGTCTAGGACTACTTGCAACTCATGTTGTTGTTGCAGCAATCCGTTGGAATTCCACGCCATTATTTTTAGTGTGTTATTCATGACTGATTTGTATGGTGCTTGATTCTAATTTCTCTAGTCTCTTGTCAAATGAGGATATACACTTCAAGATTTGGTTGAGCTTGTCTTCAAGACTTGATGGTTTCGTGCTTGGATTTACTGCTTGTGCGTATGAGACACTTTTGGATGTATGTGCATTTGCCACGGTTGTCTTTGCAAACGGTGCACTTTGTTTTGTTGCCTGTTTGTCGGTGTTTCTAACAATTTGCTTAGCGGCAGGGTTGTTAGGTGGACTATTTTTTGATTTTTTGTTCTTAATCATTTGCATCTCCTTGGCAACTAAACACCCCCTGTAGTTGGCTGGGTGAGGTAAGCCACAGTGAACACACTTAGGTTTTTCTTGCGCAGGTTTGCTGCAATCAGCTGTGAGGTGTTTACCTGTACATTTAACACACCTTGGCTCTTTTGAGCAATACTTTTGAGTATGACCATAAGCCTGGCATCTCTTACACTGGGGTATTATTTTTGACGTCTTAAGCGGGTTTATTTCAACTTTACACCCTAGAATATGTTTAATGCCGTATATTTTACTGACATCTTCATCATTTTTGAACGATAGAATAAACATGTTGAGCGGTTCTTTTGTTCTCCAGCTTAACTTGTTAATAGCATTTTCTATCTGAAATCCTTGCAAAGTTAAATCATCTTTAATCCGATCCGGTAGGCAGGAAGAATGCAATTTTTTCGCCACTACTCTTATTGGCCTGGTCTGCTTATCCTCATATGAGTGCCATAAACAGTTATTTTCTGTTAAGCGACGAGCGATCACTCTGTAGGACTCTTCAGTTTTGGCATTTACTTTCACACTATTACCGCTCAACATTTTGGCGGTAAATGTTTCTACTGGCTGAGATTCAGTCAAAAAGTCGTAGAACGTTTGATAATTCTTAACACCGTCCACTACGATTGGAGGCGGTGCCAGAATTTTTTTAGTGGTTGCCTTCTCTTTGTTGTTGAGTTGCTGCTGCTGAATGCTAGTTGTAGCTTGTTGTGGTTGTGGTGGAGTAAGGGAAGTGTTCAACTTCCTTTTCTTCCTGTTTTTCACCCTAATCCACTCGGTCTCTTTGGCGAGTTCTTCCTCATCCGTGCAGTACTCAGCGTCACTTTTAGTAGGCTGAGCAGGTGTTATGGTCCCTCCGGCCTGTTTATCTGAGGGTTCTTCTTTTTTTTGTACCTTTAAGCATTTTAATTGTCCTTGAAGATCTTGAACCTGTTCCTGCAAGCTTTGTATATGGCTGTTCAGTTGACGTACCATTTGTTGCAGGTTTTCTCTGTCCGATTTCTCCTGGATGTAACAGTCATACAACTGCTTCTCCAGATCAGTTTTGATTTTAATAGACTGTTGTGCAGCCATTATTTAGTTTTAAGGTGAGCGAGACACCTAAACAATTATAATAAACACTTCATGACGATTTCCGCACTTGTAACTGGGTCATCGCAGTGGCCCCGATAGATCGACGTACACCGCGACGACGGTGTTGTGATGCGTTTGCAAAATACTCTTAACTAGAGCACGCGCTCGCGATCGGTACGTCCGTTCACAGTAGCAGTGAAACACGCTAGAGTGGACACGTGAGAGCACCATTCACATAGTGGTAATTGATTGCCGCTGGTGGTCGGGCTTTTAATTCGTCACGCTTCGAATCTAATTTTGAAAGCCGACGAGTCTCAAAGTCAAAAACCTTCCGCTGTACCAGTGACCTCCACTCTCCGCGGCTAGACGCAAGCTTTTCCCACTGAGATGGATCTACGTCACAACCCTTCATGTGTCGCTTAAGCACATCCTTAAATCTTAGGAGTTGTCCGCCATGCTTTCGCTTGCCCTCCTGAAGTTCTGAATAAAGGATGCGCTTCGCCACTCTCTGCTCCGACATGCGTGCCACATGGCCGCACCACCGAAGTTGCCTCCTCATGAGGTATGCTTCAATGCCCCCCACATTGGCTCGTCTCAATACTTCAGTGTTGCGCACTCGATCAGACCAATGAATGTTGAGAATTGTACGAAGGCATTTGAGATGAAATCGGTCCAATTGTTGAATGTGGCGTCGGTACGGTGTCCATGTCTCGGCAGAGTATAGAATATTTGGTAGTACAACAGCCATATACACTGATATTTTTGTGGCGCGCTTTAAGCCCATTCCAGAGCTTAGATCTCTATGAAAAAGAAAGGGCAATGGACTATGTTTTGGTCTATTATGTTCCCGGTATTTTTGAGCCGTGTGTATGATATCGCGGTACATTGAACGGGGCACCGAATGCATTCAAGTGGAACTCGCGCGAATTTGTGTGCCGCGTCGTACTGTGTGCCCGGTTGTAGATGTTGGAATCTAATATTTTAGAATTATTACATGGAAAATTGTGTTTTAAGAGAAAATGCCGCTGTAGAGTATACCACAGAGATATTCAGCCTATAACGTTCCCACCGCCTGGGCCACTGGCCTCCTCTCTATGAGAGGGAGTGAGCTGGAAACCACCACAAGCGACCAGCGCAGGATGTCAACTTGGCAGCTTGGCTTGGAGGTTGGCTGTTTTAGAATTTTGTTGTCTAGAACATGCCGAAGATTGAATGTTAATCGTGAACTTATAGAAACGTATTATTTTATTGCTTTTGGGTAATACTTTTTGTTTTCATAGTTTTTCCGTCTTGTATTTACTGTCTTCTGAAATCCTATCCTCGTAGGTATTTGATTAGACAGGAAATCCTGAACTCTATAACCTCCCGTACGCTAATAAATCTCCAGGAGATTTATAACAATGGCTTTTTATTGTGTCTATAATAAGGCGTATGAGCTCCTAATTATTATAACACGATTCTGTAAAAAACTAATCTAGTAAGTAGTATCTAAGTAGCAGTTCCAGTATTTCGATTTATGCCTGGTTGACAGTTATAAGCTTGCCCTCTACTGCACTCACTATTCCTAATATGAATTTAATACCTCTGCTTATCCCTTTGATAATCGGCTATTGTTTGTTAACATGTAAAAATATCACAATCAAATCTCAAAAACTAACTTGTTCCTTGCATCTAAATCTCCTACTATTAATATGTCGATATGTACCACTATTACCGTCTGCTACTCACACGAATATGTTTACATATCAGCGCCAACTGTGGTGTATTTAATCGTGCTATAAACTATTGCATTTGGCAACATCTCTATACGTTACTAAATACCCCGTGAATCATTGAGGAAACCATGCCAATTGAAATAGTATTACGCTTGTAATACTCAAAAAGGTAAGCAGAAGTGTGCTTAATAGTACACCTACATTTCACCTGTTAAGTCCCATGTAAGAGGGGGCGAGCCATACAAATATTTCATCTCTTTCATCTAGTCGTCGCAAGGTTCAGGTCGTGAGTTCGATTCCCACGTCAGGTAAAATCGGGGTTGCGGCCTCAGCCTCGACACAAAGGGCTAAGTAGTAACATGGTTGGTTGTTAGTCAGTAGAAGTCTGACACTCCCTACCGCTTTGCCCAGAGCGGGAGGAGACATTTGATAGTTTCCCACCCTCCATAAAAAAAAAGGTAAAATGATGTTTGGTTTTTTATCAGCAATTTCTGGGTAGCAGCAACGGAGTCTGGATTTGTGCCCGGTTGGTGTAAATAGGCTCGCACCCTATTACATGGGACGTAAACATAGCTTAATGTGTATAATACTCTTAGGTATACCTCTACCTAACCCATCGAGGATTACATCCGTGATATTATGCAATTCTCACCCAAACAATGAATTCCAAACAGAAATTCCAGCGTTCATGAATATTTCTCAAATCATTACCCAAATAATGTTGTGTCAGATTACCAACTTATATTCACAGCTAACAAACTTTGTTTTTTTATTCGCTATTGCAATTTCGACTTTAACACTTTGTGATAAAATTATTAAATATCCCACACTCAAAATACCAACCGCGTAAAAAAAAGCTTTCACTAACGAGCGAAAACTTCCGACCGTTGACGAATTTTCACGAGTTGACAACTTTTCCATATTTGAAAAGTACTCGTGGGCCACTTGCCAAGTCATAACTCACTCTGTTGATATTAAAATATGGTTTGATGTCGAATGCATGTTTTTATTCATGCTTCTATTTTCTTCAGCTGAATTCGAGAACGGTGTTTGGGAAAATTGAACTTTGTTCTGGAGGTTATAGGGTTAGTTGTTGTTTGGTTTGTTGTTCATTGAGGCACCACGTGTTTGGTTTTCCTTCAGTGCCGCGACAGCTATGCTCGAGGTCAGACGTCGCGTGTGACGATTTTCGCGCGTTTTTCCTTTTCATGCCGTGTTTATTTTCTATTTCTTTTCGCAAGTTTTTAAGATTCCTTTAGTGTAATCATTGTGAGTTAAAATAATAGTGATTGTGTTTAAAAAAGTTGTTGTTTTAAATAGTTTTTAAAGTAAACAAAGTGAAAAATATGTAAATTAAATATTATAATTTCGTGGGTTTTCAGTGAACGGTATAGTAGCGTCTCAGTTGCGTCAACAGTAAAATGTAAACTATAAAAAAATAATGAATTATTTTGGGAGATGTTTTCCTTCCTTAAAAACAAATTCATAAAACTTCATTATTTTACTAATCACTAAATAGTACCAAATATATTGTAGTACAAAGCTGAGGAAAACAACGTACATTACAAAGTAACACAAGTACGCGCCCACCACTAAAAGTAATAATACCAGCCTATTTCTGTCCCACTGTTGGACAAAGCCTCATGAAGAAAAGGGATCATTAAATGCAATTTTAAAAGTGAATTTCACTTACTTAATTTCCTACATAGTATTTAGGAATCTGTTACAATCGTTGTTTTAGGAGAAAAGGACTAAGTATTACACAAAAGTCTAAGTACGCATAACAGGGTCCATGTATGGCATCTGCCCAACAGGGTCTATATGAACTATATTATTACTCTTAGATCCTGTGATTTGATAAGCAATATTTTTGTTACAAAATAAATGTCTTGAAAATTATCTCATAATTATTTAGGGACCACACTACCGCTTTAGGAATTTCCTGTAATGTTAGCAGTGTTAGTGATAAATACCTAAATAAATTCATTAGCAATATGTAATGTATAAATGCCTTACAGAAAATGACAGGGCACCTTGGTTGAGGGTAGGTATTTGTTCAGGACTCGGAATGTTCAGGTTAACAAGAAAAGCGACGCGAAGTTTTTGCAGATACTAAAAATTAAAGTGTTTTGACTAGAAAAACCCAAAATGAAAAAGTAGTTTTTACACACAATGATTCAATTGAAAACATAAAATTAAGAATTAGTCTAGCTATTCAAAGGGGGAACGCTGCCAGTATCTTCGGAACCTTGCCTAAAGGGACTCCTTTTAATAATATATTTTAGTTACTATGGTTTTTTAGTTTTAGTTTCTTAGTTCTAGTATTGCATCAAACATAAAACATTCTGTTCCTGATACATATCGATTCATGATTGACACTCAATAATTAACTTTCGAACATGACCGCAACTTGACCGCAACCAAAATACGTAGAATTCGGTAGAATGTATTCGAACGAGTTTTTAGGGAAATATTACCAAAATACTTCCTTTATCACACTCGTACAATTTACTGTAGTTTTCCTGTCATTGTGTCAAGAAAGTTTTGCTAAAACTAATTATTTTACTTGTCTATTATTGTCAAAGTTCGTGCCAAATTAAAAACAGTTAAACAGTGGTTAATCAACAAGGTTAGCTATTGCCAAATTTTGTCGAAGATTTGACTATAACAGTTTGATAGAGATCATGATGAATAGATTGTGCTAGAATTAAGTCAAAAATCTAAGTCAATTAGGCTTTTGCTGCAAAATATACAAGTCCGTGATTAGACCTGTCTCGGAATGCTAGGCTGTGAAAAAGATGGATGAAAAAAGATTGCACGTAGCTGAGATGAGAATGTTGAGGTGGATGTGTGGTGTGACAAGAATGGATAAGATAAGGAACGAGTATTTAAAGGAAGTTTAATAGTTGCGCCAGTTACA
This sequence comes from Diarsia mendica, assembly GCA_949316265.1. NCBI lineage: Eukaryota > Metazoa > Arthropoda > Insecta > Lepidoptera > Noctuidae > Diarsia > Diarsia mendica. The sequence continues at coordinate 17,864,305 of OX438910.1, forward strand.
GAAAAGAATGAGAAGGGAACGTTGATGGATGGAGAGTGAGAGGAAGGCCAAAGAAAGGATGGATGGATGGTGTGAGGAATGATATGAATGAGAAAGGAGTAAATGCCACCGTGACGTCTAACAGGGAAGAATGGAAGAAGAAAACGTGTTGCGACGACCCCAAATAAAATGGGATAAGGTCAGGAAGATGATGATGAAGTAGTACAGTACCCGGCGATAAATATTGCACATCGACCTTTGGAGAAAATATATACGAAATTACTGTTCGAGACATCTCTTTTCCGCTATGCTTTTATGTATAGCCGCAAGTTAAGTCGGTTCGAAAATGTTTCACGGCAAGCTAAATACAAAATAGAAACTAAATTAGGTAACGAATAAATTGCATTGATTTTTCCAAAGGTCGATGTGCAATATTTTTCGCCGGGTACTGTAATTAGGTACTGGTTGTAAATCAATGAAATATTACTAACGATCCTTTCAACCACGGCTCATCAAATATACAATCTATAGTGTATCATTACTTCGACATACACACAATATGACAGACAATAATAATAGCTTCAGTACACAAAGCTAATAATTTCATGCTAGTTGAGTCAAATAACTTGAATTGCCTTGTAAGCCATTTTAAATGATATACCAACATTGATTGATATGATACTAGATTTATGTGGTCCGTGTACACAATGAGAATACTTCAAATATAATATAACATCACGGCTGTAGAACCGAATGATAGACAGAGGTGTACCTTTAAGTACACTCCTATTTCGGCTGATATGTGTATGTTCCATTTGATAGAGAGTGAATCTATTGATTCATCAAGGAACAAATCTAGACTGCGTTAAAGCTAACTAAAAAAATAAATCATTACATTAAACCATTTTCTCCCATAGGACCAATCGGACAGCTAAACCTCTTTTATTTTTTTTGGTGGGTGAAAAATCATCAAATGACCCCCCCCCCCCGCTCTTGGGCAGAGCGAAGGGGAGTGTCAGACTTCGACTGACTAAAAACCGAACCCATGTTCCTTCTTTGCCCTTGTGCCGAGGCCACGTCATCTCTTTCGATAATCCGCAGTCCCTCGATAATCCGCAGCCCCCAGAAATCAGAGTTCTTAGTAACAAACATCTAAAATATGTACAACCCAATCCAATTCACCAGTAAACCAACCGGGCACAAATTCGGACTCCATGGAGAAATTCCTGATGGTAATACCCAATAACACTTTGTCCGACCTAGGAATTGAACTTAGAACCTCATGCTCAAGAGGCTTCACTATCTGACCAACGAGACAGGTACTTGTAAGGACCATTTAGGCCAATGTAAACAGAGGGCAATTGAGAAGGGTAGTTTCTTGGAGAGACCACGAAATAGCTCTTAAGGGTGTAGTGTTCAATTAGGCAGATCTTATCCCTACAAAAGCTCGTCTTTACATAAGAGATAGTATGTCATTTAAAGGTATATAAAATTTCAAGTCTGAAATATAATGTGAATAGGAGAAACTTCAAATGCATGGGCAGACGGGAAAAAGGACACTCATAATTACATCACTTACAGAATCTAATATCTGTACTAATATTATTAAGTGATCAAACTTTGTTTAAAGGCGGTAATTTCCGGAACTTCTGATCTAATTCAAAAACATCTTTCACTGGTCGAAAGTTACCTATATTATTTGTGCTATAGGTTATAAATTATATTTATATCATGCACATTAGCCAAGATATCTTAATTTTTGAGAACGAAATACTAGTAATGAATAAAAGTTCGTTTTGAATGACTAAAGAGGATAAAACACTCTATGCTTGAAACTAGTTGAGATAAACAAAATAGGCACTGTTATAATATTTTAATGACACCATAAACTTATTAACAAAGTACGTTTTTTTGAATCTATATACTGAAAGAAGAGAGTACCCTCCTACACAATTCTAGTCCACCTCTGCTTAACCCTTCGGGTATTACAAGCGTGATGTTATGTTTATTCTAGTCTTACGTCTGTTTAATACCACACTATCGCCCGTAACAGCTGAGATAGGAGATTGCATTAAGATTTGTTTCAAGAGATTCGTTAAGATGAGGCGTTCTTGTGATTGTGTGTAGACAGAACACCTAGTGAGGAAATAAATAATGTAACTTGGAATTCTACACAAGGAAGGTTAAACTAAAATAGCTACATTTGCAAAGTCAGTCTGTGGATGGGTGATCAATGTGACCATCCATTACATACCCTAACATGCCTCGAATAGCGCTTGGTTCCGGTCATGTCCCGGTGGTTTACCAAACTAACTTACCAGAGAATTTGACAACTAATCGTAGGAACCAGAACATCTAACAACCAGTCTTACCAGAGAATCCGACAACCAGTTTTCCAGAGAATGTGAAATCCAGTCTTACCAGAGAATCTGACAAGGCAGATGGTAATGACTAAGAATATTCACAAATAAATAAGTCAAGCTCATTTTAGCGCATCTGCAATGGCAAAAAGTTTGAATATCTTTAGTCCATTGAGGCACACGAACTCGTTATAAAGTCATCAGGTATCAAGTGACAGGTCAAGGTGTGAAAGTACGATTACAATGTAGAAGTATGTCACATTAATCGTAGTAGTAATTGATCCATTGATCCTTATCCAGTAGTGTACGATTTCCGACGAATAAGGGCCGCAGAATGCAATAAAACTGTACAGTCACTATTTTGACAGCATAAACAATCTAAAACGGTCATCACACGTGATGTTAGTACATTGTCATCAGTCTATCTATTAATCTTTACTAGTAACCATGTCAGTTTAAAAACTTATGATCTTTACGTAGTGTACATACAACAATGTCGCTCTCACTTTTTACACGCTTAGATCTTTTAAACTGCGCAACGGATTTTAATGCAGTTTTCAGCAATACATAGAGTTATTCAAGATGAAGGTTTATAATAATATAGTATACATAGACATACCCCGCAATAGAATCTATGGTGCACCCGTGCGAAACCGGGGCGGGTCGCTAGTATAACATAATTCTTAAACGTGTCCTTTGGTATCTATTTCCGGCGGTCCTTCGAGCCGGATTAACGAGCTCAAAGAGCCATGTGGGTGTAAGACGTGTATCAATCAGAAACCTCTGGAACTTCTGAATTATGAAAAGTAATTAAACTTTAACGTAAATTTAACCAACCTTCTTTGACTGGAAAGTTTTCTTATATTACTTATTTTACTCCAGCTTTTTGTCCACGACTTTGCTTACATAAATATCCCACGGGAACTTAGTACCGGGACAAAAAGTATCCTAAATGCTATCCTAGGTCATGTTCTACCTGCGTGCTGTACTCTAGAAGAAGAAGAAGTCCGTTCAGCATTGAAGCGTGAAGACTTAACAAACAAACAAACTCACTTTCACGTCTTTACTAATGTTATAGTACCAAGTATTTGTTAGTAAGTTTGTATGTAGGGGTAATTTGTGGAACTGAGGATTCAATCACAAAAAAAGCAGTTAATAGAAAGTTCAGTATTCGCTATAAATAATGGCATATTAGCTGAGCTATCACAATACTAGCAGCCTAAGTCGCGGGATTATCAATAATATAAGTAAGGACTAAGGGGCCATCGATGTAGTTTGCATACATAGGTACAAACAACGGAATACTCGATATGATATTGATCCTATTGGACTAAGTGCTATGGGATTCCCTGAAGGGGAGGCCATCATTTATTAATAAAACTGTTTCGTTGGTTACTTCCGTTTTACCCGGTAATGCTAAACGGGTTCTGATTAAATTGGAAAATACAATATTATTATGGAGAATGACCAATTAGGATGATGAGCGTTGTATTTTCTTTATTGAGTTTTGTGCAATGGACATCGTTATTAGTCCCTCTGGAGTGTGGTTTGAGGTTAATTATCTCGTGACAGCAAAGAAAGGGTTTATTTTTTACGCATATTATTATATGGTTTGTGTGTGTGATTTTTCTCCGAATAATTAGTTGTAAATATCCTGAAAGCATTCTAGCAAATGTTATAAAAGTCAGTGCAATTTTTTTACATGTGTTGTTATGATGGCCCTAGTGGCTGATGGACCAGAATTTGTGAGGTATACTGCAACCTAAAATGGGTAAAATAAAAAAAAAACGAATTACAAAACACTGAAAAAGTTTAAAATAACTTATCTTTCGGAAGTTGGCAAAAAAGGAAATGAAATTGGTGTTTTTCAGACTTATCAAAACAAAGTAATTTTAACTGTTTTAACAAAATTGTTCATAAAATCACACTTGCTCTAGTAGTTTATTGTTCTATCTTTTCAGCCTTTTACGATTTGATTGAGTGCCAAAATCCATCCAAAGATTTTAAAAGATACGAGAACGTCGCGCTAAAAAGAAAAGCTACCGGAAAAGAATCGGTCATCCCCTAAATCCCCATGGGGTGATCGGCTATAAAAGGAAAACGTTAAGAACAAAGATATTTTCGTTTTAGAAATCAGGTCAACTGTTTTTTTTATCACAGTTTTTTTTTAATCAAGTTTAAGGCAACTAGAAGGGATAACAATTCGATACCGTTTTGATTGAAACGAAATATCAGCAGAAGTTCCTTGTTTCCTGACTTTCAAAACGTTTCACTTTTTTTCAAAGACTTATATAATCAAAACCAAAACATTTATTTACATTGGACCATCATACCTTTGGCTAACAAAAAAAAATAAAATCTGCGAAGTAGGTAACAGTCGCCAATTATAATAAATGTAAAAGTAGGTACTGTAGTACGCAGTACATTATACCTCAATGATACTGTAGCTGCCCATTACAAAGCGTAGATCTCTATGGACACTCGAGAAGAACGGGCAGGAAATCCATGAGTTTTGTTTTATATTTAAACTAGCTGATGCCCGCGGTTTCGCCCCCGTGGATGTCGGTCAAATTATATAATACTAAAACCTTCCTTGAGAACCACTCTATTCATTGGTGGAAACGGCATGGAAATCGGTGCAGATTATTGCGAACAGACAGACAGGCAGACGCGGTTGAGGACTTTATTTTATTACGTGTAGTGATAGTGATATAAGAAACTAAAAAAAGCTAGCCTATTATACGGTATCTATAAAGCACGTCTAAAAGACAGCAATGTTCCATTCTCCGCCGCCAATTGACCCCAATTAATTTAATACCACTAATCGTTTATGAGAATGGATCTATTGCCGTATATATTACATCTGTTTATTACTTATAGACATGCTCAGATAGTACTCATCTATGTGGCAATATAAATATAAAGAACTAGCTTTTGCCAGCGGCTTCGCCCGCGTGAAAATGACGATTTTCCATACAAACTTTCATCCCCTATTTAACTTCCTTAGGGGTTGAATTTCGAAAAATCCTTCCTTACTCCTTGTCTACATTATAAAGGGACCCTCTGTGCAAAATTTCAGCTTTCTAGGTCCCAGGGTTTGGGCTGGGCGTTGATGAGTCAGTCAGTCAGGACTTCTTCTCTTTTTATTTATATAGAAGATAGATGGAGAACTAGCTAGTTTATTGAAATCAAAAATGTATAAAATAACCAAATATGGTTCACAACGAATGATGCAATACCATGTTTCATTTTATTTGTTGCTTTGAAGATTATAATTTTTTGCAGGTTAAAGATTCCTACTCGATCTATTTCATATTTTTGCTTGCAGACACCCTAGATATTAACATTAATATGGAATTACGGACCCAAATAGCCTGAGAGCAAAGTAACTTCCCCAAACAAAATTCAACCTGTCAAAAATGCATGAACAAAACTTTTTGTACTGTACACAGAGGCAGCCATTTTAAACTAGACCGTAAAGTTCGTTCGGAGGTTTACCACAAACAACAAATAGGTTTGTTTGATGCGATCTCCTTCGATTTAACAACGACATTCCGTTTTTATCTGATCGAGCGCTAGATGAAAGAAAAACAACATGTCGTTTATTTTCTTGCCCTAGATAGTTACTATAGTCTGGAATATACTGACAGAGATATTGATTGCGGTAGGTTTTAAAGATCAGAAATAAATATAAGGCAATAGGGGATTGACTGACTCAAAAAAAATATGATTCTGTTTAGTCCGTCAGTTAGATTATCGAAAAATATTGGTTAGGTGTTTTTTGTTTTATCAAATCAATAAAAATTGACGAAGATAAAGCGAGTTAAAGATCATGGAGTCGGGCTTGAAACGTCACTTGAAGGTACAAAATGTAGGTACTAGCATATGACGTCACACGATTTTTCGAAGTATTGTATCATCTTAATTATTTGTTTACGTAAAAAAAGAAAAAATATGTGTCAATATTTTTTGGAAATCTATCTGACGGATTTTGTCCGATCCCCTATTGTTTTAAGTGTTGGGCTATCATCTGTACATCTTTGACAAACTTTACAGGTATGGTGCAAAAGTCTGCCAACCAGTCTTACGAATCGGTAGCGGTACCAGTTGTCAGACCCAGTTAGTGCTGGGTAATTTCAGTTCTAACTGAGTTGTGGACGGTGAAGGTCAGATAGGCAGAAACTTCATGTAAATACTGTTATTCAACTGTATCCGGCTAGACATGAAGCCGACTCCAACATAGTTGGGAAATGGTCTATCACTTGTACGCAAACATGCACTTTGGACGTGGAGTTGTGGACATCAGTTCGTTATACAATACAATACAAGGTCCAACACTGTTTTAGGCGATCACGGTTTATAACTAAACTAACTGATGCCCGCAGCTTCGCCCGCGTGGATGTCGGTCAAATCATATACTAAAACCTTCCTCGAAAAAAACTCTATCCATTGGTGAAAACAACATGAAAATCGGTGCAGTAGTTTTTGAGTTTATTTTACAGATGACTTTGTTTTATAGTATGTCGAATATATATAATATATATATCTTCGCAGGTTTTTCATAAAATTAGGTTTTTCATCAAAAACCGGAAGATGACACATTTTAAACTCAATTTCATCATAAACCTGTAACAATCCAGACTAGTTCAGATTTTTGATCAAAAACCTGAACTAGTTTGGGTTTATGATAAAGTTCTTGTCAAAATCACGGGTTTGCGTTTATGATAAAGTTCTTGTCAAAATCACAGGTTTGCTTTGTTTTATGACAAATTTAAATGAAATAAATAAAACAATCCAATATCCTTTATGGGCGGCATGGGCACCGGGCCGTAGGCCGACGAAGGAGGCCGGCGGAGGCCCGGCACTTTGGAGACAGAAGACATTAGTGTTATATATTATGCGAGCGAAGCGAGCGCGCGTCACGGAGTAGTACTGGGATTTGTTCAATTCACTAGATTTGTTTAGGGAAATGATAAAACTGTTGTTATTTTATCTACCTCCGTGGTTTGATCAAATCCCTTAGGTTTTTGATCAAAAACCTAATTTTATGAAAAACCTGCGACGTATCTAACACTCTCTCTTACAAAATATCATATATACAAAAATAATATACAAACAAACATTGCGAGCCTGACAAGAAAAGCAATTGCAATAGCGAAACCCAAAAAAAAAACGTGTGGTACTCGGAGACTGCCGCGGTAAAGCTATTGCATAGCATTTTTTATCAACTTATGCAATGAAAATAACCTAACACCCCCCACTCCGATCGACGCGGCGGTGATACTTTTTAGTTTTTCCATGTATCGATGAATAACAGAACTTTTAATGACTTTTTGAAATATCACGCTTGTCTCTTTAGTTCAGCAACCCGCCTTTAGGTGGCATTGGTTGTATCGGCGTTACTGCGCATGCGTAATCCCCCTCTTCGCCCCGCAATCTGGTGACTCATGCCTGCTTATAATAATGTTATTATATATTTTTGCATAACTATTCTGCGAATCGGTCTAAAACGATTCGTTTTCTTAAATATCTAAAATAATTTTCATATTTTTCAATGTTATGACACCTACGTCAGGCTGTCAATACTTTTTCTTTTAAATTTTCTTACTAGCTTAGTCTATGAAGGTTACTTTTGATTTATATAATTTAAATTCTTTTTATCAATATGTTTAGCTCAAATATTGTATTTTATAACTTACAATTATAAAAAATAATTAACACACACTTCTTCGAAAAGGTTTTGGATTGAATATTACTGACTGTTTTGAATACTGGCAAGTTGCATTTTTATGACAACTTGAAGTCACTAACTTAAATTTTGAAAAATAACAGAAAATTACAAGGTGTTAGGTAAAACCTCATTGGTGTGGTTATTTTCGTTACGAAATTTCTGGATTCGGTCTCCACGCTCAAGGCCCGCGATAGAAGCTATGCAATAGGTTAAAAAAATTCGAAAGGAATGCTTAAAATTTTCAAATAGGTACGTGGAATCCAGTGTAAAGTGGTTATGGTCAAAAGCATCGTAAAGCTTCGTAATAAGAATTCCACAAAACCTAACCATACTGATAGTGTGTTTTTCCGTGACTTTGTTTCAAGTTCCAGTACTACACGTAGCAAAAAAACTAAGAAAGGGGTACACAGATTTGATTTGTCTGCACTCTGCACCTAACAAATTATTTACCATCCACCCGCATTCTCCAGTTATCCCGCGATCATGGCGCTTGCAACAGCGTCGATATATCGGGAGTTCAGAATAATTGAAAATCACGGAAAATATCCCGTTACTGAGAGTATAAGATGAGGTAATACAAAAATGATAGGAAAGAAAACAGATAGATACGACACCAAAGAGCGTAGTTTTAAAACAAAAAAATAGCCATCATAGTCATTTTATTATTGTTCAGAACCATTAACTATAGTTCAGTATAGTTACCTCCTAGAAATTGACGTGAATGTAAAATGACAGCCGGTAATGTAATTCACTTCTTGATGTCATTTTCACAAGTTCTTTGTTTAAAATATGATCGATTAAACGGGTTCTACTGTTTCTACGTACCCACTGTCATTTGAGAAAGGTGTGAGCTTATTAAATTCACTAAAATAATTATGTTTTGCTTTTGAAATTTGGTATCCTGCGTAAGAAGCTGCTAAAAAGCATTTGTGAAAAATTGTTTTACAAATTATTTTTTAGCAGCTTCTAGATAGCTAATCTTGCGACAGCAATTAGTCCCCAGTAAAGCTTTGCTCCCTCTCTCCAAAGAGTGAAAACACGTTCACTACGTCGCTCTTTGCACAAATATAAAAGAAAAAGATAACATTTAAAAACAGCGCCAGAAAGTAATCACAAAAATGGAATATCCTGAATAGGGATTGTTTCTGAACAAAAATTGCTCATTGAGGCGAACATATTCGGTAGAACCTAAACATATACGTTCATATATATTTACAAATGCGTAAAATACTCTGTGTGTCGGGGTGTCCTTTTGCTATCTTTTCATTTTTTAGACGCTGAACGGAATAAGGTTAACGACGACATTCTATCTATCTATATATCTATATATATATATATAATTATATCTGTGCCTCCTGTGATAAGTGATATAACTCGAGTTGTACCCTTTTTGTGATTTTCACATGAGCATTATAAAAAAAAAATACGTGGTTTTTGGTCTAACTCACGTTCTTCTATCTGCTATAGTTTCGGAGATAATTTTGTGCAAAGTGATACAACTATAGGGATTTTGGCAAAAAATTCGTTACAATCGATATTTGTCAAGATGTAACCCCAAAACCGGTCACTTAACACACAATTTTTCGTGCTTCGTGATGATTGCTGATGATTTAAATGCTATTGTATTTATCTTCACATTTTATTTTTCAGTTCATTTATCGTGAATTTTGATGTGACTAGAGTAATATCCCTTTAAACTAATTCTTTCGATATGCCTCTAGGATACAAATCGACATGTAAAGTGATACAACTTGACTTAAATCATTCTACACAAATCTGTTTTTATGTGTAAACAGATATAAATGTAGTTGTATCTAAAATTCCAACCAATTGTAAAATCATGGTACAAAATAATAAATGTGCTAAGTGATACAGTTCAACTAAAATATGTAAAGAGGTGACTGATAAGTAAAAAAAATAAATCTTAAGGGTTATATCTTCATCTTTTGTTTTAGCACATTTTGCTAGAATCATTATTCTAATGAGTTATTAGACGTTTTAACTTGATGTATATCAGTTTACACTAAGACAATTTATTGGTGCAAGCTTGGTGCAACGTAATATAACTGTACAAGTATCATTAATAACTTAATTTTAGCACATAAAAACTAAGTAAAAGTTACAAGTCGCAGGTTTTTCATGAATTACTTCCAAAATTAAATATCTATCAAAAAATCTAAATTATATAGAGAAAGAAAATGTTTTGTTCTACAAAAGAGTGCACTGATATTTTACCTAGCCCACTTAATTAACGAACTAGATTTTTTAAAATCTTGTTTTTGCTGTCCTGTAAAATGACGTTTTTTGACTTGTATCACTTATCACAGGAGGCACAGATATATATATATATCTGTCTGTATACATAAAAGGCAAACCTGACTGAGTGATGATCAATCCACAGGCCAAAGCCTTTGGGCTAGAAACTTAAAACGCACACGTATTCCTCTTATGACGTAACATCCACCAAGAAAGGACTTTTTTCAAAATTCAACCCCCAAAGTGGTGAGTGAAAAAGGAAAATCGATATTCGCGCAGGCAAAGCCGCGGGCAAAAGCTAGTCTCTGATATGGCGTAAGTCAAAATTTGGCTAATAAGTATAACATGCTAAATTTGGCGAAAAAATTAGAAATTGGTGTCGAAGAATATCTCAGTAACAGCCACGAGGTCTGGATTTGTACTCGGTTGCTGGTAAGAGGCTCACACCCTATTTAATGGGAATAAAACCTAACTGGCGGTAAACATAAATGTGGGTGTATCTCTGGGTACACCTCTGCCTAACCCTTCGGGGATTACAAGCGTGATGTTATGTTATGTGTCACGTATCGAAACTGCAGAAAAATGCTTGTACATCCATACATAAGTACGTTATAGGTCGTTATTGCCTCGCACAGGTCTTCACTTTTATTATTTAGTTTTATATTCTTTTTTGTTATTATTATTTTTGTAGTTCCTGTGCTTGTCACGAATAAATATTTTTCTTTCTTTCTTTCTTTTGTCATGAAATGGAGTGAGAGAGATAATAGCAGGGAATTTAAAATAAGCGTGTGCTTTGAAAAAAACGACATGGTGTTATATCGTATTATGTCGACAACCTTTTCCGCTATGGGATTAGGGTAATGTAACCCTCCTTTACGTGACATGGTGTTTAAATCTAACATTACGTAGGGGAATTTTAAATAAAATAGCATTCTACAAGAGAAGGCTTTGAAAATTATATTTTTGACGAGCTGTTTTCGTGGCATATTTTCCGTTTGAGGAGCTCTCAAACTCAAAGCATTTCTTTCAATTAGACCATTACAGGCACTTTTGAATGTCAGAAAAACAAATAAAACGAAGCTACAGTCACAAGGCATAATAACTTGTGAAAGTACTGTAGTTGCCCATTCCCTAGCGTATAAGATCTCCATGGATTGGAACGGGCAAGAAACTCCATGGACACTCTTTTAAATCAAAGATCTCTTCAAGTTAAGTCGGGCTTGCCTTAGTTGGTCTGTGGATGGGTGACCACCTATATATATATACTGAGTTTCATCTGTGTCAAGAGGCATCTTAACGCTTGCGCTATTGATCCAACTGGTTGGGAGAGGCTCGCTCTGCATAGGTCGTCTTGGCGCTCTACTATTTACAAAAACACAAAATCTTTCGAAAAACAGCGAATCGAAACACTGAAAGAAAAGCGCCAAATACGTAAAGAGAGACCTAAGCCCTCCTACACCTATACCTACAACTCAGCCGGTCAACTCTGCTTTAGCTGTGACCGGGTATTTATAAGTAAATAGCCAGCCATATAAGGGCACACGCTAGGAAATAGCTTGTAAGGGTCGCCGTTACCGAAATCCGCCGATAAGGAGGACTATACATCTGTGTCTCGGAAAGCGCGTTAAACCCTTGGTCTCCGCTGTCATTTGAAGATTGTCTTTGAAAGTCGTTACAGGTAGGTAGTGGTCCAAAAGTCTGACAGCCAGTCTTACCGAGGAATATCACATTAAAGTACTAACTGGACTGTATGACCTGGTGAAGGTTGCGGGGATCCACTGGATGCGAGACGCACGTGACCGGTCAATGTGACGACACTTAGGTTAGGTCTATGTACAGCAGTGGACGTCTTTCGACTGAAATGATGACGATGAACTGGGTTGTAGAGGTCAGATAGGCAGTCGTTCCATTTTCATCTATATATATAAATAAAAAGAGAAGTCCTGACTGACTGACTGACTCATCAACGCCCAGCCCAAACCCTTTGACCTAGAAAGCTGAAATTTTGCACAGAGGTTCCCTTTATAATGTAGACAAGGAATAAGGAAGGATTTTTCGAAATTCAACCCCTAAGGGAGTTAAATAGGGGATAAAAGTTTGTATGGAAAATCGACATTTTCACGCGGGCGAAGCCGCTGGCAAAAGCTAGTGTGAAATATTGATATTCAGCTGCATCCACTTAGACTGGAAGTCGACCCCAATATAATTGGGAAAAGTCTCAGCAGATAATGACTCGCTGAACCAAACTCGCACTCCAAACTCACTTTCACAAATTAAAACTGAATGAAAATCTGGTCCCCCAACGACATCAAGATGATCCCTTCTATTAACAATCAGATTTCCTTACGAACTTCCCATCCGTGGGAATTTGCATTTTGTTACGTAATTTATGCAAGAACTTTGAGTGACATTCGGTAAGTTATTAGCGAGTTTTAAAGGGCAAGGTTTGGTTGGAATAAAATGATATTTAATTTTGGACTTTGGACGGGGAAATAAAAATAATGTAAAAACTCTCTCAGTAATCATATAACTATTGATCGAGAGATTTTTTAAATAAGTCTGATTATAAATTAAATCTCGAATTATCGACATTTAAAAGGGAAAAGGAGAGAAAAATAACCTGCTTCCGTAGAGCGCTCCACAGACCGATTATTTCACAAAACTTTGACGTAGGTGAATGGCAAAAAACGGAATTTTGACATTCTTTAAAAAAAGATTATTAGTTACTGAAAAAACGGGAAATGACAGGAACGAGCCCATGATTTTATAAAAAGAACGATTCCTCTCTCCGATTGAAAAGTATTCGCAGAATTTTCCCTCCTAATTGAGTTTCTAGAATTCATAGAAAAAATGATAAGAAACATATATCTTCTGTATCTTTGTATTCTATCGTTACAACATAGTCCTCACAGTTTTATGTCAGTATTAAATACTACAATAAACGGGGCATCGTTTGAAGGCATCACGTACAAAAGCGATTTGTTCGTCCAAAACCTTTGTTACAACTCTTATGTCTTGTTCTGTTTATGTCTTTGTTACTGGAGTAAAACTTTGAGAGCCTTCATTGTTTAGTTGTGGTCATTAGTTACCAAGACTGGTCTAGTGGTTGCAAGAGCGACAGCTATGCATGAGGTCCGGGGTTCGACTCCCAGGTCGGACAAAGTGTTATTGGGTTTTTTCCATCATGAATTTCTCAGAGCAGCTACGCGCAACAGCTTCATGAAGTGTGTACCCCCGCTCACTGGCGACCCCTAGGAAAGACTTAACTTGTGGCGAGATAGTGTTGCCTTACCCAACCTATTTGTGCCACTTGCCGAAAATCTTTCACCTGGACACGAGTTGCCATGGGTAACCTGGAAGTCCCCCCCCCCCCCGCTCTTGGGCAGAGCGAAGGGGAGTGTCAGACTTCTACTGACTAAAAACCAAACCCATATTCCTTCTTTGCCCTTGCGCCGAGGCCACGTCATCTAGTACAAAAATCCACATGACACATGAGGACATGATTCCAGGACCTCGTACTAAACTTCAACTGGAAAAACCCAATAAAACTTTGCCAGATTTTGAATATATACTTGTAGAAAAAGCTATAAAACGTAAACATCATACATAACAATATTCAATCAATCAAACAATATCAGTATATATATCATCCATGTTTATATTAGACTAGCTGATGCCCGCGGCTTCACCCGCGTGGATATCCGTTAAATTATACAATAAAACCTTCCTCGACAACCATTCCATCCATTGGTGAAAACAACATGAAAATCGGTGCATTAGTTTTAGAGTTTATCGCAAACAGATAGACAGACAGACGCAGCGGAGGATTTTGTTTTATAATAAACATGTAGTGATAGTGATGTATGGGAAACCAATGCGTGGCAAAACGTTTCTAATATTACTACAGCCATTGATAAAATGGAAATTGTAGACGTACTCAGCATTAGATTCGCAAATCATAGCTATGACGTTAGCCTACTACGAGTATTCAAGCCAAACGTCAGAACAAAATGCACGCGATCACGAGCATTGTTTAACAATATTCATGACGTCACAAGGTTAAAAACGGATATTCATATAAATAGTTTACCATACATTTACATGATGAATCCCACGCGGATTATCATATAGTGATGTACGATTTGATAAATTATTACAGTATCGATTCAATTGGATGGAATTTCATATCGATCAAAATTTAGGCATTATATCGCTCGCGCGGCAGGGCGGGGGGTGAGGTCGTGCGTACATAAAAACAAAGTAGTGCAACCTCGCCTTGAAGTTGTGAAGGTCAGATAGGCAGTTGCTCTATCTAAAATACTGGTATTCAGCTGTATTCGGTTAGACTAGAAGCCGACCCTAACATAGTTGGGAAAAGGTTATGCAGATAGTGATGATGTCAAAAGACTCGCCTCCTATCATTTGGGACTTATGAACATGGGTCCACTAGAGCCCACACATCTGCCTTACCTTTCGACAATTAGTGGCGTGAAGCTATGGTTATTATTGAACTCAACCCTACAAGCAATGCTATAAGCGCATAAATTTAGGTACCACTTAAACTGGATGCGATGCAACATGCTAAAATTGGCACGTTCGTCAGTACACGCTGTTGCTTTCAGATTATAACTGGTGGTTATATTGTTACGTTCTCAAAGGAATTTTGACGTAAAATTTTCTGGAACTGGTGTACAGACATCAATTTACACACTGGTGTACAGACATCAAATGTCTTTAATAGATGTTTAACTTTATCAGTAAAGCTTTAGGTTCAAGGTTCATTGAAAAAAAAAATACAGTTTCGAGTAGCTTGACGTACTAGCGTCTGAATCTAAATCACGTGCATAAAGTCACACGCTAGTGTTCAGACTACTGAACACTAGCGTGTGTATATGACCCGATACAGGAACGTGAACAAAGCAAGTACTAACTGTTCTCTGTATTAGGCCCTTGCTCCAGCTGCCCAGCCAGAGCCTTTTCAGGTGCTATCCGAGGCCTATTTATTGACAATTGAATGGTGACGATCGCCATCATAATTTTTCGGCCCTAATTCCAATTTATTTTCAGTCGTCACGGCATGTTGATGGACTGTTTTACCCATTCTTCTCTATTGAGATCTTCACTTTGGAATAGGCAACTACTGTCATCATCATCATCAGCCTATAATGTTCCCACTGCAGGGACTCAGGCCTCCTCTCTGGGAGAGGGATGGGCAACTACTGTACTTTCACAAATTATAATACTTTGGGACTGTGACTGTAGCTTCTTTTTTTTGTTCTTCAGACATTCAAAAACCTGTAATGGTCTAATCGAAGTAAATGCTTTGAGTTTACAGTCTTCTTTTCAATTTTTATCTATAACTCTTCATCTCAGCACAATGATCGCTGTGTCTACATCGTTATGACTATTCATAACTTCAATGTCAGCAGTGTTATTACCGTCTCTTACTACTTCTGTTTAGATTTGTTTGATGTTTAATAATTATTATGTAAAACGTGTACATTTTATAGCTTTTTCACGGCTATTAAAAACTGTCTAGTTTTGATGGTTCATTATAATTTTATTAATACGACGAAGATATTATGTGACACCAGCCTACCCGAACTGAGCCCGCAAAATGGATTAAAGCTTAAACTTCTTACAGAGAGGAGGCCTGGCTTAGCTAAAGTCTCAGCAGTTGGAACATTATAGGTTGATTATTTTGACAGCTTTTGAATATACCGAGTTTTTAAACCCCCGGATAAGTGGATGGAGAGGAAGAGGAAGTCCAAAGAAAAGATGCATGGATTGTGTGTGGAATGGTATGAAAGAGAAAGGAGTAAGTGCATGTTTACGTACAGGCGGGGTGTCGCGCGGCGCGTGCTGCGTTTTTAATTCAAACATTATGGCGATGTATGAAAAAGTTAACGATTTCAAACGTCGATTTTACGAGAAGCGATTTTTCGCTCGTTAGTTTATAATGCAGCGTTTGTTGCCTCTCAGTAAATTAATAAAAAAGCACGAGACGACCCTTCAGCACGCGCCGCGCGACGCCCCGCGTCTCCGTAAATGAGCCCTAAATGATGCAGTGATGTCTGACATGGGCGAATGATAGAAGACAACGGGTTGCGCTGAATCCAAGTAGAATGAGACAAGGGTAGGAAGATGATGATGATGACTCCAAAATCATCACACGATACCAGAATAGGGATGTTAACAAAAAAAACATCTAATTAGTCCGTCAGATAGATTTCCAAAAAATATTGGACACATATTTTTTCTTTTTTCACGTAAACAAACAATGAAGACGATACAGTGCTTTGAAAACTCGTGTGACGTCATATTCTAAGACATTATGACATTTCTTAGCGAGCAGTGACATCACAACCTTCCACTCAAATCTTTGACGCGTTTTATCTTCGTCAATTTTTATTGATTTGATAAAACAAAAAATACGTATATATTATTTTTCGATAATCTAACAGACGGACTAATTAGAATCATATTTTTTTAAGTCAGTAAACATCCCTATTGTACAACAATTTGGATAACCTGTAAAATTGTTAATAAAAATGTTGCAAATAACCCAATATTTTTTTATGTTGTTTTAGTTTCTTTACGAGGCGGTAAAGCAACAGAGTTGTTTGTTTCATTATAGAGTATATGTCCATGGGTTTGTGTTAACTGTCCTTTTATGATTTCTTTATGGGCTGTCGTTGCGATGTGGCTAATTACTCCACTTTGTGCTCTAGTTTTAATTACTTTGGTATGTATGGCATTCATGATATTATGGCAAGATAGTAAGTGTCTGCTGTGATGAGAAGTCTTCTATTATATCTATAAATAAAAAGAGAAGTCCTGACTGACTGACTGACTCATCAACGCCCAGCCCAAACCCTTAGACCTAGAAAGCTGAAATTTTGCACAAAGGTTCCCTTTATAATGTAGACAAGGAACAAGGAAGGATTTTTCGAAATTCAACCCCTAAGGGAGTTAAATAGGGGATAAAAAGTTTGTATGGAAAATCGACATTTTCACGCGGGCGAAGCCGCTGGCAAAAGATAGTAGATAAGTAGGTATGGAAGGAGAAGACATGCTGTGCCGACCCCAATTGAATTGGGATATGGGCAAGAGAATGGTAAAGACGGGATTTCATTCTCTTAAAAGAGAGATACAATTTTATAAAAGGTGTAGACGGACAATTCATGAACCAAATATTGGGCGATTTACGGTTAGACTCGATGTAACACAATCAAACCTTTGTGTTGATAGAATTGGTTTAGGCCCTTTTACTGAATTGTGGAAAACTGGTAATTAGCTGCATCTAGTTACATTCGAAGCCGACCCCCAAAAAAAGCCAGAAAAATGTTAGACAGAACATGATACTTCCTCCACCTCGAATGACAAACAATTTCAAAGAAAAATCAATCTTTTGCCTACTCCATCAAATAGTTTCAACAAAACACCAGTTTTCTCTACCAACTGACGATATTATAATTACCCCTTCATCAGATATTCATCACGCGACATCAGGTAGATTGCCGATGGTATTAGAATACAAATTACTAATTAATAATCAAAGACAGAACTAAAGTGCTTTCCTTGAGTCCCTTCTCTTAACCTTGCCAAGGATTTGCTAGATAATGGTACAGTTGCTAGAACATCAGGCTACTCATTATCATCATCATCATCAGCCTATATTGTTCCACTGCAGGGACTCAGGCCTCCTCTCTAGGAGAGGGATGCGCTATAATCCACCATGCGCGTCCAGTGCGGTTTGGTAGATGTTACAATATGTCGTCGAAGTTTTGGTTCTAAGATATCCGGCCGGGTTCTAAGATAACCGGTTTCCTCACGATGTTCACCTTCACCGTTTTTGAGAGCAGTGGTGATGGAATAAATTACACAAAGTAATGCGCCTACCTGGGTTCGAGCCTACAACTGGGGCCACCAGCACTGTGGCACCACTGCTTCAATCAACCTACTGCAATCTGTCAACAACCTTATCGCTAAAGTATTAACTTCAAGGTTGTTTGAGAAAGACAGTTTTGGGTACTTTATGTGCTGGTATTGTACCACGACCTGCTTTCTTTTGTGTAGTGATCGCAAGCACTGCTGCAGATTATGAGATCCTGGGATTCGATTTTGAGGTTGGGGCAAATTGTTACTAGGTTTTTTCCGAGAGGAATTTCTCAGACAGGATTTATGCACTGTTGATAGAAGTATACTCGCGGCCCTTTTACATGGGGTTTAACCATAACTGGGGAAATCTAGTTGTAGAAGAAGAAGTATCCTGTACTTCTTGCCTTAACCTTTGGGGATTACTGCAGCCGTGATGTTATGTTACCACTTACACTCGGATGGCATCGGTGGTTTAGTGATCGCAACAGAGTAGCAGTTTTTCCAACACGAATTTCTCTGTAGCAGTCAAAGAGTTCGGTTGATGGCAATTAGGACTCGCCCCCTATTACGCAGAACTTAAACATAACTGAACCAATGTACCTACTAAGTACCCCTCTGCCGAAACCTTCAGGGAATACAGGACCAAGGACCAACATAAACTCGATTAACCGAAATATTGTCTAATTTACCTTCATAAAGGTAGGCTTCTGTAACTTCTGGAGCATATCTTCATTAACTAAGCGTAATATAATGTCCGAACGTGCTGCTCGCTAATTCTTGTTAGAGGCACGAGTAGACTACGTGCCGATAAGCCACGGAGTAGATTGGGGACAGGAGGTAACAGATGCTTCGATTCGAAAAGATGTATATTTTTCTCGCTCGCTATCGTTATGTCAAAAAATGCTAGACATAACGGTGCTTTACGCCCTCTGCGTAAAGCACACTTTGAAAAATACATAACGTGTCCTATACGCCCTTTGAGCCTAGAGGTATCGAAACTACTTTCTGAATCGAAATCGAATGAAAGTGTTTAAATATGATTCGAGGACAGTTCTAGATCTAGTAAAAATGCACACACCCGCCTAGTCTTTTTCAACTATTTTGGAATAGGTTTCCAGACTAACCAGATATATCTGAATATCAATATTTTACATTGAGCGACGGCCTCTCTGACTTCGGGTAACATGAAATCTCTTGGAAAATGGAATTGTTATACAATGGAAATGCAATGCAAGGGTCATGCATTCACGAACTTTGAAAAACTTACGCTACGTTTTTCCAGGTCCGTGAATGCATGACCTTGCACATTGACCCGTTCGTCTGTCAATATTTAGCTACAATTTACATAGACAATCCAAGACAATGCTAAAAACCGCGTGTCTGTGTGCGCGCGGTTTTCCTCGTACAAACCTAGCTCTCTGCATTATACAGCTATCTACTCCGTGGTCTATACTAAAACGCGTTACCCATACAATTAGAGGCACATCTCATGGTCGTTGTATGACAATATGTATGACAGCATGTTATTTGATTGTCATGTGATTCTATCATAATTGTCAGTCCTGTAGTCCTGTCTGTCCGCACTATTACTCAAAGACTCTTAGTACTATGTATCGTCGAAGAATTTATAATTTCCTCTTTTTTTTTTAAATATACACACTTGCCGTTCCAATTCACTTATGACATTGGCAGAATATAATAGTCGACATCGGATTTGCTTGCCATTAACAAAAAATATAATAGAATAGAATAGACTCTTAGTACTAGAAAGCTGTAATTTGGCATGAATATACAAATTAGTTTCGCAGACAAAGTGTAGAAATAAAAATAAATAAAATGTAGAAAAAAACTTTTTTTGGAGCACTCTCTTATCTCCAGTATCAACACATTAAAGTGGGGATGCTTTTATTCCCGCGAAGCCCATTGTGTGGCATGTTGTTGATAAGGTCTTTAAAAAATATTGCAAGTTTGCTGAATCATTTTTTTTTTAATAAGTTTGTGAAATATTAAGCTTTAAAGTTCAAATTTTTGTTAGACTCAAGTGTGGCTACCTAAACCTAATAAACGGGTTGTGTTAGGGCTTGTGAACTAACAGTATTTCACATGGAGCTACTGTTCTGATGCCCATAACCCAGTTTCTTGTATCCACTTACAAGGTATTTTCTTACAGGATTTTGTTTTTCCTAAGTGGTGTCGAAACTACGAGGTCGTATAGACCATTCTTTGAATTCATGTTTTCTCTCCATTTTTCCTTAACCATTAACTAAGTAGGCACAACACTTTGTCAACGACACTTTTACTGGTGTTTTCAGCCTTCGAGAATATTTTAAAAGTAAAGTTAAGACTTGGTCTCGGTCGTGGTCGCAAGTGCGATTGCTAAACTCATGAGGTCCTTAGTTAAATTCCGGGTTTCTAGGTTTTTCAGTTTTTGGAATTTGTCATTAGAAGGAGTCTAGATTTTTGCCCCGTGAGTACCAGGTCTAGTACATCCCAGTCGATCTTAAGATGCATAGCTGCGGGTTGTTCGAAAAAGATACCGCGGCCTCGACACAAAGGGCTAAGAAAGAAAATGGGTTTTTTTAGTCAGTAGAAGTCTGACACTCCCTAGCGCTCTGGCCAGAGTGGGAGGCGTCATTTGATGATTTCCCTTACTCCAAAATCTCTATACATTGGTATGTAGCTTTAAAAATAGATGTTTTTTCAATATTGTATGTGGGTTTCAGTCGACCAATAAAACCACACAAAAATATTATATGCTTAACTAGCTTTTGCCAGCGGCTTCGTCTGCGTGAAAATTACGATTTTGCATACAAACTTTCATTCCCTATTTAACTCCCTTAGGGGTTGAATTTCGAAAAATCCTTCCTTATTCCTTGTCTACATTATAAAGGGAACCTCTGTGCAATATTTCAGCCTTCTAGGTCCAAGGGTTTGGGCTGGGCGTTGATGAGTCAGTCAGTCAGTCAGTCAGGACTTCTCTTTTTATTTATTAGAAAGAAAGAAAGAAAGAAAAAGTATTTATTGATTTCACAACAGGACTTGATCTTATTGACAAAAAATATATATATAGAAATAAAATAGAATATATATATTAGATATATATATATATATAGAAAATACATAGATAGATTGGTACCCTCGGGTACAGTAGCGACCGGGTTCAGTCACGAGCGGGTCTGGTTGGGATCGGGTCCAGTTAACCAAAGACTCTTCACCAAAGATTAGCGTCGTAATTAATTATCAGTACTAAACTGGGTTGTGGAGGTCATATAGGCAGTCGCTCCATGAAAAATGCTGGTATTCAGCTGCACCTAGCTAGCCTCGAAGTTTACCACAACATAGTTTAGAAAAGGCAAATGATGAGTTACCAAATAAATAACTCCCGATTTCCAAGCGAAACCACGGGTAAAAACTACTTACGTAATGAAACAAAAATTTTCAACGCAGTTACGAAGTTATGACTATTTAACACATGTAGTAGTACACGGTATTTTCAAGTAATTATCACTTTGTACTTGCGTCAATAAGCAAATGTTTGTTTTCTCACGATTGCGTAGTTTGTGAGAAAATAATAGCTGTCGAAGAACAGTATACCTACGATAATTAAAACATAAAGTAGCCAAACAATGTTCAATTACACTGCCCCGTTGGTTTAGTGGGCACCAGGGTTACTGCTGAGCTGGTGCTGGATTCGATTCCCGAGTCGGGCAAGATTTTTCCAACAGGATTTTATTAATACCAGCAACGGAGTCTGAATAGGCTCGCCCCCTGTTACATGGGACTCAAATGTGGGACCGAAAAAATAAAGTAAGATATGTGCATCCGACTAGATTGAAAGCCGACCTTAGCATAGTAGGGATAAAGCATAATATAACATAATCATAATATACCATCTCAACATCAATGTTGTAACCAAGGTTTTGTTGCATTCTGATTCAAAAGAGTGTCCATGGAGTTTCTTGCCCGTTCTTCTACATAGAGATCTACGCTAAGGAATGGACAACTGCAGTACACTCACAGTTATTATGCCTTTTTGTAGCTTCTTTTATTTTGTATTTGTTCGACTATTCAAAACTTCATGTAACTGCCCTATTTTGAAATAAATAAAAAGAGAAGTCCTGACTGACTGACTCATCAACGTCCAGCCCAAACCCTGGGACCTAGAAAGCTGAAACTTTGCACAGACGTTCCCTTTATAATGTAGACAAAGAATAAGGAAGGATTTTTCGAAATTCAACCCCTAAGGTAGTTAAATAGGGGATGAAAGTTTGTATGCAATATCGTCATTTTCACGCGGGCGAAGCCGATGGCAAAAGCTAGTTTGAAATAAATGTTTTGATTGTGAAGCTAAGCAATTAATGATGATGAAGAAGACATAAAAGCAAAACTTTCCATACTACACGACATTGTCTCTTGATATCTTATTGAACTTAGAACCAAGTTACTTATGTCAAACGTCTTTGTCAAAGCTCAACTAGCTATTGCGTTGAGCTATTACTTTTGTTCAAAGCTCAACTAAGTAAGATTCGCAGTCATTCTCTTAGGTTATTATTTATAACTTCATTCAGCTTACTAATTTGGTAAGTGGCTTGGATAAGTTCTACTCGGTTTTGAAGCAATTTTACTTTAATTTTATGAATAACTCTTTTTTTTTATTAGCCAAAGACCTATCCTCTAAACCCCTTCATGTGCTCTTTTCTCGAATATAGGTATATCGTATTTAATTCCACATCATCTTGAACCATCACAGGTAACCGAAATAAATAAGAAGCTAAAACGTTTTGAAGCCTTAAAAATAATAAAAAAACTAAAAACGCCAAAAAGTAAAACACACCGAACAAGTGCAAAAACACCACAAAAACAAATCAATTTAAAACTGCAGTGCAAACAAACTCAGTTAAGTGCAACAACTCAAAAGCCTCACCAATTCAGTGCAACAACAACTCAGTGATGTGTAACTCAGTGACGTCGCCGTAACAACAACAACAGCGTTGTTGTTTCTTCACTGAGTTCGTGACAACAGCCACGTTGTTGCTGACGACTTGCGGGGAGTGCGCGCGGCGTGCCGGCCGTGCGCGTTGCACGCCCGCGCGCGACCTCGAGCCATGCGCTGAACGGGTCATGGAGACTATCTCCGAAGATGCAGAAGCTGAATTGGAACTTGGTAATGTTATTCTTTATGTTCTTTGGTAACTTTGGAAATGATACGTCACTACATTTTTATGTATATTACTGTTTTGGAATAAGTAGGTAACTACATATCATGCAACCTTTATTAAGCAGCAGTGCTCTCTGTGACATCTCACAGGAGATGGTAGGATGAGCTGGACAAAACCAACGACCAGTAACTGTAGTCCACATTGGCCCTGGATCTAAAGATTTAGAAGTCATGAGGAGGGCCTTTGCTAAGCAATGGGATGACACGGGCTTACAAGCAAAGCAAATAAATGATTTGAATTTGAACAGTATAGAAGGAAGTTGAAAATATTTACTTCGAAAACATTTAGCTCTACTTTTCAAACTGAGAAGAATTTCAGAATTTCTCGTAGACTTTCATTTAATTTTGTTATAACAAATGAGGTGTCAATCATTTTGAACTAAGCCGCTACATTACTGTTCAAGGCAGATAAATGTTCTGTTCAATATTGCGCACAAGTAACGGTTTATTTCTTTGGTTAAGTGAGAAATAAGTAACCGGAAAAATAGGAGTCTTACTCGCGCACAAAGGGGTCCGTGCAAACTTGTATGTTGATGGTTTGTCCATCTCGGAAATCAGGTCTGATTGTCTCAAGGATTTAAGTTCATAAACTCAAGGTGAAACCTTCAAGGTAACCCGCGAAGTTTTTTTGACGATTTTTTTGCAATTTGCTGATCAGTGTCCGGTTTTGTGACCGTAACAAATGTACAGTAATAATGATTAAAATCACCAATACAGCCCTTTCTGTTCATATTACTTCCTTAAGTGACTATTTGATGAAAAAGTCATTGCAAGGCAATAGGGTAGTTAACAAAAAAGTCTAATTAGTCCGTCACATAGATAACCAAAAAATATTCGACACATATTTTTTCTTTTTGCACGTAAACCAAAAATGAAGACGATACAGTGCTTCAAAAACTCGTGTGACGTCATATGATAGAACATTTTGTACCTTCAAGTGACGTTTCAAGCCCCACTCCATGATCTTTGACGCGCTTTATCTTCGTCAATTTTTATTGATTTGATAAAACAAAAAACACGTATTCAATATTTTTCGATAATCTAACTGACGGACTAAACAGAATCATATTTTTTTGAGTCAGTCCGATCCCCTATTGTCGAATTTCACGGGCTACCTTGTCGCAAGCAAAGATAACTCGGATTCAACTTTTCAGTTAAATAAAATGATACTCTCTCATCATCATCATCATCAGCCTATAATTGTTCCCACTGCAGGTACTCAGGCCTCCTCTCTAGGAGAGGGACTCTCTCATACATAGACGAAAATTTCATCCTATAAAATACAAACGTAAATTTTCAATCACATTTTTTTAAACAAATCACCGACCGCTAACTCTGTCACTTTCTTGCATATTTTTAGTACAAATTAAACTGCTCGTGAACCAGTTAGAATAGGCAGATAACCTTATAACACGGGTTAACTTCGCTGTAGAGCAATTCACCTAACTTTAAAAATAAACCAAATCTTGTTTTTCTTTACATATCGATGAACTCATATCCAACTTTAAAATTTGCTTCGAGTATTTTTTTAAGTAACCCGATTAAAACCCTTAAACGGATAATCTTTTCCATCCCAGCTTTTCACATACAGCATATAACCCTTAATACATTTTTCAGTCAAGCTTTTTTGGCGGAGCAAAATCGAATAAAGTACCTACTTGCAAACAATTCGCAAATGTAAAACTAATTGATTGGTTTTTGCACCCAAACAATTAGCAAACGAAAGGCTAAACCACATATCAATATAATCTATGTAAATACTATCCGCGCCCAGTTTTCTGTTATTTACTCGATACCGAATTCTCTATAAATAGTCCATCGATCGCCCTTCACTAGTATATGCATAGTATTGAGTCCAAATACTTTGAATATTGACCTGCTCGTAATTGGTTTTATAAGCTTGAATTACAAATGTGAACTTTTACTTATAAACTCACACTAGCTGATGCCCGCGGCTTCACCCGCGTGGATGTCGTTCAAATTATATATTTTAAACCTTCCTCGATAACCACTCTATTCATTGGTGGAAACAACATCAAAATCAGTGCTGTAGTTTTTGAGTTAATCGCGAATAAACAGACAGTGCCGGAGGACTTTGTTTTATAATAATTATTATAATATAGTGATTTCGGAGTATATTATGGGGTTCTGTAGGGAATAGAAGGTCAGTAATTTCAGGGATCTCTTCATACCATTCCTGAAACCAAACAAATACCTATGCAATTTAAGTTTCTGCTTTCAAAAGAAAAAGTAATTTTCTATTCACATTTTTTGCTCGGGGACAAGTATAGTCCCACCGAAACCTTATTTGTGTATCGGCACTTACTTGGCACATTTTTCAAAGGGTTGCCCAACTACCAGAGTCACGTTGTAAAAGGGTTAAAAGTTTCTACAATTTCCGTATCACGTGTATCGAAAGGGTTGAGAACTTGAGGGGTTAACAGAATTTCCTGCTACGCAATTTTATTTGAAGTAAATCACGTGGATTTCTTTATTACGGGTTAGTAGGAACTCGTTTGTATTTTTTCTGGTGCTAAGAAACAAAGAAAGCGTACTCTTTTATTATGGTATTCTTATTTTCATCAACACTATGCAAAACTTTATCATCATCATCATTTCAGCCGAAAGACGTCCACTGCTAGACATAAGCCTCCCTCAAGTATCCACAGGCCACATTGACCGGTCCCGTGCGTCTCGCATCCAGCGGATCCCCGCAACCTTCATCAGGTCATCAGTCCACTTAGTGGGAGGCCTTCCAACGGGTCTTCGGTTCGGGGTCGCCACTCCAGAACTTTTCGGCCCCATCGGCCACCCGTTCTGCGAGCAATGTGCCCTGCCCATTGCTACTTAAGTCCGGCAATTCATCGGGCTACGTCGGTAACCTTGATTCTCATGCGGATGTCTTCATTTCTGATTCGATCACACAAGGAAACTTCGAGCATAGCCCTCTCCATTGCCCTTTTGGCGACTTTAAACTTCTGATGAGGCCGTCCCGTATGTAATTACTGAACTGAACGCCACTGTTGACTCTGGTGTACAGGAATTGCAGTAGTTTGGGAATAGAGTGGAAGACTTGTCCAAAATCAGGACATTAAATAATTTATACATACACCTCTGCCGTACCCCCTGGGGACTACAGGCATGACGTTTTGTTGCCTTTCAACTCTTTTAATCCGAGCACAGTGAATCTGTTTACCCATTTAATTCGCGCAGGCCAGGTGTTCTCGATTGTGAGGCTATTTATAGCCCCACGCCAGATTGCTCGCGAAATTCGGATGAAAAGATGTTGTACAACACATTGCATTGCAGTTACGAAATGGACATTATGGAGAAAGGGAGGCTGAATGTAGTTTGTAATACTTACCTACTTAATTAGTTTAAGGGCTCGAAATAATCAATATACCTGCTTATTTTCTTTATTATTATCCAGTTAAGGACGCATTTACGATTGATAGTCAAATCATTACTTTTTTAAACAAAAGTATGTTTATTAAATACAATGCTTTGTATTTTTAAAATGTTTTTGCCAAGAATTGTATTATAAATTGTATTATAAATTATATTTATAGTTATGAATTGTACCTTGCACATCTACCTACAATTCTTGGCAAAAACATTTTAAAAATACAAAGCATTGTATTTAATAAACATACTTTTGTTTAAAAAAGTAATGATTTGACTATCCATCGTAAATGCGTCCTTAAGGGTAATACGATACCTTTTGGTAAGACTGGATATCAGACTTTATGAATGGATGCATGCCTAATTATCAAAGCTGAAATATAATTTCGAACCTTGTTTAGGTAAACCATTACCGTACCAGTGAGCGGACTGATTACAGTCCACACGATATTGCCGCTATAGAGGTTTGTGAGGACGAGGTTATGAAACTGCTAAAGCACTTGGACTTAAATAAATCTGCAGGTCCGGACAAGCTCCCTCCGGTTTTCATAGTAAACTGTGCTGCGAGCCTCTCGGTTCCTCTTACAATATTATTCAGACGTTCTCTAAATACCGGGGTTATGCCCGGTATATGGAAATCGGCTTATATTACCCCTATTCACAAAAAGGGACCGAGAAACTGCGTGGACAACTATAGACCGATATCCAAGTTATGCGTGTTTGCTAAAATATTAGAAAAAATTGTGTGCAGGCAAGTTTACTCCGCTCTCAGGCTCAGTTTTAGCGAACACCAGCATGGATTCTTGGGTGGTCGGTCAACAACTACTAACCTCGTTCTCTGTAGTGACTTCCTGTCAGAGGCTATGTCTAATCGGTCCCAAGTCGACGTCATTTACACAGACTATGCCAAATGTTTCGACAGAATCGATCACGTTGTTCTCATGCGCAAACTTCTGTCGATGGGCATTAGGGGTAATCTTTTCCGTTGGTTTAAGTCGTATGTGGAGGACAGGTGTCAAACTGTTCTGCTGAATGGGTATTCATCAAGATCAATGCGTATCCCATCTGGAGTTCCTCAAGGATCTTTATTGGGGCCGCTCTTATTTAATTTATTCGTCAATGATATTGATGCCTGCTTCCTTCACTCTAAAATACTTTTATACGCGGATGACATGAAAATTATGGCTAAGATATCCACCTTATCAGATGCTCAATCATTGCAGGAGGATCTAGATAGGTTTCAGCACTACTGTATCAGTAACAAGCTCCATTTAAATGTCTCCAAGTGTTACGTGTGCTCCTTCACTAGGAAGCCCGCACCTATCATGTTCGACTATAGACTTTTAGACAGATCCCTAGCTAGGGTTAACACAGTCAAAGACTTAGGAGTAGTATTTGATTCAAAATTATACTTCGTATCTCTCCCGAAGATGATTACAGTTTACATGCAGCAGTACGAGAGTTGATGCTGTCCTTATCACACTTTTTAGAGAATTTATTTTTAAATAAATTAAAAAATAGGATAAAAAGTAGTGTATTGACTATTTCCCCCACTGTAGTGCAAGCCGCCATTGCGCTGCAACGACAATCCTTGACTCATTACGTGATTTCGTGTTGTCCGACTCACACAAAACTTTGTTTCGTCCGGAAATAAGTAATTTCGTTACACGATGGAAAAAATAAAGCGATCTTGTCGGGACGATAGTGACAGTGTCGAAAATTTATTAACAAAAGTGAAAAAACGAAGAAGAATCTCCTCATCGTCATCGGAAAGTGAACCAGCGGTATCTCCTTCGCATTCTCTGTCGGAGGTTTTAACTATTTAGTGATCTAGAACCACAACGTAAGTAAATGGAGAAATACCCACAAATGTTGATTTAATTTCCCGCCTTTAAGATTGTTCTCAAAAAATAAATTCATTGTGTTATGCCGACGTTTATCGTGTGTGCATTGTATGTATGACCATTATGTGTCTAACTACCTACCAATTTTAATATCCCGACGTATTTATATCGTGTGTGGATGCCTAATGCCAAGTTGCAAGTGCCTTATTATGATTTTATTCTTTGTGTTACGACGACGTTTATCGTGTGTGGATACTATGGCCGCCGAATGTGTTGATACCTGCACCCACCAACTTATATATCCCGACGTATATCGTGTGTGGATGCATGCCAAAGTTACAAATGCCATAAAATGATTTTATTCATTGTGATATCCCGACGTTTATCGTGTGTGGATACTATGGCCGCCGAATGTGTTGATACCGGCACCCACCAACTAATATATCCCGACGTATATCGTGTGTGGATACTATGGCTGCCGAATGTGGTGATACCTGCACCCACCAACTTATATATCCCTACGTATATCGTGTGTGGATGCATGCCAAAGTTACAAATGCCATAAAATGAATTTATTCATTGTGATATCCCGACGTTTATCGTGTGTGGATACTATGGCCGCCGAATGTGTTGATACCGGCACCCACCAACTTATATATCCCGACGTATATCGTGTGTGGATACTATGGCTGCCGAATGTGGTGATACCTGCACCCACCAACTTATATATCCCTACGTATATCGTGTGTGGATACATGCCAAAGTTACAAATGCCATAAAATGATTTTATTCATTGTGATATCCTGACGTTTATCGTGTGTGGATACTATGGCCGCCGAATGTGTTGATACCGGCACCCACCAACTTAAATATCCCGACGTATATCGTGTGTGGATACTATGGCTGCCGAATGTGGTGATACCTGCACCCACCAACTTATATATCCCTACGTATATCGTGTGTGGATGCATGCCAAAGTTACAAATGCCATAAAATGATTTTATTCATTGTGATATCCCGACGTTTATCGTGTGTGGATACTATGGCCGCCGAATGTGTTGATACCTGCACCCACCAACTTATATATCCTGACGCAAAGCGTGTGTGGATAAAGTTAAGTACCTACCTACCTACCTATTTATGGCGGGTGACTTATGATTATATTTTACTCCTTGGTAGTTGAGATCCCAAATAATGAGGCACCATAAGAAGGAAAATAAACGGTTGGTGAAAATCCTGATGAACTAGACCCGGATATTTTAAAATTGTTGTTGGGCTCAGACCCTACACTAAATAAAGCATTTGGAGACAATTCAATCAGCAGCGCAATCTGTCGAGTACTACGTATCGTCTAAGCGGTCCTTTAAACGCATGGGGGGTGCCGCGTACGGGCACCAGCCGCAGAGTCGCGAGCCGCCTCCACCGCCGCGGGATCACCGCCGCCGCCGCACCGCGCACAGACGGCCACGCGTGCACGGGTGGCCCACCACGCATCCTGACGCCGTTAATCACCTCGGCACAGGTAGACAACAATATTCCAATAGCTGGCTGGTTACAGCATTACTTTAATGAATACATACTCATTACAAAGGATAAAACTATCCTTTCTTGAATTTAAAGGATATAAAATACCTTTTATTTGTGAACCACATCAGCCTGACATACCAAAAAGGTTATTCATGGTCACAGAAAATAACATAATTGATAATTGTAATTCTGAGCTATAATCAGGTTTTATTTCTCAATGACTAGCTGTTGCCAGCGGCTTCGCCACCTACAACTCAAAAATTATCCCACGGGAAGATAAAATCGGGATTAAAATTATCTTATGTGTTAACTCAGGTTATAAACTATCTGTGTACCAAATTTTATCGAAATGCATTCAGTAATTGTTTGCGTGAGGAAGTAACAAACACACTTGCAAACTTTCGCCTTTATAATATTAGTGTGATAGTGTGATGTATTTCACCTTCACTTTTATTTACAGTACCTAAGCTTAACGGGAAACATTTTCTTAATTTAAAAGGATTAACTAAATCCGTTCATGTTGACCACTTTAAAATGGAAGACTACCGCACAGTTATAAATCAAAAGTGTTTTATGGCAAATATAGACTTAAAAGACGCGTATATTTTTTGGTTACAGTTGCCCAAAGCGAGATTATTTAGGTACCTAAGTCTTACTTGGAACTTAAAAAGATTTACCTACTAATCAATTATTTGAGCTTAACGTTAAGCTTAACGTTTTACCGCTTGGACTCTGTACCGCACCCGTACCCTACAAAGTATTATAATATCTGTGCCTACGTATTCACTAAATTAACAAAAACCTGTACTGAATTATTTACGTTCGCTGGGGTATTTATCAGTAAACTACCTATAATATGATTTTTTATGCATCGGTTAACCTGTCATAATAACGTCGAAGCGACAAAAGAATTATTATAAAGATTAGGATTTTTAATCAACACTGACAAAAGTAAAATTTACCCAAGTAAAAAGTGCCTGTTCTGTGCAAGCAACATGCCCAAAACATTACCGAAAAGGGAACCTGATAGACTTATAGGTCTGTTAACATCAGCATGTTCCGCCATTCAATACGGCTGGGTATACACAAAGGTTCTAGGAAGAGCAAAATCTCTGGCACTAAACTATTCTAATAATTACAATAAACATATTTGAGTTACTGGCAACTTTTTATGGTCTAAAAATCTTTACTTCACACAATGGTGTGAAGATACTGAGAACAAACAATACTATAGCAATTGCTAATATAGATCATACAGAATCGGAATAGCAGATTACGCATTTAATAAAGTAACACTTTCACACGGTATTCCACAGTTCGACTTATTTGAAAATAGCCAGAATCATAAATGTTACAGATGTACTTCCTGGAAATTGGATCCAAATTCCGAAATTATTGTTATTATTTATTGTTGTTGGAGGAGCTCGTGGCTTAATAAGAACTGCCACTCGGGTCGATCTTTAGGTAAAGCTGTGCTTGCCTAGGTCGGTCTGTGGATGGGTGACCGCCCGACATACCGAGTTTCCTCCGTGCCTCGGAAAGCACGTTAAGCTGTTGGTCCCGGCTGCCATAATATAGATCTTTGACAGTCGTTACAGGTAGTCAGTGACCTGAAATTCTGACATCCAGTCTTACCAAAGGGTATCGTATTACCTAGTATTAACTGGGTTGTGGAGGTCAGAGATAGGCAGTCGCTCCATGTAAAATACTGGTATTCAGCTGCATCCGGTTAGACTGGAAGCCGACCCCAATATAGTTGGGAAAAGGCTAGGCAGATGATATTTATTGTTGATTAGTATATTTTTTATGCTTTTACTCCTTTTAGTCTTATCTCAAAAGTTTTCATAAAATTAAAAATGACAAGCAGAAGGGATTATAGTACTACCATATTGACCAATACAGCCTTGGCACCCAGTGCGGTTAAAATTACATAATTCGAAAGTACTTTATTTTAATCCTGACAAAAATCTAATGTGTTTTACTTTCAAGGGGGAGTATCCTCTCCACTCGGATCTTACTCTGATGGCAGGGAATTTATCCGGCAGTCACTATTAATGCGCGGAACCCAAAGCATCTCTCAATATATTGATGGCCTCTCTCTCCATAAACACGCTGAAGCAATATAATACTGCACTAAACTCATATAGTGGCTATATTGTAATGGTAAAGGTTTAGATTACTGTGATTCCCACACTATTCAATTAATAGAATTCTTGACTTAGCTAGTTAATTCGGGTGTTACAGCACACTTAATAGTTCTGCAAAATCAATATTGTTAGGTCAGGAAATTTAAAAAGGTTTTTCAAAGAGGTCTATTGTTTAAACCAAAATTCCACACCTGGAATCACAATCTTGTATTAAGTTATTAAACCAATTAAGTACTTTCCTAATGATTCAATTACACTAAAAGATTTTATTAAAAACTGTAATTCTTTTAGCACTAGCATCTGCACAGAGAAATCAAACTTTAAGCCTAATAAAAATAAAAATATTACTTTTGATTCAGACAAAATTATAATTAAAATCGAAGTTTTAATATAAACCGGCCAGGCCGCCATTGATTCTGTTGCCATATATTAGAAAAAACCCTAACGTTTGCCCAGCTTTTTAACATTTAAACACTATATAGATAAAACTGTTTGCTTACGTGTCATGTGTCAAGAAGATTCTTTAATTTGAAGTTATCAAACCACATAAGAAAGTGGGTTCTCAAACTTTTTCTCACTGGGTAAAACAAGTTCTAAAAAAAAAAAAAAAAAAAAAAAAAAAAAAAAAAAAAAAAAAAAAAAAAAAAAGTGGCATAGATGTAAAATTGTATGGGACACACAGTACAAGGCACGCATCTGCGTCTGCTCACAGAGCAGGTGTCAACCTGGAAGTTATTCGAAAGGCCGCAGGCTGGAGTGAATCTTCCCAATTCCCATGTATTCCAAAAATACTATAATAAGAATGTACCTCCCCATAACTAAACTGAATTTGTAGATGCACTCTTTAGATGATTATTTATTATTGTTGTACCTTAGTTTTATGATTATTACAAACAAATATAATTAGCATTACGTTTCAGTAATTAAAACGTATTAAATAGCATAATATTTTATCGATCGCTTTAATGTCAATTTTTTTTCGATGCTCTAAACATCTGCATGTAAACTGTAATCATCTTCGGGAGAGATACGAAGTATAATTAAGAATCAAACGAACTTACCTAGTGAAGTTTGATATCTAATTATACGAGTGTCTCGACCGAAGATGATTACACTCCCTCCCTCCCTGATAATCCCGAAACCTATCGAAAAAATCGAACTCTAAAAAATGAGTCAAGGATTGTCGTTGCAGCGCAATGGCGGCTTGCACTACAGTGGGGGAAATAGTCAATACACTACTTTTTATCCTATTTTTTAATTTATTTAAAAATAAATTCTCTAAAAAGTGTGATAAGGACAGCATCAACTCTCGTACTGCTGCATGTAAACTGTAATCATCTTCGGTCGAGACACTCGTATAATTAGATATCAAACTTCACTAGGTAAGTTCGTTTGATTCTTAATTATTATTTGATCAACATGTGGATCAAATAATTAAAAAAGCATCAAAATCACTAGGGTTCATTTTGAGAGTCTCGTCCGAGTTCAGGAGCATCAAAACCATTAAAATTCTCTATTGTACTTTTGTTCGCAGTCATCTCGAGTATGCCTCTCAAGTTTGGAATCCCAATTACAACTTATACATTAATCGATTGGAAGGCATACAAAGAAAATTTATGAGGTATATTCAATTCCGGTCTAAAACTTATTCTTATATCCTACGCTGTAAAAGATTCCATCTACTTCCTCTTTCTGAACGTAGAAGAATTGCGGACTTGGCGTTTTTATTTAGAATTGCTAACGGTTTCACCGAGATTCCCGAACTGCTGAGCAAGATTGGACTGCGAATTCCTTCTACTTTTCGGCGCAGTACCTGCCTATTGCATACTCCTGTGGTAGGAACAAAATACAGACGGAACTCATACTTGATAAGAGCGAGTCACACGTATAATGCGATCGACCGGGGCGTTGACATCGATATTTTCAGTACTAGCATCTCAAAATTAAAAAGGACTATTTGTAATTTCTTCTTTGATAACGTAAATTAAGTTATTGATTGTAATTTTTTACCTAAGATCTCTATCACAAACACTGTCTGCTGTCTTAAATATTCTTGTTTTTGTTTATAAGCTCTCTTCTATCTGTGAAAACTTTTAATTGGCCTTATTTCTGTTACTCTTAATCGTGTGTAAATTTTTAGCTGTAAGTTTTCCTAAAACTGTAAAATAAAATAAAATAAAATAAATTACCATGGATCTTAGAAAACAACTACTTTTAATACATTTTTGAAAAACTAATAGGTACACCTCTGCCGTGCTATGAATGCTAACCATTCGTGGATTAAAGGCCTGATGTTACGTTATGTTATTTCGGAAACTCAGCATTCTACACTTTTAAATAATGATATTTTCAAGCGCCCACAACGAAAACTGCGATAATTTATCATCTGAAGCAGAAAATGTCGGCATCAACAATATCCTTACTCTTATGAATGGAGAAAATTCATGACTTGAATGCATAATTAGCATACTTTACATATTGTAATATTGTTATCTTGAATTCGAAATTGTCTTAGAATAAGTTTTTTTTGTCTCTTCATGACTTTTGTATTTCAAAAGGTCAGTAACCTAAACTGGTCACGAGTTACTCGGCACGTGTCTTGTGACCTGAAAAACATCATAATATCACGCCTTTAAACCCCGAAGGATTAGGCAGAGGGGACTTAGTAGCACACCCACATTTCGCCATTTACGTTTAAGATCCATGTAATAGGAGACGAGCGAATTGTCAAAATCAAAATCAAAATTCATTTATTCAAACTAGGCTGATAATCAGCACTTTTCGAAGGTCAAAATTTACTTTACTACAGTGAAACTTGGTTAACTGGGACCTGGATAAGTGAGAAATCTCTATAACTGGAACTCATACTGGGGTCCCATGAGACAGATTTGGATATCTGAGACACATTTAACCAGGTTTCACTGTATTTACATTTTTATAAGACAGTCCCCCAAAAACGCCCACCCATCGACACTTCCTAGTGCTAAGCTGGAAAGAAGAAGTGGTGGAACAAACTCCCCAGCACCATCATGTCATCAACCGAGTCCAGACTCCATAGCTGCTACTGTGAAGTTCCTGAATGAAAACTCAATAATACATTGCCCGACCTGGGAAGCCAACCCAGAGCCTCATGTTCAGTCAATTCATACAAATCAAAGACCATAGTGCTTTAATACTCTATGATACAAACACTAGAGGCAAGCAAGAGGTAAAATACAACCACCTAGGTTGTATTTTAATTACAAAGTTGTAGGACAGCATCAGACCTAATCAAAAGATATTGTTGTACTTTATTGGCGAGGTATAGGGCTAACATATAGTCTCATTTGAACTTGTTGCCATGAAATATATACAGTCTTTACCTACTAGAAATGTGTGGTCAAAAACCAGTTCAAATAAATCTAGCTAGGGTTCAAGATAAAATCCAACAAGACAGAAATGAGGTCCAAAAACTGTCAGTTAGTAAATAGACCGCGTACTATATGAAATAGAGGAAAGAATCCTCCCGTAATATCCTCAGCAAGGGTTGGAACCACAGATATAGATACACGTGATAGTGCAAGTACCACGATTCGTATTAAAACCAAACGCAGCATTTTTTTTACTGTCTACAATGACGTCATTGTTTATTGAATAAATAAACTATTTAGTTACAGTTAAACTTACAGGCAACACTTAGCCTCTGGTCAAAAAAAAAGCTAGCCCAAGGAGGAAGCGTTTTTTAGTTACTTTACAAACAGTTACTATACAAAATAGTTTTGTTATTTAAATATCGAGAATTAAGTTCTTGAGTTGTAACGGTGGTGTACCTAATGTTGTTATGTGACATCTACCAACTGGGCCCGCGAGGTGGATTATAGCCCATTTCTTCTCAAAGAGAGGTCTGTGTGTCCCCCAGCAGTGGGACTGGGAACATTATAGGCAGATGATGAAGCTAATTTGTTTAATTAAACAAATTAGCTCGCGGGCCCAGTTGGTAGATGTCACAATCATGTCTTCGAATTTTAGGTTCTAGGACATGAGACCTACGCTAGGGAATGCACAACTACAGTTCTTTTACAAGTTATTATGCCTTGTGACTGACTGTAGCTTCGTTTTATTTGTTTTTCGGACATTCAAAAGTGCTGTAATGGTCTAATTGAAAAAAGTTTGCCGGTTTCCTCTCCTCACGATTTGTTCCTTCACAGTTAACAACACGTGGAGTAAATGCTCCTGCGTTTTCTAGATAAATATATTATTGTCTACATCTGTGGTAGGAACAAAGAATAAGATTAATTATAGCGCAACTAAGAGGCCTACAGTGAGGCTTCCGGCGACTGGGACCGCAATTAACTAGGACCGCGGTCCCAGTCGCCGGATCCGTAAAAAATAAATATTTTTCTTCCGGCGACTGGGACCACTCATAGATAACTTAAAAAAATCTATAATTCAAGCCAAAATCGGTACAGTCAAACGAAAAAATTTCTAAATTATTTATATGAATATCATTGGACTCGTTCTAGACATGATTTTATCCTATGCGCTTAGTAATAGA
Organism: Diarsia mendica; assembly: GCA_949316265.1. Taxonomy (NCBI): domain Eukaryota; kingdom Metazoa; phylum Arthropoda; class Insecta; order Lepidoptera; family Noctuidae; genus Diarsia; species Diarsia mendica. Next base: position 17,901,184 of record OX438910.1, read on the forward strand.
TTAAGCTAGCCCGTTTTAACATAATTCACACATGCAGGTAAAACACACACAAAGGGCATAGCATTGTATAATACTATGACTATCACTCTCTAACTCGAGTCCGTTTTGCCTGTCGATTTCAAGGTCAGGTAGCCCTTTTGTTATAAACGAGAAATTTTGCATTGCCCGATGACTGGCTCGGCCAATCACGAACAAGAAGCTGGCTCGGCCAATCACGAACAAGAAGCTTATCAGTTTAAGAAAGTCAAGTTTTGCATCAGACAGTGTCATATTAGATCATTGTAAGATACTGCGCTGAATATTTGTTGCAAATTGTGTGATGTAAGTGGTGGTGTATAGTGACTTCATTTAATACTCTTCAGGTATGTAAAACAATTTTTAGTAACTTATTTATAAACAAAACAAGCTAATAAGGGGGTTAAACGACGTGGTTACAAATATTTTTACTTTAGATTGCTTCTCATCTTTGATGCGACTTTTTAATATCACAAAAAAAAATGTCATTTGTTAAGATTATCTGATAGTTATTTTTTTTTCGATTTTAGAATTATCAAAATGGATGAAAAAAGTCCTTCAACTTCACGTGGTGAACAGTCGTTTTATATTGATGTCACACAAAGAGGACGTGAACTTTTGCGAAGAGCTGGCTATGAATATATTCTTAAAAGAATAAACAAAGATGGCTCAAAACTATGGCGATGTGCAAGAAAAAATGTTTGCAACGCGACAGTAAAAATCAGAGTCGATGCGATGACTATTTTGAACGAAACTGCTCATTGTCATGAACCTATTGATCTCGCGAAAGATAAAGTGAACCGCCAAATGCAAAAATGTGTAGAAGATGTTCAAAAGGATATAAATATCCCTGTTGCACAAGTGTTTGAAAATAATATGGAAGTTCTTAAAGACGAGGGATTACAGCATGTTACACAATTACCACATTTTCACAACATAGAAAAGCGACTCTACAAAAAAAGAAACGATGGTATTGGAGCAAAAAAAGTCACTTTTCACAGAGCTGCCGACGTCGAAGTACCAAAAAAGTACCAAAAATTGTTGCTTGCTGACTATAGAGGGCAAAAAAATAGGTAAAAAAACTTTTTAAGTTAAACGGTTTTATGTTAAACATACATTGCAATGTTTAAGATAAATGTACTAAAAACCAAAAAATAATAAAATAGAAAACCGTGGGGCACGTCAATTGTCTACAAATTATCGACTTAATTATTATTATTATGATTTTAATCAACGATTGTAGACAATTGACGTGCCCCACGGTTTTCTATTTTATTATTTTTTGGTTTTTAGTACATTTATCTTAAACATTGCAATGTATGTTTAACATAAAACCGTTTAACTTAAAATAGTAGTTTATGCGACTGTGCATAATGAAGGGCATTACAACACAAGTGTGGGTTTAAGAAACGAGCCGAAGGCGAGTTTCTTAATAGCATCACACGAGTGTTGTAATGCCTAATTATGTATAGTTGCATACACTAATTTATCTACCCGAATATCATAAGGGCTCTATGATGGGCTCAGGAACCATAGGGAAATGACCAGCATTGTTACCAGTGTAATGCAATAAAAAATAAACAGGTTATTAGTTGCATTCGTCGCTGCATTTACGATATCTGGCGGAGTTTTCATGTTAATTTCTGAGTCACTAACTCATTTTCGCCAGAAATAAAGAACTTATCAGAAAATTTGTCTACTCAATGAAAGGGAATAAAAAGCTAACGAACAAATGACAGCTCGAAATGGCGGCGTTTCGGATATCTGTCATTTTTTTTAATTCTTAAGTAAACGAACAAAGTCACTATTCTTGTGTCACTCGAGATCAAAATGTCGTGCGATTTATAATTAAAATCATACTGAATTGGGGTTTCGTATCGATAGGTATCTGTTTTAATGTAGATACTAGAATAGCACACTCACTTGAATTTGACACCTGTTCCAAATTTAAAACTCATAACCTACTGTTTTCAGTAGGTTATGAGCTCATTACAGTTCTGTTAATTTCTGCTGGTTGGTAATGCTGGTCATTGCCTATGGTTTTTGAACGCATTAGAGAGGGTTTATGATATTTGGGTAGATAAAGTTTTTTTACCTATTTTTTATTTTCTAGTTTTTAGTTTTTATTTCGCATTCTGTTTAAAGGGGCCGCCATCTTGGATTTTAATTTTATATAGTATATTGTATTATACTGGTTGAGCACTTTCATTTGATACCCATATTGATGGGATCGATAAAACCTACGTTATCCGCCATTTTGTAGCGGCCGCCATCTTGTATTTAAATTTTTTATAGTATATTGTATTCTGCTTGTTGAGCCCTTTCATTTGATACCCATATTGATGGGATTGATAAAACCTACGTTATCCGCCATTTTGTAGCGGCCGCCATCTTGGATTTCAATTTTTTATAGTATATTGTATTCTGCTTGTTGAGCCCTTTCATTTGATACCCATATTGATGGGATTAATAAAACATAAATAAATTATCCGCCATTTTGTAGCGGCCGCCATCTTGGATTTCAATTTTTTATAGTATATTGTATTCTACTTGTTGAGCCCTTTCATTTGATACCCATATTGATGGGAATAATAAAACATAAATTATCCGCCATTTTGTAGCGGCGGCCATCTTGAATTTATAATGATAATGAATAAACATAATTGTATTGTCACCAAAATCCAATGTGTATACAAAATTTCAGATTAATCGGTTGACTGGAAGTGGGTGAAATTTGAATTACTAAATTTGATCCAAGAATAAATAATAAAACAAACTGGGTGAGCTAAATAATAAATAAAACCGTTTAAAAAAGCGCGTAATTGTGTTTGCAAGTGAAGAAATTAAAAAAATATTTTAAACTGTGCAAACATTTCTATATTGATGGCACATTTAAAATTTGTATTAAGTCATTTTATCAACTCTATACTATACATGCAGATGTTGGAAGTAATGAAGACTACGTAAATGTTGTTCCAGTAGCTTACGCACTTCTACCTGATAAGAAGAAGTCTACGTATAAGTTGCTTTTTGAACTCATAAAAAGCCAGATACCCGAATGGGAGCCGGCTGTAATGACCATGGACTTCGAAGTTTCATCAATACAAGCGGTCAAACATTTTTTCCCTGGTGTGAAAATAGTAGGTTGCATTTATCACTTCAAAAAAAGTTTGTGGCGTAAAGCGAAGGAATTGGGCGTCGACAAAACTCAACCAGGAAAAGACCATGTTCAGCTATGTTCGGCGCTTTCTCATCTCCCACTAGATATGGTCGACGATGGCTGGTTGTATGTCATGGAAGAGTCGCCAATTAGTGCAGAAATTACAAACTTTAATGACTACTTTGTACAAACATGGCTAGAAAATTCAACACTCGCAGGTACATTTACTACTTATGGGGAATTAAACAAAACAAATAATGCTGTCGAGCAATGGAATAGCCACATTAGAAAGTACATCAAACCAAAGCCAAACATTGCCCAGTTGCTGGAAGGCCTCATAAAAGATATGAAATACTATTCTGGAGCATTAAAAAATCCTAACGGTATCCAAATATCGAAGAGGAAGCATTCTTCGATTGCAAAGATGAAAAAAATATATAATTCTGTTACTGACTTACTTAATTGTAAAATAAGTATCGGCCATTTTTTGGAGAGATTACGATAAACATTGACTCCGGATATGGGTATAATTGATCTATATGTAGGTTTTAAGTTATTATATCATTTGACTGATTCTGTGAAGCCATGACGGCCATTTTAAACTAATTGTGATTTATGTTTTTTTTATTTATTTTATTTACGGTACTACTTAAAGACTGATTTTGTGATAAATAATTACTTACTGATTGTTAATTGTTTGAAAATTGTTGATTATTATTATAAGCATGACTTATGTGTATCTTTTTGTTAAGTATATTTTAAATAACAGAACAGTGGTCAAAGGGTGTTTTAAATGTATAACATTATTTTTATATTTTAACAGAGTTAAGGCTGATTTCGTGATAATTATTTACTTGACTGATTTTGGGTGAAGCCATAACGGCCATTTTAAACTAATTGTGATTGACATAGATAGTACCTACGTTTATAATTTTTATTGTGATTTATGTTATTTTTTTATTATATTTACGGTACCACTTAAAGGCTGATTTTGTGATAAATAATTACTTTCTGATTCTTAATTGTTTAAAAATTGTTGATTATTATTATAAGCACGATTTATGTTATTTTTTTATTACTATTATTAGCATGATTTATGTGTATGTTTTTATTATGAAAGTTTTAAATAACAGAACTGTAGTCAGAGGCTGTTTTTTTTATATCAATAAATGATGTTTTTAAATCAAAAAGGATTTTTCTTCAATTATTACATCTAAAAAATTTTCGTTTGACTGTACATTTTTTTATTTCAGTTATCATTTATGAGTGGTCCCAGTCGCCGGAAGAAAAATATTCATTTTTTATGGATCCGGCGACTGGGACCGCGGTCCTAGTTAATTGCGGTCCCAGTCGCCGGAAGCCTCCCTACAGTTTGTTGTCAGAGAGTTACGGCGCTCAAAATTGGACCTTTCCTCCGGCATTACACTACTGTGGGTATATTTATTTTGCTGGCACACAAAATTGTATTATTTGAAGGACTGAGCAAGTTACTGCTCAGTTGCTTACCAAACTTGACAACTTTAGTAAAACCGTGTGATATACATGGAATGGTTTTGCATCTTACAGGAGGTTGTCACGAAATACATAAAGAATCAATTTAAATTACGGTACCGTTGGTGGCTGAGACATTGGACTGCTTTGCTGCGTGTCGCGGGTTTGATCCCCGCACGGAACAAATATTTGTATGGCCTACAGATAGTTGTTTCTGGTCTGGGTGTGTTTGTGTATGTGTGTTTAAATGTTTGTAAACGCACCCACAATACAGGAGAAATTCCTAATGTGGGGAAACGTATTATAAGAAAAAAAAAAGATTAATGTAATTTTTTAGTGGTTCAAAATTTAACAGTGTGTGTGAAAGCGCGGTTATAGGGCAAAAATCAGACGGGGTGCGTTTTAATACGTAGGTCAAAAAAAAAAAACCTGTACATTTTGTTTTTGATTCGGGTCGAGATTCTTTAGTTTTTGGTCACAGTAATGGAATAAACATCGATCGACGCCATCTCCATTCTGTTCACGAATAGCAAGGCAAAGTTGAAATCTGCTGACCTCAAATTTCAAATCAAATATTATCCCTTAGCTAGCTTTCTCACCCTTGAATGGGGAAGCGTTGGATTAATCTTATTATATTCAGCCCTAGCTGGGACACACACGTTTCTCTAAGAGTGGACCGTATCTATGGTTATAATTTTATTTCGTTTGAAAAGACATGAAATTTTTTATTGATTTTATTAATGATCGTTGTTATTATTTATTTTGTAAAATAAATCTCTTACTGTAAAATAACCCGGCCAATATTATCCAAGGAGTGACAATGTCCGAGCGGGGGCCAAAACGATGGACTTGTCTGACGAATGGACCTGCGCGAGGCTCACGTTCGGTTAACTTCCTTTTATTATGAGGTTTAATTCCAGCGGTGAGGTTATGTAGAACTAGTTATTCTGTATAGACAAATGGCTAGCTGTACTGGACCACGCGGATAAAATTCTGGTAACCTAGACACTCATATTTCGCCAGTAGGTATATGTCATTTCCCGTCGGGCTGTGGGTTATCGAAAGGATAACGCGGCTCCGACACAAGGGCGAAGAAGGAACATGGGTTTGGTTTTTAGTCAGTAGAAGTCTGACACTCCCCTTCGCTCTGCCCAAGAGCCGGGGGGGGGGGGGGGGGGTTATTCGATGATTTTCCACCCACCAAAAAAAAAAAGTATATGTCATTTAATGCGACTCTATTATCATCAACTAGGCACATATCTCCGTGGCTGTTATTGAGAAATGTCAGATGGTAAAACCCAATAATACTTCACCCGACTTGCGAATCAAAACCCTACCTCATACTCAACAGACGCGCCAAAGTTCACCTAAAATTTCAACTCCGATAATTGGAAATCCGAAAATGTTCTTCCTAACATTTTTCATCCTAACGATCGCAATTCCTAAAGGTTCTGCCTCTAATGTTTTAATTCCTAAGCATTCAACTTCATAATGCCAGTAGCAATAAACATCTATTACACTATTATTTGTTTTCCTATATTTTCTCAACATAACCATCTTTTACACTATTATTCAAAGTCATATCTTTTTTGTTTATATTACTTTTTAAACATAATAATCAGTATTATAAAAGGTCCCATTAAAATAGGTGGACAAAATTTTAGAAATCATTTAGACCGCTAAAATAAGGACAATAGTAAAAAAATATTTAAGAAAAAGACATTAAAATACCTACTTTTATAGGATGAGTTTGTTCTAAAGTGCCGGCAATTTATTATTTTAAGTCAAAATAAAATCACTATATATAGTGTTTTTTTTTTGTTTAGGTGTCTTTAGTTAGGCTCACTAAACGCTGTGTTAAAATTTGTCCACCTATTTTAATGGGACCTTATATACTATGCAAAGATATCCATAGGTTAGGTTAGGTTAGAACTGTGACCAACTACGCGCGAGCCGAGCGAGCGAAGCGAGCGGTGCCGCGGCAGCGGCCGGCGAGCGCTACCTGGAAATTGGTCGCGAAATTTTTCTAAGTATTTTTTTCATAGTGCCCCCAAGACGACACTCTGACCTGAATTTCATTCATTTATTTCATTTCAAGACAAAAATCAGTGAAACGACCTTTAATCATTCTAAACAGTTGTATGAGTGAAAATATTATGGTAATTATGTTTAGGGATAAAAACGTTAGGATAAAAAACAGTAGGAGTTGAAATATGTTTACAATAACGATATTATGAATTAAAATTTTCGGAAACATGAGTGTTAGGAACATCGCCAGTAGCATTACAAATAGTAGGAATTCAAACTTTAGGATGAAAAATTTTAGGAGGAGTGATCATTCGGATTACAAATCGTTAGGAAGAACAATTTCGGGTAAAAAACTTTAGGTGAGCCAATATGGACCCAGATTGATGGGCTATAATCCACCACGCGGGCCCAGTGCGGATTGGCAGATGTCACATGTCTTCGAATTTTAAGCTATTGCATAACTTCTATCGCGGGCCTTGAGCGTGGAGAGCGAATCCAGAAATTCCGTAACAAAAATTTTCAAGCAGGTTGCTATGGTTACGGAAAATAACAAGGTTGTCAACTGAGGTTGTCAAATTAAATAATTGATAAAAAATGCTATGCAATAGCTTTACCGCGGCAGTCTCCGAGTGCCACATTCTCTTTTTTTGGTTCTAAGGTTTCCTCACGATGTTTTCCTTCACCGTTTTGAGAGCAGCGGTGATGAAATAAATTACACAAAGCAATGCGCCTGCCTGGGTTTGAACCCACGACCTACTTTCGTACGTCGGGGCCGACACCACTGGGCCACCACTGCTCTCACAAAAATGTATTAATTAACAAAAAAAAAAACCCTTATTAAAAAGTCCTCAACACAGTTTCATTAGATTTGCGTAAAAATGAAACAAAACAATTCTACGTTGTTAACCGTTGTTCTTTATTGTTGTTGTAATTCGATTGTTGTTAATACGGTTTCTTGTTTGTTCGAGTTATTTTTGTGTGTATACGAAAATGATGTGTCAGATGTCTAATAGGGGAGGTTTGAGGAATCAATTGGAGCGGGCTGATTATAATTTATTGATTTTCTATGTCTGGAGGAGCTTTTGACTGGGGCTGCTAGATTTCATTGTTTAAGGTGATTTTGTTTATATTCTTCTTTTTTTGTCTTTGCCCTCTAGCTGAATAAAACATCTAAAATGTCTTGTGAACCCGAACTCTTTGAAGAATTCTTATTTAATTTGTAAATTCTTTTGCCAAACCAAGCTAATTCAGCAAACAACATACCAGACATTTCCAAACGCAAGTACCAGGGTCACATGAAAAACAGATGGTAATAAAGAAAAGCTCGCAACATTCCCCACAGTACTGTTTACGTCACCCGTCACCGGTATGAACTACAAGGTCAACGACCTCTAGTAGTTTTGGCAATAGAGCACTTTGCTTGCCAATAGTACTAGGGGCACATAGAGTGGAAGAAACAATCAGGTATTGGTTTTAGCGGAATGCTGTATTAACACTTTGGTGGACCATGCTTTTCATGGCCAATTGACTCTTGTGTTCTCAATGGTTTTGATATTTTTGCGATGACTTTAGTAATTGTTCCTCATACCTGTTATCCATACCAGTACATCACGCCACAAGCTACAAAGGGGTAGACAGAGGTACCTGAAAGTCCCTTTACTAATATTTTTTCTACTGGTCGCCTTTCGGAGGTTTCCCCCAAAAACATAGCAAAAGGTATAAATAATATTTCGATCCTTGTTTTTACTTTGAATTATTAACGGTCTGGTCCCATAATATAATAATAATGGAAGGAATATTGTCCCTACAAATACTACAAAAATAGTCAATGAGACTATCAGCTGACCCATGGATCGAACTTGACCAAGAAAGCATAATTATATTTAAAGAGATGGTATTGCGTACCTACCTATACCGTTGTTCTGGCCAAATAGTACTGAAGCCATGTCCAGTAAGACTGAAAACTGATTAAATATTACTAGTAAAATGACTAACGAACAACTAACAGCACAAACAAATAATGATAGACTGGAACTAGCAATTGACTAGTTCGATAGGTTAAATTATTCAATGGAATAGACTCGCGCAAGTGATCGGCCGATGTGGCGTGTTCTATAAATTGGTTTACGATACTGAACGCTTTTATGATTTATGGCGCCCTGGTACTTTGGTGATCGTTTCAAGACTGTTTTATTTGTTTTCTGTTTTCTTGACCGTACTTGTCTTCTTCTTAGCGTGTCGATGGCAAATCTTCACAAAATACATTAAATTTTGGCCCAATATTCAGCTACGCGAACTCCACTCGCTGATGCAGTCATTAGATCGTCAAGTGTGCAGGTGTCAGGGCATGCAGCGCAAGATGGAAGGTGGGCCATTGTCTGTGGAGATACGCCGCATACGCACTTGAGATCTGAACCGTCCGTGAACCCCCATCTGAAGAGATTGTCTTTGCTACGGCCGACCTGGGTTCGGAGTCTATTTAGAGATTTCCAAGTCGGCCGCAAGACCGTACTTGTAAGAAAGGTACTCATGATAATTTGAATGGGTCTACCTTTTTTAGCAGATTTTTTTATACCCGAATTTTGTTTTGCATAACAGTGGATGGCAGAAACTTCATTTCGCAGAAAATCATTTGGCATACACTCATTTTAAATTCAAAACGCATAATTTTGTAAGTCAGAATCATCTTTGAGCATAGCATGCATAGCATAAACTTCATTTCCAGAACCATCATTTCGCCGAAAATTCATAATCAGAATCGTCTTTTGGCACGCATTTCATTTCATACATACGTGTAACATGCAATAATAATAATAATAATTATTATTAATAATAATAATGACATCACTCATACATGCAACGCATGTACTCCATGACGCGCGCTCGCTTCGCTCGCATATTAAATAACACTAATATCTTCTGTCACCGAAGTGCCGGGCCTCCGCCGGCCTCCTTCGTCGGCCTACGGCCCGGTGCCCATGCCGCCCATAAATGATACTTTCGTGAGACGGTCGTTATACCTTATTAAAATCTACCAAATAAAATTCTGCCATCTTAAAAGTATGCCATTGAAAATTCGGCTATTTAAACATTCTGCGAAATGAGTATTCTATTAAATAATTGTTCTGCCATTGACACATTCGTTCAAAGAAGAATATGCCAAGTGTGTTATGCCAAATAAATTTCGGAGCATCAAGTTTCTGCCAGATAAATGGTAGGTACCCAATTTGAATGTAACTGTCTGTCTCCTGGCTGTAAGTTTTCTTAAGAAATAAGATAAATAAGTAACATGATTCGGACCTGAAATGATACTCAGTGACCAAAAGTCTCACTTTCAGAAAAACACTGGAACATGAACATCCCATTACTTTTAGACTTTGATCATTGTTTTCACTGCCTGCCTCGTTCTCTAATTATTATAGGTGCATTTCCTTTAGTTTCATGTTACCTTAGTACTTTGTGTGGGTGGTTCCATCAGTGGTCCTACCAAATCTGCCAACCAAATCTACCAAATCTGCTACCAAATCTGGTCCGGGCGTGTTTGTGTATGTGAGTTTCAAACGCACGGAACAAATATTTGTAAGACCTACAGATAGTTGTTCCGGGTCTGGGTATTTGTGTATGTGAGTTTAAATGTTTGTGAACGCACCCACGATACAGGAGAAATTCCTAGTGTGGGGCAACGTTTTTTTTATAAAAAAATCAAAAAAACAAAAATACGCGCCTGGATTTTTTAATAAAATAAAATATTCATTTATTTTTGTAAGAAAGATTGAATAGTATTTAATTAAAATGTTCTACTTTTCCAGTCTTTTTTTGTTTTTTTTTTTATTTAGTCTATTTATTCTTCGTTTGCTTGATTTGACTCCACCTGGCCACCTACCTCTACGTTTCGAGCCAGTATACAATCATATTAAATCTCTGTCACACAGTAAAGTCAAGCCCCATTTGATTCACCTCAATAAAGAACTGTCCCACTGCGGGCGGTTGGCGAGTAGAACGAGTTAACTATAATAAAGTGATTTTCTTTGAGTCTCTAATATTGCTGATACGTGGCGGTGTGTGAGAAAGATTTATATTCTGTGACTCATCAATTTTATTTATTTGTATAGATCTGCCTAGGCTTTTCCCAACTCTATTCTGGTCGGCTTCCAGTCTAACCAGTTGCTGCTTGTGCCCAATATTTTTGTTGGAGTAACTATCTATCTGACCTTCACAACCCGGGTAAGAATGAATTGTTGTTGGTTGTCAGAGTTTTGGCTAACAACTCATAACGTCAATCAAAGATCTGCAATTTAAAAAACGTTGTTACAGCCGGGACCAACCGCTTCGGAGAAAATCGATATAATTGTAATTTATAGCCCATTCGAGGACCTACCTCAACAAGCGCAGCATAACTTCCAAGTTTATCAAAAACTAGCTTTTGACAGCGGCTTCGCCCGCGTGAAAATTACGATTTTCCATACAAACTTTCATCCCCTATTTAACTCGCTTAGGGGTTGAATTTCGAAAAATCCTTCCTTATTCCTTGTCTACATTATAAAGGGAACGTCTACGCAAAATTTCAGCTTTCTAGGTCCAAGGGTTTAGGCTGGGCGTTGATGAGTCAGTCAGTCAGTCAGTCTGTAAGTCAGTCAGTCAGGCAGGACTTCTCTTTTTATTTATATAGATAGATAGATGTCAGATAATTATGTTAATACATAATAATATCCCGTTTACCTTATTTAAGATTCCTTTGAAATCCTTTTCTGGGTTTAGCAGAAGGTTGCGTCAGACTCTTACTGACTAAAACCCATCCGTGTTCCTCCTTATGTCATTTACGTTCCAGAGCTGCAGTGACGCTTTCAAACAAATTCCGAAACTTTGAATACCCCTTTTATCTACACCTACAATGTTTCATACATTTTTTAAGCGACAAAATCGCCAATACACCGCTCGCTGACAGTGGGACGTTAGCCCAAGGTGGTCAGTGATAATTACCTGAGTGTCGTGCTGACAGCCACTTGGCACGGCCCGCGCTCGTGTCCCTGTCTACTGAACACTCATTAATTTCCTGTAAAACTGTTAACGTATTAATTATACCGTGTTTTAAGGTTGATTTATGTGGAGATATTGAGTAATTGGGGCTTATTTTTCATTTAACCTCTTTAGTTTAGGGTTCCCAAGTGGTACAGTACTGTTCAAGTTCCATCGAGAGTTCCTCAGTGTCTCCTTGTGAATTATTGTAAACCGGCTAGTACTTTAATATAACTGCTTTGTGTTTTTTTTTTTTGATTAAAGTTGGATATGCTAGCCACTTAAGAGCACACGAGAGAGCAGTACACACGGCTACACATCAAGCTATACAAAACCAGTATAATCTGATCGTTCATTGTGCGAAAAGATCTAGTAAAGTGAGGCCAAGATTAACTGGTTTTGTATAGCTTGATGTGTAGCCGTGTGTACAACAAAGCTCTTTACAATTTATAGAGAGTCAGAAAATGCAGTCGGTGTCACCCGGCTAAGAATGAAAGAGTGCGTAAAAGAAAGACAAAGTATGAAGCTTGAAAGTGCGAGAGGAATACATGCGAGAACTGGAATGAATGAGAAACTGGAAACTAGCATAACAAGAGCCCGTCCACCCGAAACGGGGAAAAGATTTAAAAAAAAATGCAGCCGGTGTGGACGAAATTCGCTAGATGGCATCGTCGTCATCATCATAACTGCCTCGTTCTCGTTGCTGTGCACGAGGTCGTGGGTTTGGGTTTGGGTCAGGCAAAGTGTTATTGTGTTTTTCCATCAGGAATTTCTCAGTAGCAGCTACGGCGGAGTCTGAATTTATGCCCGATTGATGGCAATATAAGGTCCCATTAAAATAGGTGGACAAATTTTAACACAGCGTTCAGTAGGTCTAACCAAACATATCTAAACAAAAAAAAACATTAAAAGAAATGTTTTTTTTTTTTTTACTTAAAATAATAAATTTCCGGCACTCTAGAACAAACTCATCCTTTATGAGTAGGTACTTAAATGCGATTTTCTTATTTTTTTTTTTACCATCGTCCTTATTTTGGTGGTCTGAATGATTTCTGAAATTTTGTCCACCTTTTTAATTAATGGGACCTTATATACTCGCCCTTTATTACATGAGTCATAGACATAGGTACCTAATCGGTGAAATGTTGGTGTACTAATGGATACTCCTCTGCCTAACCCCTAGGGGAATATAAGCGTAATGTTATATTACATTACCTACTTTAATATTTATATTTTTGCCGGACCACATTATTTCAATTAGACCATAAAAAGCATTTTTGATTGTCAAACTTTAGTACAAAGGAAATACGTTTAATTCTATTGATAGACTGAAGTTTGAATTTAAGCCTAAAATAGCTTCGTCCCCTATTAAACGGGACTTACTGGTCAAATGTGGGTATATCACATACCTTTGGAATAAAATCTATTAAATGAATCCTTCTGCTGATAAAATATTGAAATCTGAATCACAATTTATATACTCGTAAATCAATATGATTTTACAAGAATATCTCAAACAGTAATTAGCATTGTCATCAGGTTAGATGACCAAGATTATGTCTGGCTGGACCTTAAAAGAAACAGTGACCTCTGAGTTTGTTTCGGCTGTTTCTTCTCAGAGTCGAAACTCCGATCCCATACAATTTTTAAAAAAATGCCATGTAAAAGTAGAGAGTAGCAGTAGTGCCTTTTTGGTAAATAAGAAAGTAGAAATGTTACTATTGATTTTCCGTACTCATACAATAATTTCCGCTACAATAGTAGATTTTACAACAAGTGCACAAAACGAACCATTTTTATCCGAGACTTTTAGCAGCCCGACCCGAAAGTGAGGGCTGATAGTAATGTCGAGGATAAAAATGGTTTTGTGGACGAGTTATAAACTCTGCTTTTCACTTCGAATGCGAGGAAATAAAACAGTAGTTAACATATTTCTTTAATTAAAATTCAAAGTAAAATTTGTATCTTACGAAATTGATATTAGGCTTGCAGACCTATACAGCCTACTATTAAATTAATTTTGTAGGTAACAATAATTTTCATTAATTTATTAAATAACTTACCGTACTTGAATTAAAATTTTGCCTTATGTGTTTTTTAAGACTTAAAAGATATTAAATCTTTTAAGTCTTAAAAAACACATAAGGCAAATAAATTAAAGTAAATATTATAAAGTAACAAATTCTATCTATGAACTTCTTATTGTGTTTGGCTGTATGGCTCATTTCCTTTGCCTTAATAAAGATACATTTATGAGTAGATACGTTAATGCCCTTGTGCACAAAATTCGATTTTGTGCAGCCTATAGCCTGCACAAATAAGCACTTTCAGAGCATGAGAAGTGAAAAAAATATTTTTTAACATTGTATTTCCTTATCAAATAATAACAGTATGCTAGACCTACCCATTACATAAATAATAATAGGTATGCCTATTATTACAGGTATGTACAATCAGTCGTGTTGAATGTAATCCTATGAAAGGTGTGCCCAGCCTAGACCTACCTATTACATAAAGAATAATAGGTATGCCTATTATTACAGGTATGTACAATCAGTCGTGTTGAATGTAATCCTATGAAAGGTGTGCCCAGCCTAGACCTACCTATTACATAAAGAATAATAGGTATGCCTATTATTACAGGTATGTACAATCAGTCGTGTTGAATGTAATCCTATGAAAGGTGTGCCCAGCGAAGCGTTGAACTCAGAGCAGTCGGTACAGGTGATGACAAAAGAGTTATCGAATAGTTGGTTTTAATTACACTTTTCATGACAATGATGTTGAAAATGTTTTGTTCTTTGCAACGAGAGTTATATTTATTACTCGTATAAATTTCGAGTTACAGGAAAATTATTTTAGAACTATTCAAGCATACGTTTTTCCTCAGCTACATATAAAATAACAGTCGTTTCGATCAGTTTTCAGGGGAAGCAGCGCTTTCCTAGGTTGTTCTGTGGATGGGTGAGAAACCGAGTCTTTACTCGAGAAAACACTTTAGCCGATGGTCCCAGCTGTCCTTTCGTTTTTTTTTTCCTTCTTAGCCCTTGTGCCGAGACCGCGGTATCTCTTTCGAATAACCCGCAGCCCCGACGCGACGGGGTCCCAGCTGTCCTTTATTGATCTTTGACAGGCGTTACAGGTACGGTCAGCATCAGAAGTATATTAACATTACTCAAAGTTTCGAAGCTGTTATGTTAATAAAAACTTCTTAGATATTACTCGTTACTACATGATAATGGAGTGTAAGGACTATTTTAACGAATAATCTTCTGAAACATTAAAAATAATAGCTAGAGTCCTGTACATAAAAGAATTAAAATTCCGAAATGTTCAGCTACTTCTGATGCTGACCGTACTCTGTGGCCCGAAAGTCTGACAAATATTCATACCATGAGATATTGTATTACTCAGAATACCCAGTACAGACTGAGTTGCGGTGGTGAGATAGGCAATCGCTCCATGTAAAGTACTGGTATTCAGCTGCATCCGGTTAGACTGGGATCCGATTCCAAAGCAGTTAGGAAAAGACTAGGCAGATAATGACGATATATGACTATGACAGATTTCAGTAACCATTCCTTGTAGAATTTGATTAAGTAGTCCTTGGTGGAAGTAATTTACAAGATGGCTTGACAAAGATAAGTGTCGAATGCATCCTAGATTACTGTCACAGAATGAAATGATTGACTTCATTCCGTGTAGGTGTTGTTCCACCTCATCTGAATGACAGGATCTATTTACTTGGTTTATCTTGATGTGAATTGAGCAAGATTGTTTTATGTTAATTTGCTAGTTGATATTTCTCGACCGCATGTTAAGTCAAGTCAGAGGCCCATGGGTGGCTAAAAAACTCTGACTTCAGGACCTGATGTCAGAGTGATGAGACCTGCAGGGCTATTGTCTATCTTTTCAAACGTCAGTGGATAACAACCACCAGACTACGACGTTATGTCGCTTTTTCACACTGGAATAATATGATTAAAACAATCCTGATTAAAGACGTTATGGTAGGCCGCCAGGTTATCAAGAATATCATCATCTGCCTAGCCTTTTCCCAACTATATTGGGGTCGGCTTCCAGTCTAACCGGATGCAGCTGAATACTGGTATTTTACATGGAGCGACTGCCTATCTGACCTCCACAACCCAGTTAATACAATACCCTTTGGTAAGACTGGATGTCAGAATTTCAGGTCACTGACTACCTGTAACGACTGGCAAAGATCTATATATATGGCAGCCGGGACCAACGTGCAACGTGCGGGGCAGCTTAACGTGCTTTCCGAGGCACGGAGGAAACTCAGTATGTCGGGCGGTCACCCATCCACAGACCGACCTAGGCAAGCACAGCTTTACCTAAAGATCGACCCGAGTGGCAGTTCTTATTAAGCCACGAGCTCCTCAATAACTCTGATAACGAGGTTATCAAGAATATAAAATAATTTATAGAGATTTGTGTTTTTGATTTATGTTATCATTTTGTATTTACAAAAACATTGTGGAATTCAGTACTTAACCACTATGCACGACAAGATTTTGACACATGACATATCAGCTGAATCGACGCGAGGTGGTGCGAATTGTCATGAAATCCAAGATTTTTTGTGAACTTTCAGCATTGGATTTTAGAATGAAAAACATGTCACGGCAGCTGTTTAATATGATAAGTTTATGACTCATGTCTCCAGTATCGTATTGAGGCCGGTAAAACGGCGTCAGTCTATTGACAAATATGTATAAAATACATAATACTACACACTTCCAAAAAATAGGTATCCCAGGTGCGCTGGAAATAATGTACATATACAAGTTTCACATTTGCTAATAACACTCTAAAGGACAAAATAAAGACAGTAACATTCTACCTGCGTTCTTACTTTTGCCATTATTCATACATAATTTCGTAAAAAAACACGAACAAAGTCGTGAAAAATATTCATAAAAACTATGTTGCAATATAACCATAGACAAATAGAACATCACACTTGATAGTGCTTACCGTAAACCCCAGTTTTATCATTACGATTAAAATGTTGCATTCAGCTTAATCGATAATCGCAATGAAATCAAGTTTGAAAAAAGAGTTGATACGAAATTACAACTCCTTGGTATAAATCAAATAGTTATTTTATTTTAAAATCTTTTAATTTAAATTAGGAATGCGTTCGCAATTCACATTTATTAAGTACATAATTATTTATATTTTCTTCATAATTTATTGTGAATTTGGTTTTGTAATATCAGAAGGTTGGTTATAGGATGCCCAGGTTCTTTATAAGCATAGTAAAAACATTGTTTGATCCACCAAAACTATATGAGGAATTATGAAGGTTGGGTGTTTGTATTAAGTTGGAACAACTCCGGGTTTGAGCAAAGTGTTGTTGAGTTTTTCTATCAAGAATTTCTCAGTAGCAGCCACGGAGTCCAGATTTGTGCTCGGTTGATGGCAATGGGGTACCTTAATACCTTTCAGATAATAATGGCGTCTTGTTATGTTGGAACGTACTTTTTTATTTAGTCCAATCTTTCCCACTTCTGGGTAAAGGCCTACTGCATTCCTTTCCAACTCTCTCAGTTACTTAATTCTGACCAATCTGTCAAGAACGAGTCCAAATCGTCACGCCGTTTCTTGGACCTGCCTCGGTAACGACGACTGACAGTAAATTTTACTGTCCCTAATTTCGCAATCGGCAAGTCATAATCCGTATCCTATAGAAACATTAGTATAACCTTTCAAAAAGGTTCACTGGCCGCTCTAAAATCTCTTTTTTTACAACTGCACAGTTCAGGTTACCCATCATAGGCCGCGGGTTGTGGATTTTAAGTGAAGCCATTAACAAATATGAGACAGAAGAATAGGACAAGTGTAGGACTAATGCCCTGATAAAACATTTGTAGAGTTTTCTAAAAAGTATAAACTTCCTATAGATTTTGGGGTTGCCACTAAACCAAGCTCATCTAAGAATCAAAAATGAAATGAAAATTGACGATTAAATGTATTGGCGGAGAAGGTAAAAATAGTGGGACAGATCAGGCTGATAAAAAAAAGTATTTGTAAATAGTGAATACACACCAACCAATCCAGGCTAAATAATAATAAGTATCAAAACCAAACCAACTTTTACTAACTATACATATCAAGATCCATGGCATTCTCTACCCAACCAATAATTAAAAAAAAACAATAAATATTCTAATAATTTTAAAATATACGGGATTAGAAATTTGAAAAGCGAGTGCATTCCGAATTTAAATTTTGTTATGGAAAAATAATCGGCGCCAATTTAGCCATAGATAAACTGTTCTGTTTAATTGTTGTGTCTGTTTGAATGTGTTCTATGTACTTAATAAAACTATTCAGATTATTATTATAAAAGCTTAAAAAATATTCTAATAAATGTTTATTCTATTTTACGCTAAAAACAATTTTATTTTAATTTCTGTCAATCGATTTCTTAAATTCCTTAATTTTATTACTCGAATTAATCGAAATTTACAAAAAAGAATCGATTAGAATAATCGCTTCCACACATCATACCTAATTATTAAAAAAAAAGAAAAAGAACATGGACGTCAATTTTGAATACAAATTGAGCTATGATGATGATTATTTCGTGATTATTGGTCCTGTATTAGTAAATTATGCTAAGGTCTGGGCATTGTCATGTTGTGTATAATATTTCGAATGATATTTGTCATATTTGTTATTGAATCTATACGCGTCTATGTGATATAATTTGAAAAATAAAAATGTAAACAAACACGATTGGCGCAAAACTTTGATGATAGATGTTAAAATTAATCACTACCACTGCTTATTTAACATGATTTATGGATGAATTCGTCAGAAAATTAAACGACGAGTTATTCGATCTCAAATAGTGGAGCTTGAATGTCCGAAAACCACATATTTTATGCTTTTTAGCCTCGGCCAGTACTGCCGTCAAAATGGCGATGACCGTATTTAAGTACTTTTATTTTATATGGGTTAATTAAGAAACTTGCGCAATAAATACAGAATATTTAATGGCGTTCACATATAAGCTTTTTTTTCAACTCTCTTAATTAATACATACACATAGTATTTGACAAACAGAATAATAAATATTTACATAAATAATTAGGGTGTCGTATGACTTCACTGCTGGCCCCTAAAGGGGCCGATACCGAGCCAGCGTAGGTTTACGTGTCGAGCCCCTGAAGGGGCCTGTACCGAACTTTATGGTTAATAACACAGAGGAGAGGTGTACCAAATAGTACTACATTTTGCCAAATTTGTTATAACGTCCCATGTGTGAGCCTATTGCCATCAAACGTCTGTGCAAGCGTGGGGTTTGCCCTCCCATTACCAAGGTTAAAGGTCCGTACACACACTTCTTGTTACGGTAGCGTTATTCGTGTTAAAATAATAACGAATGTTAGTCAAATAAATAACCAGGATAAGGAAAAGGAAACCATAAACAATACTGTTTATTTCCGGTTTCTTTTGCTGAAATATTGTGAAAAGTCGTCGCTCTGTCGGACTGGTTGTCAGTCAGAGTGCTAGTGAAATTAGGAATTAGCAATAGGGGTTCGGACTGACTCAAAAGTCCGTCAGTTAGATTATCGAAAAATATTGGATACGTGTTTTTTGTTTTATCAAATCAATAAAAATTGACGAAGATAAAGCGGTCAAAGATCATGGAGTGGGGCTTGAAACGTCACTTGAATGTACAAAATGTACTAGCATATAACGTCACACGAGTTTTCGAAGCACTGTTATTGTCTTCATTTTTTGTTTACGTGAAAAAAGAAAAAATATGTGGTCAATATTTTTTGGAAATCTATCTGACGGACTAATTAGTTTTTTTTTATCCGATCCCCTTTTGTACTAGTACTGGAGTGTAAAGGCGCGGCCCCACCGCTGTGCACGGAGAGGCTACGCACGTGTAGTAAGCTTCGCTTTGTAAGAAAATGTATGTGGTTGTGTCCACTGCAACCCACGGAGAGGCTACGCATGAATTGACGTCATTGATACATGCGTGGCTTGCTCGAATAGGCGGTTACATAGCTCAACGCGGTCGACGTGGGTCTACGTTTCCACTGATGTACACGAATATGACCCACGACTATGTACAGTTCGCTTATCGATGTACAATCGCTTATTGTGTTATATCGTAGCCTCTCCGTGCGCTGTGCCACGCTATACATAGTCGTGGGACATATTCGTGTACTCCAGTGGAAACGTAGACCCACGTGGCCAAACAAATTAATACACGCAGCTAAAATGCGCCGCGTGCCCGTGCACAGCATGCGCCGCGGTGGGACCGCGCCTTTAATGTGGTGCTGTTCTTACAACAATGGGGCACTTATTATCCTGCGTGTCCTGCTGGTTGTTCACTGCAGGAACTGATGGACGCTACCGAAAGCGCCAAACTTGAAGCTGAATTCTGGGCCTACATAATTTAAATTGCCATCGACACGCTAAGAAGAGATTGCTAGTACTAATATTGTGGAGGTCAGATAGGCAGTCGCTCCATGTGAAATACTCGTATTCGGCTGCATCCACTTAGACTAAAGTCCGCCCCAACATTGCATGCATAGTTGACAAGGGGTTAACTATTATATGATCATAATTCCCACTGCCGCTCTCATAAGTTCTTTAAAAAACATGTCTGTGATCCTTGCTAATGTACTGAACATCTTTACATGTTTTGTGTATATACTCATGTTTCTGGCAAATAAATGAAATTTGACTTAAATATTTTTTATTTTTTGATTTTATTTGTTAGGGACAAAAAACAGTTACATGCCAGCTTAACTAAAGATTCTTAAAATAACACAACTTAGAAATACATTTATACAGAATTACACAATCTCACATATTTATGTTATTACACATGTAACCAACAACATTGTCCACGAATTCACAAAAAAAAATAGTTACAGAAGACAGACAAATCGTGTCCGTCATAAAAGATTAGTAAGGAGTAAGAAAGAAAAGAAAAGAAGAAGAAGAAAATGAAACTTATGAATTTAGCAATTCTATTGCTCTTGCCTTGAAGCGATCTTTGGAAAGAGTAAATAAGTCAAGCTCCATAAAGTGTGCGTTGTACGCATCAACAAGGCGCCGAAGAGGTACGCGCTCCCCAGCGTTAGTCCTGCACGAATTCGTGTGGAATAGGCGAGGCGCACGTACCCCACGAAGCATGACAGATCTAGGTACTGTATAATATAAACTATTTGTCAGAGCAATGCAGTCGAATCTATCATTGCATATTCCATGCAGCATCATCACTCCCAGAAGAAATCGTCTAGACTCTAAACTAAGTATATTATATCGTTTCAGTAATTGTTCATAGGAGACTTTAGAACGATAACATCTATAATTCATAGCACGTAAATACTTTCTCTGAACAATTTCTAGCCTATCTTTGTACTTATCATATGGAGGATCCCAAATTTGGACAGCGTATTCTAGTTGAGACCGAATCAGTGTTTTATATAATATTAAGAATGTAGAGGGTCGCACAAAGCTACTTGAAAATCTCATCACCATTCCATACATTTGAAAGGCCTTTTTTACTATATTGTCGATATGAGTATCAAAATGCAGACTAGAATCAAGCGTAACACCCAAGTCACGAACAGATTGAACTTCGTTAAGACTTCTATTGTTTATAGTGTAATTAAATTTGATCTGATTTTTATTTTTAGTGAAAGAAATTGCGTAACATTTGGGAAGGCTAAGAAAAAGTTTATTTTTGAGGCAGTATTCATAAAGTCTATCAAGGTCCTGTTGTAAATATCGACAGTCGCAAATGTTTTTAAAGGTGGTATAAATATTCATATCGTCTGCATACATCAAGAAATGTGAGTTGACAAAACAATGTTTAATATCATTAATAAACAATACAAATAGAAAAGGACCCAATACTGAACCCTGAGGTACCCCGGATTTAACAACTATAGAGTCAGATTCATGCCCATTAACGATGATCCTTTGAGTCCTATTAAAAATATATGAAGCAAACCATCTGAGTAAATTGCCGCGTATACCATTAAAGGCAATTTTTTCCATGAGAAGGGTGTGGTTCACTTTGTCAAAGGCCTTCTGAAAATCTGTGTAAACAGCGTCAACCTGTACCCGGCGGTCCATGTTTTCAAAGAGATAGTTTACAAAGGTCATGAGGTTAGTGGTGGTAGATCGACATTTGACAAAACCATGTTGTTCGGGTATGATAAGATGACGGATGTGAGGATATAGTGCACTGTGCACAAGTCGTTCAAAAACCTTTGACAAAGTGGAAAGAATGGAAATAGGCCGATAATTCTCCACATCATTTTTATCACCACTTTTGTACACAGGGGTAATAGAGGCTCGCTTCCAAACTGCAGGAAAGACTCCTTCCTTCAAACATTTATTAAAAATTATATGTAAGGCGGAAGACAAGTGGTCAGCTGTACTTATGAAGAATATCTTTATTTCCAAGTAAACTCGCGGTCCACAGCCACGTAGTAATTAATAAAACGAACGTGCTATGATTTGTAAGACTTCGGGCGCCTTTACAAAAATAAAAGGTCAAAGATGAAAGGGTCGCTATTAATTCTACATTATTATGTTTAATTTCAGGCCACGGTTACCTACTAATTTATTGTTTCTCCTTCTGAGTATTATTGATTTGAGGCGTAACAATTACTATTTTTGTGAAAACGGAAGTAATATTTTACTCTAGTTTTTTTAACCCAGCTCCACCAGCCTTGCTTTGCACGGTTTTACATGAAGTTACTGCATAACCGACCTTCGTTGGGAAAACCTTTCGGAATAAGTTTCCTCGGGAAAAGAAAAAAATAACAAAAAAAAAAGTAAGGCGCCGCAACATCAACCAACCGCAACCAACCGACACTAGGTGATTTCTTTGCGATACGTAACCTAACACGCCTTAGCGACCACCCGCACCCATATGGGCCACGCCCATTAAAACAAAAACTCGTGCAGACAACACTGCCATTAAATTCTTCTTGTTTCATTCGTGATTCGTCTCGAAGCGTCGTTTTAGCGCTGCAACTTGCACTGTAACCCCTAAAGTGTTGCTTCTTTTTTCCAAAATATTATTTTGCGCGTTTTATATTTGGGCCTGAGAGGTTAATAGTGATAACTCAATTATGTCACAGCCACTTTTTTTAGTGTCTGTTCCATGTATGGGGAACGAAAAAGGACGGACAGACAGACAGACATGACGTTTTTTTGCCATTCGGCTATGGAACCCTAATACGGACAATTCTGCTTCGATTCCACAATAATCTTTGAAAACCTTTACTAAGAAAACTAGCCTACTCAATAAATAGTTCCCTAAGTAGGTACAAAGTAAAGACATAACCTCACTATCGAGCTAATCGATCAGCTTGTATGTCAGCAAGCATGTCAGTGGCAAAGAACTAGTACATGATGGATGGAGGAAGTGTTGCGTCTTTATAGAGAACTAGCTTTTGCCAGCGGCTTCGCCCGCGTGAAAATGACGACTTTCCATACAAACTTTCGTCCCCTATTTAACTCCCTTAAGGGTTGAATTTAAAAAAATCCTTCCTTATTCCTTGTCTACATTATAAAGGAAACCTCTGTGCATTTCAGCTTTCTAGGTCCAAGGGTTTGGGCTGGGAGTTGATGAGTCAGTCAGTCAGGACTTCACTTTTTATTAATATAGATTTATTAGTAGGGAATTATAACTTGGGGATGGGGATGTGCTGCATACAGTAAGACCCGCATTGGGGGTTGATAAATAGTATCTACTTCGTACGTACAAATAAATGAAAAATGTCCTGGAATTGTGGTCCAATTATGAATAGTTTTGAAAATATCATCAAGACTTTCAGAAGTTAGTCACGCTGCGCCTGTTGCAAGGCCCATGATCTCGGGATGCCCGGAGAATGCGTATGGTAAACCAATGGTTAGATGCAAACAAATCTGTCTACCCTGTTTCATAACGCACATAGACTGAGAACACGATATGTGCACCCGATATGGGAGCTCATAATAATGGATAATCACCGAATATATCCCGTAAGTTGTCACTTATGCCGTAAGTTGTCGAGTATACCAAAGGCACTATAGAGGTAACTTATACTGTCGTTTAAGTTACTTCTATAGTGCCTTTGGTATACTCGTACAACATTAGATGTTTAAGAATACTTCAGGTGTCGACGAACTTTAGCTTTACCATTGCTACAGAATAATAAAACCAATCTAAAAAGCTACGACTTTATAAAAATCAACAACGAAAACTTTATCGATCGCAAATCGACAACGCTTCAACTCCACTCTATCTCAATTGACAAACAAAATCCATAACTCAACATTTACCAACAAAAAGCTCAAACTAATTCTTTCAAAACCACAAAAAAGAGCTTATAAGTATTACAAACGGAACGTAAACATTGGTGGGCCGTAGTGGGGTACAGTGGGGCACGGTGGGCCACGCGTAACGTTTGATAAAACCATTAAAAGTTTATAATGAGGGTGCCCAAGAGGGGTAACTGATACCGGGGTGTAGGGGCGTCACGTGGCAGAAACGTGGTCGGGAACCGGAGTTTGTATGGCTTCATTTGTATAGGGAAGTCACGTGAATAGCATAAAACTGGCCAAGTGCAAGTCGGATTCGGACATGAAGGATTCTGTACCATCCCGTCGGGGCTGTGGGTTGTTCGAAAGAGATACCGCGGCCTCGACAGGCAAAGAAGGAACATGGGTGGTTTTTAGTCAGTAGAAGTCTTACACTCCCTTCTTCCTTGGAGGGGTTATTTGTTAATTTCCTACCCCCCCCCCCCCCTCCCAAATAAAAAATGGTTTCCGTACTATTGTAGTAGATGTTGGGAAATTTTCCATGTTATTTTAGCACTATAGACTTCTTATAGGTTTTCCTGTAATCTTTAGGTGGTGAACTAATATCTGTATTTTTTTTCAAAATTTTAGATTCAGTAGTTTCTGAGAACCGTCGGGGCCGCGGATTTTAGTACTAGATGACGTGGCCTCGGCACAAGGGCAAAGAAGGAGCATGGGTTCGGTTTTTAGTCAGTAGAAGTCTGACACTCCCCTTCGCTCTGCCCAAGAGTGGGGGGGGTCATTTGATGATTTTCCACCCACCAAAAAAAAAAAAGTTGTTTTGGAGATAAGGGGGGGGGGGGGGGAATGGTTGGACAGACACACGAGTGATCCTATAAGGGTTCCGTTTTTTTCCATATGAGGTACGGAACCCTAAAACCAATTATGTTCCCACTGTCGGGACACCAGCCTCCTCTATGAGAGGGTTTAGTAGAAGTGACAGTCTTCGATTTTTTTTCCTCACGATGTTTTCCTTCACCGTTTTGAAAGGCTTTTCCCGTTTGAGCACTTATCCATCTAGCAATAAAGGTATTGCAATTTGAAACTACCTTTGGTGCTCAATGCATAGGTGCTCAAACGGGAATACTTCTTTGAGAGCACTGTGGTGACAGACAAAGTTGTAATAAAATTATTTGATACTAGCTGATACCCGCGGTTTCGCCCGCGTTGAAGTTATTTACTAAAACCTTCCTCAAGAACCACTCTACTCATTGGTGAAATCAGCATGAAAATCGGTGCAGCCGTTTCTGCGTTTATCGCGAACAGACAGACAGACGCGATGGAGGACTTTGTTTTATAATGAAAACTGAATTTTCCTCTAAAGTTTATTTTTCACTTTTTTGTGTTTTTTTTTGAAGTCGCTTTTATTTTTTGTTAAAAAGTTTTTATTTTTCACTTTTTAGTGGTTCACATGTTCATGGGTCAATGTAGTTTTTTTTTGAGTTTTGTTGATTTTTCAAAAACCGCTTGTCCGATTTCAATAAAAAAATGGGACCATTTCGGAAGTATACCCTTTCCAACAAAAAAAGAATTTTTCAAATCGGTTAGCAAGTGACGGATCTATGCCCGAACAAACAAAAAAAAACAAACATCCGAATTGAGAACCTCCTTCTTTTTTAAGAAGTCGGTTAAAAATAGTATTGTATTGTAGGCGTTATATGGAGTAGATCGTGGCTAGATTATTATTATCAGCTGTTTTGGTTCAATCTTCAGGTGAATCCACACTATCCATTGGTCGAAACTGTGGCAGAGGACTTTGTTTTATAATATGTATTGATGCGAAATTAACTCTGTCTGCCTGTCTGTCGTGCTTTCACGCCAAAACTACTGAACCGAATTAAATGAAATTTGGTACACAGATAGTCTAGAGCCTGAGAAAGGACATAGGCTACTTTTTAAGACGCAAAAAGAGTTGCAAGGGGGTGAGAAGATAACTTGTGGTAGCGATAACCGACAACCACGCGGGCCAAGCCGCGTCCATCAGCTAGTTTCGAATATTTTGCCCAATACATCTTTATTTCAATTTAAAATGAAGGAAGATGTTTCTTCAAGTTGCTGGACTATTGCCAGTCGCATATCGCTGAGGTATCATCTGTAGCGGTCTGCGTTTGCCAACAATGAGCCAAGTCTCGAAGATAGATAGATCCGTAATGATTAATAGCTTCTTGTACATTCATACTTGTTCCTGTCTGGCCTTGATAAGATATTGGTAATTGAAACTGACGTGACTGATCGTGACGTAAGGTGCTTTTAATGTCCACAGGCCTCCTGTATGAGAGAAGGACTAGACCGTATTTTTTTAAATTGGGGATCGTGAACAAAACTTTGTCAGGGTTATAGATTGTACTCCGGAACCGCTGCTCTACTGTCGTGGCCTTTTGGCTTCACACGGGACAAATTTGTCATATGTTTACTTTGTTAAAGTTTAATTTTTTACCCGACTACGGCGAAGCCAAAAGGAAGGGTAATGATTTTGGCAGTCTATGTATGTATGTATGTATGTATGTATGTTCCACCGTAGCGCCTAAAATACTGAACGGATTTTAATAAATGAGATGTCAATAGATTCGTAAGAATAGCCCGGGTGACATAGGCTATATAAATTTTATAAATTCTTTTTATGACGGAATTTAAATGTCAAAAACTTACCTCAAAAATATTAAATTGAGATAATCATAACATGTTTGGTATTAAATGAAAGGTCTTGGAGAGCAAAAACCAATATTTTATTCGTAGTCGGGTTTTAGATTTTTAAACTTGTTGTCAATTTGTTTTGTCCTGTTGGGAAACCAATAAACACATTTTCTTTCTTTCTTTCTTTTCTTTCGTGTTTGCGACCATTGCATGAAAGGAGTAATGAAAAATGCATGTATTGTTACAAATCATAATCATCTTATTGGCATGTCTATAACTGTTTGCATCTTGTTTTCAAGAAAGGGATGACTTGTATTTCTTAAAGTTTTAGCTTTCACACGCGGCGTTGCGTTTCATACCCGGAATTGATCCCACGGGAAATTTATGATTTTTTACCGAATTGGATCGGTTATTCCGAAGATTACTCCCTACAAACTTTACCTCTTTATAATATAATAATAAACCATTTACTTTCAGGTATCAAAGACCCATAGATAAATACCTTAACCTAGAAATATCATCACGAATTCTCAGATGATACAAACTGAAAGAGGGTCGGCGACATCGTCTTTTTCCAAGCATTTTATAAAATTCTCCCGAATCACTTTAGCGCTCGCGTGTACCACTTTACATGTCCGTAATGCAATCTCGATAAACGTCGAGACCGCGCACTATCAACGTTTTGACAGCGATTGTACTTGGATTTACATATTCAATATCTTGAAAATCCGATAAACAGGGTGCAAGCGTAATATCGGCAACTCAAAACAGTAGTAAACTTGGTAAATATCTCGTTTTGATTATGTTAGTGGCCATGACAATAACAAACTTTTTCATCGTTATTAAAAATTACATTTTGACAGTGTGGGTATATTGTATTTTTGTAGGAATTCCCCCCTGTCTGTCACAAAAACTTATAAAGCAACACTTCGGATTTTATCAGTCCACCGACTTAATTATGGGGGACATTCGACATTATCTTGGTTTCCGAAGTGGGTCAAACTGATCCGGTAGTTGGGTCTACCTCGGAGCACAGACTTAACGACGCCGAAGCTATGGTTCATCTAAATGTGGGCATTTGTATGATGAACAGGTGTAGTTAAATTAAGGGAGACAGAACTATATGAATTGTTTGATGAACGATCAAACAGACTGATAGTTTTTTACTTAAAATTACATAAGAAGAAAGAAAGAAAAGAAAGAAAATGCATTTATTTGGCACATGCCGCAAGTACACACAATGTAAAACAAAAAAAAATATATATATAAAGAAAAAAAAGAACTTAAAACTAAACAAATCGTGACACTGTGTGCCTCACGGCTGCGCCAAAAAGGCCCAATTCAGCAAAATGCCGGGCAACTAGTGCCCGACGCTGGTTTTCAACTGAAACCTAAATTAGAGTGGTCACGGACACACATGAATGAAAGATGATATCTATACAAATACATGAAATACAAACAAAAAATCTGTTTGTTCCGTCTAATCTCCGAAACGGATAGATCAATTTTGACGGGACTGTTACTGGCAGACTTAAGGATTAAAAGGATTGAGTTTCCGTGCCATAAAATTAAAACGCTCGAAATTGTTAACAAAATCTGCAAAGCCCTACTATTAAATAAAATAATTGAACAAAGCACAAGAAAGTCGTCAACGTGTACACAGTCCCCAAAGATTTGACATTAAGTACTATGTAAATCCAGGACCAAATTCTACGAAAAGCGAACAAATGACAAAAACATTAGATTCTTCCCGTAAAAAGGACGGATTATATTATACCCGGACGATCCTAAAAAGACACTTGCAAACTGGAAATTATGCGCAAATGTAATAAAAAAGTTTTACCGTGAGGGTAGACCTGGAATGTAGGCATAGACCGTTTTGGCATAAAAGTATGATTATGTTTGGGGTATATTATTATGTTCTCTTGTTTTTTTGTTTGTGAAAACATCGTTGGCCTAACATTTTTCCAAGTATGTCGGTGTCGGCTTTCAGACTTACCGGATGCAGCTGATTTCTAGAGTATTTGTGTGTGCTTATCTGACCTCCATAACCCAGTTATTACTGACCAGCTATTGATTGGAAGCAACGACTGTCAAATATCTGCAAATGACAGCTGGGAAACGTGCTTTCCGAGGCACGGAGGAAACTCAGTAAGTAATAGATTGTCAAGCATAAATAATATCATATGTTTCTCCCTCGATCCTGTGGATAATAGCCATTCCCCCACCCAGAGCGACGTTTAACCAGCAGAGGGGACACATTTTATAGGAATGCCGTATATGCCTATGATATGCTAATTATTGCAATTACTACTCGTACAGTCGCACAAGCTAATAAGTATATATACTTATTAGCTTGTGCGACTGTATATATACTTATTAGGGTACAGGGTAGAGATCTTTATAATTCTATAACACTGAAAATGTTGATTGTAATTTTGTTTTATCGACTGATGCCAACGCTGTGACGTATGACATCAGTATCTAAATGTATCTGTATAATCCTAAAAGTAATTACAAGTTAGCTGGCAGAATACTTATTAGCTTGTTCGACTGTACTACCATAACGGGCGAAATGAGGTTGCCCTATACACCTGTGCCAACCCTTTGGAGACTACAGGCTTGATGATAAATCTGTTATAGCTTTCTCCTTCAAAGACAAATCAACATGACTCACAAACTCTCAAAGCGTGGAAGCCGGAAATCTTTCCCCTGCATGTTCATAGCCTCCTTCGGTTCGGTCTGATCATTCGGTAAATATTTATAAACCGTGATTGAAATATTACCTCGATGCTCTGTTAGGAAACTGCTGGAATTAGGTGAACCTTAATAAAACTGTTTGGTTACTAGGGAAACTGTGTGTTGCTGTGCTAGATGGTTACTTTGTAAATACATATTTGGGTGGAATTCAAGGTTACACAAACGAATTCATCATTCTCTGGCCCTAATCCCAATTTATTTGGGGTCGCCACAACATGTCTTCTTATTCCATAATTTTTTTTTTCTGCTGCGTGTCGTGGGTTCGATCCCCGCACGGAACAAATATTTGTATGGCCCTACAGATAGTTGTTCAGGGTCTGGGCACGGTAATATTATCATACAGTAGTTCGACTTCATACAAACGGACGAAGCGCGAGCTATGCCTACGCGCCTCGATTAAGGGATGCGCCTGGGATGCAGACAGTCGCGACTGTGCCGCAGTGACGAGCGGACGGTATGTTGTTTTTTAACAATAAATGCGCGATGCTTTCTCTAAAAATAAGACAAGTACATTTAATTTACATTTTTTGTGTTGTTTTTGGTTTTATGAATTCGTTAATAACGTATCCAGAGATAACTTTTTTTTAATTACCTGGAAACTTTGAAAGATAAGACTATAAAATAATTTCACTTACTGTAGGTAGGCTTATAATGTGTGTCTTTTTAATGGATAAGTATTTCTTTATATGTCCCGAAAAAAAACATGGTTTTTTAATTAAATCTATCAATCAAAAAACAACACGCATGTTTATTGAACACTTTCTATTCAATTCACAAAGTATTTTATTTGTTTTAAAAAGTATATTTACGATCACAAAACTAAATGGAAACACAAAATAAGCACATGTAATTAAAATACTGGAGGCGGGCAGCCCTTACGCATGTTTACGTACCGCGCGGCTGTAGGCATTTATTTCAAGGACACGGCCGAGTCACACTACTGTACATATTTATACTGTGGTCTGGGTGTTTCGTTTGTGTATCGAGTTTCAATGTTTGAAACGATACAGGAGAAATTCCTAGTGAGGGGGGAATGAAATTAAAATTATAAGTCAAGTTTTGAGTGTGAACGTAATATTCACCGAACATCATAGCGCAAGCAATTAGTTTTCTCCGGCCTTAGCCCAAAATAAACAGCTGAGGTGTACTTACCAATGTTTAACATCCCCATTTTTGTTCTGTTGAAGTCCTGTGAATTAGTGTCCAACCTTGGAATTGAACCCAAAGACCACATGCTCATCAGTCGCGCTTTTTATTTTTTTATTATAAATGGGCCTGCTCTTGACTTCAATCTTGCCCTAAGGGCAGAGATGATGTCGACGATGAAACGAGCTTACTCAGTAGAAGCCTGTTTACTCGCGACTTAAACAGATTAGGGTTATATGAACTCGGAAAAACCGACGCAGGCAGGGAATTCCACTCCTTGGCTGTGCGCATAATAAAGAACCCAGCAAAGCGCTTCGTTCATTCGAACGAAGCGCATACCCACCCAGCGCAACCTAGTCGACATTCCACACGTTCGTGTGGAATGTCGACTAGGAATCGGTGAAACAACCACTAGACCGCCAAAGCAGTCAACAATAAAACAAGCTCCCACAATTAGTTTTCCCGTGGGTAGTCAGATGTTTATGCTTCCGTGAGCAATGACCTACTCCCCCCAATAGACCGCTACAATTTGCTCATTCTGTTGCTCTTTGATACACGTTCCAATGTGTACACAGAGTGATTGGAATAAATGAAGTCGCTAATTGATTTGGATATAAACATTGTGATAGAAATCTCAGGAGTTAGGAATGTTGTGAGGAAAGTTTTGTGTTTAAATCTGGATGACTGAAAAAGTAGGGGAAACATCTGTGAAAGAGCGTAGACAAGATAACAGGACTGTTTTTTAATACTTTGCCCCACTCTAGGAACTTCTCCTGTATCGTGGGTGCGTTCACAAACATTTAAATTCATATACACAATACCCCGAAACAACTGTCTGTAGGCCATACAAATATTTGTCCCGTGCGGGGAACGAATCCGCTACACGTAGCGCAGCAGTCAACTGCTTTAGCCACTGCGCCAACCGTGCCGAAGAAGAGAATCAAAGGACTGTGTGAAGAGTAAAGAATAATACGGCTGAAGTAGACTAATGAGAAGTAACCTGTGAGGAAAGTTTTGAAAAAGAATGTGGATCAAAATCAAAGTATTTATTTCAAGTAGGCCAGTTACAGGCACTTTTGAATAGTCAAGAATAAAATGAAGCTACAGATTCAGTCATGGTATAACATCTGCCCGCCAAGGCTGCGGGTTTTTCGAAAGAGATACCGTGGCACAAAGGGCTAAAAAGGAACATGGGTGTTGTTTAGTCAGTAGAATTCAGTCACTTCCTACCGCTCTCCACACAGCGGGAGGAGTCATTTGATGATTTCTAACCCTCCATAAGGAAAAGGCATAATATCTGCGAAAGTACTGTTGTTGCGCATTCCAAAGCATAGATTTCAATGGAAAATAACGGGCAAGAAACTTCATGGAGTCCTACCAAAACGTTTCACTTATCTAAATTCTCCCTATTGACTTCTCACAGACTAGAATATCAGAATATTTGCCTCACTCACAATTTGTTAGGAACATCTCCATAGGACATCTCCGAGCCATTTTAGTGCCCATTAAAGTTCCCACTCCTTGCTTTATTCGCTTTAAAACGCTTTATGTACTACAGTAAAGATAACGAGATTCAGATCGAATTCCTTCACAAAAGAAACCGTTTCTTTTATTCAGAATTAACTGCTTTCGGTTTTTTGGTGACTTAATGGCGTTCCTGTTGAAACTGTTTGTGAAATTGGCCTCTTTTGGGAGGACTGGAAGAGGCTCGGCTGTCAACGTATATATACAAATAAATAACATTGCAGTGTCTTTGTAATATCAAAATTACAGCTTTTTACTGAATGCTAGTGAAACTATACGGCAATTGTACCAAAAACACATTTTTTTTCCAATTCGTGTTTGTTTTCTGCTGAACTTCGAAACGACTGTATCGGTTTTGACGGGAACTTTTCTGACAGATAGCTGATGATGTAAGGAGTATCTTTTATGTTAGAGAAAGGATTAGAACTCCGTGCAAAAACCCTAAAAATTGATAACAAAATCCAATTTTGTGTTAGAAATATTAAAATAAAATAAAAATAAATGCACGGGCCATCAAAAAAAAAAAAGTTTGCAGCTTGCACGTCGAAATCGTGGCTGTGACAAGCATGCCATTAGAAACTCATTCGCTCCTCATCCCTGACCTACTCATAATATCATTTTCCCATATTGTACCCATCTGCCCTTACCATACAAACGAGGTTGTTTAAAATCTTAATCAACATGCCTATAGTCTCAGCTGTAAGAGCTTCATTAAAAAGCAATCATCTCTGCCGACCTCACCGGCCGTCGGCGCTATGATTGCGGTGTTAACTAGGTAGGGTAGTGATAGAGGTGGTTAACTTGTCTTAAAGAAGGGTTAGGTCACAAGAGCTTGATAGTTTAAGTCAATAGTACTGAGGTCAAAGCATTTATTTAAAAATGCGCGTGAAATTATTATTAAAATATTATTTCCCTCATCATCATCGGCCTATAATGTTCCCACTGCAGGGACTCAAGCTTCCTCCATAGGACAGGGATAGGCTATAATCCAAGTTGGCAGATTTCACATGTCTTCGAATTTAATGCAATTACTATTACTGCCTAGTAGCATTTTTTGTTGGCATTTAGTTGGGCCACATACCTCTGGTTAGTTGGCAAATGCATACAATTGGCGGGCAGTTTGCGGGTTGGGCCCAAAACTGATGGCCTACGTGGATTTGCCTACGAAGGCCCAACTTGCGATAGGGCCAACGTGCATTGCCCTACGGAGGCCCGAGGAAAACGTGTTATGGGTAGGCCCAACGACACATAATACATGTAGGCAAGCGGTTGTATGTTTGTTGGTTCTATAGCTGGTTTCATAGCGACGCGTCTCGCCAGCGCCGCGCCGGCCGTACGCGTGTCGCTGAACATCAACTTTATCAGCTTCATGATAAGTTTGGTTTTTGCGATGTTTTGAAAAACCAACCTTATTATTTTTAAAGCCGATAAGGTTCATGTGCAGCGACGTGCGTGCGGCCGGCGCTGGCAAGACGCGTCGCTCTGAAACCAGCCCTATAATAGGCCAACCCAGACGACGACATACAAAAGTCACCCACCAAACAGTCGTCTCTTTTTTGCACTTTGACGTGAGTACATGAGAGGACGTTGTGTCGTCTGCGTTGACCTATTATACTTTGTGTTAATTAACTGAAATTAAATGAAATACAAATTATGATAATTGAATATTTATTTATTGTTATATATTATGTTATTGACAAAATGAAGACAAATTTTACACAATTTGGAGGCTGTAGCTCTGCAGTAAAACGATACACACCGTACCTACTATGATACATTGATAGAGTACCTACCTACTTTTACAAAGTTACACTTTGCAGCTAAGTTGTTGTCAAAGATTCGTTCAAGGATTCTTCTTGTGATAGGACCAGTTTTGTTCCCACCAATGTAGGTTAAGTATGTAGTTTATCTGCAACAAACACAACACAACCCATTATAGTAAAACAACAAATACATGCAATGCCAGTAAGGATAAATTATAGACAATTTTTGTTAGGTTATGTGCGAATTAACTTGAGACCGGGCCGATGATTCAATTTCAATTTATAAAATGTTGTGCAAAATGATGCGTCGTAGTATTTTTTTAGCTAGAGATTTGCACGAGATTTATTAAGAACAAAATAAGATAGTATTTCATAAATAATAGCATCTTAGTCCCAGGTCTCAAGGTAATTCGCACGGGTTCTAAGTAGATAAATACCTACTTATGAAAAACTTACCCGTTTCGTAAGATAAACGTTTTACAGGACATAATGTCCATGTTATCTTAGTTGGAGCCTCGTTACTGCCACAAACATGCAATGCGTCTTCCGTGGCGTCATCCAGTTTTCACGCACCACACCGAGTTCCCCACCGTAACCATCTTCATCGTCAAATTCCACAACTTTAAACATTTTTATCACTGTCTGTCAGGCTAATATTTTATATATATAAATAAAACAAATACTCCGCAGCCGCAAGCGCACCCAGCACCGCACAAATGAAATAACAAACTGCAAAATGGCGGGCGGGCCGGGCGACGAGTGCCGCCGCCCGCCCCCCGCGCACCCCGATACCACCCCGTAGGAGCAGCAAGTAACAGGGCCATTGAAGGGTATCTAAGTTGGACCGATGTTGTTATCATAACTTAAATCCCTACAAAAATCTCCCAACAGTAGGAATAGAAGCAGCAGGCCCGTCGTTAGTTGGCCCAATGTTGTTTTAATAACATAAATCCCTACAAAAATCCCCCAACAGTAAGAATAGTAACGCAGGCCCGTCGTTGGCTCTTCGTAGGGCAAATAGTGCATGTTTAAGACAATGGGCCTATTTTAAGTTTGGGTTGGCGGAATAACTAACCGTCTGCCAATACATTCCCAACTGTTGGCGTATGGAAGCCAACGGCAATTGCTACTAGGGCTATTACTTTCCTACTTGAATCGAATTTTGTTAATAATTTCAGAGGTGTTAATATTCTTGCACTGAAACTTTTTTCTTGTTCTTGTTTAAAGTACCGTATATACTTTCACATGCATTCAGTAGAGTCGTAAGGCTGCTATTATTGAGCTACAAGCTCTTATAATATCTCAATGTCTCTTATAATGTATTGTGTATTGAAAGATATTAATTAAGGTATAAGAAATAAGTCAATATCAAAAATATGTTTTGTTATAAAACTAGGTGGAATCTACTATGAAAGTCCTCGTCGAATCACACACAGAGGTCACATTTTTTCAATTTCTTTTTAAAATCTGGGTCAAGTCAGATGGTAGGTACCCAAATCACACCGAGTTTCCTCCGTGCCACAGAAAGCACGGTAAGGTCACTGCTTTTATTTGTAGATCTTAAATAGTCGTAACAGGTGGTCAATGGCCCGGTAGTCTGATAACCAGTCTTACAAGGGGTATCGTTTTACTCGTATTACCCAGTATTATCTAGGTAGTGGAGGTCAGTTAAGCAGTCGGTCCAAGTTTTGATTTTAGTGTCGAAAAACCATCACATTTGATATTTTTTACTTATTTATAGCATGCCACTGCCACGCGAAGTGCGTTACTTACGCATAGGAAACAAATGACGCTAGCGCGGTTCGCGTATTGCCTGAGGTCGTGTTTGGTACCTTACAGGGTAGTTATAGCGACATGTTCGCCTCCCCGTGCATGTTGTATCTCGATCTTCGGCTGCAGCCTGCACCATTCAACTCAACTCTTGACCTAGAAGCTATGAAATACTGAATACGCCCTTATAAATGGGATAGAAAGTTTTTCAAGATGTTGTAACGTTTTATGAAGAAACTTAGCTATTTCTACGTCAGTTACCGTTTTTTCATAAAGTCATAATTTTTATGGAATAGTATTGGTTAACACACGTGTTTAGGGTTCCGTAACTCAAAAGGAAAAAACGAAATCTCTTATAGGATCACTCGTGTATCTGTCTGTCTGCCCGACCATTATCTCCGAAACAACTGAGCCTAAAATTTTGAAAAAATACAGATATTAGTTCAAGACTTATTGATTACAAATAAACCTATAATAAGAAGTCATGGTACGGAACCCTTCATGTGCAAGTTCGACTTGCACTTGGCCAGTTTTTTTTTTAACAACGTTTTATATTGAAAAATAACTATAACTAACTTTCGTCGAGAAGGGCTCGTAGCCGTCAAGCTACGCCGTAGCTCGTAGGCATCTGATTGTCGTAGCAATTAAACTGACTTGTAACTTCTTGTTCTCAATCTGTCATAGATCAATATTATGATACTATAGCCTGAAATACACATGCTACAAAAAAAGCATGCTTGTTTGCTACTAGGTAATATTGAGTAGCTTATTATCCTTAATATTACGTAAAAAAAAATTTTTGACACTTAGAAAATAAATATTTTATTATATTTTGTCGTAAGTTAATTCTAGGTAGTTAGTATTATATAATCATCAGGTATAATTAATATTTTGCTGAGTAGCCTCCAGCCTGTTAACCTCCACTGACTGTTATCCGAAAATAATAATGCTAGTTCTAACTGTGTCTGTGTTCATTGTGTCACTGCTTTGTTAGCCGACAGTGTCCAGGTCAAGTGTGCACATGCCCTAATATTGTACTCGTAGAAATATTTCAGAAGTCCAATGTAAAATGTCTATTGTTCTAAAACATGCTTTATTTCGTTGGTTATAAAGATCATATTCTTTGATTAAGGAATTGTTTTTAGTTTCTGTGCCTTAGAAAGCACGTTAAGCCGTTAGTCCCAGCCGCGGGTCCCAGCTGTCATTAATTTCAAGATCTTTAACAGTCGTTGGTTACAGTGACCTGCAAAACTGACAACCGGTCCTACCGCGGCCTCGACATAAAGGGGTCATCGACTAAGAAGGAACATGGCTGGTTTTTAGTCAGTAGAAGTCTGAAACTCCCTTTTGCTCTGCCCAAGAGCGGGAGGGGTTATTTGATGATTTTCCATCCGCCAAAAAGAAAAAAAGGGTATCATATTACCCAGTACTAACTGGGTTGTGGCAGTCAGAAAAGCAGCCGCTCCAGTTGACTTACTGGTATTTACCTACATCCAGGAAGACTGGAAGCCAACCCAACATACACGGGAAAAGGCTTGACAGATGATGTTTTTAAAACATACACATTTCCAAGGACGCAACGAACTTACACTTCTGTCCGTCTCCATTCGTTATCACCCTGCCCCATATCTTGGTCGCCATAATGTAATAGCGTTTGCACTGATAACAGTCCCTCAGCCCTCACATGGCACTCACTTGAGGACACTTAGATATCACGTCACGTAGTGTATCGGTGTTAATTACATTGTACTAGAACTTTCTTCGGGAACATTGTGGTAGATTTTTGACAGAATTAGTTGTTCGATTTATTTTCTGAGAGTTTTAGTAATTAAACGACGGCACGGTTGGCGCAGTGGCTAAGCGATTGGACTGCTGCGCTGCGTGTCGCGGGTTTGATCCCCGCACGGAACAAATATTTGTATGACCTGCAGTTGTTTCGGGTCTGTGTATTTGTTTATGTGAGTTTATTTGTTTGTGAACGCACCCACCCCACGATACAGGAGAAATTCCTAGTGTGGGGCAATCATGCATAAAATGGTTATTGCATAAAATGTATTTTTTTTTAAGAAGAATGTTATCATCAAATGACTCCTCCCGCTCGTAGGCAGTGTCAGACTTCTACTACTGACTAAAACCCCCATGTATCTTTGTATTCCTTTGTGTCGAGGCCGCGGTATCTCTTTCAAAAAACCCGCAGCCCCGACGGGCAAGCCATGGGCCTCTAACTTGACTTTACAAGCCAGTTGCAGTCACTTTCAAAAAGTTTTAAATTTCTGCCAGACCGGGCGCATTATAATATGAAAATTAAAATAATGTATCTCTCTCCATCGGTAATTTATTTTCACCTTGTCTTGGCCTTTAGGATTGCCAAAAGTTACTACAGAACTTATTTTTCCATTTGAAAATACCGTGCTTCCCTACAGACTATGATTAATAACTCATCTATATTTTCTCAGACATAATATTCCGTAACATTTTCCTTACCACCTACCCTTTAACCTTAAAAAGAAAGCAACAAGAAGTGTCTCCATCCATTACTGGGACCCCGCGCCTCCCCCCGCACAAATTGAGTTTATGCGTCGATAACGCCCCGATATCCTCGATATATCGCTTGAGGGGAGGCTAGGCGTTAATGGCATATAGAAGTAAGGAGTTCAGAAGCTTCATTTGGTGTAACCGTTACATGGTCAAGCAACTAGCGTGTTGAGAGAGCCACAGCGAAGAAAATAATTGAAAAAGCATTGCACGATCCGCCGTGATTGAAAAGCAGTTTTTTTCCCGTGTCTAAATATGCTTTGTACGCTGAATACCAATATTTTAACTAGAGCGACTGCCTATTTAACCTCCACAACCCAATTATTATTGGGTATTTTTTACCGACTTATAAAAAAAGAAGGAGGTTCTCAATTCGGATGTTTATATATTCTTTTTTATGTTTGTTCGGGCATAACTCCGTCACTTGCAAACCGATTTGAAAAATTCTTTCTTTGTTGGAAAGGGTATTCCTAAATGGTCATGGCCAATGCTCACCTCTACTTAAGCTGATGTAAACATGGTCCGTGTACTAAAAAACTTAAAAAAATAGAAATCTCTTAATAATCTAACTAATAAAGTAATTAAATTGTGTGTGTACTGAACATAAACACTAGTAAATGCTCGCGAAGTGCTACATTGAACCCAAGTGAAATAAACTTCGAAAAACATAACAATCACAATATTGTTCATAAACACGGTTATCAGTGTTAGTGAGCGTATTTTTACCAATGGAAAAATAAGAAGAAAATTGTGGACTGGCATAATCATAATTAATAACTAGAAATCGGTGCATAATTGTTGAAATAAACACAGAAACAACAGGGTGAGTCGGTTGATATTTCAAATCGAGCAAATTTTGTGTCAAACCAAAGACAATACCTCAACTTGCTACTAGGGAGGAGACAAACAAATGTTACTAAAGAACGAATGATTTCATAGACTGACCATAGACAATATAAAAACTCTAGACTGCTCACCAGTGTTGCAACTTATCAGATAAAATTGATATAAGAGATTTCGTTCAGAAACTTGATTCTTGTACTTATTTTGAGACTTGGACACTAGCCCTTTGAGACTGCGATTCATTACACGTAGCAAATAAATATTCGACTAAAGAGAAAAAATGGACAATGTTACTATGCGTAAACAGAGAAGAAGACATTCCGACTGCGAAATTTTGAACGATACTATTTTTAACTCAACACTTCTAGAAATATCAACGCAAAGCGAAAATGCCACACCTATTGTCGATAATTCCATCATTATAGACCTGGAAAAGCAGTTAACCAATACGAACTCAGAACTAGTTGCTGCACATATTGAAATTGAAAATTTAAATATAGAGATTAATACATTAAAACAGAGTCTAAGAGATAAAGAAAAAACTATAGGCCTGTTAAAAAAGATTAGCACCCCTAGCACATTATGTCCCACACCCACGCGAGCACAAACTCGCACACCATTGAGAAGGAAACTTATCACTAGTCAAATAATAACACCCAGAGTTTCTCCACTTCATTCAGCTGCAGTAACATGCAGAGAAGTTTACGAACACATTAAAATTAAATCACAAGGAAAAAATAATATAGGAAAACCTGGACCCTGTGCACCTGTTTACGATGAAGGCAACTCTACCTGCTGCAAAATTGACCTAGCTAAAATAATAACCATTACAAAACCTATAACACCAATGCCAAAACAAGAGATGACCAAGAGAAATATAATTATATTGGCCGACCAGCAAGGACGGTACATCCGAAATATACTTCAAGATCTTGTTGGACCCAAGTACAAAGTTACTTGTTACTCGAAACCGGGTGCCATGCTGGCGGATGTGTTAGATGGTCATGACAAAGCGACAACAAATTTAACGAAAAATGATTATATTGTAGTATTGGCAGGTATTAATGACAATGCATATAGTTTGACAGTTAACTTAAAAACCTGGCTAGAAAAAGTTAGAAATGCAAATGTAATCGTCTCGGAAATACCCTATAACAAGTATCTGAATTTGCGCCAGCTAAATGATAGTTTTAAAGCTGTATGTCGTAATTTTTCAAACTCCATGTACATAGATATGGATTACAGTAGAGAAAAAAATTCTAACAAGAAAACCTGTATTAAGCTTTCTCGTAGTATTCTGAAAGAGATATGTCACATTGAATATAAAGTAAAATTTGATGAATACAACCGAAAACTTAACATTAAAAAAACTTATACTGACCAATGTACTCAGACTGACCTAACAATCTGTGATAATAATGTAAGTTTAGTTAAAGATATAAATGTAATCAATCAGTCCAAAGATTTTAATATTAATAATTTAAAAGAAAATGATTTATTTCGTGTATGACAAACTAATTGTAATGCATCAAAACATAAACGGGTTAATAAACAAAGCAAATCTACTCACTGTACATTTAGACGAGCTCGAGAAAATGGATAAAACTGTCGACATCATTTGTGTAACAGAGCATAATATGAACAAAGAAGATCACATATTTCTCACTATACCAAATTACTCTCTTGCGGCTAGCTATACTCGTAATAACAGAAATGGCGGATCATGTATTATCATAAAAAACGATTTAAAATTTCAAAGAATTAAATATATTGAAGAGTTTAGTATTCCTAATGTGGTAGAATGCTGTGCTATAAAGCTAATTGAACATCCTATTGTTATTGTATGCTTGTATCGCGTTCCAAAATCTCGGAAAAGCGATATAGCCATCTTTCTTGAAACATTGATTAATATTCTTAATAAAGAGCTACGTCACAGAGAATTAAAAATAATAATTAGTGGTGATTTTAACATAGATCTAAAAAAAAGAACCTATTCATCAACTGAATTTGAAAATACTATCCTCAACTATAACTTAAAATTTGGTACCAGAGAATCAACGCGTCTAAGTAGCGATACATGTATCGATAATGTCATCAACAATATTAGAGGTAGCAAGTGCGACATCATCGACTTTGCTCTTTCGGACCATACAGCACAAATTTTATCATGTCCAGTTAAAAAAACCTGCCGAATTAAACAATGGTATACCTTTAGAAGAGATTTTAGTAACAGCAATAAAGAAAAATTTAAGCAGTGCATAGAAAGTCTCACGTTTTCTGACGTATTTGGCGAAAACAATGCAGAAATAGCTTTTAATAAATTTTTTGATTACTTTCAATTATTTTATAGTCTTTGCTTTCCTGTTATAAGAATAAAAAATACACCAACCAAAAGACCTACATGGATCTCAAAGGGCATAGCCAAATGCTGCCGACGGAAAAGAGAATTGTTATGGATGTATCGAAAAACGTCTAATAAAATGGATCATAATAAATTCAAACAATATTCTTCAAGGTTGAAGCGAATAATTAACTTGACTCAAAAATCGCAAAATGACTATAGTATAAAACAATCCAATAATAAAACTAAAACAACTTGGAAGATAATCAACTCCACAAAAGATAATATTCCTAAAGAAGACATTGCACGAATAAATCAAAATGGCAAATCTATAACGGATCCGCAACAAATTGCTGAAGCTTTTAATACCTACTTTGTTAATCTTGTTAAACCTACAAATCCTTCAACATTGAATAATTTGACATCACATCATAATAAAACGCTGACATTGATTGATAATAATTATAATTCCTTATTCATAAGTCCAACAATTCCAAATGACATATTTCAAATCATAAAATCTTTAAAAAATACACACAGTACTGGATACGATAATATATCTACGTCAATTATAAAGTACGTCGCACTATCCATTAGTCCGGTTCTAAGCTACTTGATCAATCTATGTATACAACACGGAAAATTTCCCAGTAAGCTAAAGGTCTCAATAATCAAGCCTTTATTCAAAAAGGGTAAAACGGAGGATATCTCTTGCTACAGGCCAATAGCTTTAATCCCTATTTTTTCCAAAATCATTGAAAAAGTAATCTACAACAGCATATATAACTATTTTGAAAAATATAATCTTTTTGCCAGTGAACAAAACGGATTTCGTAAAAGCAAGACTATCAATATGGCCATCTACGACCTTCTTATTAGGATTTACAAAAATATGAACAATAGGACACCGGTAACAGCTATGTATATGGACATGTCCAAAGCATTCGACCATGTGGATCACAAATTACTGCTCAAAAAACTTTATAAATACGGCATACGGGGTAATGCTCTAGACTTGATAAAATCGTATTTAAGCCAGAGATCACAAGTAACTCAAATAAATAAGCTTTCTTTTGCGACGAAAACTGAAGTGCAGTATTTGTCAAACCCAAGAGATGTCACATATGGCGTGCCGCAAGGAAGTGTTTTGGGTCCCTTGCTTTTCCTCATTTATATAAATGATTTACCAAGAGCCGTGAAAATTCCATTAGTCCTTTTTGCTGATGATAGCACTGCTGTATTTTCTCCGACTGACATCAATACATTTGAAAATGACATAAATAATACTTTGAATGACATTATAAATTGGTTGACATGTAATAATCTCATAATTAATTTAGATAAAACAAAAATAGTAAGTTATTCCCAAAGAAAAACCCCTTTGACATTAAATGTAAATTACGAAATGAAAAAAATAGACGAAACAGATACCATCAAATTCTTAGGACTATGGATTGACAAAAATATGTCATGGAGAACGCAAATTGACACGGTGTGTAAAAAACTAAATAAATTTTCTTACGCTTTATATAGACTATCTAAGATTGTAAATAAAGCAGCAGTACTAACCGCCTATCATGCCTATGTAACGTCTACGCTTAGATATGGACTAATTTATTGGGGAAATGCTACAGACAGGGAACTCGCTTTTAGGGCGCAAAAGAAGTGTCTTAGAGCTATTTGTGGCATACGTGCCCCAGATAGCTGTATGCCATTTTTTAAAAAGCTTAAGATTTTAACCCTTCCTGCCCTCTATATCTATGAGATCGCATTATTTGTAAAAACCAATAGGGAAAAGTTTGGTAACCTGCACTCCCGTCGACATGCCGACAAAGTAGTAAATAACATGCCCTCAAAAACAGCCCTACTATCTAAAAGTTTTTTCGGAATGTCTTCAAGAATTTATAATAAACTTCCTAAGCAATTAAGAGAAATTGAAAACATTAATCTTTTTAAGAAAAAATTAAATGATTTCTTAGTAAATAGACCTTATTATACAATACATGAATTTTTGTCCGACAGATTCGTGACGAGTTGAGTGCCTAACTGTTTTTATGTTTTGATGCAAAATATTATTTTTTCTATATTATTTTTTACTACTACAATTGAAATGTCTCTTTGAATTAATATTATTTAAATTACACAAATTATTTCTAAACTATTGTATGCCTAACATGGTCGAGCAGTGCAACCGCACATAAAAAATAAACACATAACAACCCTGTAACCACTGTCTCACAATAAAGATCTTTGACTTTGACTTTGACTTTATGGTCCCAATTT
The DNA here is from genome assembly GCA_949316265.1 of Diarsia mendica. Classification (NCBI taxonomy): domain Eukaryota; kingdom Metazoa; phylum Arthropoda; class Insecta; order Lepidoptera; family Noctuidae; genus Diarsia; species Diarsia mendica. Next base: position 17,944,853 of record OX438910.1, read on the forward strand.
ATCGAAATCAAACAAGCGGTTTTTTAAAAATCAACAAAACTTAAAAAAAAAACTACATTGTCCACAAAAATGAAATCAAACAAACAAAAGTCACCGACTTCAGAAACTGATTTATTTTTGACTTTTTTGTTTTTTTTTGTAGTCGGTTTTATTTTTTGTTAAAAAGTTTTTATTTTTCAATTTTTTTATACCCCTTGGCAGCTGTCTGACTGTCAAAAGTGTCAAAGATCTTCAAGTGACAACCCTGGATCAACGGCTTAACGTGCATTTCGAGGCACGGAGGAAATTAAAGAAAGAAAGAAAAATATTTATTTTTAATTCAGTATACGTAATGGTTCACCCATCACATACCTACCCAAAGGAAGAAAATCACTACATAATAATATTATAAAACAAAGTCCTCCGCCGCGTCTGTCTGTCTGTCTGTTCGCGATAAACTCAAAAACTGCTGCACCGATTTTCAAGCTGTTTCCACCTATGGATTTTCGACGAAGGCTTTAGTACATGCCCGTCGGGGCCGCGGATTTTTGTACTAGATGACGTGGCCTCGGCGCAAGGGCAAAGAAGGAACATGGGTTCGGTTTTTAGTCAGTAGAAGTCTGACTGAAAAAAGGCTTTAGTACATAATTCAGAAATCCTAACTAATCCTAACTAATATTATAAATGCGAAAGTAACTCTGTCTGTCTGTCTTTCTGTCTGTCTGTCTGTCTTTGCTTCACGCCTAAACTACTGAACCGATTTGTGTGAAATTTGATACAGACATAGTTTGGAACTTGAGAAAGGACATAGGATAGTTTTTTTTTTTTTTTTCGCGAGATAGGGAACTATGTGGGTAAAACCAAAAATCTGCCGGAAGTCACTATTCCACGAGAACGAAGTCGCGGGCAAAAGCTAGTTAATCTATAAAAGAAGCGTTACAAGCCAAGAAAGTACCTTCCATCTTTACCTTTTGTATATCCTTCTTCCTTGTCAGTCACAATCGACTGCCCGTCACCGAGGACTGCGAGTAACGTTCATTACGTACTCGTTAACATTTTGCAGATTATGGTGATGTGATGACCCCTGGTGGCGAATGTTTTTCTTTTGTTTTCGTCGCCTACTATTGCATTATATAACATACTAGGTTAATACAACGGCTTCGTCGGTAATTTTCTCACGGGTGCTATACCGGGATCGAAAAAGATCTTATGTTTAAATCCAGATTATAAACTATCTGTGTGCTAAATTATAATATAATCCAAATTCCTTAAGTAGTTTTTGCGTGAAAAATTAACAAACATCCATCCGTACAGTTTTAAATAGCGTTTTATGAATGGTACTTCTAATTTCAGACTCTTCTTTTGTTGTGGCTTAGAAGCAGACTAGTGAGGGTCTAATAAGGTCCTGGTTTCGATTCCCCAGGCAGGCAAAATGTTGTTAGGTTTGCCATCTGGAATTTCTCAGAAGCAACAAAGGGCTCTGGATTTGTGCCAGGTTGATGCCAATAGGCTCCTGTTACATGGAACTTAAATATAACTGCTGAAATGAGGGGATACTATTAGGCCACTGCCTAATCCTTTGGGAATTACAAGCCTTATATTACGTAAGATTTGAAAAGTATGTCTAACTCATCAATTTACAGTGCAGAATTATTATTCAAAGACATTATTAAGGGAATAGAATTTAGTCAAAATCCTTACATGACTTTAACACAACAAGACAGTAAGATCAAGTATCGTATTAGCCATGACAAAGACAAAACTTTTCCACTCAAAGGAGCACAGAGTACCACAGATATAGATAGACCTAGATACCGCAATGGCACCTACTTCACGTGCCCGCCTTAAGTATTTTATACTTAACGAGGTTACTGTCGCTGCAAACTAATTTTTGTTTAAATCAACAACGTTACTCCTTTACGAGTACTTTAATTTACTTTCCCCGTCGTTTTTGCGTCGGGGATTAAAAGTACAAAAATATCTCAAAACAAATATATTTGTATTTTTGTGTTTACTACTCAAGAACTTCTTCCAGACATTTAAAGAAAAAAAAATACTTAGTCAAAGTATTTTGTTTATTAATAATTCTCTTGCCCCCAAACCAATTAATTTGTGGTCGGCGCAGCATACCTTAACACAGTCCATCCATCATTTCGTTGGTCTTCCTCAACTCTTATACCTGTGTAGTAAATTGTTTAAATAAATAGTGTTTATGATGTCATAGTAACATAAAATGTCACACTTGGTTTTTATACCGATCTTAATACTTGGGTTATTCAGGTATATTTACGTCTGTGGTACAGACATTGGCGTCCTTATCCTGGCAATTTGGGAGCCGTGCTATAAGCCACACTCGATTTGCGAGCCGCACTCGACTGCCAATGTCAATGGATCCCGAGCAGTTAAGAGTTCCCACCATTTAACACGGCACTGAGGTTTCGAATTGAGGGTGATGCTTTTTTTTTGGAATAAAGAGTTTTGGAGATTTTTATTTTGCTTTTTAAGTTATAGCTGGATTATCTTTGGCCAGTATTTGACCCTTCTTATTACCTATACCTTTCTGTGATAAAATCATATTCGGCCTTTTCCTATCTTATATCGATTTCTAGTCTAAATGGATGGAGTTTAATACTAGTATTTTACATAAAGGGACTGCCTATCTGACCTCCTTAACCCAATAAGCATTGGGTAATATGAAATCCCTTAGTTAGACTGTTTGCCAGGCTTTCAGGATACTCACTATCTATAACGACTGCCAAAGATCTTCAAGCGTCAGCCGGGACCAACAACTGTACGTGCTTTCCGAGGCAAGGAGGAAACTCGGTATTATATGGATGGTCCCTTCGCCCATCTACACACAAACCTAGGTAACCAACAATTATTATCTAAAATCCCTTTTTTTTTTTTTTTGGTGGGTGGAAAATCATCGAATGACCCCCCCCCGCTCTTGGGCAGAGCGAAGGGGAGTGTCAGACTTCTACTGACTAAAAACCGAACCCATGTTCCTACTTTGCCCTTGTGCCGAGGCCACGTAATCTAGTACAAAATACCGCGGCCCCGACGGGCAATACCGCGGCCCCGACGGGCTATCTAAAATCCCTTAAGTCAACTTTTCTAATACAAATAAAAAGAATCAATGACGACTCGGAAATCGTAGAAATGAACCACAACACAAGATTTCCCCTCGCAGCAGTATCAACAGAGCCAGTAACCGAATTACATTGTTTTCCTTCAGCTTCCTTCTCTCCAGAATAGCCAGGAGCAATTCGCCGTCTAACAAAATAGCCGGGAGCAATTCGCCGTCTAACACAATTTCAATCGATGTTTCTGCCGCGGTTTGATCTCAGTTGTCGAGTGACGTTTGTTTGTGTCCCAACTTTTGTGGCGGTCCCCACTTTTTGGATGAAATGTTTAGTCTAGAGGGATCTTTGTACTTTGATGCTATTAATCGGATTTTGGAATACGTGTCGGATTGTCAGGATTTATTCTGTTTAGACCCAAGGGTAGTTGACTGACTAAATAAAATATGATTCTGTTTTGTCCGTCAGTTAGATTATCGAAAAATATTGGATACGTGTTTTTGTTTTATTACTTAAGTAATAAAAATTTACGAAAATAAAGCTTGTCAAAGACCATGGAGAGGGGGCTTTTGACGTCATAGTCTGAGAAAAATGGACCAACCTGTGACGTTTCACGACTTTTCGAAGCACTGTATCGTCTTCATTTTTTATTTACGTAAAAAAAAAAAACCGGTGTTCAATTTTTTTTGGAAATCAATCTGACGGACTATTCTATTAGTTTTTTTTTGTCAACTACCCTAAGAGCAATAAAACAATGAAAATTAAATGTTTACATAATAAATACTCTGGGTGTATTTATTATGTAAACGAACCAATTACTTAAAATCATAATTTAACACGAGGCGTGAGTCGAGGAGGAGCAAGTTATTGGCTCTTATAAGTTTAGGGTTTTCTAAATGTTTTTCAACCATTTTAGGGACTGCCTATTTCAATAATATTATGTTTGTGGTTAAATAAGTTTGGCAAATGCTAATCAAGTGATCTTGTTTATACCTATTTTATAAGGTGATTGATTACTTATCTTCTAAATTGCAACCATCATCATCATCATCATCATTTCAGCCAAAAGACGTCCACTGCTGGACATAGGCCTCCCCCAGGTGTCGCCACATTGACCGGTCCCGTGCGTCTCTCATGCAGCGGGTACCCGCAACCTCGACCAGGTCATCGGTCCACCTAGTGGGAGGCCTTCCAACGCAACGTCTTCCGGTTCGCGGTCGCCATTCCAAAATTGCAACCAAGCCCAACAATATTTTGAATTATCAGTGATACCCAAAATCATTACAATACCTTCGGAAAATGGAAGGAATATCGACGTAGCTTGGTACATTTGACCAGAACTAAGCTCATTCGTCCAAACAAATAAAAGAATGACCAACCACTTTCTAACCATCTCCACCTCTTTCCAGATAAAATCCGCAAGAAGTACGCGTCACTGGGCGACGCGGTGGTGTCCGTCCGGCTGGAGCGGTCTGGACGCGGGACCCTGGGGCTCAGCCTGGCCGGGCATAGGGACCGCAGCCGCATGGCCGTGTTCATCTGTGGCCTGCATCCAGCTGGTGCTGCGGCTAAGGCGAGCCCGGCTGTTAAAGTTGGAGATGAGATTTTGGAGGTGAGTTCTTGGTTGTTCTACTTCAAACTAAGCTTATGCAAGTGGCTTCGTGAAGTTTAGGGATACCAAGTATCCTATGTGTTCGTCCAGGTTATAAACTATCTGTGTGTTTCATTCAAATCCGGTCAGTAGTTTTTGCGTGAAAGAGTTAAAACTTTCGCGACAATTACATACTTTTCTAAATCAAAGAGTAAAATAAAAAATGTCTGTTTAAAAAAGCCAAGTCGCGGAACTCAGTTCTTCTGCCGTAAAAAGTCCTGAAATCCAAGTCAGTTAATTTATTTTGGAGGTGAGTTATTGGTTTATTTTTTTATGGGACTAGACCGCCACACTATTCCCAAACCATTGTAATTCCTGTAAGCCAGATTCAACAGCGACCACCAGAAAAACGCCGGGACAATGAAGCTCGACGAAGTACCAGAGAAACGACTTAACTGTCTTGGATCCCACAACGAAATTAACCAGTTAACCAGAAAAGATTAGCGGAGGAGTAGGAAACAAATTATTTCCACTTCTTTGTCCTTGAGTTCTTGGTTATCCAACTTCGACCTAGCTTATATGCAAGTGGCTCTGTGAAGTTCGGCAATTGTCCCACGGGAGCGTATTACCGGGATACAAAGTATTATATGTTTGGCGACTAGCGACATCTATCGCAAGACCTGCGTACTAACAACGATCGACAGAAAATCCTACATCGCGCTATGAACATTATCCGCGACATAAGCCTATATAGGAGTTCCCGACTTACAACTGTTGGGCAGTTAGCCCGCCGGACACAACACTCGTCCGGTCGGAGGATCCTCCCTTTTCTATGGGGATGAGGAGCTTTACACCCTGTTCCTCATCCCCCCCCCCAAATATGTGTTAGTTCAGGGGCCCAATTCTGTAACTTAAAGATAAGCAACATGCCATTGTCACTCTATCGACACACTACAGACATTATTATGCAATAGGGAAAAGAGGTGTCGTTGTTCGATGGCTTCACAATGGCAGTTCGATAGCCAAACACGATAGACACAACTGTCAGATTTCACTTGAAATATATTTACAGACTTCCATAAAGTCCTACTATGGCGTTTCAATGTCACTACAGTGGCAAGTCAATGACCATAAATATTTGTAGAATACCAAATGTCAATGAGTAGTCTATTGAGACACAACCGACACACTATCGACACACTATTGATAAGTTAGCTATTTTACAGAATTGGGCCCCAGGTTATAAACTATGTGTGTGAAAAATTTCATCCAAATCCGGTCAGAGTTTTTGCGTGAAAGAGTAAACATCCGCACATCCTCACAAACTTTCGCGACAATCACATACTTTTCTGGGATTAACTCTTCGGGATTACAGACGTGATTTGATGTTATGTTATAATAATAAAATAATAATAATAATATTCCACAACTATCACACAACGCCATCTAGTCCCAAGCTAAGCAGAGCTTGTGTTATGGGTACTAGACAACTGATAAACATACTTATATATTTCTAAATACATACATATTATAGATAAATTACACCCAGACACAGAACAAATGATCGTGCTCATCACACAAACATTTGTCCTGGGTGGGAATCGAACCCACGACCTCCGGCATAGCAGTTAGGGTCACTAACCACTAGACCAACAGGCCAGTCAGACCAACAGGCCAGGGGTTATGGATGAATGATCAAAAAAAATTCTCTCCTTTATGAAAGGAAATTTACAGATTGTAAGAAGTTTGATGTGCTGGCGTCTGTACCTCTTTCTTGAACTTATCAAATTAACACATACCTTAGCAAAATATTATTTACGAACATGTAGAACTTTTTGCCACATACTCTCTTTCAAACTCTCCAGATACCAAAATGGTTCAAGTTTTACAGTGAATTTCACGAGAGAAAATTACGATGTTCACAGTTCCTTAGAGAACGGAAACGGAAATTCAAGTCACGACAAATACACTATGGTTCTAAAACAATATTGACATAGGTAAATGTTAAGTTTAAAGTATTCACCACACGTACCTGAGATGAACCAGATCAATAGAACTTGTATAATTTGACGCTCAGATTCACAGTACGGCTGTAGAATAACTAAGATTCCAGTAAAGCACTTTCTAGATATTTCTTAAAGAACAATTTATATGATCTTTGGCCTTTGATGACGTATAAATAGGCCAGAGTTAAAATAAAAAGTTTTAAGTGTGTCTTGGAGTTTGTGTGGGCGTTCTGCGGACTAAAGTGCAGGTTTTAAAGGCTTTTTTTTTGGAGGGTTGAAAATCATCAAATGACTCCTCTCACTCTGGGCAAGGCGGTAGGGAGTGTCAGACTTCTACTGACTAAAAACCACTCATGTTCCTTCTTAGCCCTTTGTGCCGAGGCCGCGGTATCTCTTTCGAACAACCCGCAGCCCCGACGGGGAGGTTCAAAGCCTAGTGGTGAGACCGTCTGGCTGCCAATTCATAGATCTTGAGTTCGAACCCTAGACAAGCACAGACCTCCGATTTCTCGGATTCATGTGTGTAATAATAGTCCTCCTGACCGTTTCTCGGTCACAGCGGCCAATCTCAGCGGAGATTAGCCATCGTCGCGGGAAATATTACAGTGCACAAGCGTGTGCGCCGGCACAAGTGCACTCTCTGTTCTCTTTTCTCTCATAGTCCTCAGGGACGGCAATCCGACACGACCGGAGAGAGATCAGGCGCAAAACCAACGGCTTAACGTGCTTTCCGAGGCACGGGGGTATTATACCGTCAACTTCCAAACTCCCCGCTATTACTGGGAAATTTGTAATGAAAAACCCAATAGCACTTTTTTTTTGCTTTTTTTTTATGTCAAAGTCAAAGTCAAAGTCAAAGATTTATTTGCAAATAAATATGGTTACAGAGGTCTTACAGTAGTAGTAGGTACAAGTCGCTTAACATACTCAATCATAACATAATGACATGCAAATTTTTTAATATAATTAAATTGATAGAAATGAATTGATTTGATATAATTGAATTGATAAAATTGAATTTATATAATACAAATTGATAAAATTGAATTCTATTAATTATATCAATATATTCTAATATATTGATATAATTAATAATAATTAATTATTGATTAATATATTGATTTTTAGAATAGTTACAAATTATTGAAATTTAAACTCAAAGAACTCTTTTATATCATAGAATGCATTCTCAACTAACCATCTGTGTAAGGTCCTTCTGAAGCGGACCATTGGAAGTTCTTTAATTTGGTTAGGAATCTTGTTATATATCTTAATACACATAGGATAGCAGCTCCGCTCATAAAGTTCAGTTTTCGTTCCAGAAATAATTAATCTATTAGGGTATCTAGTTTTAAACTTACATTTATCTCCCAGCTTTTCAAACATCTCAGGGTGAGATTTGGTAAATTTACATATTTCTTCAATATAAATGCCTGTCAACGTAAGTATTCCAAGTTTCTTAAATAGTGGTTTACATGATGTAAGTGGGTCCACATTACAAATCGCACGTATACACCTCTTTTGTGCGACGAAAGCCCTTCCGAGATGCACCGAGTTTCCCCACACCAGTATACCATAACGCAATATAGAACCAACATATGCATGATAAGCCTGTAATGTGGCTTGTCTGCTTATTAGGTTAGATATACGCCACAGAACATAAGCAGACTTACTGAGCTTTTCACATATCGTATCAATATGACCAATCCAAGAACACCGCTCGTCTAGAACTATCCCAAGAAAAGTTATACTATCTGATTGTTGTATTGGTTTATCCTGATAAGTAATGTTTAAATCCATTTTTTTCCAGTTTTTGTTACAAAATTGTACATATTTGGTTTTATCTAGGTTAGGTTTAAGATTATTCTTTTCCATCCAAGTTATTACTTTGCTTACGGTACTATTTATTTCTTCATTATAGTTGTCCTTAGTCTTAGGGATAATTACAGAAACATCGTCTGCAAAGAGTATGCAGGGATGATCAGTTGCTTCTGCCAGGTCATTGATATATATCAAAAAAAGTGGGGGGCCTAAAATACTGCCCTGTGGAACGCCAGTGCAATTGTACCCTACTTTGGATTTAAAATTTAGTTCACCGTTTTCGTTTGGTTTATCTACAGTAATTTCTACAAACTGCGATCTGTTTGTAAGGTAACTTTTTAACCATGCATTTGCTTTTCCGCGTATTCCATATTTATCACATTTTTTTAGTAGCAGCTCATGTGATACGAAGTCAAAGGCTTTTGACATGTCAAAAAATAAAACAGTAGTCGGGATTTTCTGGTCAATATTTTTAGTAACTAGGTTAATTAAGTTAAATGCCGCAGTGGTTGTCGATTTCTTTTTTTGAAATCCATGTTGTTCATGTTTTAAGATTTGGAATTTATCGATAAAACTTATTAATCGCATATGCATGACCTTTTCGTAGATTTTCGCTAAAATAGGCAATAGGGCTATCGGTCTATAATTATCAACAAGTTTTTTATTACCTTTTTTATGTATTGGTTTAATAACCGTCGTTTTTAATTTCTCAGGAAACTCTCCCGTGAATAATGATAAGTCTATTAGATGTACCAGTACCGGAGTAATAATAGGGCCTATAAATTTTATTATTTTTGTAGGTATTTGATCAAAGCCTGTTGAATTTGTATCCCTGAGTGATTTTATAACTTTTTGTATTTCGTCATCATTTGTGGGCATCAAAAACATACTAGAATTTATAGGATCAATGTCATAGGTATTAGTGTTAATGTCAAAATCGTTTTTCGTCAAATTTAAATAATAGTCATTTACATAATTTGCAATGTCCGTGGGGTTTGTTAATGGTCCAGTTTCAGTTTCTATCTCCTTAATGCTTGATTCTTGAATTTTATTATTATTGGAATTATATTTTATTAAGTCCCAGGATGCCTTACATTTATTTTTAGCTCTAGATATATAATTTGTATTATGAATTTTCTGTGCTTTTTGTATACATTTTTTGAGTAATTTGTTATAGTTTAAGTATTTTACTTTACTGTCTTTGTCAGATGAGAGGTAGTATTTAAAACGCAAGTTCCTTTTGGTTTTAGTAGATTTTTTAATACCTTTAGAAATCCATTTTGTATATTTCTTCACAAGGTTGATTTTGATCTCAAGTTTAGGGAAGCATAAATCAAAGAAAAGGGCAAGTGTTTCGTGAAAGTGATTAAACGCACTGTTAGCTTCCTGATTTGAAAAACATTCTGCCCATTTTAAACTTGATAAGCAGTTGAAGAACTTTTCTTTATTTTCGGCGCTAAAATCACGCTTATAAATTGTTCGAAAACGTAGAGGTGGAACTTTGTTGTCTACTTGTACGGATATCATCTGAGCTGTTTCGTGGTCCGACAATCCCAGTGGTATAACTTCACATTTTGCATCCTTACAGTTACTTATTATTTGGTCCAGGCATGAATTTCGTCTTGTAGGTTCTTGTATATGTAATATTAAGCCGAAATTATTTACAATCCTAATTAATTCGTTTATGCATTTTTTATTCCTATCGTTTTTTTTGCTCAGAATGTCAATGTTAAAATCACCTACTATCACCAATTGTTTTTTTGATTTATTCCGAAGGTTACACAACATTACTTCTAAATTACGGAGGAAAACAAAGGGGTTTGAGATTGGCGTACGATATAAAGCTATTATAATGATGTTGTATTGTAAGAGTTCAATTCCACAACACTCAAACTCATTTTCAGATGCGTATTTTTTCAACTGTGTTAGTATTTTGTACTCAATGTGATTTAGGCAGAATATACAAACACCGCCTCGTTTTTTATTCTTTCTTGAGTACCAGTCTGCTAATTTATAGTCATTTAAGACAACGCTGCTCTCCTCACCCGCTTTAATAAATGTCTCCGTTAAGCATACTAAATCAATAGTTAACCCCTCACTTAGTAGCGAGTCAATCGCAATTTCAAGAAGTTCTTTTTTACTTCTTAAGCCTGCAATATTTTGATGAAGAAAATTTAATGAATGGCAATAAATTTCATCAATGTAATTTACGTCTTCAACCTTACTTAACTTATTATCATTCAGGCTTTGTAATGGTTGATCACAGAGAGTTTTAGTTGTAGGTAAAGTATTACTAGTATCTACGAAAAAAATGTGTGTATTGTATAGCCGAACAAGCTAATCAACACATGCTTCGGTGAAGGAAAACATCGTGAGGAAACAAACATGCCTGAAAGATGTTTCTCGACGGCATGTAAAGCCAAGTCATCCAAAGTCAAGTAAGACGACAATCCAAAAAGTGCCTTAAGTCGACAGTCTTAGGGCACTTTTGTGCTTGTTCGGCTTGTCGTCTATGCATGTGCCGTTCAAAAGGTTCAAACTCTAACAGTAGGTTCGGCACACCACACGATCATGAATGGCTTAATTGAAATGAATGGGTTTACTTTGACTTTGCGACTTTTAGAGTTCGTGGGCGAGTGGTTTAGGCGTTTGCCTTGAGACCCGGTGGTCGTGGTTTCGATTCCCACGGGAAGCATACTTTGTAAAGTTGTTTCCAATTTGGCTAGGACATTGCAGACTTGAATCATTACTGATTGTCTGACAAAAAGATGATTTTGAGCTTCGGAAGGCACGTATAAGCCGGTGGTCCCTGCTGCCAAATGGCAGTCGTCAAACCATGTCAGAGGCCCTTGAGACGGTTTAGAAAAGTCTAGGGTGTGTGGGGTCGTTAGACCTTACTACCCATACGATAAGAAGAAGAGAGCTTCTGCATTATTATAATCAAAGCCTGTCATTTATTTCTGAATTTTCCAAAAACTTCGACTTGAATTTAATTGAAATTCAGTTTTTCCTATTAAACTTAAACGACTTATTGTAAGATCTAAGTTATCTCCCTATACTTAAGTGATTAGCTGTAACATGAAAATATTGTAAAACCAAATCATTTTAAAAGAGTAACCACGGAGTTTCTTGTGTTGGTTCTTGTGTATAGGAATCAACCAAACCGAACCGTGTAACTTATCTCGATCTTTTTTAAGTGTCTATGTAGGAAATAAAATATTTTGATTTAATAATTTAAATGTTGTGAGGAAGGTTTTGAATATGAATGTGAATAGGTATAAGAGTTAAGAAATACCAAAGAAACAATGGAAGGACTCTGTTAAGAATGATATTTATGGTAAGAAAGGATTTGAGATTTTTTTTTTTTCCTTATCCTAATGTACATCAAAATGATGGACCCTAATCTTATTACAATCTAGCCTTGTATATAGACTAATAAGTAATTTAATTCTAACTTAAACTGTTAAAAATTTTGTTTCACGTACTAAGAATATATATGTGTCCATTGGGACTTTTCTTATTGTCTCTATTATGGCGAATACACTTTTTCTTGTGTTTATTTAGTAAAATTTGTGCTACATTACACATTCACTTACACTAGCACTAAACACTAACTCGAACGGTTTTGTTCTTTTAAGTCTTCTCACTATGTCCGTGTGGTCGAGAAGCTGGATAGCCTCGACGTTCACATGCTGATGAAGTCTCTTGTCGTGAGCTTCTGCTGATTTTGAACTCGACGTTTAGGTCCCGATGGAGGTCATCATTTCGTACGTACCAGGGTGCATTTACAATTTCCCGTAGTACTTTGTTCTGGAATCGTTGAATGATTAATGCATTTGTCTGTTTGGTGCAGCCCCACAGCTGAATACCATATCTCATGAGATGACGAGAAACAGTGAGGTATGGAAGACGAATACATGCTTCACCGACCCCAAATGAATTGGGATAAGGACAAGAGAATGATGGTGTTTAAATATAATACTAGTTCATCACTCATCTCAAACCCTTCAAATATTGAATTAAACTAACGACCGTGTCATAGTGTCACTTGCCTTGTTTTACATACCACGTTGGCTCTCATCCAACTACTCGACCAGACAATTTATCTTTAACATTAAATGTATGACATAAAGGAAGACATCTAGTTTGATGGTTTGGTGATGGGTTGATCGGGAAGGTTGTGTTAAATTGGGGTTAATTGATATAAAGATTAATAGCTTACACTTAAGAAAACTGTGATTTTGAAGACGATGTTCAATGATTACCTTGTCAACTTTGTTCTCAAGCTGCAAAGATTTGCACAATTTTCATGATTTTCTATTCCCGGATCATTATAATCCGTATTTCTAGACAAACGTGTTCTACTTTAGGTTCCATCATCATCTATATATATCTATATAAATAAAAAGAGAAGTCCTGACTGACTGACTGATTGACTGACTCATCAACGCCCAGCCCCAACCCTTGGACCTAGAAAGCTGAAATTTTGCACAGAGGTTCCCTTTATAACGTAGACAAGGAATAAGGAACGATTTTTCGAAATTCAACCCCTAAGGGAGTTAAATAGGGGATGATAGTTTGTATGGAAAATCGTCATTTTCAAGCGGGCGAAGCCGCTGGCAAAAGCTAGTCATACATAATCAGCTTAAATGTTTCCACTGCAGGAACTCAGGGCTCCTCTCTAGGAGAGGGATGGGCTATAATACCTTACCTTACCTTATATTGCCTTACCTATACAGTATTACCTGTAACGTTTCCAACGCTGGGAACACAGGTCTGTCTACCCTGAGTCTATTATGTGAAAAGAATCGGTCATATTCCTCTACATACATGATATCGCATATCTTTGAAAGTTTCCATGATACGCGATTAGGTACTTCAATATGATGATGTCTTCCGCTGGTTTAAGCGTCTCTCCCTATCTTTAATGCTTTTCAGCTTGCAGTAGATTCTTTGCCCCACCGATTCACATCGGATCGCTCACTGCCATAATATTTATACACCAGTTCAATACGATTGCCTCGCATTCCAGGCCGTGTCCAGATGCGATGCTATCTGTTATAATGCCCACAATAGATACTGTTATAGCCCACAGATATCGATAGTTTCGCCTGCTGATAGATAGTTTGATGTGTATCTTCGTCGGTACTGTGAAATACATGTAGGAATAATATGGGATGTAAACAGACCCTCACGAAGTCATAATCCAAGCATTAGGTAAACTAAAACTGTATGGAAATGGCTTTTCTTGTGTAAAAAATAACGGTTTCCGGTAACGCTCAAAATAACGCACACAAAACATTGACTGACAGACTCTTCACAAAGCCATCAACGACGCACACAAACTAAGTAACTGTACGCTTAAAATCTCTTGGGAAACGAAACGTTTTTTTTGGTATGAAATAAATTATGAAACCACCAAAACATTGTGTTGATGGATGCATTGACTAATCTTTGTTATGGAGGTGTATAAAGTTATGTCATTAACATTATGTATTTAAGAGAAACACGTTTGAAAAATTTGGAATTTTGACCACCAAAATCTCCGTAACTACGAGTAGGTCCCAAGAACAAGTGCCTCTCGGCTATCCGCCACCTTAGGAAGACCGTGTCTCACCTTTCTTACGCCCATGAATTAAAGTGACGTATTCAGTATTCTTAGCATTATAATTATCACGCCGGTAATTCCCGAAAGACTACGCAGATATACTACTAATTATACGAGTCCCGTACGGTATATAGAATTACCCTTAAACGATCTAATTGTCTATAGAAATCATGGTTCACCGAAAATTCATGAAACAGAGAGAAGAGGAAGGCCAAAGAAAAAGAAAGAAAGAAAATTGTGTTTATTTGGCAAAAATACCTTAAAAGTTAACAAAAACCAATTCAAAATGATTAAAACTAATAATGCCAAAAGGGCCTTTTTTTTTTTTTTTTTTTTTTTTGGTGGGTGGAAAATCATCGAATAACCCCCCCCGCTCTTGGGCAGAGCGAAGGGGAGTGTCAGACTTCTACTGACTAAAAACCAACCCATGTTCCCTCTTCCTCGCCCTTGTGTCGGAGCCGCGGTAACTTTTCGATATCCGCAGCCCCGACGGGCGTCGGCCCTTGCGGGCCCCTCCTTGCTGACATCTCTTTGAGGCGCGCGTGGAACACGTACGCGCCGCCGACACGGTCTGTTGCCGTCATGACGACGGCCGGACGGCGAGCTAGCCCGTTACTCACCGTCCACAGGCCCGCGTCTACGGTGGCCGGAGGTCATCGCGTGACCCCCGACGCCCGGAGCGCCTTCCGCGGCGGCTGGGACGTTGAGAGGTTCTCTCCCTCTCTCGTTCCGCCACCTCCTTCGCTAGCATCACTGCTTCGCAGAAGGAGGCGACGGCGTCCCATTCCTCCTCGCTCCGGACCATGGCTTGCACCAGGGCCGGACGCGAGAGGTCACCGCCGCCGATCGCCGCTACGAGAACACGGCGGGGCTCCGCCCAAGCAGGGCACACCTCCACAGTGTGCTCCACCGTGTCCTCCGGTCGATCCTCGCAGTGGAAGCATCCGGGCGTTTCCTCCCGCCTGATTCGGTGCAGGTACCTCCCGAAACACCCGTGTCCGGTGAGGACCTGCGTCAGACGGTAGGTGAGGGCGCCGTGGCGCCTCTCCAGCCACTCCTCAAAGAGGGGACTTACCGCCACTATCGTGGCGTGCCCTTGCCAAAAGGGCCTCAGCTCAGCATAATGCCAGATGGCAACACAAAGTGCACCACCTGACGCTGATTTTCAGTTGCTGCCCACGAGTGAAATATATAAAAAAAGTCTTAAATATTTTGCAAAAAATAAAAACCTAGGAATATAAAATGGTGCAACTCTTAATCAAAAAATGGATGGATGGTGTGAGGAATGATATGAAATAGAAAGGAGTAAATGCCACCGTGACGTCTAACAGGGAAGAATGGAAAGAGAGACCGTGTTGCGCCAATCCCAAATAGAATGGGATAAGGGCAGGGAAATGATGATGATGATGATAAAACAACAGAATTTGTCACCAACGCATAACCCCTAAACCTCAGTAAAGAATCAGTGAATCCATCTCACCGAGTGAACAATTAGAAGGCGAATCATGATGGAGTACGCGGCAACACGGCTGTTGATATATTTGCATAAATTAGCGGCTTGTGTGTTGTTTGTGCGGTACTGGCAGCGAGCCAGCGTGTGGTGGGGGCTGAGATGAGCGGAGATGGTAGCGTGGCGGAGGGATAGAATAATTTGAAACTGCTAACAAAGTTTTGCCGTGGGCCTCTGACTTTGTTTTGCATGCCGTCTATAAATATCACTCTTTTGGTGTAATAGTTTTACTGAAATGAGAAATCAGTTCAATATTATTTTATGTTTGAGGTTCCGTTATCACATTTTATCTGAGAACTTAGACAAGTGGAAACGGTATGAAACTGTTTCGTATTTCTGCTATGATTTTCAACCGAATTAACAAATGATTTTTTAAAACATTTCATTTTACATTACATTTCAATCCGATACATTTTGTTTTTTTTTTCATAGTTTTTGTTTAAAGAATGTATTTGTGTAGGTATTGAGTGAGACTTCCTTGTTTGGCCATGTCGTTTAAGATATTGAGCCCCATCTGCCCCATACTACTGAGAATTTGCCATTCTGAGAATTTGGCTTTTTGAGAATTGTCCATTTTAAGAATTTGTCCTTTTGCGACTCTGTTGCCATTTTGAGAATAGGGGATCGGACAAAAAAAAAACTAATTAGTCCGTCAGATAGATTTCCAAAAAATATTGGACACGTATTTTTTCTATTTTCACGTAAACTTAAAATTAAGACGATACAGTGCTTCGAAAACTCGTGTGACGTCATATGATAGTACATTTTGACGACACAAGTGACGTTTCAAGCCCCACTCCAAGATCTTTGACGCGTTTTATCTTCGTCATTTTTTATTGATTTGATAAAACAAAAAACACGTATTCAATATTTTTCGATAATCTAACTTACGGACTAAACAGAATCATATTATTTTGACCCAGTCCGATCCCCTATTTGGCATTTTGCGCCTAAACCCTTTCCTAGACATAATATGAGTATTGTACATAGGATACTCTTTACATTTTTTTTTTATTATCT
Source organism: Diarsia mendica (assembly GCA_949316265.1). Classification (NCBI taxonomy): domain Eukaryota; kingdom Metazoa; phylum Arthropoda; class Insecta; order Lepidoptera; family Noctuidae; genus Diarsia; species Diarsia mendica. The sequence goes on from OX438910.1 coordinate 17,961,468, forward strand.
CTGCTTGTTTGTATGCGTTGTATTTTTTTTTTCTGCTTGTATGTTTTTGTTTCTGCGACAATAAATATGTTTTCTTTCTTTTTTCTACTTTATTATCATCAGTCTAACATGCTCAGTTTAAGATCTTTTGCATCTCTATCAGCCTTCTTCTCAATATAAATTGGCAAAGTTTCTTCCTTGTTGTTATTTTTGTTGTATGAGGAACAGGGTGTAAAGTTCCTCATCCCCCGTTGAAAAGGGAGGATCCTCCGACCGGACGGGTGTTGTGTCCGGTGGGCTAACTGCCCAACAATTTTGTAAGTTGGGATTTTCTATATAGGCTAATGTCGCGGATAATGGTCATAGCGCGATGTAGGAATTTCGCCAATTAGTTCGCAGGTGTTGCGATAGATGTCGCTAGTCGCCACACTCATATTTCCCATGTCAGGCAAAGTGTTATTGGGTTTTTCATCAGGAATTTTTCTGTAGACGCCACAGAACCTGGATTTGAGCCCGATTGTAATACGCAGGCCCCCCATTCCATGGGATTTAACCATAACTGAAATGATGATGATTCACATAATCATCAGCTTTTTCCTCGCCTTGTTGAAATTGCCTTCTAAATTCTCTACATATTTCACATAGATACAATTTACTTAGCTCTAATCCGTAAACTCTTCACCTCCACTTCGCCTCCGCCCCCGCTCCGCTCATCACTTACCCCTTACCCTCCTTCGCAACAAGATGGAAACTATTCCAAAGTAACGCTTGTTGCGATTGAAACATTACCTCGATAGTAACACGCGAACCGAAAGTGTTCCCAACTCGGTCCCAACTCTCGAACCGAAAGTGTTCCAACTCGGTCTCGCTTGTTCAGCTCTGGTTGTCTCGGGTTGTTTCTGAAGAGTTTGAGAGAAAGGTCGTGAGGTCGGGATCAATGACATTGGGTTAGATAAGATACTCCTTCAACTTCAGAAACAAATTTGAATAAGTACAGCGAGCAAAGATCCAGATTTTTTTTCCTACTTCTCCGCTATTCTTTTTTGATTAATTTCGTTGCGGGATTCAAGACAGTTTAATTGTTTCTCTGGGACTTCGTCAAGCTTCATCGTCTTTTCTGGTGATCGCCACTGTTGATTCTGGATTTCAGAAGTTAGGTACAGTGGTTTGGGAACAGTGTGGCGGGCTTGTCCCATAAAAAAAAAACATTAAGCATTTATCTCCATTCTTGCTCAAAACAGGTTGACAAACATTCAGTTTTCCCTCACGATAAGACGCGCGACAGCAATTTCAGCGGTATATTTTTACCACCGCGACTTTCAAATTCAAAGCATTTAGGTATTTCAATTAGACCATTAGGTACTGGCACTTTTGAATGTCAAAAAGAAACAAAAACAGACGAAGTTACAGTCATATTCACAAGGCATAATTTAACTTGAGAGAGCACTATGGTTGCTCATCCCAAAGCGTGAATCTCTTATGGAGAAGACTGGGCAAAAACTCCATGGACACTCTTTTAAATAAAAATATTGGTTCTATATCTTGGTTACATCATTCATGTTGAGTTAGATTATACATCATTTTATTATACTTGAGAACGATGTAGAAAGTTAGGAGCGTCGTTCCATCAGATAGTTCCAATTTGTTGATATAATAGGCCAGACATTACTGAAGGTTCTCCATGGACCTGATTACACGCCTTCATTCACATTGTACGAGACTAAAGGTTCTGAATCGTTTTAACATGTACAATATAAAGGGTTCCCCTGTAAACATCGTTTGCTCAATCTCACGGTTCAGAAGACGAAACACACAGACAATGCGGAAATGTTATCGTAAAGGACTATCAAATAAATAAAATCATCAAATAAATCAAATATTCTAGGGAATTTTGCGAAGTAAATTGTACATTTAAAATGTCACAGGGATATCTTCCGTGATTATCATTTGTTTTGAGTTCCCAATATTTCGACGCTGTTGCAAGCGCCATGATCGCGGGTTAACTATGTAGTTCGTCAAAACTGGAATAGGTTTCACGGCTTGAAGTGTTTAGTCCTACCACCTACTAATATTTTATAGTAAGTATGTATGTATGGATGGATGGATAGATTTTTGTTACTCTTTCACGCAAAAACTACTGAACGGATTTGGATAAAATTTGGTACACAGATAGTTTAAAACCAGGATTAACTCAAAGAATAGTTCTTATCCCGATTTTATCTTCCCGTGGGATAATTTTCGAGTTAAAGCGGACGAAGCCGCTGGCAACAGCTAGTTTATGAATAAATGTACAATTTTGAATAAAGTCTAAGGCTGAAACTACTAAAACATAATTAGATTAGCTGGTGGATGAACATTTATTAGATAATTCTGACAATACCACGCCTAACAATTTGGTAATAGCAATGTTACGTTTTAAGTGTTATTGCTAGAATAGTTCTGAGTAGGCGCTACGTTCATATTGCATGCTTCATCAAAATGATACATTGAACAAATGAACATTGTGATTTGTGAAAGAGACTTCACGACTTGTATCGTTCGTCAAAAATTTAGGTATACTGAGGCAAAGTTAGTAAGTTTGGATGTACCTAAGAGATTACCTATATTTTATATCTTGTTCTTTAACAGGAACAACTAAAATCTGATTTCAAAAACTCTTTTATTGCTGGAACGATTGTTGGGGTTTATAATATTTCTTTAACGTAGAACGCATTCAGAAGTTTTGAATTTCATTCCATATTAGTTTGGATTAGTGATTTTGTTTATTTTCAAAATACGTTAATAGTTTTGCGCCTACAAATATTGTAACAGCAATAACTCCCATGTAAATAATTTTGAAACAACTGACAATCTGCTCTGTGTCAATATTGTAATTTATAATAAATTGTAATGTATTCGAATTTTACTAAAATGTCGTTCTCGTTTGCAATGTAAACTTTCTGCCATGTAAAGCGTATGTAAATGTAATGTATGGGAATCACATTTTATTCGTCACGTGACTTTGACGAGTTGTCACTTAGATGCAATGCTCACGTGGACTAGCGTGAGGAATTATGTGAGTGATACAGCATTGAAATGAGATTGTTACCATCGAGATGTCATCATCATCATCTGCCTAACCTTTGCCAAACTATGTTGGGGTTGGCTTCCGTCTTACCAGATGCAGCTGAATACCAGTATTTACATGCAGCGTCTGCCTATCCGACTTCCACAGCCCAGTTAATACTGGGTAATACGATAAGTTACCTAGGTTAGACTGGTTTTCAGACTTTCAGTTCACTGACTACCTGTAACGACTGCCAAAGAGCTTATATAGCAGGCGGAGCCAACACCTTTTTTTTTTTTTTGGTGGGTGGAAAATCATCGAATGACCCCCCCCCCCGCTCTTGGGCAGAGCAAAAGACTTCTACTGACTAAAAACCGATCCCATGTTCCTTCTTTGCCCTTGCGCCGAGGCCACGTCATCCAGTACAAAAATCCGCGGCCCCGACGGGACGGGGACCAACACCTTAACGTGCTTTCCGAGAAACGGAGGAAACTTACGTAGGTAACTTTTGTAACGGGAGGTCACCTATCCTCACACCAACATAGGCAAGCGCAGCTTAACCTATAGATCGACCCGAGTGGCAGTTATTATTAAGCATATTTCAATTACCCTTTTGTTGCTGGGGGTAAACTGTGATCACTTCAGGGCCTGCAGTCTCTACACTAATAACAGCGCTACGAATGTCGCTGTGTCGTAAAATCGTAAACTTTTTTTAATAGGTTTTCCATCTTATGCTGTTGAAATAAGGTTGAAAATCTATTAAAGAAATTTGACATCGATACGACGTAGAGACATTCGTAGCGCTGTTATTAGTGTAGAGACTGCAGGCCCAGGGCCGGCAGAGATAACGACAAAATCGCTAACTTTCGATTGCTAATTACCAACGAATAAATTCGGTTGCAATAATGATGCTTGCGAGAAACGCATCTTGGATGTAGAGACTTGCTTTACTTGCAAGCATCATCATTGCAACCGAATTTATTCGTTAGTAATTAAGGATTGAAAGTTAGCGATTTTGTCGTTATCTCTGTCGAGACTGCCGGCCCAGGAGGTGTGTAAATGTGTGTTTGACACCCATACTAGAAGAAGAAAATGTATTTGTGTCGACTTCAAGTAGGATGTGACAAGGACAGGGTTTTAATGAAGTATCCATAGTACGTCCATTACCATACTTTCGAGGCCCCAAAATAATACGAAAGAATTTCCTGAGAAAAAACTTTGCGGATAGTTAAATGATCTTAGCGGAAACTTGTGCTCTTGATTGATGACGAGAGAAAGTCGTTGGTACGAGTTACCCTAAAGAGTGTCAAAAATACCTAGGGCTCTTGCGCCGTGAAAATTATATTATACTGTTGCCAGCGGTTTCACCCGCGATAACTCGAAAATTATCCCACGGGAAGATAAAATTGGGATAAAAACTATCCTATGTGTTAATCCAGGTTATAAACTATCTGTGTACCAAATTTTATCCAAATCCGTTCAGTAGTTTTTGCGTGAAGAAGTAACAAACATACACACTCACACACTCACGCACTCACAAACTTTCGCCTCTGTATCATTAGAGTGATTAAAAAAATATTTCCTGAGCCACAAGTTAGAAGTGATGCTTGCTCTCCGATTTATCTATGACAACTGTTTTATGAACTGCTTATGCTGATTCTGAACCTAGTTTTTATTTTAGAGCTTTGGTTCAGACAGCGCAATATGAACCTTTCAGCCACTCCTTATATATCAATGTTCCCACGGCTGGGACACAGCCCTCCACTCTATGAGAGGGAATGGACTAATCCTCCACGGGGGCCCAGTAGGGATTTGTAGGCTGTGTCAAATATCTTTGAATTATTTTTAGTTCTAAATTGACATGCCGGTTTCCTCACGATGTTTTCTCCATCGCCGTTTTGAGACCAGTGGTGCTGAAATAAATTACACAGAGTAATGAGCACTACCAACCCGCACTGGGTCCGCGTTGTGGACAACAGCCCATCCCACTCCTAGAAAGGAGGCCTGAGTCCCTGTAGTGGGAACATTATAGGCTGATGATGAATGCGCCTGCCTAGGTTCGAACCAAGTACTTACTGCTCGTATGTCGTGACGTGATATCATGCTGATCATCCCTTTGTTTCAGGTCAACGGTATCGTGCTCCACGGGAGGTGTCATCTCAACGCCTCCGCCATCATCAAGGGACTGGTCGGACCTGTCTTCAAGATCATTTTGCTGAGGTAAGGATTCAAATGCTATAACTTGTCCTTTAGCTCTAAAGAGTTTGTCAAAGATACTTTTAGCACGACGACCAATCAAACAAATAAGCTGGTTTTTAGGGTTCCGTAGCCGAAGAGCAAAAAACGGAACCCTTATAGATTCGTCATGTCTGTCTGTCATCCGTAGGTATGTCACAGACACTTTATTCCTACACAATTGAGACTTGGTAGGTAGATGTATTCTGTGAATCGCTTTACGAAATTTATACAAAAATAAAAAAATAAAACAAAGAATATGGGTCTCCCTTAAATACATGGAACTCAAACAAAAAAAAAACTTTTTTCATCAAACCTATTCGTGTAGGGTGTCTAAAGACAAAGGGGAGTTTTAAAAATGCTATTGTCTTTACTACTACTATACTCCTTTTGCCTCGTTCACATTCATACATCTGGTCATACACGCACGCCGGTTGTGAGTACTACGCAGTACGCACCTGTCCTTTCTGAAAAACGTCAATAAGATTAGTGTGTCTTTCTAGGGCGTCCCCTCCCGGCGCGGCGTTGCCACTCACATCTGCCTATAATACTTTAACTATAATGTTCTTTATTTTTATCTTGTATAGTTCACTAATTTATTTTTAGCCCTATTAACACAATGTAAATGTGTTATTTTTGGAGGAGTAAATTATTTATGTATGCTCAAATCGACCCAAAGGTGTCATTGAGTATATTTTTAGGTTTCATTCATAGACATGACAATAGAAACCATTACGGGTAATAGGCACCAATATAGATATCGTGGAAAACGAGTCAATGGTGCCTATTTATAGATCAAAGAAGCAACTATTTACGAAAAGAAATGAATGACAATGCTTTCAGAATCGATACCTTTTTTTTTTTTTTTGGTGGGTGGAAAATCATCAACAGACCCCCCCACCCCCCCCGCTCTTGGGCAGAGCGAAGGGGAGTGTCAGACTTCTACTGACTAAAAACCGAACCCATGTTCCTTCTTTGCCCTTGTGCCGAGGCCACGTCATCTCATACTAAAATCCGCAGCCCCGACGGAATCTGGGCTATATTCTTGTAAACATAAGGGCAGACGTCAGTACATCAAGCTACAATAATCTGTCAAATTTCAGGGACAGGTACTTGACTGACTTAAAAAAATATGATTCTGTTTAGTCCGTCTGTTAGATTATCGAAAAATATTGGATACGTTTTTTTTGTTTTATCAAATTAATAAAAATGTACGAAAATAAAACGTGTCAAAGATCGTGAGTGGAGGCTGGTGATGTCACTTTCTGGTAAAAAATGTACCAAACTGTGACGTCACGCGACTTTTCGAAGCACTGTATCGTCTCCATTTATTGTTAAAAAATACGTGTCCAATATTCTTTGGAAATCTATCTGACGGACTAATTAGATTATTTATTGCCTAATTTTAATTTAATTACCTATGTACCTAGATGAGAATCCGCAACCGTTCTCCTAAGACCAATTCGCCACTGGACTGTTCGTCGACAAACCTATTCATTTATTTCCGTTTCGCTAGCAGAATCTTTCTGATGATGGGATGAAATTGATGCTATCGCCAGTTAAACCCATATGAGCCGAGCCAAAGAGATACCTATCATCATCAGCCTATAAATGTTCTCACAGTTGGGACACAGGTCTATGAGCGGGAATGGGCTATACCCAGCAATAATGTTTTAGCTCTTGCCCAAAAACCTGGCTTGTACACGGGTTTGCGGGGACCTCTTTTATACTACTCTTTTAACAATACAAGAGAGCATAAACTTCACTTTGTACATATTTGAGAGTAGCAGCTCTCACAAGAAACGATGACGAAAAATATCGTGAGCGACATGTACTTGAATAAAAATAAATCGATGATAATATGTTGAGACAGCCACACATTTACACCGAGCCCGTGTGGTGGATTACGGCCCACGCCCGTATAGAGGATCTGATACTATTCAGGGCAGAGACATCTTTACATAGTTTAAAATACGCTTTCGCTGTTTGTACGCTTAGATCTTTTAAAGTACACAGCGGATTTTAATGCAGTTTTCAGCTATTCATAGATAAAGTGATTCAGGAGAAAGGTTTATATCTATATTGCACCCGTGTGAAACCGGTTCGGATCGCTACTGCTACATACTTAAACTCACGCCTTTTCAAATAAAATACATTTTGTTTTATTTGAAGGAAAATGGTAGACTTATAATGCAGAACGGTAACTGCCTGTTTGAAGAAACTACTGCCGTCGTGCTGCGTCAAGCCTGCCCCCGTAGAGTGCGGTAGGGACAATTGTAGCTCAAACCGATTATGTATTTTCTATAATAAGGTGCTGAAAAAATAAAGAAAAAGGGGAAACATTTGTTTTGAGAATTGAAGCCCCTATTCTCTTTTAAATGCTTCGGAACGTTAGACTGATGTGGAGACAGCCTAATATGCACATTAATACTAAAACAATATTTAACGTAGCACCAGACTGTGAAATGTAATGTAGATGTAAAAGTGCTGTCTAAATAGACTGTGAAGAATTGCGTGTTTCATATTTGATTTAGAATCTCAACATATAACACAACAGACAGACTCTTAAGTGGAAAGTGGAAGTTTTAAATGATTTATGTGAGGATAAACATGTCTTAACTTTATTAATATCGTTGAAAATTGAACTATCATTGCCCGTCTATCTATCTATCTATCTTCTATATAAATAAAAAGAGAAGTCCTGACTGACTGACTCATCAACGCCCAGCCCAAACCCTTGGACCTAGAAATCTGAAATTTTGCACAGAGGTTCCCTTTATAATGTAGACAAGGATTATGGAAGGATTTATCAAAATTCAACCCCTAAGGTAGTTAAATAGGGGATGAAAATTTATATGGAAAATCGTCAATTTCACGCGGGCGAAGCCGCTGGCAAAAGCTAATAGAATATAATATAGGGATTTATCTGAGTAGTTTTCCTCGGGTGGGTATGACCAAATAAATTTTGCTACCGGTGCTTGTCTAGTGTTGTGCGTGTGACCGTCGGACTATCAAGTCATCGGTCTTGAGTTCGTGGTTCGAAGTTCGAAACTTCAGACCCAAGACACGCAACTCAGATATTTTGAATTCATGTAGGGTATTGTATTTACTTGCTTCAGTGTAAGAAAACATTGTGAAGAAACCAGCATTTCTGAGAGATATATCTCGATGCCTTGGTAAGTCAAATCAGAGGCACATTTGCGGTTTAAAAACTCTGACACTAGGTTTGGCAGTAACCACATGATAAAGAAATATCATGATGGGTAGCTGCGTACAAAGATCGATTCCTGATCAGAAAAGCAATGGTGATATGTACTACAAAATAGATATAATATACTATACTGCGGGAGTAAAGGGCACATTAAACTGACAAAGGATGCCCTAACCACCCTTTACACAGAGATAACTTGACTGGAAGTGATCTCCAAATTGTAAGTGAAAGAGACAGATTTTGATATATTTTTCATACACACATTCATCGAAGCCATGGATGCCTAAGTCCAGCAGTAGACGTCTTTCGACTGAAATGATTATGATTCATGGAAGAGATCGTGGCTAAATACTAACAGTCGGTTTGGCCGATACTCCGCTTGGTCTGCGGATGAGTTACGAGCCATTATGCCTCGGAAAGCACGATATGCTGATGTTATCAGCTGTCATTTGTGTGGCCCGAGCTGCACCGACCCCAAATGAATAGGGATGTTTACTGACAAAAAAAATATGATTCTAATTAGTCCGTCTGTTAGATTATCGAAAAATATTGGATACGTATTTTTTGTTTTATCAAATCAATAAAAATTGACAATGATAAAACGCGTCAACGATCTGTGGGAGGTTGTGACGTCACTGCTCGCTAAGAAATGTCATACTAATGTCTTAGAATATGACGTCACACGAGTTTCCAAAGCACTGCATCGTCTTCATTGTTTGTTTACGTGAAAAAAGAAAAAATACGTGTCCAATATTTTTTGGAAATCTATCTGACGGACTAATTAGATTTTTTTTGTTAACATCCCTATTGGGATAAGGGCAAGATAATGATGACGAGATAGAAACTATATATAGAACGGCCACCTACTTCGATCATCATTACTCCTTACCTACCTACCTAATTATATATTCTTTGCCTTGTTGTCGCCGTAGACGAGCTCGTGGCTTAATAAGAACTGCCACTCGGGTCGATCTTTAGGTAAAGCTGTGCTTGCCTAGGTCGGTCTGTGGATGGGTGACCGCCCGACATACCGAGTTTCCTCCGTGCCTCGGAAAGCACGTTAAGCTGTTGGTCCCGGCTGCCATATATAATTATAGATCTTTGGCAGTCGTTACAGGTAGTTAGTGACCTGAAATTCTGATATCCAGTCTTACCAAAGGGTATCGTATTACCTAGTATTAACTGGGTTGTGGGGGTCAGATAGGCAGTCGCTCCATGTAAAATACTGGTATTCTGCTGCATCCGGTTAGACTGGAAGCCGACCCCAATACCTAGTTGGGAAAAGTCTAGGCAGATGATGATGTCGTCGTTCAAACACCCAGACCGAATAATCAATTTACAGATTCTAAAATGTGCTGTTTTGTAAAGTGATTCGTTACTAAAACGGTCTTTAGCCATGCTGTTCACTTATCGAATGTTGGTAGGATAAAGTTTTGTTGACTCATAAAGTTTCTAATGATCAAATTACAATTTCAAATTAATTCTGTATTCTTATACAATATCGTGTGAGTTCTGCTCACACTGTGAGTCACAGGAAATACTCGATTGTTTTATGCGGAGATGGAGACCACGTTTGATGTCTGTTCGGAATTACACATAATTTTATTTAATAATTACACACATACTTTTCACATAATTTTATCCACCCAGGACAAATGTTTGTGTGATGAGCACGATCATTTGTTCTGTGTCTGGGTGTAATTTATCTATATATTTAGAAATATATAAGTATGTTTATCAGTTGTCTAGTACCCATAACACAAGCTCTGCTTAGCTTGGGACTAGATGGCGTTGTGTGATAGTTGTGGAATATTATATTATATTATATTATATTATTTATTATACTGTATTTCCCTCTTTGCCAATCCTTCTTGCTTCTTGGGTCGAACTTTAGGCTAAGCTGCGTTTGCCTAAGTTAGTCCGTAGATGGGTTACCACCAGTTACATATCGAGTTTTCCCCATGCCACGGAAAGAAGGCTCCTCGCTGTCATATTATATAGAACTTTGGCAGTCGTAACATGTAGTCAGTGTCCTGAAAGTGTGACAAACAGCTGTTTTACCAAATAGTTTTGTATTACCCAGTATTATTTGGGTTGTGGCGGTCAGATAGGTAGTCGCTCTGTGTAAAATACTGGTATTCAGCTGCATCCGGTTAGACTGGCAGCCGACAAGGCTAAGCAGATGATGATTTGATTTTCCGTCTTTTCTTTTCCTTCTTGCTAACGTCTGCCACTTCTAGTACTATACAATGCGTGTTCTCAAAGCGATTCATATTTATTATCCGGTCGCCCCAATTCGAGCCATCTCGAGACTTTAACTGTTGTCACTTGATGGCTCTATTTATCTTCATCCCTCTTACGCATTAGAGGGACTGCAGACGTGTGAGGTTGGGGTCAAATCAAAGACGATTTGTGACAATCTAGGGTCACTTTATGTGTGTAGTGGGGCGGCAAACAGGGTGATAGAAATAATTTTCAATATGTTGGGAAGCGAGGAGCTCGTGGCTTAATAAGAACTGCCACTCGGGTCGATCTTTAGGTAAAGCTGTGCTTGCCTAGGTCGGTCTGTGGATGGGTGACCGCCCGACATACCGAGTTTCCTCCGTGCCTCGGAAAGCACGTTAAGCTGTTGGTCCCGGCTGCCATATATATAGATCTTTGGCAGTCGTTACAGGCAGTCAGTGACCTGAAATTCTGACATCCAGTCATACCAAAGGGTATCGTATTACCTAGTATTAACTGGGTTGTGGGGGTCAGATAGGCAGTCACTCTATGTAAAATACTGGTATTCAGCTGCATCCGGTTAGACTGGAAGCCGACCCCAATATAGTTGGGAAAAGGCTAGGCAGATGATGATGTTGGGAAGCGTTTTTAATGGCTAGCAGTTTCGTTTCAAGAGCTTAGGTTATGAAATAAACTATAGCACCCATCTCACGACCGTAAACTGGTTAGTCGAGGTTGGAAAGCGACGTGGATATTGGTATATATATGTATTCTAGACTACTTTATAGATGACATTGAAAATTCTCAAAAATTCTCAATTCTCAAAAATTCTCAATTCGCAAATAAACATCACTTATAGTGCCTAAACTGTTGGCAGAATTTTAATGCATCCCATGGTGGACATCTTTTTTTTTTTGGGGTTAGGTATCATCAGAGGACTCCTCCCGCTCTGGGCAGAGCGGTAGGGAATGTCAGACTACTACGGACTAAAAACCACCCATGTTCCTGCCTAGCCCTTTGTGCCGAGGCCGCGGTATCTCTTTCGAACAACCCGCAGCCCCGACGGAATGGTGGACCTCTGACTTGGCTTTGTGATAAATTTTACAAAACGCACAAAAATCAGAGGCGTGTCTTGGGTTCCAACTCGATACCTATGACTTGGCAGTCTGACCGTCACACCACAATCATCATCAGTCTATAATGTTCCCACTGCTGGGACTCAGGCCCCTCTCTAGGAGAGGGATGGGCTTTATTCCACCACGCGGGCCCAGTGCGGGTTGGTAGATGTCACTGAATGTCACATGTCTTCGAATTTTTTGGTTCTAAGACATCGACAGTTTGTATGTTTTCCTTCACCGCTTTGAAAGCAGTGGTGATGAAATAAATTACACAAAGTAATGCGCCTGCCTGGGTTTGAATTCACGACTTACTGTTCGTAAGTCGGGGCCACCACCAATGGGCCACCCTTCTCTGCACGCCACTTTAGATATTTCTCTATGCAGTTTTCGCTTTGTAGTTTCTACCCACATCTAAAAATTACCAGTATCCAAATAAAATCAATTTCGCCATTCGCTTCCCAGTAAAGAAAACATTCTACAATATTCCTACGAACTGTTTTCATTCAATTCTTCAAACTGTAGAAGCACTACCGCTCATTTCTCCTAACTCTTGTATCCAATTGAATTTACAACCCACACGGATTTCAATGAATCAGCTCTGAGCCAGCTGAAACCATATGGCGGCGGTTATTAAATATATAAATCAATGGAAAGTAAAAACACCTATCGGAGTTTAAAATAATTATATGAGTAGACGCAGGTATTCTGACCTCGCCACAACCTACACGTTTTGGCGACACGCGTTTTACCATAATGTCTGGGAAGATCATCATCTGTGCGTCTATGTTGGTCGGGTTTCAGTTTAACCGGATGCAGCTGAATACCAGTATTTTATATGGAGCGACTGCCTATCTGACCTCCACAACTAAGTGCTGGGTGATACTATAACCCTTGGTAAGACTGGCTGTCAGATTTTCGGACCACTGACTGACTGACTCAAAGATCTACTAATGACAACCGACTCTAATAACTTATTTTATTTATATTTAATTTATTTATTTGTCAGAGAACAATGATCCATAATGGTTAGTAACAATTGAAACTTATAAACTATGTTACATAACGTGCTTTCTGAGCCACGGAGGAAGCTGGCATTCGGCAAACAACGACGGTGAAGACAACAAAATGAAACAAGTTGATTAAAGTTTAAGGTTATGATGAACCCCGTCGGGGCTGGGGGTTGTTCACAAAGATACCGCGGCCTCGACATAAAGGGCTAAGAGGGAACTTGGGTAGTTTTTAGTCAGTAGAAGTTTGACACTCCCTTTTGCTCTTCACAAGAGCGTTATGGGTTATTTGATATTTTTCCACCCGCCCAAAAAAAAAAAAGTGTCATATATGGCGCCGTGGTACTTTTTGTAGTACCCATGCCACGACACATAGGTATCAAGTGACCCGCACGCGTATCGCCCTAGGCCGTGAACGGGACATAACATCGAGTTGAGGCGACGAATAACTCATAATATTTGGTGCATTCACCTTTGCCTTAAGATCGTTGGCCCCGATTTAATGAGCAAAAAACGCTGTGTAGCTGATAATGGTGCTGTCTGGATTTTTGCTGGGTTTTACTTACCGATGCCGATGAGCGGATAACAAATGAATCGGTATTTGATAAACAGAGACGTTAGCTTCGTTTAGAGAGAGGGATGAAAGGATGATTTCATACAGTAGTTTTTGGGACATTTAATATCTTTTTTATTCCATAATCTAAGTACTGTTTATTTTTAATTTTAATACTAAGAGTGAGGGAGGAGAGAAGGAGTGGAGGGAGGCCTTTGCCCTGGAGTGGGACAGAGCAGGCTAGAAAAAAAAATACTAAGAACATAATAATATACACCCTGTTAATCTTCATCATCAGATTGGTTGTCAGACTCTCAGGCCACTGACTCTACCTGTAACGACTGTCAATGACATAAAAAAGACAGCCATTTTATTTTAAGTAAATAAAATATCACTATCACTAACTTATTATTATAAAACAAAATCCTCCGCCGCGTCTGTCTGTCAAAAACTTTGTGCGGGTTCGCGACCGAGTGAACAAGTGATACGCAAAGAAGTTATAAAGATAAAGTTTATTAAAATATTAAGTAACTAAAACTAGCAGTTACACGTGATATGAAAAGGTAAAATTAGATAAAATTAGAAATGTTACAAATAGACAAACAAGATCACCGCGAGCTTCGGCGAGTAAAAATGATCGGGGTCAGAAAAGGACCTCGCTCGATCGTGGTTGAAAACAGACTGCCTGCCTCGTCCAAAGCTCGGAACATCCTTCCCACATCTGGAGTTTTCTAAACAAAGGATGCGGGCAAAACGATTGTTACGTAGAAGCAGGGCTTGTTAACGTTACCAAATTCACGATAAAAGTATCGGTAAGTAACGATATTTTCATAATGTTAATTTATTAACGTTATCACTGGTATCGGTAATTTGGTATCGGATCAGTTTATTAATGTTCCCTGGTAACGGTAAAAGTATCGATACTTTTACCGTTACAGTCACTTACCTTCCATTTCGGTTAACCCACGTAGGTAATTTTATATACTAAATGAACAGATAAACCGTTTGCGTTCGGTTTTGGGTGGCGACTAAACTCACAGCAAGTGGAAACAGAAAAAAAGCTATTATGACGACATAAATGCGTCGTAAGAAAGAGATGAAAGAAAAATACCGTTACTTATAGGGTTAATTTGGTATCGGTATCAAGTATCGTTACCTGATAACACTATCATTTAACGGTAAATCATTGATAACGTTAAGTCAAATTACCGGTAAAAGTCCACCCAACTATCGATACCAGACTTAACGTTACCTATGAAATTAACGTTACCTTCGGATGAAGGAGGTAACGATACCTAATTTTTAACGGTATTCAAAGCCCTGCGTAGAAGTATAATAAAACACAGGAAATATAAATACAAATGGGTACAATAAACGATAACTAAAAATAACCGAACAATGAACCTTAAATAAAGATAAAGAATCCTAAAAGACAATGGTACCTATAACTATAAAGAATTATAGAATACAATAGTACCCATTACTTAAATTGCTTTGCAGATGTTGCAACGTGGGAAAACACAAAATTAAAATAATTACAATAGAAAAATATTACATTCTTAATGACTATGCAAGGGATGAGTACGTGAGACACAGTCGCCACAACTTTTTAACAAAAAATAAAACCGCCTTCAAAAAAAAACACACGAAAATGTGAAAAATATACTTTAGAAGAAAAATCAGCTTCTGAAGTCGGTGACTTTTGGCGGTTTTATTTTTTGTTAAAAAGTTTTTATTTTTCACTTTTTCGTGTGTTTTTTTTTGAAGGCGGTTTTATTTTTTGTTAAAAAGTTGTGGCGACTGTGTCTCACGTACTCATCCCTTGCATAGTCATTAAGAATGTAATATTTTTCTATTGTAATTATTTTAATTTTGTGTTTTCCCACGTTGCAACATCTGCAAAGCAATTTAAGTAATGGGTACTATTGTATTCTATAATTCTTTATAGTTATAGGTACCATTGTCTTTTAGGATTCTTTATCTTTATTTAAGGTTCATTGTTCGGTTATTTTTAGTTATCGTTTATTGTACCCATTTGTATTTATATTTCCTGTGTTTTATTATACTTCTACGCAGGGCTTTGAATACCGTTAAAAATTAGGTATCGTTACCTCCTTCATCCGAAGGTAACGTTAATTTCATAGGTAACGTTAAGTCTGGTATCGATAGTTGGGTGGACTGTTACCGGTAATTTGACTTAACGTTATCAATGATTTACCGTTAAATGATAGTGTTATCAGGTAACGATACTTGATACCGATACCAAATTAACCCTATAAGTAACGGTATTTTTCTTTCATCTCTTTCTTACGACGCATTTATGTCGTCATAATAGCTTTTTTTTCTGTTTCCACTTGCTGTGAGTTTAGTCGCCACCCAAAACCGAACGCAAACGGTTTATCTGTTCATTTAGTATATAAAATTACCTACGTGGGTTAACCGAAATGGAAGGTAAGTGACTGTAACGGTAAAAGTATCGATACTTTTACCGTTACCAGGGAACATTAATAAACTGATCCGATACCAAATTACCGATACCAGTGATAACGTTAATAAATTAACATTATGGTAATGGTACCTATAACTATAAAGAATTATAGAATACAATAGTACCCATTACTTAAATTGCTTTGCAGATGTTGCAACGTGGGAAAACACAAAATTAAAATAATTACAATAGAAAAATATTACATTCTTAATGACTATGCAAGGGATGAGTACGTGAGACACAGTCGCCACAACTTTTTAACAAAAAATAAAACCGCCTTCAAAAAAAAACACACGAAAAAGTGAAAAATATACTTTAGAAGAAAAATCAGCTTCTGAAGTCGGTGACTTTTGGCGGTTTTATTTTTTGTTAAAAAGTTTTTATTTTTCACTTTTTAGTGGTTCATAATTATGTAAGTTCACATGTTCATGAGTCATAATGTGGACAATGTAGTTTCTTTTTTTGAATTTTGTTGATTTTTCAAAAACCGCTTGTCCGATTTCAATAAACAAATATGGGACCATTTCGGAAGTATACCCTTTCCAACAAAAAAAGAATTTTTTCAAATCGGTTAGCAAGTGACGGAGTTATGCCCGAACAAACATAAAAAAAATACAAACATCCGAATTGAGAACCTCCTTCTTTTTTTAGAAGTCGGTTAAAAACTCACACAGGACAACACAATTTGATAAAAGAAAAACAATTACCCAAAAAACATATTAACAGTTAACCTTAGAACATAATAAATTAAACCAAACTTACTACTACGAGTACTACTGCTTATAATCTTATCTTATCTAACGCAACTAATGTGTTTTCTTCCATTTCAGGCGGAAGACTGCGTTAGAAGACGTCGCTGTCAAACCACTAACTCCTGCGCAATTCCCTGTCGCTTTAGAAGAAGAGGTAAGTCCTTTTTATACCAACTTAGGTGCTGTTGTAAATTGTTTGAACATGGATCAGTGAAATTGCGACTTGCAAGCAAAAAGATAAGGGCACAAGAACAGCCAGCCAACAGTCGCGTTTGCAATCACTTGAAAATTCTTGCCCCTTTAGCCGAAATCAGGTCATTCACACATAAGTCACTATCCTGGCGCAATAAGCTGAGCCTGCAGAAAAGCTTCCAGTGGGTCACCAGCTTCCATATCTCACCGAAGGCTCTAAAGCTACTTCAAAGCCCGGGCTGCTGCAGCGGATAACTTGTTCCGGTGGGGGGATTCCGATATATCTGAGTGCGACTACGGTGTCTCTTCCCAAACCATGGACCACCTCTTATGCACTTTAAGAAACCTTTCCGAAGCCATTACTAGCGCTGTCGATGTGGCTGAGTTCTTTTCGAACCAAATTTATTTTAATTGAATAGTTATGGGTTTCATCGACTCTAAGAAGAAGACATATGTGCCCTATGTAAGACTAAACTCTACACAACTATTTGTCATACAGAAACCTGCTATGTCCTTACAGGTGACAATATAACATCTAACAACACACTACGACAATTATTTATTTAGAAACTCACAAATAATGGTATGCGGTAAACATCAGATATTGTTATGTGTTAGTAAAATACATGATTTTCCTGTAGTTGTCAGCTGATGGACACTCAATGTGCAAGTAATGTAGGTACGGTAATTACCTACATGCAACGCACTGAGATTCTTCTGGATTCTATGTACATAATATTTACCTGAGTAATTAATGGGATATATCATCACGCATGTATTTTGAGAAGGAATAGGTAGAGATGTATACAAACCTTTCAGCCACTTTCGTACGCATTCGGATTATTGTCGGCAGTTTTCAGGTGTAAAGTTAATTACAGTAACAAGATTTCTAAATCAGGGAATCGATTCCAGGTTCCTTTATTCAGCGTTAACGTTTGCGATTGCCAGATCAAGAAGCCAGTCCATAACAAATACGACAAATAACTTAGTGGTGTGACTGATCGGACTGCCAAATTATAAGTCTCAAGTTCGCATCCAAGACAAACCTCTGATTTTTCACTGATTGTATAATTATCACTTTTTTTTTTATTTTATTGTTTATTAATTAGAGATTAAAACAAAATGTAAACACAAAAACATCACAAAAACCTCAATAGGTTTGTCCGGATGTTGACTTGGTTCAGCGATAGATTACTTCGTGAGGAAACCAGCTATTAGACTGAGATATTTCTCGATGGCATGTAAAGCCAAGTCAGAGGCTGGCAGCGCCATAGAAACTCTGACACCAGGTTAGGAATTAACCACATGAGAAAAAAAACCGGCCAAGAGCGTGTCGGGCCACGCTCAGTGTAGGGTTCCGTAGTTTCCCGTCCGTCACAATAAGTGTCCATTATGCAAAAGGGCAATGGAGAGGGCTATGCTCGGAGTTTCCTTGCGTGATCGAATCAGAAATGGGGACATCCGCTTGAGAACCAAGGTTAACGACGTAGCCCGAAGAATCGCCAGACTTAAGTGGCAATGGGCAGGGCACATTGCTCGCAGAACGGATGGCCGATGGGGCCGAAAAGTTCTGGAATGGCGACCGCGAACCGGAAGACGTTGCGTTGGAAGGCATCCCACTAGGTGGACCGATGACCTGGTCAAGGTTGCGGGAACCCGCTGGATGAGAGACGGATGGGACCGGTCAATGTGGCGACGCCTGGGGGAGGCCTATGTCCAGCAGTGGACGTCTTTTGGCTGAAATGAATGATGCAAAAGGATTTTATTTTTACTTTTGGAGCGATTATTTCCGAAATTATTGACATTATCAAAAAATAATTTTAGTAAACCCCTATTCATTTTTAAATAACATGTTTTCCAATTTTTATTTTACCACTTTGTCGGCGTGATTGATACACATATTGGTACCAAATTTCAGCTTTCTAGTGCTAACGGTCACAGAGATTAAGCGAGGACGGACAGACGGACGGACGGACAGACAGACATGGCAAAACTGTAAGGGTTCCTAGTTGACTACTGAACCCTAAAAAGACAAAAGATACTAGGTATCAGATCCGCCTTTTGTATTATTTTTATGGTTTTACTTCTAACTTGGATAAAAACACATAAACTCCTAAAGAAGCGTGGTGACTGTATAATATAGGTACGGCGGTGACAAAACATGGTCTTATTTACCTTACATTGTTCTACAGATAGCAAGATAAGAACAATTGTTTTATCTTAATAGGAAATGTAATACTAGTTCATGCGTGCGGCTTTGCCCACGGTAGCATTCTACCAGGGTGTCACATAATGTTATACGGGGGCCACTTTGGCAGATTATAATATGAATTGCGTTAAAATTCGTAAAATGGTCACAGACAGTTACTATTATGAATAATCCACGTGGTAAAGTGGCCATTTTAGCCCCACTGTATAACATTATTTGTCCAGGTTATCAGGTTAGTCTGTGAGGTTAGCTTTTGCTTACCTAACAGGGCAATTCTGTGGATGTCTTGAGTGTGAGGCCAAAACCAGTGCTTCGAAACTGCAGCTGACCGACATCGATTTAAAGTTTAAATATCATGGTCAAAGACAAAGTCATTAGCTGGTGATGTAATCAAGAACTTAGTAATTTATTTACATTCTTTTTTGGTCCTTTGCTTCGCTAAGTAAAGGTTATAACCAAAAAACAACAGTGCAATCTAAACAAGGAACCGTTACATACATAAAATCACGCCAGGAGCCCGCGAGGGGTCCGGCAGAGGTGTACTTAATGGTACACCTACATTTCACTAGTTATATCTTAGCCCCGTGTAAACTGAGGGTTCTATCGCTAACAACCGGCCAAAAAATCTGTAGCTGCTACTGAGATATTCGTAATAGAAACCTAATAAAACTGCCTGACCAGGGAATTGAACCCGAAACCTCATGCTCAGCTGTCGCGCTTGTAACCACTAGACCAACGAAACAGTTTATATATAAACTACAACCAACAAACGGATCGTTGAATCAATGAACGCTTGAATTACCGCATGATCATTCT
Organism: Diarsia mendica; assembly: GCA_949316265.1. NCBI lineage: Eukaryota > Metazoa > Arthropoda > Insecta > Lepidoptera > Noctuidae > Diarsia > Diarsia mendica. Next base: position 17,981,297 of record OX438910.1, read on the forward strand.
GTACTGTTGTTTTTGTTTACATAATTAACTAAGTACCTAATACCCTTTTACGACACCCACTACAAAACATAGCTGATAGCGTATTAATTATGATAATTTTAATACGCTAATTTTATTTTAATAGTATCATCGTGTAAATAAACAGCTGATTCAATAATATCCTACGTTTTCTCTACAAGTGTGAAACCACGTGTTTGAGCAACGTGTCGCCGCTAAACTATGCAATATCACGTTATATACTAACACTTATATACACAAGTTATTTTAAAAAACAGCTCTTTCGTTCCGCACCAAAAAACATTAAGAATCGAAAAATTCACAATAATTTATGAAGACAATTTACATATTATATAAAACCAGTCTATAATATGTGAGAAATAATTCTCAAAACTTTATATTATTATGTGTTATGGCTGACCTTGTCGATATATTCCCTCTCATTCACACTCACGGATTACATGCCCCCGGAGATTTTCGAAGCGTTTTCCTAAGTGCTTACCGCGGACAAATATAAACTCTAATATATTGCGTATAAAATTTATTATCGATTGCCCGTTACATTTTTCAGTGTTTATCTTTTGTACCGATTCGAGAATGACGCAAGTTGAACTCGGAAACAAAGGCGATGTAAACTTTGTGACGTTAGAAATATGATTGAAATTCCAGTGAATTGTTTTGTAGAGTTACGGTATTTGTATGTGGGTGTATACTAAATGTATTATCTGGCATTTTAGCAGTGTCATATTGAAAACACTGTTAGTATTTAGTACGATTTCGGAGACGAAGTACCGCGGTTCGGTTTTTACGACTTATACTAAAAAAAAACTAAACTAAATACTTTAAAACGTGCGTTTAGTGTTAAAGTTACTTAGTGATAAAGTGAAGTGATATAATTACTTAAATTAAGTAATACGTAAATGAGTTTTTATTTAAAATAGTGTAATGTAACAGGTAAACTAAAGCAAAACAGAGAAGTTTGTGTGCACAGTGTAATCATATAAATAAATACATAGATAGGGTTATTTTTAGGTTTTGCCACTTTATCCTGCAAGCATTGTTGGTTTAGCGACGATTTGATATATTTTTAAACATAAAATATTTGATACACAGAATCAAGTTTTTAGTGACATTTCTTTAAGCATTATCAGCCTATATAGTTCCCAGTGCTGGGACTCAGACCTCCTCTCTATGAGAGGGAATGGACTATGGAACATTTCTACACAAATATTTTATAGAGGAAACATTTGTTTGTAAGTTTATAGGTATCTATGGGATAATCTCTAGAACGAATGGTCCAATTCTGAAAATTATTTCTTTGGCCGAAAGCTACAATATTCGTGGGTCCGTGCTTTACGCTATTAATTATATTATTAATGTCATGAATATTAGTCGAGCTGTCATAATTTTTGCGGACGAAGTCGCGGGCAAAGTGGAATTAATAACTTATAACAAGTAATTTTTTCTTATAATTTACTTTGCAATTAGTTACTTTGAATAGGTTTTTTCTCATGCTAACCAATAAACTGTACAAAGTAGTCAGTGATATCATCTAAACCAATAATAATGATAAAAAGAAGATAGATTTGAATCTTTGTTTGTTTGTTACAATTTAACTCAAAAACTACTCGGCTAATTTTAAAAACTATTTCACCATTAGAAAGCTACATATTTACCGAATTTTAAAGGCTATACTAGCTTATGCCTACGGCTTCGCCCGCGCAGAGTTTATTGTCTCACGGGAGCATACCTACTACCGGGATAAAAAGTATCTTAAGTGTTAAACCAGGGTAAAAATTAGCTGTACCTATGCTAAATTTCATCCAATTTTGTTTTGCAGTTTTTGTGTGAAAGCGTAACAAACATCCATACATCCTCACAAACTTTCGCATTTATAATACAAATCGAACATTATCCCATGGGAAGATAAAATCGGGATAAAAAGTATCCTATTGTGTTATTCCATGTTATGAACTATCTGTGTACTAAATTTCATTCAAATTAGTTTAGTAGTTTGTGCGTGAAAAAGAAACAAACATCCATCCTCACAAACTTTCGCATTTATAATATTGGTGTGGTGTGATTAGTAGGCATATTTAAAATACACGCGGACAAAGTCGCGTACAAGTACAAGTCAAAGTACTTACTAGTTTTTAATTAAAAAAAGAAATATCTTAAAGTCACATTTTGATTGGAGTCAGTTCTAGACTCGTCTTGTCAATCCAGTTTAAACTGAACACCATGCAGAACTGGAAATTCTCAGATGATTGTAAAATGCTAATTATGTACAAAAAATGTTTTTTAGGGTTCCGTACCTCAAAAGGAAAAAACGGAACCTTTATAGGATCACTCGTGTGTCTGTCTGTCTGACCACTCCCCCCTCCTATCTCCGAAACTACTGTGCTAAAACTTTTTGAAAAAAATACAGAAATTAGTTCAACACTTAAATAGATTACAGGAAAGACTATACGATGTGTGATAGTGCAATGATACAATGGTACGGAACCCTTTATGTACAGCCAGCATCAGAAGTAGCTGAACATTTCGGAATTTTAATTCTTTTATGTACTTACAGGACTCTAGCTATTATTTTTAATGTTTCAGAAGGTTAATCGTTAAAATAGTCCATAAACTCCAATAAAGTTTAGTAACGAGTAATATCTAACAAGTTTTTATTAAAAAAACTGCTTCGAAACTTTGAGTAATGTTAATATCTTCTGATGCTGACTGTACAAGTCCGACTTGCACTTGGCCAGTTTTTTTTTGTAAGTTAAGGTTAAGTTGTCTTTAGATACTCATTTATTAATAAGTAAAGGTACAGATGACAGTATATAAAGCTACTAAAGTCTGTCAATAGATTTTTGACTTTATCACTAAAGAACTGGGTTCAAGTTTGATAAAATTTATGTAGTAGATGTGCTGGTGTCTTTACTTAGAATTGAACTCTACAATACCTACTTTAGGTTTCTCATATAGGTATAGGTATATAACATATAAAAACACTTAAAGCCGTACGGATGTTTGTTCCGAATTAGCATTAAATATTCATCCAAATATCACTAAAACACAGCATCACGCCGACAATCCCCGAAGGGTTTAGCAGAGATGTGTAGTAACAGTAATCTACACATCTCGTCTATAGATCCAGATAAAGCCTATTGGTCTTATTCTTTGTCTCCTGCTATAAGGAGTCAAGTGGGAATTATATTTTTCCTATAATTCCTCCGCTATTCAATTCATTCGGCAAGAAACTTCATGTATGGTTACTCTTTTAAAATGATTTGGTTTTGCCACCACCTATAAAGTACTCTGGTCATGCTGATTCGCTAATTCTTCTTAGCCTTCTATTTGTGAAGTGTGACTCTCAAGGACCACAAAAACATGTGCCTATTTGTTTTTTTTTCAATCGTCTCCAAAAATCCCCATGAAGTGATAAGGTCAACCTATTAATAGATTCTGATATGAATCATTCGCATGATTAGCAACTATGGTCAAACTATACAAAATATATCGTCTACATCTGTGTCAGTTTACTTTAACACTGCTCCACATAATTATTAGATTATGTTATAAGTAACGGGTTTGTGAGATTAACTCTGAAACGGGTCGTAAAGTTACCTCTTTGGGAGTATGAATAATTTTGGTCTTTCTGCTGATTCGAATGCAAGGAACCAGGTTTTAAAAGTGTCTTGTTTCTTCTAGTAATTATATCTGAAACATGATATTGGGTGTCAAAAGACACTCAACTTAACTGAAAGTCACTTATTTTCCTAAATTTTCTTATTCGTCTGAACCATACCTGAAAACATTTGGTGACGGAGATATTGAAGATCAGACTTCCAACTTTTTTCTTATGAATAGGTATACGTTTTAAATGTTTTATTGAACTTTAAATACCCGTATAACCCGTGCATCCATATACATAATGTATAATATTATGCGCGTTACATTGCATGCTACCGCAAAATGTAATTTTGCACACCAAAAATAAAATTCGTTTGACTCAATGTTACTACGTTTGATAAACACAATGCTCGATGGGAAGGTGTTGAGTCTTTTCACACCTTCTACTTATTTCTATACCTAGGTATATAGAAACAAGTCAACACCGTTGTTCTTTTTATAACTAGTTCAGATAGGTGTTTTCGGTCTGAGTTACCTACTCAGATAAAACCATACAAACAAACCCCAAGGTGACATTCTACGTTTTTTGTTTTGTTTTTTTATGGCAATACAATTTAATTATTTTAAAGACTAAGTAATGACCCCTACATCTTTGACTTTTATTGGACACTAGCTTTTGCCAGCGGCTTCGCCCGCGTGAAAATGACGATTTTCCTTACAAACTTTCATCCCCTATTTAACTCCCTTAGAGAGAGAGATGTGTTGAATGGTTGAATTTCGAAAAATCCTTCCTTATTCCTTGTCTACATTATAAAGTAAACCTCCGTGCAAAATTTCAGCTTTCTAGGTCCAAGGGTTTGGGCTGGGCGTTGATGAGTCAGTCAGTCAGTCAGTCAGGACTTCTCTTTTTATTTATATAGATAGATATATTGATCAGTAAAGTCACACTAAAGTAAACTAATTGTTACGGTTACGTATCCTATTTTATTTAACATACAACCTGACACTGATCGGCAATTTGCAAGAAACGTAAATAAAATGAATCTCGCCGGCTACCAAGCAAGAAGCATTCACTTTTACACACTAACTTGTAGGTACTGACCAAAATGTCTTTAATTCTTGCTAACTTCTAATGTGAAGAGGTTTTTATTCTATCATCATATCAGCCCAGAACGACCCACTGCTGGGCATAGTCCCACACCTCTTTTCTGCCACACTTCCCAGTTGCGTGCGTTCCTTATCCGGGGGTTTCCCATGACTTTGATGATATCGTTGACCCAACGAGTTTTGGGACAATCCCGATTTTTTATCCAATTAAAGGTTCTTAATTAATTAAAAGTAGCCTTATTAAAAAACTGTATTTCCAGTGAATACTAATTCATGATAAGTATGATTACAAATATCATAAATACATATATCTTTCCAGGATAAATTCAATCCTGGAAAGTATCCAATATTTCAATGTTATAATATTGTAATCGAGCTAAAAATAATAGGAGAAAACTCATTATTAATCATTATGCAATTGATATCAATCGTTCACTGCTCAACGGTTCGGCTTCAACACTTACTTAGCTACAAGCTCGTATACTTGCTAAAACAACCCTAAAACGGCGAAGGGAAACATCGTGAGGAAACCGGCATGTTTTAGAACCAAAAAAATCGAAGACATGTGACATCTTCCAATCCGCACTGGGCCCGCGTCGTGGATTATAGCCCATCCCTCTCCTAGAGAGGAGGCCTGAGTCCCTGCAGTGGGAACATTATAAGCTGATGATGAAGACCAGTCCATTAATTGTGTCTTTGGTCTTCCTTCCCCTATCCTTATAGCCGTTCACAATAACCCACATTCTTCTACAAAACCCAGGCATTATGGCATATAGTTAGCAATGATATCAGCAAGAGTAGTATTGATTTCCATATCGCTTTACATCGTGGGAACATTAACTATATTGAACTAACTAATTGTTATGTACATTACTCAGTAAATATTTATATTATACATAGATACCTGTGGCGCCTTTTTTTTACTTTTGGTGGGTGGAAAATCATCAAATGACCCCCCCCCCGCTCTTGGGCAGAGCGAAGGGTCGAGTGTCAGACTTCTACTGACTAAAAACCGAACCCATGTTCCTTCTTTGCCCTTGCGCCGAGGCCACGTCATCTAGTACAAAAATCCGCGGCCCCGACGGGCGTCGGCCCTTGCGGGCTCCTCCTTTCTGTGATCTCTTTGAGGCGCGCGTGGACCACGAACGCGCCGCCGACACGGTCTGTTGCCGTCATGACGACGGCCGGACGGCGAGCTAGCCCATTACTCACCGTCCACAGGCCCGCGTCTACGGTGGCCGGAAGCCATCACGTGGCCCTCGACGCCCGGGGCGCCTTCCGCGCCTTCCGCGGCGGCTGAGACGTTGAGAGGTTCTCTCGTTCCGCCACCTCTTTCGCTAGCATCACTGCTTCGCAGAAGGAGGCGACGGCGTCCCATTCCTCCTCGCCCCGGACCATGGCTTGCACCAGGGCCGGACGCGAGAGGTCGCCGCCGCCGATATACCTGTGGCGCCTGATATATCAATCTGTGGGTAGAGAATGTTACAAATATCTATGAAGTTGTTAGTGCGACCTGTGTCGATAAAATATTCGATAAAAAAACTTTTAATTATGGTTTCACCAGAAGACTTGGTTGAGACTTGGGACTCGCGTAGACCAGGAAAAAATAGCACGAAAGTGAGATGGCTTTACTCAGCAGTAGCTGGCACAAAAATGATGATACTGACAATGTTCTTTGCAAATTTTCTGGTTTTTATGAGACACGTTTTTTTTTTGGGACAAGGCCGCTATTCTTTTCCCATACCACTGTAATTGAACCAGAATCAACAGAGGCGACCACCAGAAAAGTGCCGAGACAATGAAGTCGCAGAGAAACGATATAACTTTCTTAGATCCCGCAACGAAGTTGATCAGAAAAGAATATCGGAGTAGTAGGAAAAACATAATTTCCTTTTCGAGGGTTTTTCATGAATTAGTGACCATCCAATGCCTACCAAGACCCCTTCGGTGGTCAGTCCTGGCTGTTATGGGGACCCGTATTTTTGTTTGTTTGCCCATTTAGATAGCTTAAGAAGGCGCCATCTACATAATATTTCCATTTACTCCAGTTTAGCTTGTTGATTATGAAATTCAGAATAGCTATAAATATTTTCGGGGACAATGGGTCGCCTTGTCGTCCCCGTCTTATGGGGAAGCAGGCCCTAGAGATTATAAATATGAAATAAATAACTTACCCCTGTAGGATAATAATAATTAAAGTTACTTTAAATATAATATAATAAAATATAACAATAACTAAATATTTACATAGTAAATAAAAATAATAATAACTAAATTACTTACATAACTGATGAAACTAATAATAAATCAAATAATGACATAATAAATAAAATTAATAATAAGTATGTAAAACAATCATTAATATTTTTAAAAGTAATTGGTTTACAACATTACTAATATTTTTAATAAATACATGCATAAACTCATAGTTTGACATATTAAACGCCAAGCGTTCTTCCTCCTCTCTCCTACTTTTATCTATGCTGTGCCCGACAGGGTCCATAATTGAGACTGATGTAACTGTTTTCCTATCAACTGAATTCGCACTAAAGAATTGAGAATTGGGAATTGATTCAAGTTTTATCCTTCCCATATTATTCTTGTAGGGATATGTACTTGATGACCTCAATATAGACTTCATAGTCTCTTTGTTCTTTCAGACTTTCCCAAATGCTAGCGTGTGTTACCGTGTCAAAAGCCTTCTGATAGTCATTAATAAAGAAAGAAGAATATCTATCTTTATAATCTCTCATACCAACAACAGCATTAGGAAAATTCCAAACCAGTAATAACCAGATAAAACAATGCATTCCACAACCAGCCTTGAACATCATCTCTGGATTATGTGGGCTTCAAGCTTTATTTGTACTAACTTATCAGAGAGTAGCCCGCTCTTATCAGCACACGGGTTAGTGACAACAGTGTAGGCGGTCTAATCGCTTCCTCTGGTTAGCTTAGATAACAGTGTTTTATTTAGTGCTACATAATCCGGGTTATTTGGGAAGTGAACCGATTGATAAAGGATGTGTTTTAGTTTTTATCTTTATAGTTATTAAGGGATTTGTTTGATAGCTTTGTCTGTGTTGAGTTCGATTTTTATCCTATAGGAATGAACTGATACTGGCCTTTTCCCGACTCTGTTGTGGTCGGCTTCCAGTTTAACCGGTTGCAGTATTTTACATGGAGCGACTACCTATCCTAGATCTACAAATGGTAGCTGGGACCAAAGTCAGCGGACTGAAAGTCTGACAATCAGTCTTACCGTATTATCCAGTACTGAGTTGTGGAGGTCACTGAAGTCAGGTTGCTCCATGTAAAATACTGGTATTCAGCTGCTTAGAGGCAGACCCCAACGCATCGTGGAAAATGGAGATTAAGGGGAAACACCTATTAATATGAATAGCCACGAATAACAGCAAATCGTTCAAACTTTCACCATGACTGTCTTCCAAACACTTAGGCCTCTGAATCACCCACATAAGATGGATGTTAGATATCTTAATAGCCAATGTTTTATCTGTTACCGCGGTATGTTAGCCGCTATGCTATAAATCTTTCACATAAATCACACGAAACGTTACTCGGAACAAACATCTGTTGGCCTCAAAATTTTGTAGAGATTCTTTAAAATGAAGGATTAGTTTAGTAAATCCACATTTGTAACACAACCAGGAAAAGCTGTATTCTGTTCAAACTCCGTGCCACGTTAGGTCAAGTTAAAATACTTATAAGGTTGTCTTAAACTTCGATTCTTTATTTCGATCGGCAGTTTTACCCGACTGCAACGGTAAATACCTATAAGATTATGTGTAGGATGTGTCTTGGCGGCTATTTGCGATTCTTTAAATAGTCGAAGTATTTTAATGGCTGATGTTTATTAATAATGAGTACGAAAAAAAACATCTTATAGGTATCGTGGCATGCAGTTGGAAGTGCTATTTTTCAATCAGTTTGCGAATCTAGATATCATAATAATTTTTGTAGTATCTATAAAACGGCTCAGTCGCAAAATGTCTCTTTCGCAAAATGTCGCTTTAGGACTTATAATAACAAGTATGGATTTGCAAAAACAAAAAACATTGACGAAGTTCAACTTCAAAGTCGTAACATAGTATATTATGTGCCTAATAATTGTGTGATATATTCACGCGGAGCTACCACAAGGAAAACTCCTCTTAAAATTCTCGACCTGTCTATGTATTTATTTATTTTATCACAAGTACAGATATACGTAGTTGTATCTACACTCGACTCTAAGATGATAAAATCAGGTTTAGTTGAATTAATTTAAAATTAAATTAACAATATTTTCTTATTGGTTTAACAGCATTTATACCTACAAGCTCAAACATATACAAACGTATAAAAAAAACAAAGTAACATAATAGAAAAACAAAGTGGGAAAACCAACCTATAAAAAGTGCCACAATATTATTTCCCCATACAAAAAGTGCGATTTCAAAAACTGCTACAAAAATTGGAACTGTACAAACTGCCACAAAAAGTGCAACTTTCCGACCTACTACGAAAAGTGCAACTTTACAAACTGCAACGAAAAGTGCAACTTTCCGACCTACATCAAAAAGTGCGTCTTTCCGGTGTACCACAGAGTGATGAGGTAACAAAGTGATGACTGTGATGACTGAAGTGCGCTCGCGGCGCCCCCTGTCGGAGCAATACTGCATACCATCCACCTTCCTCCGGACAATATGGAGGCGGACGCTGTCGTTCAAGAAACGGAAGGTGAGTCAACGGGTTTTTTTTTTAAACAAAAGTGAAGTAACACAACAGAACTAACGTTAGCACTTTCGGTGCTCAAACACCCAGAATATGGGTCGAACAATAATTATTTTATGTGGCCACAACCCGCCTCCGAGTTGTCGTCGCTATACGTAGCTATAGATAGCTATAGACTTGTCTTGTGTTCATGCCCAGCTAAAGCTAATGTTTAAGACTTTACTGGGGCGACTATGGACAATGCGAAATTGAGTCCTCATACCCTAGTCAGAAATGACCAGGTCAATAAACTTGTGATTTTAGTCAGGGTACTGATTACTGATAGACCCTTTCGCCTGCTCACGGTGTAGAATATCTATCAATAAGTATTGTAACATGTAAAGGCTTTTGCCGACTTCTTCTTTATTATTATTATGATCACTGCCTAACCTGGTTTAGGGGTTTTTAGGCCGCCCAAATATCTCTCAAGCTTGCTGGTTCCGTCACGATGTTTTTCTTTACTTAAGCAAGTGATAAATAAATTCGGAAAATCTCAAAATGCCAAAGTTGCCGGATATTTACCCTTTTTTTTTTTGGTGGGTGGAAAATCATCGAATCACCCCCCCCCCCCCCCCTCTTGGGCAGAGCGAAGGGGAGTGTCAGACTTCTACTGACTAAAAACCGAACCCATGTTCCTTATTCGCCCTTGTGTTGGAGCCGCGTTAACCTTTCGATAATCCACAGCCCCGACGGGTGGATTTTTTATTTTTTACCCTCAAAATGCATTTAGCAAGTGTGCTTTCTTTTTAACTGACTTCCAAAAAGGAGGAGGTTCTCGATTCGTGTGTACCTATGTATTTTTTCTCTCGTTTATCCAACGATATCTCCGTCAATTGTAGACCGATTTTAAAATGCTTTTTTTTTATTAGAAAGAGTGTACTCCCGAGGTAGTCCCATTGTCACCAAATCAGGATCTGATGATGATCCGAATCCGGGGATAGGTATCGAGGGCAACCCTCAAATTTTACAGGCACTTATTACGTTTTCCATAATTATAATTATTATTTTCTAGAGCTGTTCAATAACTTGCGTCTGATAACCGTTCGTTTTTCAGGACTAAAGTTATTTTGTATTGTTTTGTGTTCTGGAAGTCGGTTTCATTGTTTGCAAAAGATCTGAATCTGACCGCGACATTTCAAAAGGCAGTCCCTCTAAAACGCCCGCCCTTCGTCAATTCCTAATATCTTAGCTGCAAAGAAGTAGTCGCCGTATAAACTCCGTAAAAGAAAGAAATCTCCTCATTACAATACCCCCATTCCATTGTTCAATATAACCCTCTGAAACAAGCACAAATATGGCATGATAACAGCCTCCTAACCACGATAACACTAAGCAAAGCGCCCGTATTTACCTAGCAGTGACGTAGATATACTCCTCTTGTATATAATGTACTTATATGGAGGTATGTGCTGAGGACACGCGGGTTATGCGTGCAGTTTCTTCTATTGTTAGTTTATAGGACATTGTAGTATGGAATAATATGGCTTCAGTATTATTACGTAAAATAAAATAAAGCTAGGATGTGCAGCTGCGTTTGCTACCATATATCGTATCCAATTATCGTTTTCCTGCCCTTATTTTGAATTATTTCTTCTTCTTCCCTACTTCTCTATTACTCATTATCTCAGCAGTCATCTCTTTTCTAGCCATGTCATTCTTCACACGGTTCTTCAATCGTATAATAATACTTTAATGGAAAATGCTGCTTAGCTGTGTAAAGTTTCATTAAATCGGTTCGGTCATTTCGAAAAATGAATGACTTATATATTTTTACTAGCTTTTGCCAGCGGCTTCGCCCGCGTGAATATGACGATTTTCCATACAAACTTTCATCCCCTATTTAACTACCTTAGGGGTTGAATCTTAAAAAATCCTTCCATATTCCTTGTCTACATTATAAAGGGAACCTCTGTGCAAAATTTCAGCTTTCTAGGTCCAAGGGTGTGGGCTGGGCGTTGATGAGTCAGTCAGTCAGTCAGGACTTCTCTCTTTATTTATTAGATAGATGAAATGCCGTGCGACGTCAACGACTAAAAAAGGGATGGATCTATATATTGATGGATGGAGAGGGAGAGGTAGGCCAAAGAAAAGATGGATGGATTGTGTGAGGAATGATATGAATGAGAAAGGAGTAAATGCCACCGTGACGTCTAACAGGGAAGAAGGGAAGAAGAAACCGTGTTGCGCCGACCCCAAATATTATAATGGGATAAGGGCAGGAAGGTGATGAAAACGTGCAACAGACGCCAATGTCCGTGAAATATATTATTATATCTCAGACATCTCGTAAGATGTTTTTATTTAGGTAAGTATTTGTTTTATCAAATGTTATAAAACTTGTTAGAGAGGATTATGCAAATAACGTAGCTTTTGGATTTAAATAATTATGTATTAATGACCACTTCTTATACATTTTGGCCAACCAAATTATATGTATAAGTTTTGCAATAACTTGATAATTTATGTATCAATCAATCGCTTCGCGTTTGTACCTATATAATATTATTAAGCTAGATATTTTTTTAGTATTAACTGAGATTTCATCATCATTCATAAGTAGATACAGATCTACTAGAACAAATATGCACTTCGGCAATCGTCGTATAATTTCGGAAATACGATCGCGCAATGGTCAGATAATTATGTATTTAAGAACTATTACAACAATGGATGTAATAAACCTAAGCCTAGGACGTGTGCTTATAACCATAGTTTCAAATTAAATACTAAACTTTAAGGCAATTCTAAAATACTTTTCGTTGTGGCTTGGGATTTTAACCTGGTGTCGAGAGTTTTTATAACTCGGCATTACATTATGCCATCAAAAAATATCTATCAGGCATGCCAGCTGGTTTCCTCACATTTTCCTCACGATGTTTCCTAAGCTAGTGATAATTAGACAAAATGCATATGAATCCGAAAAAACCGGCCAAGTGCGAGTCGGACTCGCGCACCGAGGGTTCCGTAAAAAAAATATATTATGTGATGTAACTAAAAATTTATGGTTTTCGTAATTATTTCTTTATCTATGCTATAAGACGTTGCTTCGTACCAAATTTCAAGATTCTGAGTTCACGGGAAGTACCCTGTAGGTTTTGATTCCCTTGCGAGTGTCGAAAATTTGCGGCATAAACGGGAGTATCTTTTGATCGCGTTGACTTAGAAGTTTGATTTTTTCACAGCTCCAAGAGACCATAGACTTGAGTATTTGATATGAATTTCAGCTTGATACCTCCACGCGTTCCTGAGAAAAAAGGTCTTGACAGACAGACAGACAGACGGACAACAAAGTGATCCTATAAGGGTTCCGTTTTTTCCTTTTGAGGTACGGAACCCTAAAAATCGATAGTACGCAGTCTGACGGTTACATCAAGGTTTCACTGCTTTAGGAAATCAAAAGATTACTGAAGCGCACATCACTTTTTCTAATATAACTGTAAAACATGTTTATAAAAAAAAGCTCGTTACTAACTGAAACCGTTCCTGTTAAAGCTGTTATCGACATAATTCTCACAGATGTTCTGATTACACTAATCATTATCTGTTGTGATAGCGAGTTTCCCGCTCTTTGATAAAATATTTTATCTACTTGTACATAATTTAATTTACTCTTGTACCTACATGGGTTATACCTACTTACTAGCATTGAAAAATGCCGGAAAGATTCCCGTTTCTTTCCAATGCCTTTTTTAAGGCATTGCATATCGCGGGCCTTGAGCGTGGAGAGCGAATCCAGAAATTCCCTAACGAAAATATTCAAGATTCAGTATTCAACAAAATAACAAGGTTGTCAACTGAGGTTGTCAAATTAAATAATTAATTATTTGCTGTTGATAAAAAATGCTATGCAATAAGCTTTACCGCGGCAGTCTCCGAGTGCCACATTTAGTTTTTTTTTTTTCAATGTAACTTTCGAAGATTCAAGAACATTGGTCAGTATTAATTTCATGAATTTTTCCACCAATAAAACGGAATGATTTTCGTTTCTTTCGTATTTTTAACAGAAAAAAACCACAACTTATATTTTTCCGGAAAAAACAAATTATAACTTTCGGCATTTTCAACGCTGGACCGACTGACTGATTCATTTTCAAAGTAAAAAAAAATATGAATAGACTTTGTAAACTTATTCTAAACATCACCTAAGTCATCATCTACCCAGCTTTTTCCCGAATTTATGAGGGTCGGCTTCCAGCCTCAACGGCTGAATACCAGTATTTTACATGGCACCATTGCCTAACTGACCTCCACAACTCAGACTCTGTAAGTAGGTACTGGGTAATAGGTACATTACCCCTTGGTAAGATTGGTTGTGAAAATTTTGGGGGGAGAGATTGAGAATCACCGGGTTAACGTGCTTTCCGAGACACGGAAGAAACTCTGCATGTAATGAATCATCCATCCTTAGTACAACCTGGGCAAGCGCGTTATCAGTCTGTTCTTGTTCATCCCTGTCCATGGTTTTCTTTAAATAATTCTGTTAATGATCTTAGGCGCAGGCCACACGTCGGGCGTCGGGCGCGGACATGGCGCAGGTGGTTTCCTATTCCATTCAAATTTTATACCAAGTGCATAGAAATAAAGCGCAATTTAGGATACACGGAATGTCGTGGCTCGGGCGTGGATATGACACGCTATTTCGCCGCCCGCGCCATGTCGGCGCCCGACGCCATTTATGTGTGACAGTGTGACCTGCGCCTTATGGGCCTACTACACGCACGCACTTCCCCACAGTTTTCGTTCACACTTCACAGTACATCGCGCGTATGGTTGGTAAAACTGTATTACCATTACAAACCATACGCGCGATGTACTGTGAAGTGTGAACGAAAACTGTGGGGAAGTGCGTGCGTGTAGTAGGCCCATTAGAGAAGAATTAAAATAAAACACTGAATAATATACGAATCCATCAGTGAGCAAATGTCTACGAGTAGATAATTATGTACTTAATCATTTATATACACGTGCTTATGTTTACTTTATCCCATTATCTTTTATTGAAGTATTTTCTCATCTATTAAGAGCATAGACAGGCTGCATTTTTCCATACAAATGTATTCCCCTATTCTCTTCCTGGATAATGCCTCTAGAGTAATCGTTTTTATTTATAAAAATCCAGGTCTATTGAAGGCATGCCCCTGTCATTTTTTTTTTCAAATAATTTATTACAAAAATAAATATGACTTACCAAAAACCTAAAAAAATACCCCGTTTTTACCTACGTAATCAGATGACTACCAAAGAAAATTGAAAAGTTTTTAAAATAAAAACAAGTAATAGGGGCATAGATCTATTCTTCCTTTAAATTTTGATACCAAATATAATTTAATTGGCTTAGGTTTCGAGGAGAAAACAGGAGAATACGAAACGTCGATCGGTCAAGGTTTTTTATAGGTAAAATCGTTCTGAGCTGCAGTTGTCTCTATCGCACTCACATATTGATACCGCCCGGTTGCTAGAGCGCAGCGCGACGGCAATAGTTATATATACGTATATTATACGCAGCCCGTCTATGCTCTTAATACTTACTCATCGGATAAAGTTAGTGACAGTAAAGGTACAAAGTACAGTCGCCAGTGCACACAACCTGGATCAAAAGTATAATAATTATTTTAGACTTATTTTTTAGTTTTTGGGATAAGGTTTATTTTTTAAAACGTTTTGTATCTTACCCGTTTTGGTTGTGAATCAATTTAAACTTGTAGGTATTTTGATTTTCTTCTTGCTATGGGCCATGTGACATAGCTCGCAGAATATGCAAGTTGAAGTGGCAATGGGCGGGCCACATCGCTCGAAGAACGGACAACCGATGGGGAAGAAAGGTTCTCGAGTGGCGACCACGAACCGGAAGACGCAGCGTTGGCAGGCCTCCCACCAGGTGGACCGACGACATCGTGAGAGTCGCGGGCAACCGGTGGATGCAAACGGCAGGCTGCCGATCTTTATGGCGTTCTATGGGGGAGGCCTTTGTCCAGCAGTGGACGTCTAATGGCTGATGATGATGATGATGATGGGCCATGTAGACAATCATAATGAAAAAAAAACTGATCCGGTTTGTGTTATGAATCGAACTCAACAGTTTGGATGAAATATCTATGTGACCAATCGGATGGAATATTCTTTGACATAAAAATCTATTTCGATTTTTATGACTTTGAGGCAACAAATACAAATGAAACCAAATGAAGTGAGAACCTCCCCTTTTATGAATTCTGTAAAAAATAGACACTACAGCAAAAGATAAATAAAGACTCATCCACTATCTAACAATCAAGTCATAACAGTCTTCAATATATTATTATCTTCAATCGCAGCACGTTAAGCCGCTGGTCCCAGCTGTCATTTTTAGATCTTAGTGCATGTTTACGTACAGGCGGGGCGTCGCGCGGCGCGTTGTGCGTTTTTAATTCAAACACATGGCGATGTATGAAAACGTTAACAATTTCAAACGTTGATTTTTCTAGAAGCGTTTTTCGCTCGTTAGTTTAAAATGCAGCGTTGGTTGTGGTGGACCCGCCTCTCAATAAATTAATAAAAAAGCACGCATCGGGCCTTCTGCCCGCGCCGCGCGACGCCTCGCGTCTCCGTAAACGAGCCCTTAGACATTCGTTACAGGTAGTCAGTGGTCCAAAAGTCTCTCATCCAGTCATACCAAGGGGTATGACTACCCAGTACTGACTGGGTTGTAGAGGTCGTAAAGGCAGTCACTCCATCACATGTAACATTCTGGTATTCAGCTGCATCCGGTTAGACTGGAAGCCGACCCCAACATAGTTAGGAAAAGGCTAGATTAATATAGATTGCCGTTTTACTGTTAAGTTGGCCAAATATTTCAAGGCTAAGTATAAATTCCCCTACATCCGAACTCATAAAGATAACTGGAGTAAAAGATAAAGAAACACCCATCAACTATCCAACAATCAAGGCGAAACTGCCTTTAAAAGATTACCAAATCACTACCTATCTTCCGCTATATATCTTTGATAAAAACAATCTCAACAGTTAACCTTGAAATTCCGTCGATGAAACAAATCATAACTGTTTGATTCTCCCTACATAATGTATCGCAAACACAGGCATTTTACACAAAAACAAAGCGTTACACAGCCGGGAATACAACCCGGAACTAAACGTATGGCCGCTGTGTAGGTGAATACAGAAGGTAGAACACTGATTAAAGTCCATTTCACGATAGAAGTCCCGCAGACGCAGCGCTGTATTCGCGCGACATAATGTTGCTATCTCTCTCTCTCTCGCTATATCTCCCCATCTGTCAAATTTAGTTCCACAATTGTCCGCGGGACTTCTTTCGTGAAATTAATGAACTTTATTCTGAGATTGCAGGTCCGATTTACGTGGTATTTTTTTCATTTTGTAGAAGTAGTAAGCTTCTATACTACCTACGTATTTTTTTTTCTTGAGATTTTTATAAAAAAAAAAATAGGTACAGGTTTAATTTATAAAAAATATTTAAATATTAAGTATGCTCTTCAGTCCGGGTGTCAGGGGCCACGTGATGGCTTCCGGCCACCGTAGACGCGGGCCTGTGGACAATCAGTGAGTAATGGGCTCGCTTATGACGACAACAGACCGTGTCGACGGCGCGTTCATCTTCCACGCGCGCAAGGGCCGACGCCCGTGGGGGTTGCGGGATGTCGAAAGAGATACCGTGGCCTCGGCACAAGGGCGAAGAAGGAACATGGGTGGTTTTTAGTCAGTAGAAGTCTGACACTCCCTGCCGCTCTGTCCAAGAGCGGGAGGAGTTATTTGATGACTTCCCAACCGCGGAAAAAAAATGCGCCAATGACAGCGGTTATATTTATTTTTTAATTCAGCTTGTTTTTGGAAAAATAGTTTTAACTCTCTCAAAACGTGTTATAAAGTCCCAAATAAGATCGCATTCGTAACTACATATTTTGAAGTTCAATAATGTGCGTTAATAATGCATAATAACACATGTGATTGCGTTATCAAATAAAGTGGTTCTTCTGACCTCTCGGTGAGAGCATGACTCACAGACACACTGTTATATAAACGTGTTAATAAAAACATTATTTATGCGTAATTTATGCACAAACCGTCAAGATTCGTTCGTTAGTCTGTGGTGTGTTGCGTTGCTCAGAAACAGCTGCTTTTCAACTCGTTTTGTGTGTGGCAGCAGGTTCCCAAAAATTTGTTTTTGGATCAACAATGTTAAACATTCAGTTTAACTATTACACATTTAATGTGCCTAGTTCTAATCATATTTGTTTAGGTAGAAACATATAAATAAATTATACTTAAATAAAAGATAAATTTCATTGAAACATATAGTTATAGCGCTGTTTGTGACAGAATTCGCCTGGGGAAGTATTGTCTACTATTACTAGGTATACCTTTATATTTTATTTTATTTTTATTTTATTTATTTGGCTCACCAACAATTGAATACACTACACAAGTGAAAGAGATACATACATTGTAATGTATTTGTATAGCTACCCACATAAAACCTATGCAAATACATTACAATTACAAGAGTCAAAGACAAGTGTATCAACCTCTAACAGGTAAGCACAACATGCTTGCAACAAGCACCTTTGCTACTGCAACCTATCATTTTGCTGTGCTCCAGGCCAAAGGTTTCGGTTGCCGGTTTATAGTCAACCACATTGACTTGGAAGGTACCTACAATGGAATACGTACTGTACTACTACGTAGATAGTACAATAATAATATATTTTATACTGTGTAGGTAGGTAGACCAGGTACAGTACTTGAGATAGAGATAACTCAGTCGAATACTCGGGTCGATAGTTCGATACTGTATTAGTGATGATTTATTATTACCTCTAAAGTTAGTTTTAGCCGTTTTACCTAAGTACCTACTATAAAATGTATTTAGTAGGTACATTCAATGTTTATTTTTAATTTCATACTATACAGGAAAACGTAGTGGGAAACACGACTGTTTAATAATATACTCTTGCATACCTACTAATATAACAGCATCAATTCAAATTGAATCCTGAATAAATCTCTAAAGTTTCTACAAGATACGAGGAGAATTGCTTCCTTGGTTTAGTGGTTGCAAATGCAACTTCAGTCGATCTTGAGTTCGACAGATTATTTGGTTTTGAGTCCTTGGATTCGATTTCGATCATAAGCAAATAAGCAATATTATGTAGGTACGCTTAGCAAAGTTAAAAAGCTAATATCTCGTGAAATAACGAAAACACACACACACACACATCACAAGAAATCACACACACAACATTAAAAGAATGTCATATTATTTATTGACCTTATTATTTATTTACCTTATTGACCTTATTATTTATTACCTTGACTTTTATTGACCTTCTTCTTAACTAATATTTTGGAACCCATGATTGTTGTATAAATACAACAATCATGGGTTCCAAAATATTAGTTTCATTACATAACATGAAAATGAAATCAATACAGTAGGTGACATTGTTTCTAAACGTTACTCAGTTTACGCATATTGGTGTTGCTGACTGTACTACCTCGTTCGTCTTTTTTTTGGAGGTTCGGAAATCATCTTAATAATATGACTCCCCCCGCTCTGGGTGAAGTGGAAGAGAATGTCAGTATTTAACTGACTAAAAGCAACCATGTTCCTTCTTAGCCCTTAGTGTCCGGGGCCGCAGTATCTCTTTCAAACAACCCGCAGCCCTGGCAAACCTCGTTGGTCTTTCAGCCAGCTCATGCTCTGCGGTTGCGCTTGCTGGTCCTAAGCGCAACAACTGAGCTTGGGGTCTTGCTTGGGTCCTACAGAATTTTGGGCATTTCGGAACAGTAATTCTCATTGTATTGCACCTTTGTCTAATACACGATGATTTATTTATTTTATCATTTGTGTACACACACGAGAACATAAGGAAACTTTGTAACAAAACGTGAAGTACAAAGGCACAGCTGATGATATTTTACGATCCTTGAATTTATGTTCATCATTTTGGGTGTCAATGTCTCTACATCCTGTTTAGTTATCTAGGTGTAAACAGTTGTTCAAACATAGGCACGTTCCGTTTACATTATACCTACAATTGAATAACATTATCATGTTTTTTTTTTTTTTTGTGGGTGGAAAATCATCGAATGACCCCCCCCGCTCTTGGGCAGAGCGAAGGGGAGTGTCAGACTTCTACTGACTAAAAACCCAACCCATGTTCCTTCTTTGCCCTTGCGCCGAGGCCACGTCATCTAGTAAAAAAATCCGCGGCCCCGACGGGATAACATTATGCCTTAAGTTTGTATTAAAACGTCATTCTGATGCTCTTTTTTTTTCTTGGATAGAGCGGAGGGGAGGGTCAGACTTTTAGGTACTGACAAAAAACCACCCATGTTCCTTCTTCACTCTTGTGCCGAGGCCGCGTTGTCTCTTTCGTTAATCCGCAGCCCCGACGGGGTCCGCATCCAAGAAATAAGGGAATAAGGGATGAGGGCAAGAGACCCTCTTGCCCTCATCCCAAGTTATTTCATATCGTCTTCTTCTTCCATACTTCTCTATTCGGTGGAATCTAAGTTGGGTGAAACTAAAAAAATCTTGTAACTCATCATCATCATACGCAACTGAACTTCACCCACCACTGCCCAGGCATTAAGCAACTCTTTGCATGTGCCAAGTTCCACGTTCTAGTGCCAGCTACATCTAGGATATTCCCGCAATGACAACTATGTTGTCTGCTCATGTCTCTGCCGGACGACCTTCCCTTTCCATTCCTTGGACTTAGAATTAATGTAACTAAATACATGTAATTGTTTGTTTCAGTCGTCGGAGGACCGGTTCGCTGGCTACAAGGGAGTCAGGGACATCACCATCAAGAAGGTGAGACTACTTCTAATAACTATTTATTATAACTTTTCCCAACTAGGTTGGGGTCGGCTTCCAGTCTAACCGGAGGCAGCTGAATATCAGTATTTTACATGGAGCGACTGCGTATCTGACCTCCACCATCCAGTTACTACTGGGTAATACGATATGACTGGCTGTCCGACTTTTAAACATATTATCTCCGGGCGGCGGTTGTAAGCGTCCCTTTGTGCCCTCATTTGTTTTGTCACCTTCTGAAATGGAGAGAGAGTGAAATTAATGTTTTTTTCTATTCCTCCGCTATTCTTTTCTGAGTAAATCGTCGAGCTTCATTGTCTCGACGTTTTTCTTGTGGTCGCCACTGTTGATTCTGTCTGTTAGGAGTTTGCTTTGGGAATAGTGTGGGGAGATTGTCCCAAAAAAGTAATTTAAAATTTGGCATTTTGCGCCTAAACCGTTCTAATGTATATAATATTGGGCGAAATAATCCAGAACGAAAGGACTGATCGCCCGCCTGGTGTCTGCCGGCGTCCGCGTCCCCGAAGATAAGTTCTAATATTTCCAATGCTGACTGTTCCAGGGTCCTTCCGGTCTAGGTATCATGATCATCGAGGGTCGTCACACGGAGGCAGGTCGGGGGATCTTCGTCTCAGACCTGCAGGAAGGCAGTGCTGCTGAACAGGTCAGTTTATACTCTCAATTCGTAGCCTGGGATAAGCAGTCTTAAAAAAAGAGGGGATAAGTTTCCTCTGGTCTTTGTAAATTGATAATCATCAGTAGTTACTCTTGACTCCTGTGTTGGTAGACCTACGCTCTTATACTAAGGAATAAGGTCTGACAAATTTACTTGGTTTTCAATGAGCAAAGTACTTTACCTCGCGCTCACACCAGTCACAAATCGCAACGGCTTGTTTGAATTTTTATTAAGCTATTGCATAGCTTCTATCGCGGGCCTTGAGCGTGGAGAGCGAATCCAGAAATTCCCTAACGAAAATATTCAAGATTCAGTATTCAACCAGGTTGCTATGGTTACGGAAAATAACAAGGTTAACTGACTGGTTTAACTGAGGTTGTCAAATTAAATAATTAATTATTTGCTGTTGATAAAAAATGCTATGCAATAGCTTTACCGCGGCAGTCTCCGAGTGCCACATTTAGTTTTTTTTTATTTTTGAATCGTCGTTTTTGACTTACTGTGGACACTTATGGTGCACATCTTTTTTTTTTATATAAAAACGTTGATAGAAATCTACGTTAGGGAATGGGCAACTACAGTACACTCACAGTTAATAAGCCTTGTGACTGGAACTGTAGATTCTTTTATTTAGTATTTGTTCGACTACTCAAAAGTGCCTATATCTGGCTTACTTGAAATAAATATTTTTGATTGATTGATTGAATTAAATACACACGCACAAAGCTAAACAAAACCAAAAATAAATGTCTGCTGGTAACACAATTTTCCTGTACGAGTATTTAAAGAGCATACCTTATTGAATTATGCTTATTAAGTGCCTAAACCACATTATAACAATGGTTGACAAAAACCCTCAGTTGTTGAAATCACCAATAATATTATAATATACTTACCAATTAAGGCCTACAGGTAAATGTATAAGATTTTTAAATAAACTGTGACTAAGAAGAATTTATTGGTAGTACGTATTTACTGTTTTTTTGGTTTTCCATCAAAATGACTTTCAAATGACTATTACTTTTTAACCGACTTCCAAATAGGAGGAGGTTCTCAATTTGACCCGTTTTATATATTTTTGCTTTATTTTTTAAACTCATAATAGGGGATCGGACTGACTCAAAAAAATATGATTCTGTATAGTCCGTCAGTTAGATGATCGAAACATATTTAGATACGTGTTTTTTGTTTCATCAAATCAATAAAAATTGACGAAGCTATAGCGCGTCAAAGATCATGGAGTGGAGCTTGCAACGTCACTTGAACGTACAAAATGTACTATCATATGACGTCACACGAGTTTTCGAAGCACTGTGTCTTAATTTTTTGTTTGCATAAAAAAAGAAAAAATACGTGGTCAATATTTTTTGGAAATCTTTTTGACGGACTAATTAGTTTAGTTTTGTCCCCTATTATGAGGACTATTCAGATCACTGTCTGAGAAGGTCCCTTCAAGAAAGAACCACACAGGTTTGAGAAGGTCGCCCACTGCCCAGTCAGTGCAAGCATTTGTTAGTTATCGTGTAGCTCGACATATAGCTCAAGGAGCTCAATGTACTACTGATACGGATTTAAACAGTATGTTTGATGATCATTTTGACAACGTCTTTGAATGTTTATTTTTCTTGATTACAGGGAGGACTGCAAATTGGTGATATGCTGTTAGCTGTAAATAGAGACTCCTTACTAAACTGCAGTTACGATGCAGTGAGTATTTTTAAATCATCATCAGCCTATAATGTTTCCACTTTATGGACTCAGACCTCCTCTCTGGGAGAGGTATTTTCTATTTTCCACCACGCGGGCCCAGTGTGGGTTGGTAGATGTCACATGTCTTCGAATTTTCTGGTTTTAAGGCATACCGGTCTCCTCACGATTTGTCCGTTCACCGTTTTGAGAGCAGTGTTGATAAATTAAGTAACACAAAGTAATGCGCCTGCCTGGGTTCGAAGTCGGGGCCTCCGCCACCACTGGGTCACCACTGCTCTTATTTTTGCAAAAAATCCTTGTACGTAACCGTGGTTTCGTACAAAGACAAATTTATGTCCTCCATCGAAACCTGTTACGTACAAGGACAAATCATTCCTTTATCGAAACCAGTTACGAAACTACGGTTTCGTACACGCCGAAGCCCTTAATAATATCATTCTTCAATCATAGATAATAATTACTATGTTAAGTCATGTTTAACTTCGTTACTAACTTGAGGACGTCATCTCCCCAGGCGGCCGCCAAGTTGAAGCAGACAGAAGGCGTGGTGGTGCTGACTGCGTGCACACCCAACCTTAAGGAGCCCGGGGACGAGGCTGCCACACCTGGCACACCTGGACCTGGTTCGTTACTGGTTTTCTACATTGGTCTCCGTTCTTCTCCACGGAAATTGAAAGAAAGAAAGAAAAAATGTTATTTGTCTCGTACAGCACATTCCAAAAGATGGTTAAATTAACAAAATGATATAAATAAATCAGTTTACTTAAGAAAAAATTAAAAGTTGACAAACGAAATTGGTCCTCTATGAAACCAAATATCACCAAAAATATTGGGCAGCTGCAGTCCCTTTCCTGCTAGTTGTTCCTATGCTACTGATGAGCTTGAGGTCTTGGGTTCGATTCCTGGGTCAAGCAAAATATTGATAGATGTTTTCATCAGAAAACTCTCTGTACCAACCACACAGGCAGGTTCTGGGCCAGTTCTGGACTCGTACTCTTTTAATTCATATGAATATGAGGAACAGGGTGTAAAGTTCCTCATCCCCCATAGAAAAGGGAGGATCCTCGGACCGGACGGTGGGCTAACTGCCCGACATTATATAAGTCGGGAACTCTTATATTATACGCTTATGTCGCGGATAATGTTGATAGCGCGATGTAGGATTTCTGTCGATCGTTGTTAGTACGCAGGTGTTGCGATAGATGTCGCTAGTCGCCACAGGGTATTTAAACTCTTTTGTTTTATTTTTATTTAACTGGCAAAATTTGAGTGTCAGGTTACACCTGAGTCTTCGGGGATTACAGTCGTTTTGTTATTTGCTCCTCAACCTCCACTCTCCAATTTCCAGGTGGACCATCAGCTCCCGGAGGCGCGTCTCGACCTGCCAGCAGGAATGCCAATGACGCCCTCGCAGCCAGTAGACCGCAGACTCCAAGACCTACACCCTCACCTGTCAAAGGTATGTAGACTTGACTTTAATTATGGGATCAAGGTTTGATTTGTCTCGCAGCCCGTAGACCAGGGACTGTATAAACTACACACGCACCTGTCAAAAGTGTCTATAGACTTTATTGCGATGGCTTTTGGTTGATTTTTACCTAACAACGAAAGGCCGTTGTCTGAAATTGTGGTTAGCAGTTTGAAGTCTGGATTTATACCTGGTTACTATGCCATTGACTCACCCACTTTTCAAGGAATTTTAACATAACGGGTTTAATGGTGGAGTCTATTATATTTCGGTAGCTGAAAACCAGTTCTTTACACGGAGGATTTGCGTATGATGAGGAGGTACTGAGAGATTTTGGTACGTTATGGATAGTCATTTATCCATGGGTGAACCTCAACAAGAGTTGCTTCACCTTGCAGATCAACTCCTGCTTTTAATTAGCCACGAGCTCCTCTTTATCCCTATAATATAATGTACTAATGAACGACCGCTCCATGTTCCAGTGGAGCCCCCACCAGACCCAGCCACAGCCCCCCTGCAGCCCAACGCCGACACCACCATAGAGATCGCTTCAGCCAGCCAACCACTCGGACTGCTGCTGCTGGGCGGCAGCGATACACTCATCAATGTGAGTATTACCTCTACTCTTACTTAAGAAATTCAAGGAACTAAGGGTCAAAGGGACTGAGCGTCTAAGGAACTTACCAAAGAATGGGAAGCAACGCTCTGTGCCTTTTTAAAGAACATACTACGATGCCTATCGTGGTGATATGGCACCCCCCCCCCCTCTCCCTTGGGGGTGACCTATATCCAGCAGTGGACGTCTATCAGCTGAAATGCAACCCTTGGCCGTATTTCAACAATGTTTTAAATTATCAAAGAACAGTATACGTACCTACTTCTGCTCTCGGATTTAAAAAAATTGAGTTCAGCCGCCAAACACATCAAGCTGAAACTGTAAAAATTTCTCTCTATTTAGCGATAAAGTAAAGAAATTTGCACGAAATTTAACAGATTGTAGTGCTTGATGTGCAGCTGGTGTCTCAACACATAAGAGGAGGTTTTCCGGGAGCAATTTGCAGTATATAATTATTATATACAGCAAATTGCGTACCAATTGTGATTTTCTAAACTGTATCTTTCAGGGTGCGGCAGCAATAATCCTAGACATCTACAAGAACGGCGCGATCGCGAAAGACGGTCGACTGAAGCCCGGAGACCAGATCCTGGAGTGCAACGGCATCGCGATCACCAAGGAGATGGCGCACGAAAGACTCTGCCTTTCTATCAAGCAGAAAACTGCTAAGGTACCTTAACTTGTCCAGACTAAGAATAAAACGAAGAATTTAGACCTAAAATAGCGCTTAATTCGAAAACTAACCTTGTACCTATTAATTCTGTTAACATATTCCTACAAGCGACTGCCAACAAGCGTATTATAAAAATATGAACATAAGTTTTACACAAATAAGGTTATTTTTTATATATAACAATAAGGTTAACTCTATATGTTATGGACCAGGTGATAAATTGGGCAGTATACATAATGCCCGGTCATTATGAAAAATGCCCAATATGAAAGTGCAATTTGATAATAATTATTCAAATAATCAAATTGACTGGGCATTATACATATTGCCCATCACCTTTTGGGCAGAGTAATACAAACACATTTAATTACTATTTTTTTATTGTTATTGTCATTTAACTTAAAAGAAACTAAATATTAAACAACTTAAATAATCGGTTTGTAGGGTACCGAACACGTAACTAGGAAAAGTTGGATGCAAGAGCGAGCGAAGCGAGCTCGGGACTTGGGGCACCCCGACACGGACAGGTTAGGTTAGAAGGGGATGGCGGGGTCGATTGAGCGAGCGAAGCGAGCGAATAGACCCCGCCATCCCCTTCGTGGTTATTTTTTTTAAAAACCACAAAAACAATAGCGCTTGAAGTCCGCCGCACGAGCCGCACGCTGAATGGCGGTCTCTGATTGGTCAAAGCGTGTCACGCCACGCGTACTTCCCTCCCCGCCCTCGCACCGCGTCAAATATAGCTTTATTATCAAATTGCCCAATTGTCATGTAGCAATATAATAATGACCGTGCAATGTGATAAATAATGACGTTAAGATAGTAATTAATCACTTAGCCCGATAAAGCTAGACATTATTCATAATGCTCGTGCATTATTAATAATGCCCGCATTAATCACCTGGTCCATAACATATATACTAGACTTCGGCCATCCTCAGCATAGGTTGACTCGACCCAAGCAGCCTGGTATAATTTACATAACATTAAATGCAATCCAGTTTTTTTCTCCCATATCATGTTGTTTGTCCTCTTTCTTAGTTCTTTGCTACGCACACTACTGGAACTCGACACAAAGTTACGGCAAAACATAAAAGCAAAAGGGTAAAGGGTTGTTAGATTTGTCTGCACCTAACAATTTATTTACCATCCACCCGCATTCTCCAGTCATCCCACGATCATGGCGCTTGCAACAGCGTCGATATATCGGGAGCTCATAATGATGATATTCACGGAAGATATAAACCGTGAAAACTTAAAACAGTGTTTGAACTTTCGTCGTATTTGTTTTCAGCTAAAGCTTTTGGTGCATCGTCCAGAGCCGCTGAAGTACGAGGAGGTGGAGATAGACCTCAGTCGCAAGACTGGTAAAGCGCTTGGCCTCACGTGTGTCGCTCCTGAAGCCGCGCCTGGCGTCTATATCGGACAACTTGTGAGTACTTTAGCAGTTTTGAATATGACCTAGATATATGCCCTCGGTTTCGCCAGCGTGGATTCCGGTAATAATCAAGATCATGCTTCCCAAATAAAAAAGTATACACACATACATAAACTCACGGTTTATTTCCATAGGCGTAGGCAGAAAACACAGACAGCCCTATGCTACGATCTTTCATACTCCTTTTGCCGAAGTGATAAACACAGGACAGTTCAATGTAGCTGTGTTTTAGGGAAGTTTGCAACTAGCTGTAGACGTCTTTTGTCTAAATAATAAACCAATAACGAATCACATTGAAGTCTTATCTTTGCTTGTAGAGACTTTTGCGTTCTGATTTATTTTCAGCTAAAATCTTAACAAGTATGGAAGGATGTAGACACGTATGGTATTTGGCGTCATAACCCCACTTTTAAAAAGTGCATTTAACCCTAACCTGAATGTTGTCCATCCCAGCTCCCCGGCACCCCCGCAGACATGGACGGTCGCATCCAGCGCGGCGACTTCCTGGTCGCTGTGGACGGTAAGGACGTCTCCTCCGCGGACCTGCTCGGTTGCGCGACCGCCCTCAAGTTGTGCGCCAACAAAGCAACCATCAAGGTCAAGCGGTTCAAGACAGTTCGGTAAACGTAGCATACAACAAGTTTTGGTGTCATGGCAGAAGACCAAAATTCTAAGGACTATAATTATTGTGTTGAATAGTTTGTCATACTGACTGTTAAAAGTGTTGAGTTTTTATTCGTCTAAGTGATAGAAGAGGAGAAATATGAAGAAGATGAAGAAGCTGTAAATAAGAATCTGAAAGGGAATATTTGAAGATCACGGTAGGAAAGCCTTTAGGACTAAGGACTTGATTATTGGGATGTGTAAGACCGAGCTAAGGATACATCGAAAGGATTGTGAACAGGAACGAAATGGAATGCATTTTGCAATTGTTGCTTTTTTTGGCGAAGGACCGATGGTCCGTAGTCAAATATTGTGTGTCACATGTTTTTCACATTTTTAGAAACATATAGAACTTATTTGTCATAGATAGGGATACTGTTTCTTTAGATAACGTCATTTCTGATGAATTTATCTGTTGTAAAATGAGATTACTCGAAATATTATTGTTTAAGTTAGTACTCGAATATAACACCTTTAATACACCGACCGCTAAAATAGTTTATTTTAGTAAACTGTGACACCAAAACTAGAATAACTAGTATAAGTGCGATAGTTTGCAGACCAAAATACAAATAAAAATGGTTGAAAATTTATCTTCCATTCAAAAGTATGGTTAGATAATATCTAACCATACTTTTGGATAATATTAACCATACTTAACCATACTTTTGACTAATATTTTTCGTCCTTCGAGCAGGATATATTATGTCCTGCTCGAAGGACGAAAAATATTAGTCTCGGGAATTTTTGGATGGAAAAGAAGATTTTTATCTACAAAAGGAGAATGATTTTGTTCTGCAAACATATCTGTTAATAACTTAGAATAAAATCTAGGCCAAATATAATGATACTTACCCAGTTACTCAGTAGTTAACATCGGGTGTTGACAAGTGATTAGACAATAAATTACACTCATTCGTTAAATTTGTGGCGTTATTTAACCGATTGCAAAATAATTGAAGGTCCGTTTTGTTAAACTATTTCTGTTTACAAAGATCCAATGGCACCACAAATCTTTAAACCTGTTCAACACTAAACGTGTGTTACGCGACATCCGTTAAATCTTTGGAGAAAATGGGCGTATTTTGTTCTTTATTCATCAAATTAACTTCTTCAAACATAAATGTTTTAAATTCGTTTAGTTTTAAACATGATTTGTGATTTGTGGTGCAAGTTACTTCTAATAAGTTTGTATTATTTTAGTATTTCAAAAGCTACGAGATGTTTAGTAGTACATACAAACTTCTATAATTATTTATTTGCTGTGGCATTGCGCTATGGTAGTATAAACACGTAAAAAAATAGCTACCAGATTTGATGATGTTATTTGATTATGTAAAAAGTGTAGGTCAAAAATATTTGCCATTAAAGTTTTACGTTTAGTTCCACTTGCACCAAAACACTACATTGATTTTCCTCCGAGTTATAAAACATCGTTCCATTTCAGCCAATTGTTTGAATATGACAGAGACAGAGTTGTGTTTCAAGTGTGTTTAGTGTAAAATGGGTTTTAGTGTGGTGCAAATGGGATTTAGTTTTGCTTAGTCTAAGATGATTTTGAGATTTAGAATTATTTGCTAAGGCCGATATAACCCTTGGTTTGTAGCATAGAATGCCTCAGTATTTTAGATTTGCAGTTTTAAAGTACACCTTGAATCAGTACAAGTAGAGTAGGTTTTCGAAATATTTGTTTTTTTTTACCCCTGTTACCAGAAGAGGGACGTTACCATTAGTTATTTTTACTGTGACGAATTATTTTGTCATTTTACATAAATAAAATTGTAATTGCTGAATTAGTATCTAAATATTCACTAGCTTATAGAAAAACAAAGATTGTAATTATGTGACACTTATTTATTTTCAAATCGAATAAAAAATATTAAATTTATTTATTTTTGTAAACACCAAAACACAAGTTCCACGTTTAACAATAACTTTTAAATACACCAAGACGGTACATTATAGAATAATAATAAAAAAGTACAGTTAGCAGCACAAATATGTGTGCACTAGCAACGTTTAGAAGCAATTTTCACCTACTCTGTATTTATTTATTTTTTATGTTACGTAACGCAATTAATATTTTAGAACCCTATCATAAAGTAGGTCATATCTCAAAGCCACATTCGTTATTTTACGAGAAATTGGAGTTTTAACTTTACTAAGTGCATACATATTTTTGCTCATGACTGAACACTAAAATCTAGTCGTATCCTATAGATGAGTAAGTTGCCTTTTAGCGTAGGCTTCTCCACTATCATCGCTAGAAGCTAGTGTCCTATTTAGTACTTTAAGTACCGAAATACCACTAGTAAAGCAAATAAGCACTTAGCACCGAGGAAATAAAGCTATTGTTCCATTAACAGCGATCATGTAGCATATAATTAGCTAGTGAAACGCCGCAGATGTGACTAAACATCATACATCCCAACTATGTTGGGGTCAGCTTCCAGTCTAACCTGATGCAGCTGACTACTAGTATTTTTATAGAGCGGCTGTCTATCTGACCTCCACAGCCTTGTTACTGGGTACTACGATACCCATTAGGTCTTTATGCCATTGACTATTTTCAACAACGGTCAAAGGTCTACAAATCATCTTAATATTATGATGCAAAAAAACCTTTGCAGAATTTTGCTATATCTAATTAATTTTGGAATTGTAGAAGCAAGAAACCATTTTTTTAAATATTTTATCCAATTTTTTGTAAACGTGTTGGTGTGGCAAGGGCTTAAGCCCGAATTTCACTAAAGCGGAGACTAGCGGAGTGGAGAGAAGACGTGTGAAAATTGACCAATCACATTGGTTGAAATCTACCTAACGTGTCTCATTTTTCCTGAGATATCCTCTCTTTCGCTGTTATGGAGTCCTGGCCTTAAGTATACGTCAGACTGAAGACAGGACTTATCATCAATTGTTTTACTGATTATGAAGGATAAAAGCCAATGTACTGTCAATTAAAGTAGAAGGTATGTAAAGATCTTAGAAAGCTTTAAGAAAAAAATTTACATCAGGCTACCCAAAACTGAATTTTTTTTAAACTAAGTCCTCCGTGGCGCCTGTCGGCCTGTCTGTTCGCGATAAACTTAAAAACTACTGAACCGATGTTCATGCTGTTTTCACCCATGGATGGAGTGGTTCTCGAGAAAAGTTTTAGTATATAATTTGTCAAGTTCCGAAATATGCGCGGGCGAAGCCGCAGGCAAAAGCGATTTACCTAAAAGTGAAAATCTATTTATGAAATTTGACAGATTGAAGTAGCCTGGTGCGTTGGCGTGTGTACATGAGAGATTTTATCCTGTCTTATGTTTGACGTGAAGATTCTTTATGTAATATAAATTATATATAACGATTTTCTATACATACAAGCTCTGCATTGAAATGTAACTTATATGGATAATTTCCTAGGATGATATTATATTATTTATAAAACTTAGTTTCCATTTCGATGTAAGGGCTGATTAAATAAGATTTATAGAACACCGTCCCAAATAGTTGAAAGCAAATCAAAGTTACTATAAAAACAATATTGAAGAAATAAATATTATAATTATTGTTTTAATTAAATTAATAACCAAGAAAATTATATTATATAAAATAAAAACAGGTGACGGTGTTCAAAACTAAAATTATATAAAAAATACAATTTCGTAACTATTCGAACTTCGCTGATAGCTAATTAATAAACAAAAACTATTATGGAAATGCAAACTTGCGACTTTTTATATAAATTAAAAATAATGCATTTAAATAATGAATGGATTGCGTAGCATAATTCTAAAACATTGTAAAGTGTATAAAGTCTTTTCCCTTTTAATAGTTATGTAATTATTTAGAAAAAAAAACGTACTGTTAGCCTAAAAATAATCAATTTTTCATTACGGTTCTAACAGCCAAGACCAAATACAATTTTTGAAGTACATTGACTGTTGACTAACTGCTAAAATTTATTAAACTGTTAACAAAATAAGCAATGAATTTTGAAATTGCAATTTTTGGTCGTTTGGTGCTAGAACCATTAAGATTCTTGTAGTTCGGCCTCACTTGTAGCTAAATCTTGTATAAATAGCATTTTTATATTTTTGATGCTTACGAAAATTACACGAAATTGTGCCACAACATAAGATTATTAACATTAGGCACTTAGGTACCCAAGTTATATTTTTCAAAATGCTCTTCTGTAATGCAGCATTTAAAATAAGTCTGGTGAAAACTAAATTAAAAATAATGCGAATAAAAAAGAAATCTCCTTTTTTTGAAAAACTTTTTAAGTCCAACTTATGGTGCTTCCAGACGTTTCAATTTTAAATCTGATACGTCTTACACCAGTTATTAAAAAAAATCAAACCTCTTTTTTAATTTTCAAGGGGGTTTCTCAAATTCAGGTGTAAAATTGAAACGTTTTTCTTGGCAATCCTACAGTGTTATGCTTTTTATATAAAATACCAATCTTAATAGTATTCCCTTAGACATAAGTAGAAATTTGTGATCTTCATTATAATATAATAATATTATTATAAACTCCTTACAATTATTGTAAATGATCTAACTTTAGTAATAATATAACTAACTCTTTTCTGTACTTATTTAGTTATACCCTTTTTCCCTGTCGTCTAAGATTCGCCTTGATAAAGTAATTTTAAACTCTACTGTAATGAAGTTTAGGTGTATATTAGAATAGTTTCAGTTTGAATAGACGCGTTCTACTGTAGGGTCTTAAGATTTTAATAATGTTTTATTGTTGGAATTTACCTAATAATATAATATAAACGGAAATTGTATGAGTTAGTATAATAAAACGTGCGCTTTTTTAAACAATTGTTTTATTTATTTGGGGTTCGTAGCTAGTGTGCCAATGGAACCATATTATTCGTTGTCTCTCCATGTCACAGGTAGGGCTTAATTTTTTTGAATTTTTAAAGGTAAACTCGTTCTAAATTATCTCATCCCATCTTCCTAACTCAGCGTGTTGTGCTGGTGCTGCCACGGCGGCTGAAAAATCACATTTCAGAGTAAAACTCAATTTAGCACACTTATAACATTGTGCTAGTGGATGCTTTGAATAGAAAACGGGTCATGGAGATAATTTTAGTAAAGTTATAACCTGAAAAACTACATAGAAAAGAAACAACTTTGTCCCCCAATATATTCGTTAGTAAGGGGTTCCCTCCCCCTATATGGGTCGTAGTCTCCCTAGCAAATAAAGTCAAAATAGAATTACTCATTAGCTTTATTAGCTAGATTGTATTTTTTATGATGTAACTGTATTAGGACACATACAAAATAAAGTAGGGGGTTCCCAAGTATGGCCTAAAACAAAAAAAAAATTACAGTAACGGGGAGAACAAATGCTTTCGGCTTTGTTAAGGGTACTTTTACATCCTTTAGGTACGCTGAACGGAAACAATCTTTTAGTTTATCATAAATATTACAATTTCACAGATAACTTTTCTTTGTTTTTTAACAAAGACACACAGAGAACAGAGTTTGTTTTTTTCCTTGTTTCTTTTGTACAATTTTTGTGTAACGTATTTTGATTTATTACCTTGTTGAACTTACTGTACCTACCTAGATTATAAGTGAATGATGTGGTCTCCTATAATTGGAAGCGCACACTTGTATTATTTTGTCCCTCTTATGTATACTTGCATGTGATTGTGTAGTTTCTGTTGGAGATCCAATAAATAAATAAATAACAATTGCTAGGAAAACTAGAAAAAGGTCGATTAGTATGTAAATAAACTAACTGCTGCAGATGGTTGAAAAAAAAAACAGCTTAGCTGAATCCACCTGCCTCCTGCCGGCCCCTGACTCCTGCTGCCTATTCATCATCATCAGCCTATAATGTTCCCACTGCAGAGACTCAGGCCTCCTCTCTAGGAGAGGGATAGGTCATAATCCACCACGCGGGCCGAGTGCGGTTTGGTAGATGTCACAGGTTTTTGAATTTTTTGGTTCTAAGACATGCCCGTTTCCAAACCAAGTTTTCCTTCACCGTTTTCAGAGCAGTGGTGATGAAATCGATTACACAAAGTAATTCACTTGACTGGGATCGAACCCACGACTCACTGTTCGTAAGTCGGGGCCGCCACCACTGCTCTCTGCGCTGCTTATTCTCCTGTCTTGAAAGGAAAAAAAACACGGGGAAATTGATATAAATACAGATACTTAATCTTCATATTCACTTTATTTGGGAACTTCAAAACTTTAAAATTAAATAATTAAGTATGTACAGGATTAAGTATTAAGTTATTTTTAACAATGAATATTACGCAGATCTTAGTAGTTATTTTGTTCGAAAATCTACGTTTTAGAGGCGAAACACAGACACAATATTTAATTTATATGTTTTAACTGGGCTGTGGAGGTCAAACAGTACAATACTGGTATTCAAATGCGTCTGGTTAGACTGGAAATATACCACAACATAGTTGGGAAAAGTTGTTGGCAGAAACCACAAAGTAGTTGGCAGCCTAGGCATCTGCCTAGCCTGCCCGATGATATTACCTCATTATTTTTTTAGATGATTGTTTTAATATACGGTCGAACAACTAACTTAACAATTTTTGTATTTTAGTGTTTTCCAGTAGTAGGTGCTTCGCCTTAATAATGTGATGCAATGACTAGATAATAATATTAAGTAGGTACTTATAATAATAGGTAGGATCGTATTATTACTTTAAATCTAACAATTACTAATTTAAATCACAAATTGTTCTGAGCAACAATTACTAATTAAGTTATTTTGGTAATTTGCTTAGAAATACAGTAAAAGAACCACTGTTCAAAGATATAGATGAAAAAAGATACACAGTACAGTAAAAGATAAGTGATAATAAGATTAACCCATTTCTGAGGTCTGACAATAAATACGTCTTTACCTTAAAAATAATTATGTTGACGGTGACAAGCAGTTATAAATAGAATGAAATAATTGTGTTTACAACCTTGAGCAAAATACTAGAACAAACATTCATTCAGTTTTTGTTCTTGGATTTAATTTCAAGTCTTTACTAGATGAAAAAAAACATCCAATTAGTCTGTGAAGAGCCTTAGCGAATAAATTTTCCTAAACAACCTTTTCATGATCCTGCTTCAGGCCCAAAATGTCTTTACCTAAATCAATCCATCCGTTTCTGAATAAAATGGCAACAGACTTACACACAACCGACATCTCATATAAAATAGTAATACGAAAATCTTACAAAGGCACTGTTTAAACTTAATAATTACAATTTTTCATTAGAATTCTTCTTTATGACCAACGGCTTTAATCTACTGCGGAGTTTCACCAAACGCTTGCTGACTTTCCCAGAAGAACTGCTCGTTGGGTTCCTTAGATCCGGCATCGATTTACTCTCCGGCAACTGTTCCGCAGACTTCAACGTGGGTCCGTAGTACCTTGGCATACTGTAGTCCTCCTTGAACATCAATTCTGCTTGCTGTTTTATACTCTGCAAACTTGTTTCGCCTTTGTATTCCGGCAGAGATGGTGAATCAGCAAAGAATCTTGGAAGATTGTTACTTTTTATTATAGGAGTGTCTGGCAGTTGACTTATTTTCAACTCTTGTGTGGCTGACATTACTCCCACCATTGATTTGCTCTTGATTAACGGTGGTTTTTCTGGCATCAAATGTTCTGGGATGTTCAAGAATGAGGCACTTCTATGTGGCACCTTTGCTGCTAAGACCTTGTTCATGTTCTTCAAGCTATCTACTCTGGACATTGGTCTCGCTAACCTGCCGCTGCTGTCTACTCTATCTAAAGGCTTAGGACTGTTACTCCTGGGGGATTCATTGTCTGCTCTTATCCTTAAAATTCCTTTCACACTCTCCACTCTTGGTAGTGAAAACGCAGATGGTAAAGCCATAGAAGATACAGGATCATACTTGTATATAGGATTGAAAGTTGTGATTTTAGTTTCGTCTTTAAGGGTAATGGTACTGGGTTTGATTACGTCTTGTTTCTTAATTGGTACTACGTTCATAGTTAGTCCCTCTTCAGTGTCTTGGCTTTGTCTGTCACTTTCCTCTTCTTCGTCAATCTTGAACATGTCGTGGCTAGCAAGGAGTTCATCTTGGAACATGATTTCGAAGTCAGTGACTGGTGAATTGATTTCATCTTCGAAGTATACCTTGGTCCTATTAGGTCTGTCTGAAAGGTAGTCAGGTTCGGATTTCGTCTCTAGGTCGTCCAGTGAGTTGGTGCTCGCCGTTTTTGCTTTCAACTCGTGGTCGTCTCTGAATATCAGAGATTTGGAGAATACCTGCAAGTAGAGAAAGAAAATGTTAGTTAAAATAGTAGAATTAGTATTAAATCCTTGAACATAGTATTTTCCTTACATTTCAGTCATAGAGGCTGTCAGGTGTTGTTGAGTATCTAAACGAATGTTATGTAGCGGAAACCAAAGGCACTCCTTTTTCCTTTGCTATCTAAGCACAATGAGACATCACTGAAGAGATCAAAACAGATGGCAGTCAAACTCAAACTCAAATATTTTATTTCAATTAAGCCATTACAGGCACTTTTGAATGTCAGAAGGACGGAAGAAGAACGAAACTACGAGTGCAATACGTCATTCCGAAAGTCACCACGCCGAACCACACGCCACCGAATGCCCGCAACAACGAACACTGCGAGCACAAAAGCACGCAGCGTCGCAAACCGCAACAACGAATGCTCGAGACCCCGAATCACGGAACAACGAATGCACGCCGCAACGTGCAACCGCCGCCCCGCGACCCGGAGCCCCGCACACCCGCCGCCACGGCACACGCCGCCGCGCGCCCCCGCACCCACAGCACTCGCCGCCGGTAACATCCGGCGCCGCGCAGTATTGGTGTTATGAGTGTAACTAGTATCACGCATCAGTGTTATAAGTCATGAATGTAAAGTGTTAGTATGGTCAGGTCTGTGCGGCAATCCCAACACCTCCAAATGTTAGAGTCACGAGTTCAAGCTGCGTTAGTTCGCAGATCTGTCATAATATTATACAATACACACATACATATATAAACTCACGCCCTTTTGGGTAGGCAGAAACCAAAGAACCCAAAACACCTGCTACGATCCTTACATAGTCCTTTTGCCTCGTTCGTCACATTCATACATCTGGTCATACACGCACGTTACGAGTACTACTCACCCTTCCTTTCTGACTGTTTCTATCATAATAAAATATCTCACCTCATAAAGCTTGTCAGCATGCAGAGGGACCTCGTTGGTCTCTCTGCCCATGATGGCTCGCGGTGGCAGATGATTGTTGTTGACCGGTTGCTCGGTAACCACGCTCTCGAGGCTGGCTCCATTATTGACGTAGCCGTTCGTGTGGGCTGCATCTTCTTCTAGTCTGGAAAGGTGATACATAGGAGATATTAGTTAGGATGCTTCAATGATTTTGGGAATTCTTTGTTAGGGCCTTGAATACTGAGCGATTTGCGGTAGCTTAAGATCCATTTGAATCCATGGAGTCTAAATTTGTGTTCGGTAATGCAATATTAGGCTCGCTTCCTATTACATGGGACCTGAATGTAAATGGGAAAATGTGGGCCCACATTTTCAATAGGTAATTAATTAATTTTTTTCAATAATCTGAGTTATGCAGACGACATGGTGCTGCTGAGCCCAACGATTGGTGGGCTTAGAAAGCTAGTACATGTGTGTGAGACGTACGCGGCTAAGCATGGCCTCAAATACAATGTAACAAAAAGTGAGCTCATGATATTTAAAGCAGGTACCAAGACACCGGATCAGGTTCCTCCCGTGGCTTTGAATGGGACACCCATGAAACTAGTCACCTTATTTAAATATCTTGGGCACATAGTCACGGATCACCTACGCGACGATGAGGACATGGACAGGGAGCGTAGGGCGCTGTCAATCAGAGCGAATATGATAGCCCACAGGTTTAAACGTTGTAATGCGCAAGTGAAATTAACACTTTTCAGAACGCATTGCACATCACTTTACACGTGCAGCCTGTGGGCTCATTATACGCAAAGATCTTTCAGCGCCCTGCGCGTCCAATATAACAATGCATTCAGGGCGTTGTTGGGGCTGCCGCGCTGGTGCAGTGCGTCAGGTATGTTTGCGGACGCACACGTAGACGGGTTTCACGCCGTACTCCGCAAACGATGCGCCGCAGCACTTGGCAGGTTGCGCGCCAGCTCCAACAGCATCCTGGCTGTTATTGCGGATAGGCTGGACACGCGGTACGTCAAGCACTGGGTTAACACCCACATTATGAATTAACCATTTTTGTTTTGTTTTTACTACTAACACTAGTTTCATAAGTTTTACTGTAGTAACATTCTATGGACTCTTTCTCTGAAATAAAAAGTTTTTATTTTTATTTTTTATTTTTTTTTATTTTTAATTAATGTTGGTAAACTGAAAGGACGCACGGATTCGAGAGAAATGGAAGGAGTGGAGGGAGGCCTTTGCACAGGAGTGGGAAAAAGCAGGCTAGATTAAAAAAAAGGTTTGTAAAGGTGTACCTAATATCCTAATAAGGTACACCTTTGTCTTCGACGTTACAGGTGTGATGTCAAATTATGATATCTGTTAGAATGACCATATCATACACCACACCATATCCTGATATACCATATCCACCATATCCTGATCTACTGGAAGAATTAAATTAAAAGACTTATAAAATAAGCAAAGTTATGTTGTACTCAGAATTATGTTGTTTTCTATTGTGTGCACAATATCAATAAAAATTACAAGTAATTAGTCTCTCTTTTCCTTTTTACCCGTAATTATTAAGAAAATGCATTGACATCATCAGCCACTTTCCTCCACACACTTCAAGTTCCTATATTTTCTCTATATTTTCCTGTAGTAATATCTTATTAACTTGAAATTGCATGTGGTGGTGATGATGATGCTTCTATTAGGAGGATGTGTGGTGCTCCGCGATTGCATAAAATAAGTAAATAAGAGGAAGTATGAAAGTCGCACCGTTGGCGGTGGTCGGTGAATGTGATGTAAAGGAATGAGGAAATATCATGAGGAAAACGTCGTGAGAAAAGTTTTCAGTAAGAATGTGGACGTGGTGGTTAAAAATGGCTATTAAAGTAGGTCAAACACGATGGATTGGACTGTGTGAAGGATGAGTTCGCAAGAAAGGAAGTGTTTGATGATTATGACGAGTAAATGAGAAGTATAATATTGAAGAAGAGAGGTATGCTGACCCTACATAAATTATGATAAGGGAAGCCCGCGATACTATTCCCAAACCACTGTAACTCCTGTAAGCCAGAATCAACAGTGGCGACCACAAGAAAAGCGCCGAGACAATGAAGCTCGACGAAGTCCCAGAAAAACGATTTAGCTGTCTTGGATCTTGCAACGAAATTAAAAAGAAAAGTATAGCGGAGGAGTAGGAAAAATCATAATTTCCACTTATCATTTAATTATCTTTTCTTATCATTTCTCAAATCGACAGGAGACAGAACAGAACAAGGCCAATATGCACAAGGGACGTATATGAGTATAACTATTATAAGCCCAGGAGCATGAGAATGACGATGATGACTTCAGTAAGTAACGACTATGATAAATACAAGATTTACAACTGAAGTAAATGTTAGCATAACAACTGCATCTAATCTCTACACCACCCTTGGTTGACTGGTAGAGAATGCCGAAGGCATTAAGTCCGCCTTTGTACCTTTTTTTTTGTGTGCGAGTAGTTTAAATAAATAAACAACTGTCTATCAAGATCACGATGTGTTTGTTCATTTGCGCACGGATTGACGCGGCTTGTGACTACGGGGACAAACTGAGAAACTATAGATGTATGTGTTGTGTATGTTTGTTCGTTGCTCGTGATAGTATCGTTAGTCTAATGTTTAGTTTAGTTTAGTTTATTTATTAATAATTATAGAAATTACATGTCATGTTTTGAATAAAAGGTACACGTACATCAACATTTCAAAAAGCATACACAAAATAATCATACATTAAGGAAAAATAATAATAATAAAATTAATTATGTCATAACAATAATTTCAGAAAACAAAGATAAATAGTATGATAAAAACCAAGTCAGTAATAATTAACATGATGAAGTAAGTATCTAAAACCATTCTTTTAGGTCATATAATACCTGGTCGTTTAACCAGTCTTTCAATTTAGATTTGAAAGCATTCTCAGATGTCGCACTTAAAATTTGATCTGGTAGCCGGTTATATACCGCTGGACCCATAACATGAATTAGCTTTCCAGACTTAGTTAGGGAGTGTGGGCATCCAGCTAATTTGTCTCGACCACGAGTACAGTAGTTATGCCTATCTCCACGTTTAATATAGTCACTTAAGTGTTGTCTGACATATACTGCCGCCTGCAATATCACCATAGCGGGAACAGTCAATATTTTCAGAGTTTTAAAAAGTGGTCTGGCGGTGTCATCCCACTGCGAACGCGTAATTGCCCTCACAGCACGCTTCTGCATCCTAAACGCTCGCTCCCAATCGGCAGCTCGGCCCCAGAACTCAACACCATACTGAAGGACCGAGTGTACCAACGCAAAATAACACCCTCTCAACATTTTACGTGGGAGCGTTTGCGCTAGTCGTTCCAGTGCGAAGCATGCTCGTCCGAGTTTGCCGCACATCTTGTCAATATGCGGCCCCCACGTGAGGGAACTGTCCAGTTCGAAACCAAGAAATGTGGTGACCTGTACTTGTTCGACCTGACTGTCTCGTACCCGAAGTGACAGTGGTGTACACATTCGACCGGAAAGATTAACGTGCATGTAATGGGTTTTGGTCGTGTTGAGTATTAATCCATTTATTTGGAACCACTTGTTGATTTTACCCACTACCACGTTGAGCCTTTCTTGTAACCTTTCCATCGATGGCGCGCACACCACCGCAGCCACATCGTCTGCGTACATAAAGACGTTAGCCTCACTTATAGCATCAGGTAGGTCATTGAGCAGCAAACTGAACATGATGTTCGAGAGGGAGGAGCCCTGTGGTACACCCGTATTGATGTTAAGAGGGTCTGACCTAACCTTTCCGCCGTCTCCTATCACCACCTGCGATCTGCCTTTTAAAAAGTCGAGCAGCAACTCCAACGCCTTTCCCTCTACCCCAAGATGCCTCATCTTTTGTGCCAGAACCCCGTGGTCCGCAACGTCGAAAGCTTTTGAGAGGTCGCAGAAGAGCACTGCAACCTGCTGTTTTTCCTCCCGAGCCTTCATTACATCGCGGACGACCATCCGTGCGAGGGCAGTTGTTGATCGCCCCTTCCTGTAGGCATATTGTCGGTCGGTGAGACAGTTGGTCTTCTCAAGAAACCCCAGTAAACGGTCGCATATTCCGCTTTCAAAGACTTTGGCAACAGCTGGAATGATCGACACAGGCCGATAATTGTTTGCGTCACTCTTCTTGCCCTTGCCTTTGTACAGCGGAGACACCTTGATCCTTTTAAAAGTACTGGGATAGCAACCACTACGCAAACACCTATTGAATAACACCGCCAGAACACTCGCAAGTGATGCAGCCGCTATATACAGTAGCTCCACTGATGTATCGTATAAGTCTTTTGTTGGTTTACGTGCGATCCGTTTAGTAATTATACGGTACACCTCAACCGGTGAGAAAGGTTGAAGCCAAACACACTGACTGGCTGGGAGTCGCGTCTCCAGAAGCATAGCCAGGGCCATATTTGGGTCTGCCTGAGGAGCGCCACACGATACAGCCGCTTGAATAAATTTGGCGTTGACCATATCTACCAATTCTTTTTTTGTAGAATAAGACTTACCATCTGCCTGCTTTATACTCTCGGTGTAATCCGATCTCGATTGATTTTTCCTTCCAGATTCTACGTTTACTACGTGCCACATACTTTTATTCGGGTTATTTGCCGTTTTTATATGGTGTGTATAATACTTAGACCTCTTATTCCTAAGCATCTTGGTGTATTTTTCCTGAAGTAGAAGTGCAACCTCGTTTAAATATGGAAATGGGTATTTATTTATTAAGCCTACAACGTCAAACAGCAAATACTTAGTGTTAAGAATGTCCTGATCGATCCACGAATTCTCACCCTTTTTTTGTGGTACGCGTCTCAAAGGAAAACAAACATCTACCTTGTTTTGTATTGTTAATACGATCGAGCGAGCTAAGTCGTCCGCACCCGGCCAGCGCGCCGCCACCTCTTCCCAGTCGACGCTGGCCAGCGATGCGGCGAAGTTGTCCTTATTCATTTTGTTGTAGTTCCGCGCCATATGTGTTACAGGTGTTGATGACGGGACAGTATATACAATTTCACCGCGAATTGCAAAGTGATCGCTGATGAGTGTATTTACACAGGACGTCGCAATCGACTCTGGTGACATATTAGTATACAAGTGGTCAAGACATGTAGAAGAATTCCCCTGTACCCTCGTAGGAAAGTTAATTTCACTAGAATAGGCATGGGCCGATAGCATGTCTTTAAGTCTATTTTGACTAGAATTCATTGAACACAAAAGGTCAATATTGATATCACCTAAAATTATGGTTTCTTCGTCGTATTTGTTAAGTTCGTCAAGGAGTGAGTCAAAACAATTTAAAAAGTCATTAACATTCGTCAAGTTTGATCTATATATGCAAATTATAAGTAAGTTGAAGTCTATTAATTTAATTCCTGAGATCTCACACACCTGCTGCACTGACAGCTCGGTAAGTTTAGGACAGTCCTCGAATTTAATATCACTCC
Source organism: Diarsia mendica (assembly GCA_949316265.1). Classification (NCBI taxonomy): domain Eukaryota; kingdom Metazoa; phylum Arthropoda; class Insecta; order Lepidoptera; family Noctuidae; genus Diarsia; species Diarsia mendica. Next base: position 18,023,598 of record OX438910.1, read on the forward strand.
TGACATAAATACACGAACCTCCGTGAGCTTTGCCAGGTCGACAATAACATGATCCTAACACATAGTTACTAATGTTTACAACCTTTAGTTCTTGCTCCTTTAGCCAGTGCTCGGACATGGCCAGCACGTCACACGAGAGTTCACTCCTAAGCAGTACTTCAAGTTGCCTCGTCTTGTTATTCAGCGATTGCACATTCTGGTGGCATACAACAAGTGATCGCTCGATGTGTTTACTCGCCGTAACGTCGTTGTGACTCGTTGGACCGTCGTCGCTGCGCGCGCTGTGTAGACTGTAATGCGTGTGCGCCCCACTACACGCGGGGCCGCGTGAGAAACCACTCGGCGAACCGGACTCCTGGCGGCCACACGGTCGGAGTGCATACACATTCATACAGCGATTCTGGGACACCAATCACGAAGGATGCATGTCTATTTGTTTTAATGTTGCGTTTCTCAACATAGTACAGTTCCGATTTTGCAATTTTATTTATAAAGTTGCTAATGTTTTCGACCGTAGTGTCGGGTTTGAAAGACCATGCCTGAATATATTTCATTTTCTCTACAGTCTGTAATTCATCATCCGCTTTCCCCGCTCCTACTGTAATTTTACGTCTTTTACGTTGTTTCTTCAAATTTACTGTTTGCCAGTCATTTTCGATATCATCATTAATGTCATCTTCAGTATCTATTCTTCCAGTATTGGTGTCACGTAACGAAGCCTTCGATTTTTTACCATCATCCAACGTTATAATGGAGTCGTCCTGTTTTTCATCGCAAATCGCTTTTTTAGTGGCCTCAGCGTCCGAAACAGCTGTGATTTGCATCGAGCTCGATCGGCTAACCTCGGGTGTTTTCGTCAAAATAGTCGACGGCGGCGACGATGTGCTCAGCGTGCTTCCAGCGGAACCAGCGCTACGCTTTTTTGGGACAGATGTAATAGCGGCCGCTGCGTTTACGTGGGCCAAGCGCTTTAATCGCTGTTGAGGAGCAGTGGCACTCGACACGTTTTCGACAGATTTTCGGGTAGATTGGGTCTTCGCACTGTCATGTATTTGACTCCCGAGATCGGCTAAGATTTTACTCTGGTTCACTAACACTTCGTTTTGGTTACAAACTTGGCACTCCAATGCACTGATTTTGGTCACTAACGACTGTACTGTTTTTTGTAATTCGCGTATCACTAGTTCAAGCGATTTACTAGCCATTTTATTATTAAAATCGAATTAATAGTCCCACGAACAAAGAAACGCGCCCGTGCGTATATAGGGTCAACTACCCACCTGGTGCTAATTGTAATGGTTGCTAATTGTTGTTGTTTTTTTGTAGGCAAATTCTAATCGAGAATTTTTGAGTTATGGCCTAAACGAAACTGGCACAATGTCGGTGTATTAAAAATTTGTTAAGGAACACAGATGTGGTTATAATAGGTAGAGACCTAACCATATTGGGGAAACAGGGGTAATGTTATGTTATGTTTATCGGTTGTGCGTTGTTGCTCTTTGTACTCGTATATATATGCTCGTCATAATTCTACGACAAATAAATAATAATAATATTCCACAACTATCACACAACGCCATCTAGTCCCAAGCTAAGCAGAGCTTGTGTTATGGGTACTAGACAACTGATAAACATACTTATATATTTCTAAATACATACATATTATAGATAAATTACACCCAGACACAGAACAAATGATCGTGCTCATCACACAAACATTTGTCCTGGGTGGGAATCGAACCCACGACCTCCGGCATAGCAGTTAGGGTCACTAACCACTAGACCAGCAGGCCAGTCAAATATTTTTCTTGTCAAATAGTTTCATAGAATTTCGATTCACATATTTTTTTTCTCATTTCATAGAGGTAGGGCGCCTTCAAATTAGGGCGTTAGCAGCACGGTAGTCGCGCGGCTGCAGCACATTTTTATAAGAACAGCCGTAACAACCCGTTGATAATTGTTTATAGTCGCGCGACTGCCGCGCTGCTAACGCCCTAATTTGAAGGCGCCCTAATCAATACGCAGATTAGATCCTTGCGACCTATTGACCAGTTTGAATGCCTATTTCGTCAAATAGTCATTTGAATGGAATTATATCAACTCAAGAGGATTGCATTCATGATTTTAATGATTATATCTCTATAAATAAAATAAGTAAAGGTACATTTGCATTACGTGCGCGAATTATATTTTAATGAACATAAAACTTGCAAATTGGAATAAAAATGAATTTCGCGGACAACCTTAGCGCTTCCTTTTGTCATTGTAAAATCGAATCAATAAGTACTATTCCTCCTACAAAAAAACAGTCTAGAACGATCTCAATGTCATTCTCATAGTTTGTGATCTTACAGATTCATTAAAGTAAATAAAATGATCATCATCATTATTGGTTTAACAAGACAGAGTTATTCCGTCTCGCTTGTAAGAATAGTCGTCGTGAAAACTGTATGAATTTTACGAAAGTTTTACTGGAATTGAATCATCATCATCATCATTTCAGCCGAAAGACGTCCACTGCTGGACATAGGCCTCCCCTAAGTGTCGCCACATTGACCGGTCCCGTGCGTCTCGCATAATTTTCTTGTCTTAGTTTTTCAATATCTTTGATTGTCGTACAGTCAGCAGCAATATGAAATCACTTAGACGTTTACAAGCGATTTTCGCCTTTTGTGATGTCATTTTCATTTTACTTAACGAATATTTTATATTAATTTGTAATAGGTATTTCACGAGAAATTCGCGTTAGAACTTTGTCATATTATCATCTGCCTAGCCTTTTCCCAACTATATTGGGGTCGGCTTCCAGTCTAACCGGATGCAGCTGAATACCAGTATTTTACATGGAGCGACAGTCTGTCTAATCTCCACAATCCAATTCATTTTGTATATTATGGCACCCTTTGGTCAGACTGGTTGTCAGACTTTCAGGTCACCGACTACCTGTAACGACTGCCAAAGAACTACAAATGCCAGCTACAATTGGAACGTAATGATGTCTCACCCATCCACAGACCGACTTTGGTAAGTGCAGCTGAACCTTAAAAATCAACCAGTGTGGTTGTGGATTTATTACCAGATTTATTTCAGGGTTTGTTATCTGTTGTAGGCCATTTGTGCCAAATGAAATCAATCCATATAAATCTGCAACATTATCTCAAAAATATTAAATATCCGCGTGTACCCACTGTTATCGCTAGAGTGACAACTATATTATTATGACTGTTGACGTTGGTTTTTACGTGATTTTCCTCTTCAAACACATTATTAACAATGATTTACAGCACAATACGATAGTTTACAATGCTATTTACATGTCTTTTACTACACTCAATATGAAAACATGCATGTTTTACTTAGCAATTAAACTTTATGTTTTATGCTTTCTGGGTAATATGATGAAGGATTTTTTCGACTACCAAGAAAGGGTTATGTTTTAGCGAGTATTTTGTAGGTAGATTTGTTTGTGAATTTCTTTATGAGTTGCAACTTCCATCATTAGCGCATCCACATGAGATTATCATTACCAGACTCAAATACTTGAACAGCTTCGGAAAGTATAATTACGAAAAACGTAATGTGTGCCTATAAAAGAGAGGGTTGCTCTCGATTCCTCAGGGATCCCATCATCACATCCTAACTTGGTGAGAATGGGACCACCTCGGGAGTAGACCCTTTCGAACACAAATATAATTTTGAAAAACCGTTCACAATTGACGGAGTTATGAGCGGAAATACATACACACAATAGAGAACTTTGTCCTTTTTGGAAGTCGGTTAAAAATCAAATAGAAATTGTTGGCGACAACTTACTCGTTACTAAATAAAAAATTAGCTGTTTTTAGACTACTGACAGACTGTTTTTCTTCTAGACGACTTATATTCTGTCCTACTAGTAGTCATCTCAGCATAACGCCTCAGTAATACAGGCGTAATGATATCAAATGAAGTGGCTTTTCATGCTAGGCCAGCATTCTTGTGCTACCGCTTCATCGGTAAAGTTATTAATCATAATGACGGATAAGAACTAAGTTCAATGGTTCCGGGTCGATGGCTCTTTTAGGCATATAACATTAATATATTATGAAAATGCTCAAGGAAAACATTGTGAGGAAACCGGTACAGCCACCAGAGCCTCGATGAGTTAGAATAAGGACTTTTCCTTTTCAATCAAATTATATATAAATCGATGATTAACTGAATTTCTTGCCTCATTGGTCTAGTGGTCTCAAACGAAACTGCTGAGCAAGAGGTCCTGGGTTCGATTCCCGGATCGGACAAAGTGTTTTTGAGTTTTTCCATCAGGAAATTTCACAGCATCAGCCACAGAGAATGGATTTGTGCCCGGTTGATGGCGAAAGGCTTCCTCCCTATTACGTGAGACTTACTTAAATGTATAGTTTGGAAAAAGCTAGGCAGATGATGAGCACTTATCAACGAGTAGGTATCTAATAGGTAAAACGTAATTATGTGATTTTACTACACGATTTTAATATGCGGCAAATCTAGGTACATCTTATGTACTCGTAAGATGATGTTACATGGATGGTTTCATGTCTGTATCAATTATAATTTAATGGTTTCAACGTGACTGTGTGCCAGATGGATGTTAAGATTGACTATGTACTTGCGTTTGAGGTTTTCAATGACTAATTAAAGAGACACAAATAGGTGTATTTATATACTAGTAATATTCCACAACTATCACACAACGCCATCTAGTTCCAAGCTAAGCAGAGCTTGTGTTATGGGTACTAGACAACTGATAAACATACTTATATATTTCTAAATACATACATATTATAGATAAATTACACCCAGACACAGAACAAATGATCGTGCTCATCACACAAACATTTGTCCTGGGTGGGAATCGAACCCACGACCTCCGGCATAGCAGTTAGGGTCACTAACCACTAGAACAACAGGCCAGTCAAAGTAGTGCTATACACAACCTGATTTCAGCATTTAAAACTCACACTAAAAGCATTTAGGTATTTATTTTGCCGCCGCAAATGATGGTTTCACGATCTGATCTTGTTATGGACCTCAATGGAAATCCAAGGCTAAGTTCAAACTAAATCTTATGGTAACAATTACTAAATAAATATAAATTACAGCTTAGTAGTTTTTTTTTTCATTAACTTTATATTCACTTAGCATCGTTTTTGCGATAGGCAACTCTGCTGTTGCAGGCTGCGATAGCCACTCCATACTACGTTGAACTGACAATGAAATGACAGTTACCCAAGTTATCAGTTTAAATAAATATTATATTAGTTTTACACAAATAAATACTAAGTAAACGAAGCAAATTCCTCGCTATATAAATAGTTTGTTCTAGCTTCTGTTTAAGACTGTATATTTGTTTTAATATAAGACAAGAAAAAATGATTTATTATTTGTTACTTTTACATGTTTCCGAATTCATGAAACCAATGGATGAACTTATCTCAATAAGATCTAGTTTTGCCGTCTAAAATAACCTGGATGAGGCTGGCACAGGACCGTGGAAATCGACACAAGAAAAAAGAGGCCTACACTAGGATAGGCTGTAGATGATGATGAGGAACCCGTCAGCAGTCTTCTGACACTTTTGTGTGACGCTAGTATAGTAGAGAATGAGTAGGCACACCGTTTTGGGAACAGTGGCATCGAAATAACTGACAATGAAATGATAGTCACAAAAGTTATCAGTTTAAATAATTAAAAAAAAAAAAAAAACTGACATAATGTAAAACAGTCCTATGTTCGAACTTTTCTTTGACTATACAAATTATTATCAGACATTTAACACCGACAGACCTACAAAACTTTTTACTTGTATAACCTACCCACCACAAATACCCCAAGGTCACTGCCAGCAGTCTGACGTCCATTATCAGTCATCTATGTTATCAGTGATCGCCATCAGTCAAGTAATCGCGTCAACACGACCTGTGACGTCACACGATTGTCAGTTTTTTTATGTAAAGTTGTCACAATACATGCCATTACATCGAGTCGTGGACATCGTTTGGAAATAATGAGAGATGATTATTTACTGGCATTTTTGTGAATTTTACTGTTAAGGTACAAGTTGGTAGCCGACTGCACGCAGCAGCAGCAGACAACATGTCGTCGCTTCATGTCGTCACGACACGTCGTCGCGTCATGTCGCTTGCAGTCATGATTTCGAACCCGACTGCAAATAACTATTAGTCAATAACTCTAAACACGCTCGACGTGTCGTTGCTCCGGCAGCAGCATGGCACTACTGATCTGCGGTCGACACGACGCGTCGCTAGCTTCATGTCATGGCGCTAACTACGGAGGGAATTTCATAGAAATACGTAGAAACCAGTCGTGTCGCCGCGACACGTCGTCTGCTGCTGCTGCGTGCAGTCGGCTATCAACTTGTACCTTTACATGGGACTTAAACATTACTGGCGAAATGTGTGTGTACTAATGCATACGCCTTTTTTTTTTTTTTGGTGGGTTTGGCAATTGGGGTTATTTGATGATCTTCCACCCGAAGATCATCAAATAACCCCAATTGACCGCTCTTGGGCAGAGCGAAGGGGAGTGTCAGACTTCTACTGACTAAAAACCAAACCCATGTTCCTTCTTTGTCCTTGCGCCGAGGCCACGTAATCTAGTACAAAAATCCGCGGCCCCGACGGGATGGATACACCTCTGTCAAACTCTTTGGAGGTTATAGGGGTGAGTTATATATGTTTCATGAATTTTGGTTGCTAGTAATCTATACTTCTATACTATATCTATACTAATATTATAAAGAGGTAAAGTTTGTGTGTTTGTATATTTGTTAAATTGTAAGGGGTAATCTCGGGATCTACTGAACCGATTTTAAAAATTCTTTCACCAATACAAAGCCACATTATTGCTGAGTGTCATAGGTTATATAAAAAACCGAAAAATAAAAAGGCTTTTACGTGGTAGTCCGTTTTGCAAAGTGAATCGGAGAAAAAAGCAAAGCAGCGGCGGGCGCGGGATGGTTTCGGGTTTAATTCGGTTCGCGTTCGTGCCGCTTCGGGAGAAAGGGGCGTGGCCTTTTACATCTGATCTGAGAGGTAGGTACCCGCACGGCTCAGTCGCGCGGTCGGTCCTTACGCAGCGGACGTCCCCGAAATTGAATTTTTCGAAACGTAATTAGCACACTTTCGACTAATTATGCCCAACGAAGTGGGCACGGGTCAGCTAGTAATATTATAAAGAAGTAAAGTTTGTGTGTTTGTTAAATTGTAAGGGTAATCTCGGCCGGCCCTGGTGCAAGCCATGGTCCGGGGCGAGGAGGAATGGGACGCCATCGCCTCCTTCTGCGAAGCAGTGATGCTAGCGAAGGAGGTGGCGGAACGAGAGAGGGAGAGAACCTCTCAACGTCCCAGCCGCCGCGGAAGGCGCTCCGGGCGTCGGGGGTCACGCGATGACCTCCGGCCACCGTAGACGCGGGCCTGTGGACGGTGAGTAACGGGCTAGCTCGCCGTCCGGCCGTCGTCATGACGGCAACAGACCGTGTCGGCGGCGCGTACGAGTTCCACGCGCGCCTCAAAGAGATGTCAGCAAGGAGGGGCCCGCAAGGGCCGACGCCCGTCGGGGCTGTGGCTTGTCGAAAGGATAACGCGGCTTCGACACAAGGGTGAAGAAGGAACATGGGTTTGGTTTTTAGTCAGTAGAAGTCTGACACTCCCCTTCGCTCTGCCCAAGAGCGGGGGGGGGTTATTCGATGATTTTCCACCCACCAAAAAAAAAAAAAACCGATTTTAAAAATTCAATAGAAAGCCACATTATTGCTGAGTGTCATAGGCTACTTTTTATCCCTGTATTCCCACGGGAACGGGATCTACGCGGGTGAAACCGCGGGACGTCCGGTAGTGTTTTTATAAATAACTGTTATTGTTTTGTAGTCGCAACCACTACAGCTGAGCATGAGGTCCTTGGTTCGAATCCCTGGTCAGGCAAGCGGTTATTGTGTTTTATATGAAGAATTTCTCGGTAGAAAATATATTCTGTATGAACGTGAATGAGGCAGAAGGAATTTGTAAAGATCTAAACAGCCTTCCGGGGTTTTTGCTTACCACAATGTGAAAAGGCGTACATTATAATATTGAATATGAATATTGTTATTGTGTACACTATCGCTTGAGGTAACTCTGTAAAGATATTCGTAAGATGGAGAAAATAAAGAAATAAACAATAAATAAAATAATATGTATGATGTCAATAAACTAGCTCCCTACAGTACTTCATGGGACATATTAAATTGATGATATGCAGACGTGCAATATGGTACACTTTTGCCTTACCCTTCCGGGATAAAGCGTGATGATACGTTTGTATGTACTTACTTGTAGGTGGCGATCTTTTTGTCGAAACAGAACCTCTCCTCACAGCAGTTCCAGTACATCGTCTCCAGACAACTGTGGACAACGGGAAACATTTATTAACATATCTTTCATTTATCTAATTTACGTAACATAGTTCAATGTTAATTGCACATACATTAAAGTATCCTCTTTTGCAAATCTCGCTTGCGAAATTAGGTTTGCTGTAAGAAAAACCAATTCTGGGTTAAGCTCGCCTTTGTACATAAGCTTTATTATTGTAATTTGTGTTTATATTTGTTATTTTATGTGTGCAATAAAGAATAAGAATAAGAATTAATTTTATGTTACTTCTGGTTATAATAATAGGGTAGTTGACTAAAAAAATCTAATTAGTCCGTCAGATAGATTTCCTAAAAATATTGAACACGTATTTTTTCTTTTTTCACGTAAACAAAAAATGAAGACGATACTGTGCTTCGAAAAGTCGTGCAACGTCACATGTTGGTCCATTTTTACCAGACTATGACGTCATAAGCCCCCTCTCCATGATCTTTGACCAGCTTTATTTCCCTCCATTTTTATTAATTTGATAAAACAAAAAACACGTATCCAATATTTTACGATAATCTAACTGACAGACTAAACAGAATCATATTTTTTTTAGTCAGTCAACTACCCTATTAGTTTGTACCGTATGTTGCACATGTTCACGGTTTCGAGTGAAGCGTATAGGAGTACAAGAGACATTTTTGACTGCCCCGTTGGTCTAGTAGTTGTAATCACGAATGCTGAGCATGACATCGGTATCGATTCCCGGGTCGGGCAAATTGTTAATGGAATTTCTCAGTAGCAGTCACAGAGTTTAGATTGGGCCCGTTTGATGGCGAAAGGGCTCGCTCCCTATTACTTGAGACATCTGCCTAATCCTACGGGGATTATGTAGCGTTATTTTACACGAGGCTTTTGGCTAAAAGAGAAACAGTGAAAAAAACTGTGGGGCATAACTAGCCTTCCAATACTTGAGATGAAGACTTTGCGCTGTAGTGGAAAATCTACAGACTACCTTTTACGTCAATAGCGTCACTTTTTCTTAGAAACTCAGTCTTCTTATCTACTACCTATTTGGAAAAGAAACGTTTTCCCAACAACATACGAGTCATGCGTAATGCAACGACATTGATAACTGTTTGATACATTAAAATATCACAGTGATTCATGAATTCATGACCCATTTCATCGAACTTGACGCACCTGTTTATGAGTTAAGGTTATACAAACTGACACCCACTGATATAATTATGTTTTGTTATGTTACATATTTTATTCATTAGTTATTTGCTTTTGCACACTTCTTTGAGGGCATTATGGCCGAAAATTATAACACAGATCGTTTAAAATAATTATAGCCGATAGCATTCGAGGATTAGCTTTTAGGTAGTGAAAGAGTTTTTGGAATCGGGTCAGTATTTCCGGAGATTAACGTCTACTTCCAAACTTTTCCTCTCTATATAATATAGCTGACCCGGCAAACGTTGTTTTGCCATATAAAAAAAAAATAGGGGGATGAAAAATAGATGTTGGCCGATTCTCATAGATACCGGATAAGCACAAAAAATTTCATCAAAATCGGTCAAGCCATTTCGGAGGAGTATGGCAACGAAAACTGTGACACGAGAATTTTATATATTAGATTAGTAAATAGCACTTCGCCTGCGACTTCTAAATACTGTGATAGCTCGACTAATATGTATGATATAAATATAATTTATAGCCTATAGCACCCACGAATAATGTATCTTTCTGATAGTGTTTTTTTTAAATTGAAGCATTAGTACCGGAGATTATCCCCTACATACTTTATTAGTTTAGATTATATTTAAATACAAACACTCACTCAAACGGAGAGGAGGCCAATGTCCCAGCAAGGTTGTAACGTCCTAGGCTGACTATATTTAATGCTTCAAACAACGCTTAAAAACGCGACTTTTCCGTCTTACCTTGACAAGAGAACTGAGTCCCGAACAATGAAAAAAAAACATAATAGAGACTACTAACGATACTCAACAACAGACAACAACGATACTTAATTAACAGTTCTCGGTAGTTGGTTTAAAACAACAGTAATTATTTTTTTGTTAAAGAAACATTGTGTCCGGTTGCTAGCTGGCCATTTTTCACTAGACTAGGTGTCAGTTAACGAATGCCTTATATTATTAAGTTGCCGATGCCCACGGCTTTTCCCGACAAATTGTCCCACGTGACCATACTACCGGGATAAAAAGTACACCTATGTGTCAATCTAGAAACTATCTGTATGCCAAATTTCATCCAAAACCGTTAAGTTAAGTTTTTGCGTGAAAGAGTAACAAATAGTATCCATCCATCCTAGCAAACTTTCGAATATAGCGCCATTTATAATATTAGTAGGAAAGTATGTAGGATGCCGCGCAATCTACATTCGTGTAAAATTATTATAAAGAAAAGACTTCTAAATCTTATATCAAAATAATAATCCAATCATGATTCGAAAGATACGTGGCGCCATCTACGTTGTTGTCTTCGGGAACATTACTTTTTTTGCAGGATAAAAGGTACCCTATGTCCTCTTTTTAACCGACTTCAAAAAAAGGAGGAGGTTATCAATTCGACTGTATTTTTTTTTTTTTTTTTTTTTTTTTTTATGTTTGTTCACTCATAACTTGCGACTGGGTGAACTGATTTTCATGATTCTTTTTTCATTTGGAAGCTGGTGCTTCCCGTGTGGTCCCATTGTCACCATTTTAATATCTGATGATGGGATCTTGTAGAAATCGGGGGAACTCTTCAATAAATAACAGCAGATTAACCGCGATTGTTGCTATAGCATATCTAAGCATTGTTTACGCCATTACACAACATAATATCACGCCACGTGAAGATCTGATGAAGAACTTCGGAGATAGGCAACGGAACTCCTCAATTAAGGATAGCAAATGGACTGGGATTGCTGAAATCTCATGACTGTCTATTGTTTACACCAGTTCATAACATAACATCACGCCGGTACGTTGTGAAGGGGTAAGCACATGTGAACCACTAAAAAGTGAAAAATAAAAACTTTTTTACAAAAAATAAAACCGACTTCGACAAAAATAAAACACAAAAAAGTGAAAAATAAAAAATCAGCTTCAGAAGTCGGTGGCAAAAACATGAAATCAAACAAACAAAAGTCACCGACTTCAGAAGCTGATTTTTTATTTTTCACTTTTTTGTGTTTTATTTTTGTACATCTGCCAACGTACATGCAAAAATTTCAGGATAATCAGTTCAGTCTGTGATTCAGTGGTTTAAACGTAAAAAGGTAACAAACAAACAGACGGACGCGATCCCGTCATCTTGACGCTCTGAATCCTCGCCTTTAATATCCAAGTATGTAATAAATTATACGTAAAATCTTCTAACACTGTTGAAACACTTCATCCATGATACTCTATTTAAACACCTCAAAAACACAAAAAAGCTAATTATACAGGGTGGGCCAAAAATTTTTGCACTTTTGAAACATGAATAGAAATAAAACTACAAATGTTATTTTGTTAATAATTTATTTAACGTAATAACCATTTAATGAAATTTATTATTTAAAAATAACATCGTCCAAATGTGCGCTGCCTCGTTGCTAACACTCCTGCAATCGACTACGCAAATTTTGGAAAACTCGCTGACACATGCTGCGGGGGATCGCGGTTATTTCCTCGTGGATTTTTTGTTTTAATTGGGATATTGCCGTCGGTTTATTAAGGTACACTCGACTTTTCAGGTATCCTCACAAGGAAAAATCGCATGGTTTAAGGTCCAGGCTTCTCGGAGGCCATGGAATATCACCCCTGCGAGAAATCAATTTGTTCAGAAACATTTCTTTAACTACCGGTAAACTCACATTTGACGTATGGCATGTTGCTCCATCTTGTTGCATCCAAGTCCTGCTGTTGTACCCTTAAAATTCATGCAACTACGGCGTCAAAAAGTCTTGCAACATCTTGACGTATTCCGCTGAATTCACAATTACATTATTTCCTTGATTATTTTCAAAGAAATACGGACCAATGCCCTTTGATGATATGGCACCCCATGCTGTCGTTTTATCGTGGCCGCCCTGTTTGTTTAATATTCATTTTCGATCCCGTTTGCTCGAACTTCTCGACTCAAGCTTGGATCAAATTAACACTTTGACACTCACTTACACGGCATAATCCGTAATCAATTCTAAACAGGAGTCGTACAGTAACGTAGGAATCATTGTTTTTGTAATTTTGTTTTACACAAAAAGCACGCTGTTGTCCCGTGAAGCGCTCCATCGTAACTAAAATTGCATGAAGTGGCGCACAGTTTCCCGCCACCTGCGCGCCCCTCCCTCGAACGTTTCCCAAAAAAATCTAGTGTTTCTATTTGCAAAAATTTTTGGCCCACCCTTTATTATTATCCTACTAATATTATAAATGCGAAAGTTTGTGAGGATGGATGTTTGTTACTCTATCACGCCAGAACGGCTCAATGGATCTGAATGAAATTTGGCACAGAGATAGATTATAGTCTGGAATAACACATGGGCTATATAATGTCGCTATAATAAGTTAAGGGGGTGAGCAATATTGCATTATGTGCATTTTCCTCAACTGTTTGACAGCCGATATCTGTCATAGTATTTATATCAATAGAACGATTATTTTGAATCATTTGACACAGGTGTAAGTAGCCTAACGGTTCGGCGACCTACCTGTAAATAAAGGTATGCAAGTTCAAATCTCAGTCAGTGCCTTCTTTTTGTGTTTTTCATAATGATGTAAGATTTCCAAAACTGTTTAAACATGTTCGCGAGTTCGATCCCCAATCGGTTTTCACTTTTTGTATTTTTTTGGTACCTATTTGTTTTTATTTTGATGCTTTAGGATTTTAAAATAATTATAAAAACAACAAAAAGTGATAATAAATCTAAATACATATCTAATAATAAATGTGTAGACGTGGATTTTTTGTACATACATTAAACATATTATTAAAAAAAACAATGTTTCCAATTGGCGTGTTTTAGAAATTTTTGTCTGTAGTCTGTCGGGAGGCCTTCCAACGCAACGTCTTCCGGTTCGCGGTCGCCACTCCACAACTTTTCGGCCTATCGGCCATCCGTTCTGCGAGCAATGTGTCCATTGCAACTGAAGTCTGGCGAATCGTCGGGCTACGTCGGTAACCTTGATTCTCATACGGATATCTTCATTTCTGATTCGATCACGCAAGTAAACTCCGAGCATAGCTCTCTCCATTGCCCTTTGGGTGACTTTGAGATTTCTGATGAGGCCCATTGTGAGCGACCACTTTTCGGTCCCTATCTAATCACTGGCAGCACACAACACCCTGCATAGACTTTCGTCTTGAGACACTGTGGTAAGTTGGATGAGAAGATACCGCGCAACTTCCCGAACGCTGCCCAGCCGAGTAGGATTCGTCGATTGACCTCTTTCTCGAACTGGACCGTTTGTCCCAGATAGACATAATCGTCCACAACTTCAAGTGTAGTGTCTCTGATCTTGATAAGAGTAGGTGATACATGGACATTCAACGTAACCTTGGTTTTGTCCATGTTCATTTTAAGACCCACTATTTCGGAAGCTCCACAGAGGTCATCGAGCATTGATTGATTAAAAAAGAAGACCTTATCGTCATAATAACGAAAGATACATACATGCAACGACATCTATTACATCAAATTGGTACTAATTAATAAATGTGTTCACAAGATAACTTTTAAATCTATTTTTTCAAAAAGTTATGATAGCTAAGGTACTCTTAAATAGTCTAAATGACACTGCTTTGAGAATCGACATAGCCTATAATATAAACCTTAAAGTGTGTGAATTCGCTTTCTATGCATTAAATTTTGACTTCGTCTTCGATAGATGACGTTGTACATTTGACGAATCAAATTATGTATTTTCTGAATAAAAAATTTACGAATACACACAGTACGAAAATAAAACGAAAGTAAAATAAGACAAGCAGCGCCACAATCAATCGCCCAGCCATGCCACTTCGCCAACCGTGCCGTCATATAGCTGTGTGGCTGTGGGTTCCTCGGGCATTGCTGCAACTTTGTTTTACAATAGCCCGACGACACAATAGTTGCACATTCCGTTTCCAAATTGCCGCTGAATCTTGCCCTAAATTGCAACATCACCAAAAACTGCGTCTTTGCAAATAAACTGAAAACAGGAGAGATAAGTCTGGAATCGGACGCAGATGGGCCAATTCTATTTTCCGAATATTTTTTCCCTCCAGTGCCAACAGTACTCAATATCGGGACGAGTGCACAATATCGCACAAGCATGCATTAGAGGCGTTGAACCGCAGCTTGCAAGACAGCGTTGTTGTGTTGATCACAGGCGACTGTAGTCAGACCCTGCCAGTCATTGCAGGGGACACACCGGTGGATGAAATAAACATGTCTCAAAGCGTCGTCGCTGAGGTCTAGGATCAAAAATCTGCGTCTTATGTTAACTGTACAACGACCACGAAGCTGGCGTCTTAGCAAATAAACTGATTCAAATAGGAGAGAATCGTCAGGAATCTGGAGGCAGATGGGAATATTCTATTTTCTAAAGATTTTTTTCAGCCAACAGAGGATGAACTTATTATGCACGTTTTACCTATTTTTGAGGTTCATGTATAGGTAAATAAAATAAGAATAGTGGTTTTTAGGGAGGCAGGTGCTGTCACCAAGGAACGTGTGGATGATGATCACAATAAAATAACTTAGACAAGATTTAAGGCCATGTAAATGGGGACGCTTGACGTTTTGATGTACTATGGGCTATTGCCATCAACCGGGCACATAACGAGACTCCGTTGCCTCTACTGAGAAAACCCTTTGCCCGTATCGGGAATCAAATTCCGGACTTCATGCTCAGTAGTCGCGCTTAGGGCTACTGGATCAACAAGACAGACACACATTTTTCAACGTGAACGAAGTCGCGGGCATCAGCTAGTATTATTATATTATATTCCACAACTATCACACAACGCCATCTAGTCCCAAGCTAAGCAGAGCTTGTGTTATGGGTACTAGACAACTGATAAACATACTTATATATTTCTAAATACATACATATTATAGATAAATTACACCCAGACACAGAACAAATGATCGTGCTCATCACACAAACATTTGTCCTGGGTGGGAATCGAACCCACGACCTCCGGCATAGCAGTTAGGGCCACTAACCACTAGACCAACAGACCAGTCACACACAACCACTCCACTACACCACACAGATCTTGGTCTCACTAGAAAGGCTTTCCACTAACAACTTTTTGAAAGAGATCTACGTTTTGAAATAAGCAACTACTTTAACAAGTTATTATGCCTTGAACAGACAGACTGTAGCTTCTTTTCATTTTTTTAACAATACAAAACTGGTCTATTCGAAATTAATGATAAGAGGCCGAGTATAAAAACTACACTATCACAAATAAACTTGGGTATATTCCGCGGTACGAACACCAGAATGTGGCGTACTAAGGAGATATGCGTCGGTTGAAGTATTATCTTGACAATGAGTGACATTATCGGAAGTGGAGGCGCTTCTGTTAGTTGATTATCTGTGGTTATAGATGCTGTTGTGTACCTAGGTATTATAGGTTATTTTTAACCTACTTTCACAAAAAGGAGGAGGTTCTTTATTCGTGTTTTTTGTGTCTGCGCATAACTCCGTCAATTGTGGACCGATTTTCAAAATTCTTCGAGTGTTTGAAAGGGTACCTATACTCCCGAGGTGGTCCCTTTGTCACCAAGTCAAGATCTGTTGATGGGATCCCTGAGAAATCGACGGCAACCCTCAAATTTTATAGGCCACATAATATAACGAATTACTATACCTACGGAAGACGCGTCTTTACCACAGGTGTACCACATTACACTCACATTTCGCAAGTTGTTAGGAGGACTGAGCCTATCAACTTGATGATAAACCAAACTCCTTCGGAAATGGGAAATTTCTTATGAGGATTTTTTGACGAAATTTCTGATGATGGACTCATCTAATGCATTGCCCGACCAAGGAATCGAAACCAGGCGCAGCAGTGCGTTTGCGACCACTAGACCAACAAGGTAGTGTACATCTTATTTATTTTGCCAAAAGAAACCAGGACGAAATAACATTCTATGAGTATTGGAGAAACATAAGCTACCGCAAAAACCTTCGAAATAACATTGAAAAGAGTTGTACGTAGAAATAGTTTGTAGGCACAAACCGATTTTTTCGAACTGGAAATCGAACTCGAGACCACAATCTCAGTGCTTGTGACTACTTCACCAACGAGGTGAAACAAGAAAATTGTAGCAAAAAACCTTGAGAACGCCATCAGCGATTGTTTTCACCCATTTATAGACGAATGAATTTCCTAATAACGGTTGATGGGCTAATTATACTTGATTGCTTTAATTGCAGTTATTATTAACTACGTTTAACTCATGGCGCCGCACGCTGGTTTACGTATTTATAGTTTTTCCAAGACTTTTTTGTGGAGCTCGTCTGCTAGATAAAAATAACGGCTTGGAAAAGTCGTATTTTTATTTGTGTCACTGCGGGGGGCCTACTGAAAACCAGCGCTGAGTGTTTTACACCCAGCATATGCTGAGTTGGTTACCCTTTCGTTATGGGCATGCTCAGCGCAGTTGAGCTGTATAATTAATTGTTAAGCTGTTTGTTGTTATTTGTTTATGTATGTGCTGCTCTTTTGTGTTGCTGCTGTCCATTAGCGAATAAATACATATTCTATTCTATTCTATTTGCCTAGGTTGATCTGTGCATGGTTGACCATGACCACCCATTACATAAAGAGTTTCTTCTGTTCCTCAAAAAGCACGGAAAGCCGTTTGTCCCGGCTGTCATTTATAGAACTTTGAGAGTCGTAACTGGTAGTCAGTGGTCTGTAAGTCTGACAATCAGTCTTACCAACAGGGTATCGTATTCCCGTCGGGGCTGCGGGTTGTCCGAAAGAGATATTTTAGTCAGTAGAAGTCTGACACTCCCTACCGCTCTGCCCAGAGCGGGAGAAGTCATAAAGGGTATCGTATTACTCAAAACTAACTGGCTTGTGGAGGTCAGACAGACAGTCGCTCTAAGTAAAATACTGGTATTCAGCTACATCCTGTTAGACTCCCAACACAGTGGGAAAAAGGCTCTAGACAGATAATGATGATGGCTATATGGGCTATAAAAGGTTTCCATGCGATAACTCCCGACCATAACGCAAGCCAAACTGAGGTCAAAGCTAGTATAAATGAAGAGTACTTACTACTGGCATGACTTGCACAGTTTGAGCAGCATCATGAGGTGTTCACATAGTGTCTACAAAGGCTGATGTCATGGAGGCTCCTGCTATGAGATCACTCCTGGAGAACACTGCATTCCTGGTACAAGAGAAGCGTATGGTTAAGATCGAAGAATATAATTTGAACTAGTAGCTGGTCTAACGTGAATGAATCAAATATCCAGTACCTATACATTTTTTACTGGTTGTTTTTAAGCTATGTGGCTGCTGCTGAATTTCCCTGATAGAAAAGTCATATAACAAAGTCCCCGTCTTGAGAATTGAACTTAGAACCTCATGCTCAGACACAGGTACAAGTACTTGATCATCGAGGCAATACGTTGCTCATAATCTACAAATGAATGGGGAAACGTAGCAAACGTAATTGACAACGTATTTGTAGACCGTGATCTAGATTCGGCACATTGTACGCCCACATTTCTGCAGTAAAACCAACGAAAAATTCTATTGCAGATCATCAAAACCTTGTAATGATCTTAAAATATTATTATGATTTGATTTCTAAAGGAACGGGTCAAAATTTCAAAAAGTAAGTCATCGCCAAAAATAAAGGAAGACGTGCCAATAACTTGCGTTACCTGTTTTGTAACCTCAGTGACATTAGTGGTTTAAAACTGAGTTACTAAGAAAATATTTGAATCAAAATGTGGTTTTAAAGAAATATGACCGGTTTTACCAGTAATTAAGCATTGGTTCAGCAACCAAATTGCATAACTCACTGATAATCACACTCCGGTAATAAAATGGAGTCGGTTTCCAGTCTATCAATCCAGTATTTCATGAAGTTACTCCTTATTTTACCTCCGCAACCCAGTTAGTACTGGATAATACGACACCCCTATGTAAGACTCGTTGTCAGACTTTCGGTCCACTGTCCATCAGTAACGATCGACTGTCAAAGATCTACAATAGGGAATATTCATGTTTTTCTTTTTTGTCTTAAATTAATAGTTTACTATTTTATAACGTAGAAAAAAATATTAATGGGCTTCAAAATACTCTAGATATTTTTAAAAATGAAATTTAAAACTTATAAAAAAATTAAGCAGTTCAAACGCCGTCATTTTGCGCGCGCTTTGCGTGACGTCACATGACACGTCCAGTGGGTGTTTCACAGAACAACTACATACCCTAACGGGATACAATGTCGTGTCAGATGACGTCACATTTCGTTCGATTAATGGTGGCGCGTTTTGGAAGTTTGAATTTAGCTCCCTTATTTTGCACTTTTTGAATATTATTTTAGGGGTTTAAATAATAAGTAAATAAAAAAAAATCCTTTTCATTTTATTATTACGATAATAAGTATTCGAGAAAAAAATATTTTAGGCCATTTCAAATTTTATGCATATTCCCTATTGAAAGCTGGGACCGACGGCATAACGTGCTTTGGCCGGCACAGAGGGATCCCTTCATGTTATAGATGATAACCCCTCGATGGACTGACCTCAGCAAGAGTTGCTTAACCTTGATGTCCGACCGTTGCAGCTATTATTATTAAGCCATGGGCCACTCCATTATGTATCTAGTTCTCATAATATTCATCTGTAATGAGGCACCCAGATTGTTGTAAATACCGCGCCATAACGATGCCATTGTATTCTAATAAGGCTTGACTGGCACACTTCTGTGATCATTTGATAGACAAGGCTGAACACCATGGAACTAGTGGTGTAATGGGTACAAATGTACAATGTCTGGTGGGTGTTGGGTAACGAAAGTGGGCATAAACATAACATAATAACGAGCCTGTAATCCCCGAAGGTTTAGGCACAGGTCGATCTTATAGTAAACTAGCTTTTGCCAGCGGTTTCGCCCGCGTGAACGTAACGATTTTCCATACAAACTTTCATCCCCTATTTAACTCCCTTAGGGGTTGAATTTCGAAAAATCCTTCCTTATTCCTTGTCTACATTATAAAGGGAACCTCTGTTCAAAATTTCAGCTTTCTAGGTCCAAGGGTTTGGGCTGGGCGTTGATGAGTCAGTCAGTCAGTCAGGACTTCTCTCTTTATTTATTAGATAACTAGCTTTTGCCAGCGGCTTCGCCCGCGTGAAAAAACGATTTTCCATACAAACTTTCATCCCCTATTTAACTCCCTTAGGGTTTGAATTTCAAAAAATCCTTCCTTATTCCTTGTCTACATTATAATGGAAACCTCTGTGCAAAATTTCAGCTTTCTAGGTCCAAGGGTTTGGGCTGGGCGTTGATGAGTCAGTCAGTCAGTCAGTCAGGACTTCTCTTTTTATTTATATAGATATATTCATGTTTCGCAAATGATTGGTGGCGAGGCTATGGCCGTGGCTGCTGCTGAAAAATTCATGATGGAAAAACTCAATAACATTTTGCACGACCTGGGAATCCAAACCCTGAGAGTCCTGGGACTCCTGGGGCCCTACTATGACGTCTTAAAACAGTCCTAACTTATTCTTAATCCAGTGTGGAAAAGAGATGGCGCTAGACACCCTGTATAGTTCTGTCACGTTTCCACACTGGAATAAGATTAATTTAGGACTGTTTTTAAGACGTCATAGTAGGGCACCTGGCCTTATGAAGAACAGGATATAAAGTTCTTCATTCTCCATAGAACAGGGAAGATGTTCCGACCAGACGGGTTATAAGTCTGGTGGGCTACGACCTACCAGTTGTTGTCGGGTTCTTCTATGATCTAAGTAGTGGATAACTTTTGCAATTCAAGATATTGGTGTTAGTTCTTCATTTATGTCATAGATGGCACTGTAGTACTTTTTGTAGTGCCGCTACACACTCAAACAGCTACTATCTGGATCACAACACTACAGTGCCCATACACTTAACATTAAATCACAATGTAATAACTTCCGTTTTTATAATACATAGGTACCAATAATGAGGTTCAAATGCGGCTTCATGGTCAGTTTACAGATCATAATATAGTTTGATAATGGCTACTTTATCTGGTCATCTCCTAAAGATTTTGGCATCAGGTCGTTGAGCTGCCTAAAAAAGGATTCAGGTCATATTTGGACTGATCATTGATTCAAGATTGTGGTGGCTAATCATTATCCAAAACATAACAGAACATCACGATTGTAATCCCCGAAGGGTTAAGCAAATCTATACTCTTTACGCCTACAATTCGTCAGATATGTTTAAGTCCAATGTAAAAAGGGGCCAGCTTATTGTCAAAAACCGGATACAAATTCATACTCCGGAGTTGCTACTGAGAAATTCCTGATGCAAAAACTCAATAACACTTTACCTAACCTGGGAATTAAAAGGAACTCATGCACAGCAACCGCGCCTGCGACTCAGGGCTAAAAATGTTGGCCGCGGATTTTTGTACTAGATTACGTGGCCTCGGCGCAAGGGCTAAGAAGGAACATGGGTTCGGTTTTTAGTCAGTAGAAGTCTGACACTCCCCTTCGCTCTGCCCAAGAGCGGGGGGGGGGGGGGGGGGGGGGGGGTCATTCGATGATTTTCCACCCACCAAAAAAAAAGGCCTAAAAATGTTTGAAACACAAATATTTTGCAATGGTATCTGAGATTCAACAAAATAGTCGTGACAAATCATTTATAGATCACAACTTCTGCATACAAATTCTACTCACAATAGTCATCACGCATCCACTCAAGATCTTCCATACAATCTAGAGCAGATCATACATACATATTTATAGCATAATATCTTGTAGTTTATCTCATACTCATTACAATATGTATTGTGTGCTCACCGCAATCCGTGACATACTTTGTAAGATAATCAGCTAACATTAGAGATGTAGTAGGAAAATAAGGTGTCGAGATTTTAGATTAGTTAAATAGGAATTTCCCATAACTCAAGACGTCATTCTGAATCTGACATACTCATCAGATTTATCTCAGTTATGTTGGGGTGCTGACTCCCAGATTTTTTACATGAACTTTCATCTTTCTAATGTGGTTGTTATCTGACCTTGTGTCAGAGTTTTATGCCACCCTAGGGTTTTTGACTTGTCTATAAATGCCGTCGAGAGAAGTCTGACAAGCAGTCATTTATTTGTTTTGTTTTATTTGTTTTGTCCTGTTGGGAAACCAATAAACACTTTTTCTTTCTTTCTTTTCTTTCTTTTCTTTCTTTTCTTTCTTTTCTTTCTTTTCTTTCTTTTCTTTCTTTTCTTTCTTTTCTTTCTTTTCTTTCTTTTCTTTCTTTGTTTTCTTTGTTTTCTTTCTTTTCTTTCTTTTCTTTCTTTTCTTTCTTTTCTTTCTTTTCTTTCTTTCTTTCTTTCTTTCCCAAAACGTATCATATTCCCCAGGACTAACTGGGTTGTAGTGGTCAGATAAGCAGTCGGTCCATGTAAATTACTGGTATTCAGCTGCATCTGGTCAAACTGGAAGCCGACCCCAACATAGTTGGGAAAAGGCTAGGCAGGCAGCCAGTAGGATCCTAATAGGGTAGTTGACAAAAAAAAACTAATTAGTCCATCAGATAGATTTCCAAAAAATATTGAACACGTATTTTTTCTTTTTTCACGTAAACAAAAAATGAAGACGATACAGTGCTTTGAAAAGTCGTGAAACGTCACAGTTTGGTCCATTTTTTCTGGTAAAAATGACTATGACGTCAAAAGCCCCCTCTTCATAGTCTTTGACAAACTTTTTTTCGTGAATTTTTATTAATTTGGTAAAACAAAAAATACGTAAGTATCCAATATTTTTCGATAATCTAACTGGCGGACTAAACAGAATCATATTTTTTTTAGTCAGTCAACTACCCTATTATGGAGTTCACTTATCTGTCCTTCATGTCTTTATAATGCTCTTTTAAAATTATCTTTGGTTACACATTGTCTCATCTATAATCCCTTACTTCCTTATACACATTGCCTTTAAGATTATTGATAATACTGTCATCTGTACACTTCTTATTTATGTGTTTCCCTTTCACTTCTACTAACTATATAATTTTATGGAGATTAAGTTTGTATGTTTGTAAGTCTGGAAGGGATAACAATCTTCTGGGAAGTTCTGGTATCCCTAAATATTGTTAACTATATTTTTTAAATATTCCCGTAGGATTATTTAGTTATTTAATAGTAGTGCTAGCCTAGTTATGTGACCGTTGGATTAACAAGTCCTAGGACTCGTGTTAATTTTCTTAATTTTATTGTATAATTATTATTTGCCTTGGAGAAAAAAAAAATGGTGAGGAAATCAGCATGCACGAAAGATAATTCACGATGGCATGTAAAGCCAGAGGAACGCATGCAAAGGAAAGAAATAAGAACTTTGACTCCAGGTCAGGCAATAACAACTCGATAAAGAAGAAGGATAATTTACGCCCATCATTCATCATCATTTCAGCCAAAAGACGTCCACTGCTGGACATAGGCCTCCCCCAGGCGTCGCCACATTGACCGGTCCCGTGCGTCTCTCATCTAGCGCAGCGGGTTCCTGCAACCTTGACCAGGTCATCGGTTCACCTAGTGGGAGGCCTTCCAACGCAACGTCTTCCAGTTCGCAGTCGCCATTCCAGAACTTTTCGGCCCCATCGACCATCCGTTCTGCGAGCAATGTGCCCTGCCCATTGCCACTTAAGTCTGGCGATTCTTCGGGCTACGTCGTTAACCTTGCTTCTCAAGCGGATGTCCTCATTTCTGATTCGATCACGCTAAGAAACTCCGAGCATAGCCCTCTCCATTGCCCTTTGGGTGACCTTGAGCTTTCTGATGAGGCCCATTGTGAGCGACCACGTTTCGGTCCCGTATGTAATCACTGGCAACACACACTTGTCATAGACTTTCGTCTTGAGACACTGGGGTAAGTTGGACGAGAAGATACCGCGCAACTACCCGAACGCTGATGACCAGCCGAGTCGGATTCGACGATTGACCTCTACTACGCCCATAATGCAAGCGAGGCCGGGAGCATAACCTAGCTAGCAATAAAGTCTATCCATCATCACCCGCCGTGCAATATATCATTGCTATCTAGTATTAATCTCCACCGTTCAGATAAGGGCTCGTACACATAGCGATCCGTTTTACAGGTCCGTTATTTGATGGCGTATGGAGTTGCATGAGCGAGTTCACACACAAAACAGTATTCCGGATTCAGTAATCATGTCGCTCCGGTCCAATTCTGATCCGTTAAAACGGATCCAGTAAAAACGGACCTATATGTGTACGCGCCCTAACATGATATTTTTAGCTCACTATCTCTTTGTCAATACCATCAGTCTTAAGTGTCAGTACAAGCTGTTTATGTAAGACTGAATATCTTAACGCTATGCCAATAACGGTGTCAGCAGGATTTGTAGCTCAGGTTACTGTCAGTTGTAAATCTTGTTGGTCGAGCTGATGTGTAGTTTTGACTTGTTGGGTAGAGATAGATGGCCTGGAATTTCTATAAATGTTGATGAGTAACAGAGTTTTTTTTACTTTTAAACATAGCATCATGGTGTCTATAATCCACGAAGGATTAGGCAGAGGTGTATTTATAACTACACCCCCATCATCGACCTCATTCCGTTTTATTATATGTCAAAAAGAACACATTGTTGGTGAAAACTGAAACGTCAAAGCTCTTCTTCATTACTCCCTTGAATAATGATGACAATCTGTAAGAGAATTTCCTTAAGTGCGTATTACTTACAATCAGTTTTGACAAACGGTAACGTTTTACCCAGTAACTGGGTCGTGGAAGTCAGATTGGCGGTCGCTTCTTGTAAAACATCGTTAGTAAACCAGCATGCCTGCAAGCACGGACTATTACAGCTGTCAAACTATTTGACTATGGCCGTGAAAGATCGGAATTAAATGATGTTAGCAGGTTAACACAAAGGTTACTACCTACTAGTAACCCGCATCTTAAAAATGTGATTATTAATATCTACGGCAATAACAATATAGGAATTATATCTTAAAGCTGTACAATTAAAACAATAAGTAAATAAGCTAAAGCCACATGAATAGCTTCAAAGACAAGCGATGCACTCAAATATCAATTGTTTTCAACCTTATCATTTACGATAAAGATATAGTTTAATAGTTGGCGAACAAGATAGTAGTATCATTTAGAGATATAATCTAATTGCCTTGGGAGATATTGTAGATAAGATCTCTGATAAATTAATAATGCTCACAGTAGGTTTGAGATGGCTGTTAAGATATTGAAAGTAAATTAGCAAATAGATAGTTAAATACTTAGTTGTATTTATTTATTTTTGTTGTAGGTGTACTATCATTATCAGATACATCTCTGCCTACCCAACAATATCTGCCTAGTCTTTTTACAAATATGTTGGGGTTGGCTTCCAATCGAACCGGATGCAGCTGAATACCAGTATTTTACACTGAGCGACTGCCTATCTGACCTCCACAACCCAGTTAATACTGGGTAATATTTGATAAGACTGGTTATCAGACTTTTAGGTCACTGACTACCTGTAACGGCTGCCAAAGATCTTTAGATGGCAGCCGGGACCAACAGCTTAACGTGTTTTCCGAGGCACGAAGGAAACTGGGTATGTAATCACAGACCAAAGGAAGCGCGGCTTAACTTAAAGATCGACCCGAGTAGCAGTTATTGGAAATCGAAGCCGAGGCTTTATACTCAGACCAAGGAAGCAACATCATACAACTATTAACTTCCTACAAGAAATAATGACGCCTGTTCCCATACAAAGACTTGCAAAACGGAAGACCTCAACAGTTTTAGGAGATTTACGAATTAAAACGTTTCCGAAAATAACAACAAAGAGATTAAAATAATAAATCATGAGACGGAACGGTCGGTGACCTTACTTAGCTTGTCCGTTTGGGATGAATCATAAAAGAAGCCAGGAAATAACAAACCTGTCAAGATCATTAACGTTGTTATATCGCCAGAAAATAACAGTTCCGAGTAGACAGGTTGTCTGGGAAGACCTGGGTGAAGACCAAAGCCAAGAAAGTTATGAATATAAATTATATTAATCTGCCTAGCCTTTTCCCAATTATGTTGGGGTCCAGTTTAGCTCTGGATGCAGCTAATACCAGTATTTTACGGGGAGCGACTACCTATTTAACCTTCGCAATTCAGTGAGTATTAGGTATTTATGATACCCCTTAGTAAGACTGGTTGCCGGACTTTCAGGCCACTGAATACCTGTTACGACTGTCAACGATCTACAAAATGACCGCCGGGACCAAAGGCTTAAAGTTCTTCCCGAGGCTCGGTGAAAACTCGGTATGTACCTAATGGGCGGTCACCAAACAACAGATCAAACTCGGCAAACGCGGCTTAACCTGAAGCTTGATCCGGCCGATCTACCCACGAGCTCCTCCATACGATTGTAAAAAATGCAACCTACATAATCACCAGGGATCAAAGCCAGTAGGCTATAATTTGATCACTCGGTTACACCCGAGTGTCTTGATCATCGTCATCTTAATGTTCTCACTGTATAGACTCAGGCGTCCTCTCTAGGAGAGGGATGGGCTATAATCCACCACGCGCGCCCAGTGCGGGTTGGTAGATATCACATGTCTTCGATTTTTTTGGTTCTAAGACATGTGTCACATAATTGTGTGTGTGAAATGTTGTCTTGATACAAGTTAAATTACTTTAATTTTTAAAGAAAAAAAATTAAATTATATTAAAATTGCCCCGTTTCCTTTCAATATTTTTCTTCAGATTCGGACGCGGTTTAAAAGCCGTGATTCACAGAAGTATTCAGTCTCAGTACAAAGAGACAGTGACAAAAACATCCGACTGAAATGACTCAGTGTTATTTTAAATGCACTGAGTAAGAAGTCCTGAGTCCTTTGCGGTGCTGCCAAGAATGTCACGTCCTTCACCGTGGACACTGTATTTTTTAAATTATTTGATGACATGGTTAAGACATGAGTAAGTACTGTGAGAAAATAATTAAATATAATGACGTACTAACAAATAAAATATACTACTGGGGAAAAATAGCCATGTTGGCACGCTGGACGCGGTAGACCTCGCAGGACGAGCTGAAAGTTGAACTTCGGAGATTTCGAAGATGTATAGGTAGGTGGCTGGATGTGAGACGCACGGGAATGGTAAATGTGGTGACACCTGGGGAGGCCTATGTCCAGCAGTAGACATCTTTCGGCTGAAATAATGATGATGATGATAGGTAGAATGCGCTAGTACTGAGTGGGTTGTGGAGGTTAGATAGGCGGTTACTCCATGAAAAGTACTGATGGTCGCAAGCACGACTGATGAACATGAGGTTCTGGGTTCAAATCCCAGGTCTGGCAAACTAGCTTGTCGAAAGGATAACGCGGCTCCGACACAAGGGCGAAGAAGGAACATGGGTTTGGTTTTTAGTCAGTAGAAGTCTGACACTCCCCTTCGCTCTGCCCAAGAGCGGGGGGGGTTATTCGATGATTTTCCACCCACCAAAAAAAAAAAAAGGTCTGGCAAACTATTATCGGGTATTTCCCTTACAAATTTCTTACCAGTAGCCAGAACTAATGCTTAATTGATGGCAATAAGGTAAAGCCCTCAAATTTTAGTGTACTACTGTACACCTGTCTAACCCTTTGAGGATTACAGTCGTGTTGTTATCGCTCTTGTAACAGCCTGGCCAGATAAGTGGAGAAAGCGGCGTCTGCGCAGAATTATCAACCAGCTACTACTTTCCCGACATCGTGGATATTAATAGAAACACGTAGGAACATGGCGCCAAGTGCATTATGTTTAGATCGATCTGGCTAACATTTTTTAATATAAAACTGTGTGCTTGGAAAAATGGGAGGTGAGCTTTTTGCTTGCCGCACAAATCTTGATGAAAAAAACCAGCAATATTTTACCCGACCCCGGATTTGAACCGGGACCTCAAGCTTAGCAATCGCCCTGTCCATCATCTGCTAACCCTTTTCCCAACTATATTGGGGTCGGCTTCCAGTCTAACCAGATGCAGCTGAATACCAGTATTTTACATGGAGCGACTGCCTAATCTGACCCCCACAACCCAGTTAATACTAGGTAATACGATACCCTTTGGTGAGACTGGATGTCAGAATTTCAGGTCACTGACTACCTGTAACGACTGCCAAAGATCTCTATATGGCCGCCGGGACAAACAGCTTAACGTGCTTTCCGAGGCACGGAGGAAACTCTGTATGTCGGGCGGTCATCCAAGCACAGCTTTACCTAAAGATCGACCCGAGTGGCAGTTCTTAATAAGCCACGAGCTCCTCCTATGCAGAGCAGTCGCCCTGTCCATGCCAATCTAATTGAAATCATGACTCAAACTGAAGAAAATACAGGTCAGTAACAATTAAAGAGTGGAGAAGAATAATCATGCACTTTAACTCCATTTTTATTACCCTCAATAACGGCACAAAAATCTTGTCAAAATACCAGCAATAATTCGCCTCAATTTCGTCCATTTCATCAATCAGCGGTAATCAAATTAAAATTACATACATTTCATCCACTTAATTTCTTGCTTTCAGCGAAGTAATAATTCTCGTAATAATCACCCTACAAAAAACAATTGTGGGTATCATTAACATTTTGTACGAATGTCGTAAAGTACTGCTGGTATTTTTGTCGATGTCCTTTATGGGAGAATTTTGAATTTTATTTATGTAAAAAGCTTATACAGCTTTTCCCGTGGCTTCAATACCCTTATATTATAACGTTTTTAATGGCCTTTGACACTCTCTCACTCAAATTAGGTCGGGCTACTTTAAGCAAGGGGATAATTAGTTATTATAATTATACGGTGTTTTTGAAATCGGATTACATTTAACAGGTGTAGTTAAGAACCCTTTTATTTTTCACATAAAAAAACACTTTTTTCTTTTTCTCACTTGATACTTCCCCGACACCATCTTCCGGACTTTCACACCATAAATAAATTACTTACGCCTAAAGCACCGTTCGCGACCTCAGGTGATGCGACGCGTCTTGCGTCAAGCGACACACGCGCGAGTCATTTGTTTTCATCGCGTGAATGCTGTCGCATCGTGGCGGCAATCTCTACGCAATAGGGGATCGGACAAAAAAAAACTAATTAGTCCGTCAGATAGATTACCAAAAATTATTGGACACGTATTTTTTCTTTTTTCACGTAAACTTAAAATGAAGACGATACAGTGCTTCGAAAACTCGTGTGACGTCATATGATAGTACATTTTGACGACACAAGTGACGTTTCAAGCCCCACTCCAAGATCTTTGACGCGTTTTATCTTCGTCATTTTTTATTGATTTGATAAAACAAAAAACACGTATTCAATATTTTTCGATAATCTAACTTACGGACTAAACAGAATCATATTATTTTGACCCAGTCCAATAACCTTTTGTTGTCTCCGCAGTTGCTTTGGCAACAATCATGTCGCTAGAGCGTGTAACTTGTGACCGAGAGGTTAGACTTACGGTCAGCCTAACATGTTACTTCCTCTCGGCCAAATGTCACTGACCGGCCTTCAAAAGTTCACTTACAAGTTTCTTACGTATAGATACAGTCAGCTGTATGTACAAAGCTCCAATTTATCTTTAGCTTCACCTTAGCAGTATGCTTCCTTACTTCTGCCAAGTGTCACTTTGACATGCAGTTGACCGTACTAGCCTACGTCATACACAACATTGTAAGGGATCGAGGAAATCCTGAATCATTGCGAAGGTAGAAAGTATCGATTACTCGGATTTGATTAATCGAGAGATAGTGGCTGCAATTTCGTTGTGTCCGATGTTCGATATATTACACTGATATGGAGTTATTATTATGATTTGAGGATGGGAAGATTCGGATTAAAGAAGATAGAGAGATTATAACAACATAATGACTGTAATATCCGACGGGTTAGACAGAGGTCTACCTAATAATCACATCACATTTCGCCAGATATTTCTAAACCCCATGTCATAGTGGGCGAGCCTATTTCCATGTACTGATTATGCTTTCTTATAACTTAATTGGAATCGAAAATATTTTTGGCACACCGAGTACTAAAAAATAATCCGATACAAAAATCAAATGTTCTGATTTTGTAGATATTAATCACCCTGGCAATACTGAAAAAAATTATCCTACCCTGAATACAAGCATCGTTTTATTAAAAAAAACACATTTCAATATTCTTGGAGATTCCAAAAAGCTTGTCCCTGTGCCAATTTTACAATGATTTAAGGGGTGATTTTACAAATAAAATAAAAATAAAATATAATTGTCAAGTTTGCCACGTTACACTTATTCTGACAGCTATTATACCAGTTGACTCTAGACTACGATTTAACTGAAGTGGTCCCGTAGATGATATATTTATTTACACTTCAAGCACAGAGTACAGAGGCTATCACAAGTTTAATAGCTGTCGTAAATATATTTAAATGTCTTTTGGGAAAACCTGGTCCACAGCTACTTGTTTTAATGGATGTATCTTTCTGATAATACTTATGTTTATGCACTTATGTTTTTATATGTGGTTTTTTTGGTGAGTCACGCACGAAGTTAATAAATAACATCACGCAGAATACTTGAAACAGTATAATTTTTTGCCAGTGGCAGTTATGTATTTAAGTCCCATGTAATAAGGGGAGAACCAATTACATACCAAGTTTCCTCCGTATCTCGGAAAGCACGTAAGCCGTAGGGCCCGGCTGTCATTTGTAGATTTTTGACAGTCGTAACAGGTAGTCACTTACCCGAAAGTCTGACCACCAATCTTACCCAGGGGTATCGTATCACCCAGTGCTAACTAGGGTGTGGAGGTTGGATTGGCAGTCACTCCATGTAAAATAATGGTATTCAGCTGCATCTAGTTAGACTGGAAGCCGGCCCCAATATAATTGGGAAAAGGCTAGGCAGAAGATGATGATAAGCTTTAAATGTGATTTCTTAAATATCCCGTGTTACGTTGCTTGCATAGCAATTAGGTACCTACGCAAACCAAAAATTAAACTACATTTTTCTACATAATGTTACTACTATGTTAATTTTAATACCTACTGACTGTCTTAGAGGACGGTATGCAGACGTTCCTCATAATGTCATACCACACATACTCATCAGTCCGGTATTTTGACAGAAACGTGGTTTATATTTTATAATGAGCTGTTTCGGCAACTGGTTTCAATGCAGCGCGTGATTTCTTACTTCATACATATTTGGACTTTTAATGCGTCTATAAATGGGATTTTGAATTTACCTATACGTTTATGTAAAATAGCTTAGGAGTTTCTTTTTTTATTTTATTTATTTATTTCAACAAAGTTACATGAGTGGATAAAATACAAATTTTCTGCCAAACTGCAGGACAGTTTGTCGGCAGGACTATTTGTTTGTTAGCGCTAATCTTTGGAACTACTCGGATG
This sequence comes from Diarsia mendica, assembly GCA_949316265.1. Taxonomy (NCBI): domain Eukaryota; kingdom Metazoa; phylum Arthropoda; class Insecta; order Lepidoptera; family Noctuidae; genus Diarsia; species Diarsia mendica. Next base: position 18,054,592 of record OX438910.1, read on the forward strand.
GCGAAATTCTTTATACCGTTGATAGCATACATCACTGGGTCCGTGGCTTAGGCCCCCAGTGGTCGACGCACCTGTGGCCGACGCCCCCGATTCGAATAGTTTAATTCAAAGTAATTTTTGATCAAATGTACTGTCAGGCACAAAAATTATTTTACAAAAATATTAAATGTACCTACTTAGTTTATATTGATTGTAAGTATATGCATAACATTAAATCGTAATTATAGGTATTTATAACATAGAAATGCTTTTATATTAGAGGTGTGTTTTGAAAAATTAAAGTCTTACTAATGCCCAGTTTCTGAGGCACTTTATCTGTGGTTTATCTGTTCAAATGTACGCATATGAATAGATAAACCAAAGATAAACCACAGATAAAGTGCCTCAGAAACCGGGCATTAGTTATTTTTCATTATTTATTTATATAACTTGATAAGAAATCTATTACTTATTTGTTTTTATATAAATCACAGTTTTTATCACCTATAATCAAGAGAATCATTTAACTTAATTATAGTAATCAGTCTCAAATGTAATAAAATAAGATAGTAATTTTAAATAATCAGTCTTAATAAAAATTACTGCAGAGCAACTAACTTTTTACATAATTAAATGTTATTTTATCTGACGACGGTAGGTCAACTATTTCGGGTACATCTTTGTCAGAGTCCAAGTTCAGCATGGCGGAGGTACGAAATAATAGTCTCAACACTGATTACAACCGCCTATTTATTTACTTCCGATAACAAATTATCAAAATCTCAAACGATCGAGCCGATGGAAATGGATTAAAGTACGGAAACGCGGTAAGTTCGATACAGGCGGGCAGCTCAACCGTTCGCGCTCGTCTCACCAAAAAGTAACGTCCCTCAAGTCAAATGCGTTTAACGTCAACGTCAACCGACCACTCACAACTGACATTTGACATATGACAACTGACAGCTGTCATCTGTCAACCGGAAACTGTCAAACCAGACCTGCCACGCTCTGCATCGACCTCACCCAAGCTCACTGCTTGACGTTTCCGACTTTAACGATGATAGATCCGAAAAACGATGATAGATGGCGTTATTCTAAATTGTCAACTCTAAATATTGTGCCTCGGTGTTGAATCTGCGACACGGCCATCTTGACATTTCACACGTCCTCGTGTGAGGTATCTGCAACAAAAATTCACGGAAAGTAAATCGTCCCTTACTCGGCCTCCCTGACCAAGACGTCGGAGTATTAACACACACACACAATTCAAAACAAAATTTTGTTCTGATCCATAATCTCATCAAATCTCAATCTCAACATTGAAATCAAGATTCTTCAAGAATCATCAACTTTCGACCAAATCTAGTATCCGATCAAATCCAGTATCCGATCAAATCCAGTATCCGATCAAATCCAGTATGCAACGCTCTGCTCGGTACAAACAGGCAACCATGGGACCTCCATTAGGTACCCAACCTTAACACATCTCGTTGCCTCCATCCGGCAAACATGGCACCTCCATCCGGTACCCAACATCAACTCAACTCAACACATTGTCTTTATTTAGCACCTTTAGCTACATTGCCATGCTGGACGTTAGTCACAGCCCTCAAGTAAACACTTACACGCGTGCAGCAATGAACAGCATTGCAATGTACCTATGCATTCTGAGTCACTTGCATACTACATTTGCATCTTTTACCTCTCACTTAAGGTCTGACCCCTTCATCATCACCCGATCTCGTTTTGTCAGTGTCAAAGTCAAATTTACAGTCAGCAATTGCGTCACATGCCTCAATTGACCGTATTTTCTCAAATCGTATCTCATTTGATGACATTATGAACCGAAACCAATATCAAATAATTGTCGGGTAAAACGTGAAAAAGAATTTCTAAAACAATTCAATCGATCTCAACAGAAGTAAAAATTTGTACAGTTGACCTTACAGAAGTCTGCTCAATACCAGTCGTTCGGCCATTCCTGGCCCAAGTGGGTGGGGAATAAAAGGTATTCTGATCAAAATTATTACAGGTTCTAATGAAAATCATAACAAACTCTTTTTCTCAAAGCTGACATGTCGAACAACACCCATACTCATTCAATTAATAGGAAACTCATTAAAATATTGCAGTGCTCATACTCTGACCTCTTTCCGGTCTTCATCATCACACTTATAGCCTCCATCCGGCCATAAGCATCAAAACAATCGACCTCCATCCGGTCTTCATCATCACACTTATAACCTCCATCCGGTTATAAGCATCAAACCAATCGACCTCCATCCGGTCATCAACACGTAACCTCCATCCGGTTACATACACAACAGGAAACCTCTATCCGGTCACCTTCACATGTAACCTCCATCCGGTTACATACACAACAGGCAACCTCTATCCGGTCACCTCCACATGTAACCTCCATCCGGTTACATGCACAACACCATCAAGATAATCATTTCGAGCCTTTATCAAAATAATTTTTAAAGTAGGGTTGTTCAACATGTTACTTTATTTTTCCTGTAACGTTACAGGTTATAAGAAAACTCTTACTATGCTAGGTACTGTAAATGTTAAGCTGACCACTTAGTATTCAACTAGTCTTGTTGTAATATGGGATCAAGAAATCACTAGTAAACAAAGATGAATATGCTGTCAATAGATTAATTAATTGGGAACGAAATTCTAACGGAACATCTGTATCAACTGTATTGAAATCAATTTGAATATTTGAAGCATTCTTGAGCTTATTTGAAACATCACATAACCTAACAACCTTTTCACGACACAAAAACAACACTATCACACGTCTAACTAACATTAAATCCTTGTTGTAAAATCTCAACGCCAATTAAAATATCATTTTTTTTTTTAAACAAATAACCGGTACAACATGAAATAAAATCTCTAATAGTAAATCGATAATCATAACCTCAGTACATACATACTTACACGCTTGCCACTGAACTGTAACGAAACATTTTTGATCAGAGAGCATTCGGCACCAGAATCATAGTAAAATGGATACGACTCACCAGATATTCATCAGCACACCGCTGGGATTGCTCACATAGCAAACTTCAACACGTCGCTCGCTATTTGCCTCTGCTGCAGGCTGCAGGCACTGCTTGGTCAGCCTGCCGCGCCGCCGCGCTGCCAACCACGCGCCGCCAAGCCGCGTCCCGCCGCCGCGCCGCCGACGCCGCTGCCGAAGTAAATTCTCAGCGCACCGTGAGGTCATCGCACCATTCTTCTTATTTTCTTCAGCTCGAGTGAATCCCGGTTCTGATGTCGCATCAGGGTCTTCGCGATCGTCATCACCATACGAGGCGCTCCAGACTATAAACAGCTCCTTAAAATCGCTCCATTTCATCCCAGGACAAGATATGGACGACCGCCATGACGAAACTTCTCCCATGAGTCTCGTGGAATTCGCTGCGTCCCCTGTAGGCACGCCACAGCGCTGGTTTCACGGCGCTGCTGTCTTCACAGCACCCCGGCGGTCCATCCCCACCAGGTGAGACCAACGGTTACCCGGAGGAGGCCCAGCGGAGGACGACCAGCGACGGAGGTGCCGACTTACGCCGCACCTACAGTGGATGTGTGACTCCCGTTCGTCCCGTTTCACCCATATCGGATCGATAACACACATGTCGGCTGTTGCCAACCAAGCACGCGGGACAATATTCCGTTTTTCAAAGTCAAAATGCGGTAGGCGAATATCCGTACTCGCAAAAGGTGTCTTCATTGCTTGCACAATAGCCATAAAGTTTTTGTTTAGCTGCGCGAACAGAAAACACCACATTTCCGTTTCTATGTCACTTTCAGACGCACGCGCATTGTCTTTACACTTTTCCGGCCTAGCACTGTCACTTACACTATGTAGGCGTTAGAGTTACATCCCACTTCTGATGACGACGGTAGGTCAACTATTTCGGGTACATCTTTGTCAGAGTCCAAGTTCAGCATGGCGGAGGTACGAAATAATAGTCTCAACACTGATTACAACCGCCTATTTATTTACTTCCGATAACAAATTATCAAAATCTCAAACGATCGAGCCGATGGAAATGGATTAAAGTACGGAAACGCGGTAAGTTCGATACAGGCGGGCAGCTCAACCGTTCGCGCTCGTCTCACCAAAAAGTAACGTCCCTCAAGTCAAATGCGTCTAACGTCAACGTCAACCGACCACTCACAACTGACATTTGACATATGACAACTGACAGCTGTCATCTGTCAACCGGAAACTGTCAAACCAGACCTGCCACGCTCTGCATCGACCTCACCCAAGCTCACTGCTTGACGTTTCCGACTTTAACGATGATAGATCCGAAAAACGATGATAGATGGCGTTATTCTAAATTGTCAACTCTAAATATTGTGCCTCGGTGTTGAATCTGCGACATATCTTTGGAACAATAATTATTAAACATATTCAACTGTGAAACAAATGAGAAATAAATTTTACCTTATTATATCAGTCTTTTTCAATAGCAATAACACAACAAAATAATCAGGCTTAAAAAACAAACGTACTCGTAGAGTAACAAATTTTTTACATGTGAAATGTTATACAATTTTGCTAAAATAGAAATAATCAACTGTAAAAGTCAAAAAGACGGACTTTTTATTGTTACCAATAACTGGTTTGGCTCAGTTAGTTGACGGTTGAAGTTGAAAGATAAAATTTCCAGGTAATTTATTATAAATGTAAGTAAGTACCTTTATTATAAACATTCACTAACATTGTATGAAGTCTTTTTGATTTTTTGGATGTTTGTACATAATAAATTTAATATGCTTCTAATGGGGAAAAAGGTGTGTAAGGATAAGGTTAAGTGGCGATCTATTCTCTCTGCTATTTCATAGATAACTTTTGTTTAGCAAGGAAAAATACTTTATTAATAGGGTCAAACACTTTTCTCATTTACTGTACTAAGTGAAAAAGCACAAAAAAAAAAAACGATATTAAATTAATCGTATCGGGGGCGTCGGCCACAGGTGCGTCGACCACTGGGGGCCTAAGCCACGGACCCACATCACTGACCTTACTGGTGACTATTGGTGAGGTTTTACAGAAAGGACCTGTACGTAGTACTTGCAACGATGAATGAATGTGGATGAGGCGAAAGGACTAAGTAAGGATCGTGGCAGGTGACGTTCTGCCGTTTCTGCCGACCACCGAGTCGAATACCCTGCCTGCGTCGGTTTTTCCGAGTTCATAATAACCCTAATCTATGTAAGTCGCGAGTAAACAGGCTTCTTCTGGGTAAGCTCGTTCCATCGTCGACATCATCTCTGCCCTTAGGGCAAGATTGAGGTCAAGAGCAAGCCCATTCAAAATAAAAAAATAAATAAAAAAAAACCATGGGAAAAGCGTGCGAGTTTATGTATGTTGATAGCCTAATGGACCTAATGTTAATACAATTTTACCAACCACACGCGCGATGTCCGTGAGCACCGTGTAATCGCGCAGGCAAGACTGTGGTGAAGTCTATGCGTGTGGTAGGCCCATAAATACTTGAAATAGGTAACGATTAACGTCTAACTTAGGGACAGTTTTCAAGTGACCCAAGGTCGAAATAAATATTAATATAAATATTTTATTATTTAAAGCAGCTACTATTACATTATGCTAGTTATTTAGGCCTCGAAACAAACATTTCAGTTAAATATATAGTTTGATTGATCGATTAATTACATGGTGTATAAAAACATACCAGCTGTGTCGATCAAATAAATGAAACAGCTGATTTATTTCACACGAATTTCAAGAAAATTAGTATTTGTCATGTAGTTGACTAATTATATTATTTTTAGACTATGTATTTACACACATAACATGAAACCCGTAATGCTGGAAGGGTAAGGCAAGAGTGTGCCTAAAAATACATACACCCACGTTTCGTCAGTTATAATTAAGTGCCATAAAATAGGGGGCGAGATAGACTCCGTGACCGTGACTGCTACTAAGAAATTTCTTTTGGGAAAACTCAGCAACTATTTGCCCGACCTGCCGGCTTAGCATGACCACCGAAGAAACTGGTTTTGTCGACGGAAGAATCGACAAAATGACAGATTGTATCAAGATTTCATGTCAAATTGTATGGAGAAATCATTGTCTATTCTTGGTAGAATAGAGATAGAATCGCCATGCTACGGGGGCTGGAAAAACCCCGGATCTCATGCTCAAGAGTCGCGCTTGTGACCACTCGACCAACGAAGCAGTCAGTCAGTTTAACAATAACATTACGTACAAAATCCATTGATATAATAAAACCCAAGATAGACACTCCGCGTCTCAAAACCGTCCGCTTAAAATGAGTTCACAATGAACTCATTTCAAATAGTCTCGCGTCGCTCGCGTCTCTGCACGGTCGTACAAAATACTTTTTATATTGCTTTTTATAACTGCATTGTAAAAGGAATCTGCGTAAGGTTGAATTTGCCAAAGAAAATAATGTTTATAGTGACGATAACTACATGTAGTAGTGCGTGTATTGGTGAGTGTTTGGCGACAGCTTCGACTGTTTGTTTTGTTCGAGACTGTGCATCTAGGGTTTTATTATATCAATGACAAAATCACAATAGATATAGGTAGTGCCTACATAACTAATAGGTACCTACGCTATAATTCGACACAATTTCTGTATGTCCACCGACCATGGGTCATGTGATTTGTTTCGGATGTCATAGTAATTTCGTCATTATGCTAAAATTGGTCTATCATTATGTTCGGACTGCCTTTTTGGTCTAGTGGTCACTGGATTCGATTCCCAGGTCGAACAAAATGTTTTAGGGTTTTTCAATCTCAGTAACTGCCTTGAGTCTGGATTAGTGCCTGGTTGATGGCAATAGGTTTGCCCATAACTAGGTTATAAATTGTCCTTCGAGGAAACATGTGTGTAAATGTTATTTTTAATTGTTAAAAAAAAATTGTTTTAAAACAAAATTTTTTTAACAATTAAAAATAACATTTACCGTATACCCAGGGTTGGCATGTTTAAAACAAGTTGTTTAAAACATGTGTTTTAAACAGTGTTTAAAACAGTTTCAAATAAAACATCGTTTTTTATTATGTGTCAAACACCTAAGGTATTTAAAAACTGTGACAAGTTTTGCAGCTTTCTCGTTACCAAGTTTGTTTCATACATCGGAATGAATAAATCCAAATGTTTTTGTGTTATTGTGAAATGAAAAATCAGAAAGAAAGTCCGCTCTATTTAAACACTCCATCGGTAAAGTCCCCGGGGAATTCCCAGAACTTCCGTAATTCGTGAATGTGATTATATTTAATATATGATTTGGGTATTCCCCTTATTTTAAGAGAAGTTTAGGTGATTTCCCTACTAAAAATGAACGTCGAAACATACCGCATGTATTGAATTAAGATCAATTTTGGTCATGCAGTTTTTAAAATAGTATAAAAGTGAATTATCGGCTTATTCAATTAAAAATGGAAGATAACTAACTTAGGAAAAAAAAACAAAAAAAACAACTGTTTAAAACATTTTCAACTGTTTGTTTTATAAAATGTAAAAAAAACTGCTTTTTTTCCAACCCTGCGTATACCGTATACCGTTCAATTAACTGATTTGCGTTTACTCACCTTTGGTATATATATAGAATTTTTCCGTGATTTAATTTATTAATAACATAAATTCATGGCTTAATATCCCGAAAGGGTATCGAGGCAACAAATATTTGTAGGATTAAATAATTTATTAAGGCGACATTAGCTGCCCGCGACCTTGAGCGCGCGTTTAACTCATCGCCTAAACAAATAAGGTTGAAAATGGCGATGCGTTTGATGCTCGTGACTGCCAAAATGAACGATAGTTCGCAGATTTAATTTATTAAAAAAAAAAAATACGCTGTAATGTTAAAATATTTTTACATATGTCTTTAGTTGGTTAAATTTCCTTTCTGATAGTAAAATAACAGTTGTCACTCAAAATATTGAGCATTTCGAGACGAAAAAGTTTTTTCGTGTGATTTTTTTGTGATTTTGTGTTTTTTTTTTTTCGAGGTTCTTGATTACTTTTAGAAAATATTTTTGCATAAGTCTTTTACCTATACATTTGACTATACACTGTATTTTTTTTTGGAATTGTAATAAGTAGCAATACGGCTAACTCTGCGACGAAAAACAGGTCGTTTTTACGGTGCTCCTTTAACTGCGCCATAAACAAACACAAGATAAGAGGTAAGAGGATATTTTAGTTACTTACGTCATAAACGGATATAATGATTTTGAAACGGTAGTCATCAATTATTTAAGGATTATTATCAAAATAATTAAGCATGATTAATCAATGCTTGGCATTTAACTTCTAAACTTATCAAAAACAAAAAAATAATAATATTATCTAAATCATGATAATAAATGGGAATAATGTGTTTATTTGGCATCGATTTGTTTTTATCTTGTAACTAATCGGTCATCACCGCACCGAAATTAAAAATGACTGCCTAGCTTCTGTCTGGTCTAAAATTCTTCATTTATTTGAATTTATATAATTTTGGTAGGTATAGGTGGGCTTAATGCCACAAGGCTTTGGGTCAAATAGGATAGCATTAAATTGTCATTTATAATAACCAATATTATTATAATAATCATAATTATTGTAATATAATAAAATGTCCGATAATCAGAGTACAAAAAAAAATATAAGAAGAATACCAGTTTGTTAACATATATAATTTTAATTGATATACATCATTTATTTACATAAATCCAACTCAAACTCAAATAGTTTATTTCAATTAAGCCATTACAGGCACTTTTGAATGTCAGAAGGACGGAAGAAGAGCGAAACTATGAGTGCAATACGTCATTCCGAAAGCCACCACGCCGAACCACACGCCACCGAATGCCCGCAACAACGAACACTGCGAGCACGAAAGCACGCAGCGACGCAAACCGCAACAACGAAAAAGACCCCGAATCACGGAACAACGAATGCACGCCGCAACGTGCAACCGCCGCCCCGCGACCCGGAGCCCCGCACACCCGCCGCCACGGCACGCGCCGCCGCGCGCCCCCGCACCCACACCACTCGCCGCCGGTAACATCCGGCGCCGCGCAGCCCGACGCAGCAACTCCCGAAACGACGCATTGCACTCCTACGCTACAGTCACAATCACAAGGCATAATAACTTGTGAAAGTACTGTAGTTGCCAGTTCCCTAACGTAGATCTCATGACGGGCAAGAAACTCCATGGACACTCTTTTAAATCAGAATTTGTTACAAAATCTTGGTACATTATATTTATATTATATATTATTAAATAAATATTAAATTATCATCAACCTGTTTTTTAAAACTAATTACGTATAGCCTCTGATACACTGGGCTAATTTTATTGCAGCTTCACATGTAAGAAAGAATTTTCGGGTTCTAATTAGCAATTCAGAAGATTAACCTCTTTCATAAAAACTTTTAAACTTGCGAATTATAATCTATATTGACGAAATCTGCAGAAACTAGTTAAACTGGTACATTTTGTGGTTCCGCGTAAAAAAACTAGTTGGAATCTTCTAGGTTCTCTTAAGTACAGTTTTTCCTTTAGGAATTTCTTAATAGCAATACTTTCGCTTCCTATTACATGGCGAAATGTGTGTGTAATAATAAGCACACCTCTGCTTATCCTTTTGGATATGACAGGCGAGATATTGGTATACAATATTATAATGTTTTACCTACTAGGTATAGAATATACTAGTAGCTACCGCACTTTGGCCGAACTGGAAATCGACAGCAGATGCTCAGCAGACGCGCTTAAGTCCACTAAACCATCGAAGTAGGCAAGATTGAGATTGTTTCAATTACTTTTTTTTATTAATCAAACCAAAATACACAATTCTATTTATTTTTAGGCTTATGTCGTGTTTTTTTTTTGTAAATAGACCACCATAAAACTCAATTTTTTGTGTTAAGTCAGTGGATTACCAAATAACCAATGAAATTACGTTTCATGCATTAATATTTCTATGGACACTTAAGAGAAGCCAATGTCATGTCATTCATAGGAACTACAATAGGAGGGCAATAATAACTGTATAGTCACATTTAATACGGCTCAGTGGTTTCTGAGAAAAGGTTGGACAGAGTAACGTGAATACGTTTGCACTTACATCGAGGTGTAATGACGAGTCTGTGTAAAATATGGTGCAATGTCAAAGGGAATAAACACAGCTGTGTTCTGGGATTCAAATAATAACATTACGCTTATAATCGCCTGTAAGGGTTTAACAGTGGTGTACCTCTCTCTACCTAACCCGTACACATTATTGGTTGATTATGCATCATCATCACAATAATTAGGACATTGTGCCGATAGTCGTATCAGCTAATGGTTTAATTGCCAAGAGGCTCGGTCAACACCTGAGGAGGCTCTCGTTCCCGTCGGGGCTGCGGATTGTCGAAAGAGATGCCTCGGCACAAGGGCGAAGAAGGAACATGGGTGGTTTTTAGTCAGTAGAAGTCTGACACTCCCTTCCGCTGTGCTTGGGCACAGCTGATGGGAGCGGGGGGAGTTTTTTGATGATTTTCCACGCAACATAAAAAAGGAGCCTCTCGTTAGGCAGCTGGATCAAGAGCTAGATACAGAAAGCGGTACCCTTGGACACGGCTCGTATTTAGATGGTTTCTTTATCTGGAGCCCTTACCGCCCGGTAGTTTGCCACCTGTTCCCAATACCGGTGGGCTACAATTTTTACGTTTTTTTTTAAATTTTGCAATGAATACAAGATAAAGTATTGCAAATAAATTATGTAACAGTATCATACAATACAATATATCTTTATTTCTCTCTTCACAAAGGTTTACATACATAGTTACAATAAATACATTTGCAAGACTGACATATTTACCAAGGTGCAACATAATAATTATGTTCCTTACAGAAAAAAATGATTTATTTTTCCTTAGTTGCTCTTTTACCTATTTTCATATGATTACGAATCACTCAATATAATCGTGATTCGTGATATCTAGATTATTCTCAATACTGCAATCTCTTAGTCACGAGAAATTACTAAGTAATTCCTTATAATCCCCGTATTGACTAATTTTATTATTGTGTTATTGACATAACATTTTGCTAATTACGAAGTCATGAACACTTCACAATAGTTTATAAACTAAAGAATAAACAATATGAAGTAAATAATACGTTAATAAGGAGCTTACTAGCTCTTCATTGCATTAGAACTTTGAAGGAATTTGTATAAGGCTAAGATTAGAATACTAAGGGGGATAATTATGTAGTGTTTCGCGAATGAATCAAATCAGGAATACATTGGAGGAATGTATACCTACCTTATTTTATTCATTCGCGTCTGAAAATGGCGCCGGTGAGGCGGTGACTGAAAAAACTTTTTAACAAAAAATAAAACCAACTTCAAAAAAAAAAACACAAAAAAGTGAAAAATAAACTTTAGAAGAAAAATCAGTTTCTGAAGTCGGTGGCAAACAAACAAAAGTCACCGACTTAAGAAACTGATTTTTCTTCTAAAGTTTATTTTTCACTTTTTTGTGTTTTTTTTTTGAAGTTGGTTTTATTTTTTGTTAAAAAGTTTTTATTTTTCACTTTTTAGTGGTTCACATGTTCATGGGTCAATGTTGACAATGTAGTTTTTTTTGACTTTTGTTGATTTTTCAAAAACCGCTTGTCCGATTAATAATAAAAAAATTATGGGACCATTTCGGAAGTATACCCTTTCCAACAAAAAAAGAATTTTTCAAATCGGTTAGCAAGTGACGGAGTTATGCCCGAACAAACATAAAAAAAATTAAAATATAAACATCCGAATTGAGAACCCTTCTTTTTTTAGAAGTCGCGTTAAAAAGTTGAGTTATTCCGGTCGTTGTGTACACACGGCTACACATCAAGCTATACATTTCCAGTTTACGCTGATCTCGCACTGTACGGAAATCCTATATAATGCGAGACCAGCTTATACTGGAAATGTATTGCTTGATGTGTAGCCGTGTGTACTATTCGGTCGTGGTATGGGCATTTGATGCGGAGGAATGAGGAAAATGTTGTGAGGAAAGTGTTCTCTCTCTTCTCTTTCAAAAAACGTTGCCCCACACTAGGAATTTCTCCTGCATCGTGGGTGCGGTCACAAACATTTAAACTCACATAAACAAATACCCAGACCCGGAACAACTATCTGTAGGTCATACAAATATTTGTTCCGTGTGGGGATCGAACCCGCGACACGCAGCGCAGCAGTCCATTGCTTGAGCCACTACGCCAACCGTGCCGTCATACGTGTGTTGCGATAGGTATAAGAGTAGAGGAAGACAAAAGAAACGATGGATCGTCTAAAGGACGATATGGCGAGAAAAAAGGTCAGATCAGATGACCAGTGAAATACAAGTGATATTACATAGGATAAAAACGTAACAAATAGAAGAGCACAAAGGTACTGCTTTTTATTTTGAAAGCAAGAGTTGAATCATGAAAACCTCATCTAAGTCGGTATGTTTAGAACAACAAATCGGTCACATAGACACGAAAAACGTTTCAACATTTTATGCAATGCATAGATTAGTACTGAAAAGCTTCAAAAACAATGTTGTTATTTGATAATTTTAATCGGTTTGTGTTTTTGGGAAAAGACGAAGAAATTATTAAACTATGCTAAATCATTCACCTAAGACATAAATGGCACATTACTGGCAAATTTATGCCCCCTGAAAAAAATGTTAGGTTGGATTTAACAGATTTTGCGTAAATGTAACCAAAGTTTGCGGTTGATTTCGGTCCTATCACGAATTTTGGTTGTTTTTACCAAACACATTAAGTTGGTGTTGTACCAAATTTATTTGGTAGATTACACCTACTTTTTGTACATTTTTTACCAAAGTAATTTAGTAACATTTTTCACCAAAATACTTTAGTATACTTTTTTACCAAAGTAATTTAGTAACATTTTTCACCAAAGTACTTTAGTATACTGTTTTACCAAAGTAATTTAGTAACATTTCTCACCAAAGTACTTTAGTAGAATTTTTTACCGAAGTAATTTAGTAACATTTCTCACCAAAGTACTTTAGTATATTTTTTACTAAAATACTTTTGTAACATTTTTCACCAAAGAACTTTAGTAGATTCCCAACCAAAGTACTTTAGTAACCTATTCATCAAAGTACTTTAGTATAAAAAGTACAATGTAGTTTGCTGCAATCTACCAAAGAGATATTGTATATTTTACCCAACATACGTGTTTTTTTACCAAATACATTTTGTATGTTATACTGTTACCTTTTTTGGTAGAATTTACCGAAGGTAGTTAAATAGAAAATGCAAAGGTATTTGATAAAATTTACAACAAAAATTTGGTAGATAGCACATATTATATGGTAGAATGTATTAAATCAGTTTGATAAAGAAAACTAAACTTAACTCGTAAGTTTAAGCTATTTTATTTGATAAACTCTAAGAAACAAAATTTTGCAGTATTTACTAATCACGTTTGTTGTATTTATCAGCGTTAGTTTGGTAATATTTAGCAGATTTAATTTTAGTTACTACCAAAGGTTGTTTGGTAATATCTACCAGATGTGTAATGTTATTCTTAACAAGGTTAGCTTAGTATAATCTGTCAGATGTGTATCGTGCTTTTTATCAGAAACAATATTGTATTGTCTACCAGACGTGTATCGCAGATTTTATCAAATGTAATTAAGTATTATCTATCGTGTTTGTTTCGTATTTTTTCCTAACATTTGTTTGGTAATATCTAACAGATTTATGCTGTAGTTATTACAAAACTTTAACTGGTAATATCTACCAATATTTTATCAGTGCTTGTCTGATTGTACCGGTCTTAGGTTAGTAAAACATACCAAATTAATTGTGTAAATTTTACTGGTGTTAATTTGATTAATTTATCAAACTAAAACTAGTAAATTGTACACGATTTTTTGGTATGTATTACCAAACATTGATTTCCACAACATTAATAGGGTGTGGTATCATTGAAAATTAGAAACTTAGTAGCTAATCTGCAATATCGCTGATATGGTATGAGATTAAATCACATTGCAGTTAAGATTTTTAAACTACGTACTACCTTAAGTACGCGTACATATGTACTACGTGTGAACCATGTCAGCAATATTGCAGATTAGCTAGTAAGCTTCTAATTTTCAAAGATATCACACCCTATTTTGGCACACACTAAAAATATAGTAGAAGAAAAAACTTTACAAGAAATACAGGGTCTGAAAAAAAGGTTTTATGACCGTTTGACAAACACTTCAAAAATATGCAGGATTATTGGTAATTCAACATAATTATTCATTTTTAAGGATGTATACAGTAAAGTTAATTATTTGCAGTTAATAAGGTCATGTAGGCTAGCCGAAAATCAGCAGTTTCCAGAATACGTCGATTTACCAGTAACCTTACTTAATATGGGCTTAATAAAAACGGTGGTTTAAAGAAAAATAAACATATTTTTGGTACATATAAAATTTATTTTACCAATCATAAATACAATTGAATAATCACTATATCACTCATCTTAAAATTATATCCGTATAGGATTCAAAACCTTTCTTATTATAAACTAAGGTACTACCTAATTTACCAGGTACCAGGACGCCCGCATTCGACATTTGCATTATAAAAGTCCTTTAGGGCATCGATGGTTGGTCCGACAGCAATAATGGTGGGTTGGCACCGAAGGCCCTTAGCAAATTTGGGCCTTTCGCCGATAGTCCAGCTGGGTGGGGACTTTGCTTTTGTTCTGGAAATTATAATGAATTGTTTACTTTTATCCATATTTTTTTTTAATTTCTAGTCAGTGTTGATACTGAGCATTTTTTATTGCTTAGGTATTGCAATGTTATTTATTTAAAGAGGTTCAGAACAGGTAGATAGACAGTTTTACTGAAAGAAGACATCATTTTGATCTTAAAAACAATTTGAACCGCATTCAAAGATTTTTGAATAATCGCCTATCTGAACCAGGAATCGAACCTGCCAAATATTAAAAAATACCGTAATTTTGCGACACCGATCAAAAGGATCAATCGGAAGCTTTATTTTTTTCATGTAACATAGCATCTTAAATAATAGGAAGATCATGAAGTTTTACTTTTTATTTAGTCAAAGTTTTTCAATAATGTATCATCAATAGATTTAATTTTGACGGCACGGTTGGCTCAGTGGCTAAGCGATTGGACTGTTGCGCTGCGTGTCGCGGGTTCGATCCCCGCACGGAACAAATATTTGTTTGGCCTGCAGATAGTTGTTTCGGGTCTGGGTATTTGTGTATGTGACTTTCTATGTTTGTGAACGCACTGTTTTAATGATTTATTGTGTATTGATATAATAAATCTAATAAATAAAGAGAGAAGTCCTGACTGACTGACTGACTGACTGACTCATCAACGCCTAGCCCAAACCCTTGGACCTAGAAAGCTGAAATTTTGCACAGAGGTTCCCTTTATAATGTAGACAAGGAATAAGGAAGGTTTTTTTGAAATTCAACCCCAAAGCGAGTTAAATAGGGGATGAAAGTTTGTATGGAAAATCGTCATTTTCACGCGGGCGAAGCCGCTGGCAAAAGCTAGTATTTAATAAACTAGATAACATACAGATTTTGGTCAGACCATATCAATAATGTGTCAAAATCGGTTAACGCTTAGGGGGTGGAAATCAAATGGCCCAATCAAGAGGCTAAGTGCGGATAAAAGGCCCGTTAAACTAAACTAAGGGGGTGGAAATCGTCGTTATAGTATGGAAAGTCGTCATCTCACAATAGTCTTAAAAGTTAAATTATACATACCTTTGCATGAAGAATGAAACTGTTCATAGCTTCTTGAATGCTTGGCTTTATGGTTTTTTTTTGTCATCTGTATCTAGGCACTGTATTCTCACAGTTGGCACTTTTTTGTATCCAATTGCCGCGCACTAACAGAAGTTTCTAACATCTGAAAAATAAAAATGGAAGCTTAAGTTTTATTATGAAGTTTAGCCAGATAACTGGTTATCAGTGTTTTTTTGCTAAACCTCCGAAACTAATTAAAATAGGTGGACAAAATTTCAGAAATCATTCAGACCACCAAAATAAAGACGATGGTAAAAAATAATATGTAATGAGAAAATCGCATTTAAGCACCTACTCATAAAGGATGAGTTAGTTCTAGAGTGCCGGCAATTTATAATATAGTTTTAAGTAAAAAAAAAAACATTTTATTTAATGTTTTTTTTTGTTAAGATATGTTTGGTTAGACCTACTGAACGCTGTGTTAAAATTTGTCCACCTATTTTAATGAGACCTTATATACATAATAAATGTAAATGGTTTTATTATCAAAACTTTCACTAATTTCGAAATTTTTAATTTTTTCTAATTTCGAAATTCGTGAAAGTTTTGATTGATACGAGTACATTAAGAACCAACCTTCACTTAGATTTTCTTCAATCAATTTAATGTAGACAGAAGCAGCTTTAATTGTTTTTAAAAGTGTAAGAGCTTTGTCTAAAAATATGGGCCATTTTTTTAACAGTCGGAGCTCTGATCCTTTAAACTTGGATTCGAAATCCAGTTCAATCTGAAAAAAAAAACGATTATAAGTATATATTATATTCAAATATTACTCACAAGATAGAAACAA
Organism: Diarsia mendica; assembly: GCA_949316265.1. Classification (NCBI taxonomy): domain Eukaryota; kingdom Metazoa; phylum Arthropoda; class Insecta; order Lepidoptera; family Noctuidae; genus Diarsia; species Diarsia mendica. The sequence goes on from OX438910.1 coordinate 18,071,214, forward strand.
ACAAATATACGAAGTCAAGCTAATAAAAAGCTTGTAAAAAGGGTCACAACTTACCAATTTATATCCGCAACTAGCGCGCGCAGAAAAATCGCTAGCAATGCTTAGAGTTTCATCAGATTCTGTCGCCTGTAACAAGCAATAATTTTTGAAAAGATTTGAGTGCAATTTAGTCATGCGAGGTTAACTTGTGATGGGCCATTTTTAATGGAGTGAAGTTTTTAACTGTGGTCTAACATGATATGTGTATGTCATATCCCTCCACAACATCATCAAAATAATGCATATTTAAAATGTCTGATAACTATTGTGAAATAATGAGTAGGTAGGTAGTTAATTACCAAGTAAATTTTTAACAAAAAAACCTTTAAACAACCATTAACAAAATTATACGATTGGGGGATCGCGAAGGAATTTTGATGATCAATGAGCCGTGACCCCAAAAAGTTTTGAAAAAAATAATATGAACACTTACCTGAATAATGTTTTGGAGTTTGTTCAGTCCTCGCTTGATAATATTCTTTCCTTTAGACTCGGAATTAATTCTTTCAGTTCCGTTTCTTGTATGTCGTCAAGCAATTTGAACGAAATCTGATTTCCTAAAAAAACAAGAAATAAACATTAAGGCTGCGTTTCCACCAGCGGGTTTTTTAATACAGAGTTTTTCTTTTTAAACGCGGCCATGAAACAATGTAGGTACATGTACTTATAGACTTGAATAAATGAAAAATTTATGCCAACCAAACCAATCCGTAAAATTAACTAAAGTTCGTTTTGTAAATCTATCAAAGTAAAATAGCTAATTAGGTAGGTACACACGGCTACACATCAAGCTATACATTTCCAGTATAAGCTGGTCTCGTATTGTATAGGATTTCCGTACAATGCGAGATCAGCGTAAACTGGAAATGTATAGCTTGATGTGTAGCCGTCTGTACATAACTACTATTTCTAGCTAACCGGAACACAAATAAACACGTAGATTATCGGGCCTTGACAAAGAGGGGCTAGGTATATCCGTTTCAATAAGTATATAATATCGATCAAAATATGCACTCACCTTCAAAGTTTGATATAGTGTCTTCAGATAGTCCCCATTCTGTTAAATATTCGGCGACCCCCACGTTAAACTCTTCTTCTTCGCTTTCCATTGCTAGCGTAGCGACAAACTAGCAGCCGGCCGGCGCCGCGGCGCAAAATGAAATGAACGTTGATTTGATGAACGCAGACGCACGCCACGCGGGCGCTTCGGTTTGCTCAGTGTTACCAACTCTCAAAAATAATTACCCCTAATTTTGTATTTTGTAATTATATCATAATAAATTTAGTCCTTTTTAAACATCATAATATTTGGAGAACTCAGTTGCGTTAAGCTTGCACCTCGTTTTAATGCGGCGCCATACATTTCAGGTGAAAACTTAACTCAACTCGGCCAATAAGATGGGATGAGTGACAGTTTGTATGGAACCCTCGGTGCGCGAGTCGATAAATTCAAATTTTCTTACGTTTTTTGCAATTTGCTGGCCAGTGCTAGGTTGTATGTTGATTAAAATATTATTTGCGGCTGTAAGACGTATGTAATTACAGAATTATAATCATCAATACAACCCTCCAAGTTCATTAAGGTGCAGAAATGAGTTTGACCTTGAAAAAGTAATTTTTTCACTTTTATGAATTTTGAGGCTTGTATTGATGATTTCGATGATTATAAATCTATAACTACGTACGTCTTATATCCACGAATAATATTTTAATCAACATACAACCTAGCACTGGCCAGTAAATTCCAAAAAACGTAAGAAAATGTGAATTTCGCGGGCTGGTTGGAGCATTCTCCTAAAACTATTTATTTGTGTACAAGGATCTTTTGGCGCGTGGCTGAAATCAGAACTAACGATACCATACCATAACTTGAGATTTATTTACATAAATTAATCATGTCAACGGAGATACGTAATAGCCCTACAGAGGCTACAGATCAGAATATTTTATCCGTCAAAGAAAAAGGTGGCAACCCTACGGCAAACGAAGGCGACAGCTCCGCGGGGCAGTGCGGAAGGGGGAGTACTGTAGTCGCATAGATGGAAATGGAACTACCTACTATTGCGTATGGTTTTGTAAATTCTACGATACTGTTTAGTAACTTTAACATTTTTAACCACAGCGACAAGTACAAAATGTTACTTACACTGTAATGTTTCGTAATATGGTTGTTGGAGAAAATAATACATGACTTTGTGCGGCGTGAAAGGTTGTAATAACCAAAGAAAGATAGAATGTTATTACAAGCTTTTCATTAATTTAATTTGCAATGTAGGTATAGGTATAATTATACATACGTAGGTATGTTTCTTCGCGTGGAATCTTGCCACTCAATTTTTAAGGCAGATCAACCGATTGAGCTGAAATTTGGCATATCTACTTGACTTGGATAACAATACAATAATAATATGGTACTATGGGGCTGGTCTGATGATGGAGCCGGAAGGTGGCTCTAGGAACTCTGTAATAAATAAAGCAATCGTAGGTACTGAGTTTGGGTTCTTCAGAATCGTCTTGGTGAGCCTGAAGGTAAGAGGGTTTTTATTGAAATTCAGGATTCGGTAAATAGAAGACGGTTTTACAAGACTTGCAAAATTGCAAGGATGTAGGTCAAATAGATCTTAAGTTATTGGGGGGTCAAAAGTGGACCGAAATGATTCACAAAACACAATAACAATGATAAAATCAACTAAACTAAATTGATGTGATTTGTTTTAGTTCTGATAGCGATTGCAGCGCCACTTTGCATCAGCAGTACATTTTTAGGGTTCCGTCATTAGTATTCTGCCTGCAAGAAGACGCACGAATGTTTGTTAATTTATATTGTTAGTATAAATATATTCATAAAAATGTCAAATACGAGAATAATCATTAAATTCACAATCACAAACGTGTTTTTTTATATTCTAGAGTAGACTTTATGGCATAATTCAACAAATAATAATAACTAGTCAAGCGTAATACTTACTTATTTTTATATAAACATGTAAAAAATATAAAATGTTGGTACGGAACCCTCGGTGCGCGAGTTTGACTTACGCACATAACCGAATCATTTTTTATCAAATGAGTCTGCTACTCATTACCAACTGTCCCGGTATATGTAACTATAAATTGCTTGGAAACTAACACAGTAACAATGATAAAATCAACCGAACTATGCGGTTGTGACTTGTTCAGTAAAATGTACAATATTCTTTATCTTTCTTTCTTTAAATTATGAAACAATAAAAAAAAATAAGAAGAAGAAGAATAAAAAAGTTTGAGGTCAAATTATAGCCATATTTTGACCTCAAACTTTTTAGTTTTTTAGGTTCAACTGCGAGCTCTTGATATATTTATCATAATGTTTATGATAATTATATTCAACCAAATCAAATTGTTGAAAGGACGATAACCATTTTTGCCCAGACTATTATGTCTTAAATTAACGATTACAGTAAATTCAAAAAGTAGGCATCCTTAATTATTTCCATTTTGATTTTTGGGATAAATGAAAAACTAATTAAAGCTGGGGTTTATTATTCACTGATAAAACATAATTAACGCATCCTTCCGGTTTGCAATTAATAGTGACAATTATTCAAACATATTTTGGGGAACTAATAAGTTAGGTAAATTTCTTTACATGAAAATATGAAAGAAATAAGTTTGTATTTTGTTGACTATGTAAACGTCTATTCTGTGAACAAAAACGGCTATTCCGCAGTCTACTTACAACATAATTAAAGTCTATGGGTTATTCAGGTGGTCACTCTCAACCCTTTGTCTAGAAAGAATAATTCGCAAATTGTTTAGGCACATTATCGATCCAACCAGTACTGTCTCGAAAGAAAAATCTACTATTGCAATGTCTAGGCAATCTTCCTTCTATTATTTGCATTTCACTAATTAGAGGCATCAAATTCATTTATCGAAAATGTTTTCTAAGAAAACTATTCTAATGGAACCAATTATTCATAAATACGCCTACAAAAAAGTAGCGGCCAAAACACTAACTTGTGAGATCTTATTAATGTAAAAGGGGTATTTTTTATTAAAAAATACAAGACACTATAAAGATATAATAATAATAATATAATATTCCACAGATATACAGCTTTCAATGAAATAAAAGAAAGTAAAGCTCAATATACGTGCAATGGACTATAAAATAAACTATAAATTAACCCTGTAATCGGCAATTTTTGATAGGGCACGCGTCCATACTAATTTGGTCATCGTCCTTTGTTTGATAAAATGTACAATCATCATAATCTGCCTAGCCTTTTCCCAACTATATTCTGGTCGGCTTCCAGTCTAACCGGATGCAGCTGAATACCAGTATTTTACATGGAGCGACTGCCTATCTGACCCCCACAACCCAGTTAATACTAGGTAATACGATACTCTTTATTAAGACAGGATGTCAGAATTTCAGGTCACTGACTACCTGTAACGACTGCCAAAGATCTATATATATGGCAGCCGGGACCAACAGCTTAACGTGCTTTCCGAGGCACGGAGGAAACACGGTATGTCGGGCGGTCACTCATCCACAGACCGACCTAGGCAAGCACAGCTTTACCTAAAGATCGACCCGAGTGGAAGTTCTTATTAAGCCACGAGCTCCTACAAAAAAAAAAAAATATTACAATATTCTTTGTTAATTTACACCATGAACTCTGGTAGAAACTATATTTTGACCTGAAGCTTTTTAGTTCTGTCGGTTCTACCGCGAGGTCTTGTTTTATTTATCATATTTTTATGACAAAATCAACCAGACTAAATTGTTGGGATTTGTTTGGTAAAATGTACACCATGAACTCTGGTAGGGACTATATTTTGACCTCAACCTTTTTTGTTTCGTAAGTTAAACCACGAGTTCTTGTTATGTTCATCACATTTTTATTATAAAAAAAAAACAGATAAAATTGGTGAAATTTGATTGGTAAAATGTACAATATTCTTTGTTAATTTACACCATAAACTCTGGTAGGGACTACATTTTGATCGCAACTTATGTATTTTTATAAGTTCAACCGCGAGGTATTGTTATATTTATCATATTTTTATGATAAAATCAACCAGAATACATTGTTGAGATTTGTTTGGTAAAATGTACAATATAGTTTGTTAATTTACACCATAAACTCTAGTAGGGACTATATTTTGACCTCAACCTATGTAGTTTTGTAAGTTCAACCGCGAGGTCTTGTTATATTTATCATATTTTTTATGATAAAATCAACCAGACTAAATTGTTGAGATTTGTTTAGTAAAATGTACAATATTCTTTGTTAATTTGCACTATGAACTCTGGTAGAAACTATATTTTGACCTGAAGCTTTTTAGTTCTGTCGGTTCTATCGCGAGGTCTTGTTATATTTATCATATTTTTATGATAAAATCAACCAGACTAAATTGTTGAGATTTGTTTGGTAAAATGTACAATATTGTTTATTAATTTACACCATGAACTCTGGTAGGGACTATATTTCGATCGCAACCTTTGTAGTTTTGTAAGTTCAACCGCGAGGTCTTGTTATATTTATCATATTTTTATGATAAAATCAACCAGACTAAATTGTTGAGATTTGTTTGGTAAAATGTACAATATTGTTTATTAATTTACACCATGAACTCTGGTAGGGACTATATTTCGATCGCAACCTTTGTAGTTTTGTAAGTTCAACCGCGAGGTCTTGTTATATTTATCATATTTTTATGATAAAATCAACCAGACTAAATTGTTGAGATTTGTTTGGTAAAATGTACAATATAGTTTGTTAATTTACACCATAAACTCTAGTAGGGACTATATTTTGACCTCAACCTATGTAGTTTTGTAAGTTGAACCGCGAGGTCTTGTTATATTTATCATATTTTTATGATAAAATCAACCAGACTAAATTGTTGGGATTTGTTTGGTAAAATGTACAATACTCTTTGTTGATTTACATCAAAACTCTGGTACCAACTTCAACCTTTTTAGTTTTGTAAGTTCAATAGCGAGGTTTTGTTATATTTATCGCAGTTTCCTTGTAATTCAGCCAACCTTTGCTAATTTGGTAAATCCAACAAACCTTTTTTTTCAGTGTGGCATTGTGCGCCAGATCGTGTTTCTGGGATTAAAAGTATTTTATGTTCTAACTAATGTACCTACCTACTTCTAACCTAGGTGGTAAACTATCTGTGTGTCAAGTGTTTGCCAAATATGTTCAGTAGTTTTTGCGTGAAAAAGTAATACTTAAACGATCCATATTTAATTCTCAGTAACTTATTTTAAATTCAATACTATTCCTAAACATCACTAAAGCAATACAAGCAAAACAATAATATTTACAACACTACACAGAACGTTTAAATCAATACGCAAAAACACATCATCCATATTTTTTGTTTCCAGATGTAGGTATCAAAGTTTGTAAATTATTTTATTATACTTACTATTTACTAAGTTGTAACAAATACATTACTTCCTACTATTACGAGTATTACTTACTAGCGGACGTCCCGCGGTTTCACCCGCGTAGATCCCGTTCCCGTGGGAATATAGGGATAAAAAGTAGCCTATGACACTCAGCAATAATGTGGCTTTCTATTGGTGAAAGAATTTTTAAAATCGGTTCAGTAGATCGCGAGATTACCCCTTACAATTTAACAAAATATATACAAACACATAAACTTTACCTCTATAAAATATTAGTATAGAAGTATAGATAAACGCGAAAGTTTGTAAGTATAGATGGATAGATGAATGGATGTTTGTTACTCTTAAACGCAAATGCTACTGAACGGATTTGGATAAAATTTGGTACACAGTTATTTTACAACCTGGATTTTAACACATAGGATAGTTTTTATCAAGATTTTATCTTCCCGTGGGATAATTTTCGAGTTGTAGCGAGCGAAGCCGCTGGCAACAGCTAGTACATAATAATTGGTTAACCCATTACGAAATTATGCTATCATTAATTATATCAACACAACAACCCAACAAAAAAGAAAATAAACAGTACCCACACGTAAACAGCTCCAATAAAAAAAATGCAACAAAAACATACCTTCAAACTTGACTTCCTCAAACTTTCTTTACACGCACTATTAACAAAAAATCTTTCTTTCTTTCTTTCGTCAATCACATCAACACTTTTGTTCACTTTTGATCACAATATAACTCATACTCCTTCACATTTAATCACACGTATGTTTTTATTCAGTTTTGATCACTAATCCTTTCGAATTTTGGGTTAGTTTTGATTACAATTTTTTTATTCGTTATACTATTTCACTTTTAATCACTTTTGATCACAATTTCGTTCGTATTCTCGTCGAGAGTGTTTTGGCCACGATCTGACGGCGCGGGTACATTGGCCCGGTGCGTCAGTGAAACTGCCGCGGTGAGCGTACTACTACTACCAACCCGACGTGATTCATTGACGGGTAGCGGGTGGTCTGAGCTGTGAGCGGTAGCGGGTAAATGGTAGGTAGGAACAATGTAGGTATGTGGGTTGTAGTGTTTAAATAGGACGACGAAGTTGGAAATTTTCTGGATTTAATGACGATTCGAAGAGGGAAGGGAGGCCTTTGCCCTGCAGTGGGACACAAATGGCTGATAATAATAATAAATAAATAATCAAAATCAAAATTCATTTATTCAAACTAGGCTGTTATTCAGTACTTTTCGAAGGTCAAAATTTACTTTACTTTACTACAGTGAAACTTGGTTAACTGGGACCTGGATAAGTGAGAAATCTCTATACTGGGGTCCCAAAAAAGAGACAGATTTGGATATCTGAGACACATTTAACCTGGTTTCACTGTATTTACATTTTTATAAGACAGTCCCCCAAAAACGCCCACCCATCGACACTTCCTAGTGTTTAGTAATGACGATTCAAGTTATCAATTTGAAAAAAGCTACCTGATTTAGTTATAAAATTAATTGGAAAAGAACTCATATAATATATCGTTGTTATAGAAAATGAAAGATGGTAATGATTTTTTTTTACTAAAAATAGTGAATGCGAAACTTAAAAAAACTCCAAAATGACCATTATGTTACAATTTACCTAAGTTATGTGTAAACCGTACATGACGAATATCTATGCAACATATTATGCGATCTTCTGTATAATTTACAGCACATTACCTTAAATAAATATAATAGAAGGTCCACTTCGTATGACCCACGACATTGACGTGTACGTACGTGATACAGCGATCGCAAATGACATATTTTTGCTTATACAAAATAATCCATGTCAAGTATTAATTTTACATTTTAACTACGAGATATCTTAAGCAGCATGGTCCAATAGAGAAGAAGAATAAAATCGTATTACTGAAAATAACTCATAAACTACTCAAGCAAATGGGATTCACATAAAGTGGATCAGTACCGAATACAGTAACCTCCTCTTATCGAAAAGAGTCAATACAGTTTCAAAAATAAATGTTTTTTTTTTAAATATGCATTTAAAAAACAATCAATTTTTATATGTTCGGTCTGAATTTTTCAGTAAATAGTAACAGAAGTCTCCGACATCTCCGATTATAGTTTTGTACATTTATTTTCACAAATCCACAATAACAATTCTAACAAACACCAAACAAATTTATAATATTCTTTCAACAATACAATTTAGTACGCTACATTCAAGGTCAAGTCAGTGAGTAACATTGAAGGAAGCAATTCGTCACAGAAGCAATAAAATTGATCTCGACCGTGTAAACCACCGTGTAGTTGTGGTCTTTCACACCTTTGTGTTAATGTTCGCTGCTAATTGCTTGTTTACATGATTTTCTAACAATGTCAGTGGCAGTGGGAATGTCGATTGTTTTGGTGCTAATATTCCTTCAAGAGCGGACGAGCTGGATTTGACCTACATTTAGATTGTAACAGTATCTAAGCGGTACATAGAGTAAAGTGAATATTGTCGTTGTTGGCTGTTTTCTGGCAACTGTTAAACTAGCATCTTGTCAATAAGTTCAGTAATTACTAAAAGAGCTTTCTCTATTTTTAGACTCGATTTGCCTTATTCAAGAATAAGTTTGAAGTCTTAAAAAAAAATTAATAAAAGATCTTTTAAAAAACTAACAAGTACATTTAGGTTAGTGTGCACTCAACTTAGATGGTAGTATGCTATGCTTCGTTACTATCACTCTAAGGTTAAAGTAACAACATTATTATATCAAGGAGCGCCCATCATTCAATTATCCCTACTAATCATCATCTGCCTAACCTTTTCCCGAAAGCAAACCAAGGCCATTTCTCCCACGCAGCCCGCCACCGCTCATGCCTTGCATCCCCAACTAACGGTGACGTAACGAGCACCAATGGACACCGGTTTCTAATGATGATGACGTACTCTATAGCAGTTTGTAGCATAGCCGTCTAGCGTCACGTAGGCTTTCCCCATAGACGCTATGGTCAAATCTGACGCAAGATTTAGGACTAAACCGGTTTCTTACTGCTAAAGTTTTTCCTGTTTACGTCACTGTTTTGTGTGTTGTCGTCATTAATACGAAGGGTAATGACCTCACGCGTTTTGGAGGGCTCGTCGCTAAATAATAACAACCGTATGGACTTTCAAGGTTAAGGTACGAACTGCGAAGTCAGATTTTTGATGGGTGATCATTATAATAACCTCTCAGTGCCTCGAAGTTGGTACCTGCGATACGACAACGACGATGTTTAACGGGTAGTTAGAAGCGTAAAAAGCTGACGGTCTTACCAAAGGGAGTCCTTTTGCCCAGTGCTGTAGGGTTGTTGAGGTCAGGTAGGCAGTCACTCCATGTATTCAGCTGCATCCAACTACACTGGAAAGCGACCACAACATAGGTGGGGAAAGGCTACACTACTATCGAGGCTTTGGACAGAATTGGCTAGAAGTTATATAACCGTCGAATACCTGCAATATTCTTGAACCCTATTTTAGGATGTAATAATATCGTGTTTGACGAATAGATAAAGTTTGACATTTCGCATACAATTCTGATAATCTGACTGATTCAGCTTTGAATTCAAGATAATATTAAGATGACCTAATCTTCAATATTTGTTATCTGAAGAGGTTGATAGAAAGAAAAAAAAAAAAAAAAAAAAACTTGTTTATTTGACAAAGTAAAGATAACAACATAAGTAGTACAATTATTCGTAACCTAGGTATTCTAGAGCAGTACATATGAATAAACTAAGGCGGGAAAATACTTACAAACGACTTAAAACGTGCGACTAAACGTGCTAGTCGAGGTAAGGAGAGAACTCTGAATGTAATGATGGTCAAATGAATGGAATGAATGGAATTTATTATGAACGAACCCTGACAAGCGCTGCTTGACCTTGAAGATCGATCTCTGCAGCCGTGATTAGCCTCTGAAACAACGCTTCTTTGTTACTAAGTAAGAGAATAAACTAAATATTCTTCAACGGAAAGAATGTGTAAAATAGTGTTTTCTTTACATTCTACTGACCAATACGTACCGGTCTGATAATTATGCTATTCAGATTAATAACAGTCTACAAAGATATTACGACTTTAACTTGCTAAATCTACGGTCTAAAGTCCTTTAAACTGTAAAGTCAGTTTTAATGTCATTATTTTGAACCTTATGATTATTCAAATTAAGCTGAATATAATGTTGGTTTGTTTATTGTATTGATATGGATAAATAAGGCTTGGTATGGATGGATGACTTTGGCGCAAAATGTCGGAAAAAGTTCCTTTAATTGAGAATTCAGTAAAAAAATTGTAAGTTTTAATTAGGTGTAGAGGTTGATAAAGGGTGTAAATACACCCTTCAAATTTGGCTGAATAAATCAAAACTCGATGGTAAAATGGCATCAACTACCGGAAAACTCAATGTTTATTAATGACATCAATTGTCCCAAATTACTGTTGACAGCCAAAATTAAATGTTCACGTTATTATAGGTACTTAAATGATTCAAAAGGAAAAGTTGCCTACATAATATTATATTCAATACGTTTAAATATCCGCGGATTTGGTTTTGACCGGTAAACCACAATAATCACTACCGGAATAAATACATTAATGTGGTCTAACCCAGTCCATTTATGATTATACAGGGTGGTGTCGATGATACGACAATAAATGAAACCACTGGTAGTTCTAGTTCATAGGAACATTTTTGAACTATCAAATAAATCTTAAGGCGAGGTTGCAGTACTTTGTTTTTATGTACGCACGACCTCGCCCCCCGCCCTGCCGCGCGAGCGATATAATGCCTAAATTTTGACTGTTTTTTGCTTCTTGGAGAAAAACTATAAAGAAATTATACAATCTGTTTTCATCATTTACTTCAGAATAAAAAGTTCTATCTACTGATATAACTTTCATATAAATTCATGATGAAATGTCTTAGCAGTACACGTTTGAAATTGTGATTTAGAGTCATGTTTGATAAAAAAAAGTATCGAGCCGATCATTCTAAATCGCGTTTCTATCTTTACGATTTACTAGAGAGTATGTTCAATTTTTATGTAATGATTTTTATTTATTAAAAAACTCTTATTTAGTTCGATTTTTATAGGTTCAAAAATCTTAAAATTACTGCAACCCCGCCTTAACACCGAAATCGGTTTCGTATCGTCAGCACCAACCTACCTAAAAGTCTTTGCCAAATTCTTTTATTCAAAAAACCCAATAAAATGGCCAACATGGGCTGAACCCTGAGAGCAGCGGTGGCCCAGTGGTGGTGGCTCCGACTTACGAACAGTAGGTCGTAGGTTCGAATCCAGGCAGGCACATTACTTTGTGTAATTTATTTCATCACCGCTGCTCTCATAACGGTGAAGGAAAACATCGTGAGGAAACCGGCATGTCTTAGAACCAAAAATTCGAAGACATGTGACATCTACCAATCCGCACTGCGCCCGCGTGGTAGATTATAGCCCATCCCTCTCGTAGAGAGGAGGCCTGAGTCCCTGCAGTGGGAACATTATAGGCTGATGATGATGATGAGCTGAACCCTGGCCCTCACGCTCAGCAGTAGCTCTTGCCACTACTAGACTTATGTGGCATCATCGATTGATACATCGGCCACAAGCGCGTTTCGCAAATAGTTTATATATGTTGCTATCGTAACGCGATGGCATTTGATACACGTAATTGGAGTTCTATTTGAAATGTAACCCACTGCAGTGCGTGTGCAGTGACCATCACACGCTTAGTATGTAGGGAGGTAAGGAGATGTACAGGTAGTTATTACTGAGGCGTTAGTCTGTTGTTGGAAGAGTAAGGAAAAGGATATTTATTTATTTATTTATGTATTTATTTATTTATTTATTTATTTAGTTAATATGGGAGACTTACAGCTAAAACAAACAGATCAAGGACAGTACAATAGTCTGAAAGCCAATTACAGGTCTCCACTTATAAAATACAGAAAAGAAAAAAGAATTAAATTCTACGGACATTTACATCTAGGATATGTTGGTAATAAAATTGAAGTAGCAACAGTTTAATTCAATAAATAGGACTGGAAGTGGACCCCAACATAGTTCGGACAAACAGTTACTTTGAGCCAAGCCCATCAAATTCACGCTAAACTTGATGACAAGGACCAGAAAAAAACAATTGCCGGATCGAACAAAAGAATAATCCATAACTTTTTGTATGATTTTTTGCAGCCGCATTGTATGAGTAAGATCAAGGTTAGTAGGTAGGTACTGTTGAAGCACTTACGGTACGTTTGGTACTACAATAGCGTGTATGACCTTGTTTAAATCATTCAGAAGTTCAGAGTCAATAACTGGGCCATCATTTATTTTTATTTATATGGTGGGCAACGGTGGCCCAGTGGTGGTGGCCCCAACTTACGAGCCTAAGTCGTGGGTTTGAACCCAGGCAGGCGCATTACTTTTTTTTTCATCACCATTGCTCTCAAAACGGTGAATAAACATCGTGGGAAACTCGGCACGTCCTAGAACCAAATATTCTGAGACACATACGTGACATCTACCAACCCGCACTGGGCCCGCGTGTTTGATTATACGCCATTCCCTCTCATAGTGCCCGGCCTGGTTCCTGCTAGTGGCGACATAGGCTCTATCCGCCTTATTACAAAAGGTAGTTAAACCTGGTTTAACTTAGACAACTTTATCTCGCATGCTGTCACTTTCTTTTGAATATTATTGAAGTGAGACGTCATGCGAGATAAACCAAGTCTAAATTAAACCAGGTTTAACTACGTTTTGTAATAAGGCGGATTATGTTTATGCTATAATTACGAAGTTTAAAAATGACGTATTGAAATTGGTACAACCGACTGACTGCCTCGTTGTCTGAAAAGGGCAAATGCTGCTGACCACGAGGTCCTTAGGTCGTTTCCTGGGTCGGGATTTACATAGAAATTCTCAGTAGCAGCTTCAGAGTCGGGGTCTGTGTCCAAATGATGGCAATATGACTGACTGGCCTGTTGGTCTAGTGGTTAGTGACCCTAACTGCTATGCCGGAGGTCGTGGGTTCGATTCCCACCCAGGACAAATGTTTGTGTGATGAGCACGATCATTTGTTCTGTGTCTGGGTGTAATTTATCTATAATTATGTATGTATTTAGAAATATATAAGTATGTTTATCAGTTGTCTAGTACCCATAACACAAGCTCTGCTTAGCTTGGGACTAGATGGCGTTGTGTGATAGTTGTGGAATATTATTATTATTATTATTTATTATTATATGCTCGCCAATATGTGGCGTGGAACATGTTATATCTGGCGAAATGGGGGTGTACTCCTAGGTAACCCTTCGTAAAAAAAACTAGGCGTGAGAGTCGAGTGTTAGCACCTAAAATCGAGCATAATATACAATCTTACAGACTACGTTACACAAGAATCATAGAAGGGCTAACTGTGAGAAGAGAAAGGACACCGTCCACACGCTTCATTGTGTTTATCCTTACCGAGGGATTGCCTCACCTACTGGTATGTGAGGAACGCTGCGATCAGTGTGAGGCAATGGTACCTATTGTATGGTGACTACGAAGATAGTTGTATTGTTAGTTAGTGATAACTTACTGTCATTATATAATATCATGCCTATAATCTCCGAAAGGTAATTAAGATCTATTTAAGTCGCGAGTAAATAGGCTTCTTCTGGGAAACTCGTCCCATCGTCGACCTCATCTCTGCCCTTAGGGCAAGATTGAGGTCAAGAGTAAGCACATATAAAAAAAAAAAGATAAAGTTGAACTTATGCAGGTTGATTGGTGATTGAGTGTATTCCTTGGAATGGATGATACAAGACTTATAACGGGGTCGCCCGTTGGTCTCGTATGGGGTTCATTCCCGGGTCGGGCAAAACGTGCTACTGAGTTTTCCCATTGCCCCCGTACCTCGGAAAGCACAGGACAGCCCACAGGCCTCCTTTCTACGAGAGGGAAGATGAAGAAGAGGGCAGGAAAATAAGATGATAATTATCTATCGTATTATATTCAAAACGATGTCCATTAGACACAACAAAGTCGGGTCATGTTTTGGACTTTAAAACTTGTTATGGGGTTTCTCCAAACGGCGACTATCCCATTGTTGGACCCACACTACCTATTATAATTCTACGATAAAATCTGGGTGTATCTTCTCAGACAACATTGGGTAAACCCAGAAAAAATCCTTTGTCTTGTAAAAGGTCACAACTTTCTACCTGTGATGGTATCATCCCATGGGGTGCGCCAAAGTTCACCTAAAATTTCAACTCCGATAATTGGAAATCCGAAAATGTTCTTCCTAACATTTTTCATCATAACGATCGCAATTCCTAAAGTCTCTGTCTCTAATGTTTTAATTCCTAAGCATTCAACTTCATAATGTCAGTAGCAATAAACATCTATTACACTATTATTTGTTTTCCTATATTTTCTCAACATAACCATCTTTTACACTATTATTCAAAGTCATATCTTTTTTGTTTATATTACTTTTTAAACATAATAATCAGTATTATAAAAGGTCCCATTAAAATAGGTGGACAAAATTTTAGAAATCATTTAGACCGCTAAAATAAGGACAATAGTAAAAAAATATATAAGAAAAAGACATTAAAATACCTACTTTTATAGGATGAGTTTGTTCTAGAGTGCCGGCAATTTATTATTTTAAGTCAAAATAAAATCACTTTATAATTATACTGTTTTTTTTTACCCGACTGCGCAAAGCAAAGAAGGGTTATGTGGTTATCAGTCTATGTATGTATGTATGTATGTTTGTTCCTATGTGGCACTGTAGAGGCCAAACGCCTTGGCCGATTTTGATGATCCGTACGTCAATCGATTCGT
Source organism: Diarsia mendica (assembly GCA_949316265.1). Lineage (NCBI taxonomy): Eukaryota > Metazoa > Arthropoda > Insecta > Lepidoptera > Noctuidae > Diarsia > Diarsia mendica. The sequence continues at coordinate 18,086,533 of OX438910.1, forward strand.
CTTGACCTCGCGAGTGTCACTAAAAACATTACAGTAAACAATACTCACTATAGTAACAACTAGTCGCCATATTGTCAAAATGAAAAAAAAAAAAATCGACGCGCCACGTCAAGTGGGGTATCGTTGAATAGGTATTTGAAAATGAATATTAGGTTTCCTTTATCATATTTCATTTTATAAAACCGTTTAGGATATATAACGATTTAAATTATTAGAACAAACAATATCGCATTCCTTACTTACTTATAACCGGATTTTTTTACGTGTACGGAATGAATATAAAATCTAATCGAAATCTACCGTCTTATAATAGTAATAACGAAGTTAATGAAAACTGACTAATTTGTTTAGGTGTCTTTAGTTAGGCTTACTAAACGCTGTGTTAAAATTTGTCCACCTATTTTAATGGGACCTTATATACTATGCAAAGATATCCATAGGTTAGGTTAGGTTAGAACTGTGACCAACTACGCGCGAGCCGAGCGAGCGAAGCGAGCGGTGCCGCGGCAGCGGCCGGCGAGCGCTACCTGGAAATTGGTCGCGAAATTTTTCTAAGTATTTTTTTCATAGTGCCCCCAAGACGACACTCTGACCTGAATTTCATTCATTTATTTCATTTCAAGACAAAAATCAGTGAAACGACCTTTAATCATTCTAAACAGTCTGTTGTATGAGTGAAAATATTATGGTAATTATGTATAAAAACGTTAGGGTAAAAAACAGTAGGAGTTGAAATATGTTTACAATAACGATATTATGAATTAAAATTTTCGGAAACATGAGTGTTAGGAACATCGCCAGTAGCATTACAAATAGTAGGAATTCACACTTTAGGATGAAAAATTTTAGGAGGAGTGATCATTCGGATTACAAATCGTTAGGAAGAACAATTTCGGGTAAAAAACTTTAGGTGAGCCAATATGGACCCCATCCCATGGTGTTTTTGCGCCATATACGGTATTGCACCATAATAACGGTAATGGTGAAATGGTGGTGTTGAACCTTTTGATCTTATCTATTGAACGATAATCCAGACCCCAATTGCGTTACTCACTTTCTGATAGATTTACAATATTAGGAATCGATTTTCATCCTAATAATATTATGTTTGAAAAATTCATAAAACCATAACATGTTTCATAACATAACATAACCTAAGGCCTGTTATCCCTCGACCGGAGGACACGGTGGAGCACACTGTGGAGGCGTGCCCTGCTTGGGCAGAGCCCCGCCGTGTTCTCGTAGCGGCGATCGGCGGCGGCGACCTCTCGCGTCCGGCCCTGGTGCAAGCCATGGTCCGGGGCGAGGAGGAATGGGACGCCGTCGCCTCCTTCTGCGAAGCAGTGATGCTAGCGAAGGAGGTGGCGGAACGAGAGAGGGAGAGAACCTCTCAACGTCCCAGCCGCCGCGGAAGGCGCTCCGGGCGTCGGAGGTCACGCGATGACCTCCGGCCACCGTAGACGCGGGCCTGTGGACGGTGAGTAACGGGCTAGCTCGCCGTCCGGCCGTCGTCATGACGGCAACAGACCGTGTCGGCGGCGCGTACGTGTTCCACGCGCGCCTCAAAGTGATGTCAGCAAGGAGGGGCCCGCAAGGGCCGACGCCCGTCGGGGCTGTGGATATCGAAAGGTTACCGCGGCTTCGACACAAGGGCGAAGAAGAAGGAACATGGGTTGGTTTTTAGTCAGTAGAAGTCTGACACTCCCCTTCGCTCTGCCCAAGAGCGGGGGGGGTTATTCGATGATTTTCCACCCACCAAAAAAAAAAAAAAAAAAAAAGGCCTGTTATCCCCGAATTTTTAGGCAGAGGTGTATCTAATACAACCCGCATTTTATCATAAATCTATATAATTATTTAAAAGGAGAACTGACTGACATAATTATCAACGTACAGCCGTAACTACTGGGGCTAGGAATGTGAAATTTTGCACACGGCTTCCTATTATAATGTAGGGGAGCACTAAGAAGGGGTTTTTGGAAATTTAACCTTTAAGGGGGTGAAAAGGGGGAATTTTGTTTGTATGGAAAATCGACGGGCAAAAGCTAGTAAAGCTAGTATAATAATATATTTTAAGCTGTAATAGGGGTGAGCCTGCCTCTAACCGGGCACAAATCCAGACATTAATTGCTTGTGCATTCACTCTACGCAACCCACTCTCACTAAACTTTAGCTTGGCTGTTTTTTCCCCGAAATTTGCAATTAAAATTATGAACCACAAGTTGATTTATCTAGCTGGGCTCCCTTGCTCGCTGACTTTGATGATAATTAAAATTGAGTTTGGACTTCTTTTGTTCAGAAAGTGTCCAACTTTACGCACCGTAGGTTAGGACTGGTTATTAACATAAATAGGTTTTATTTAATAGCTTTGTTTATCCCACTTTTGGACAAAGGCCTTCCCAAACCAGGCCTTCGTGATACGCGTCTAGTAGATCATCTTGTCACCTCCTTCTACATAGGTCGACTTCGGCGGTGTAATAAATAGGTCAGTAATTTATTTAAAATCATTTAATTTTACGCCCATCAAAAGCTCTTCAATATTTTTCGAGTTCACATCACACATACATACAAACATGGTGTTATCCTTACTCGCTCGAGACCCTGCCCCAATTGTGACAACCTAGAACATTATATTAAAGCCTACCTTCGATAATTAATACATATTTATCCATATCCACCTTCTCGCCTTATATTATCTTTCTAAACATGATCTGATTGTAGCTCGTTAAGATCTACCAACTTACATCCTGCATCCTTTAAAGACTCTAACCTGAAGAATTTAAGGTTCAAAATAACCTTTACTAGTGTCGAGATAACTTGGTATCTGATTAAAGACTACAAAGTAATGATTTACGGTCAATATCGTCTCTAACTCCATAAGATAAGACTGATATTTGCTGCACTTGATAGCATATTTAAAGTGGTATTTTATCTAATGCCCTGCAGTTCGTTACACATAATTGGTACAGATTGCGTGTAAGGCGAATATAATAAATTATTAAATAGTAAAGTAAATAGGTTTATGTACTGTAACGTATATAACGGTGTTATTTAGATTAGAACGTCTGGACAAGTTAATAAAATGGCTTTTCAAGAGTTAATGTGAGAACATGCTGTATTTACGTTGTTAGTGTGTGTTTATTAATGTTCTATAAAGGAAACAGAGAAATAAGATCTATATCTTTATAATTAAAGGAGCTCGTGGCCATATCGTGGGCTGTGTGTCGCGGGTTCGATCCTCGCACGTAACAAATATTTGTATGACCTGCAGATATTTGTTCCGGGTCTGGGTATTTGTGTATGTGAGGTTAAATGTTTGTGAACGCACCCACGATACAGGAGAAATTCCTAGAGTGGGGCAACGTTTTTAAAAAAAAAAAATATATATAACAGCCAGTTTGATCTTTAGGTTAAGCTGAGCTTGTCTAGTTTGGTCTGTGGATGGATGGATAACCACCCATTATGTACCGAGTTTCCTCTGTGCCTCAGAAAGCACGTTAAGTTGTTGATCCCCTCTGCGTTGCCAGTCGTTACTGGTAGTTGCCTGAAAGTCTGACAACCAGTCTTACTGACACTAAGGGGTATTTTTACCAAGTGCTAACTGGGTTGCGGTTTTTTTCAAATAGGCAGTCTTTTCATGTAAAATACTGGTATTCAGTTGCATTCAGTTAGACTGGAAGCCAACCCCAAAATAGTTGGGAAAAGGCAGGTGATGACTACATCACTATCACTACGTAATAAATTAAAGTCGCTTTCTCTGTCCCTATGTCCCTTTGTATGCTTAAATCTTTAAAACTACGCAACGGATTTTGATGCGGTTTTTTTTTTAATAGATAGAGTGATTTAAGAGGAAGGTTTATATGTATAATAACATCAATTTGCACCCGTGCGAAGCCGGGACGGGTCGCTAGTAATTTATAAAACAAAGTCCTCCGCCGCGTCTGTCTGTATGTTCGCGATAAACTCAAAAACTGCTGCACCGATTTCCATGCTGTTTTCACCTATGGATAGAGTGGCTCTCGAGGAAGGTTTTAGTATATAATTTGTTGTGATAACCGATATCCACGCGGGCGAAACCGCGGGCATCAGCTAGTGGCATTTGGTTTAATTTAGGTCAGATTGTAATACATCATACAATTTTATTGTCATTGATATTACAGTTAACTTGGTCCAACTATTGTGTCCATTGTAGTAATCAACAAACTATTTGGGCCAACATTGGTGATATAGATCTCTTTTGTAAGACGACCAATTTATTGAGAGCAACTGCTATAGAATTCATGAAATTGGCACACACTGCATAAAAAACTAATTCAATTGAATATTGGTTCCGGTTTTCATACGAATCAAATCTAGATGCTAACAATAAAAGAGGTATAGAATTGGATGGAGGAGGAGAGGAGCTCGTGGCTTAAGAAATGCCACTCGGGTCGATCTTTAGGTAAAGCTGTGCTTGCCTAGATCGGTCTGTGGATGGGTGACCGCCCGACATACCGAGTTTCCTCCGTGCCTCGGAAAGCACGTTAAGCTGTTGGTCCCGGCTGCCATATATATTATAGATCTTTGGCAGTCGTCCGTTACAGGTAGTCAGTGACCTGAAATTCTGACATCCAGTCTTACCAAAGGGTATCTTATTACCTAGTATTAACTGGGTTGTGGAGGTTAGATAGGCAGTCGCTCCATGTAAAATACTGGTATTCAGCTGCATCCGGTTAGACTGGAAGCCGACCCCAATATAGTTGGGAAAAGGCTAGGCAGATGATGAGAATTGGATGGAGGGGATATCTTCGGGCCTACTAATTCGATTCTGTAAATGCTTTCAATAAGGAAGCTAATATTATCACCAAATGTCACCAAAGTGTTCCAATCCTTTCATGTATTAGTTGTACAATTAAGTTCGTATGAATAGTAAAAATTAAATCAATTAATAATAATAATTTTAATTAATTAATACCTTTCAATGAGCTATTCTTGTCTGAATCTCGGAAACGGCTCTAGCGATTTTCATGTTTAGTATGGAGAGGGGTTTCATCATCAGCCTATAATGTTCCCACTGCAAGGACTCAGGCCTCCTCTCTAGGAGAGGGATGGGCTAAAATCCACCACGCGGGCCCAGTGCAGATGTCACATGTCTTCGAATTTTTGGTTCTAAGACATGCCGGTTTCCTCACAATGAGACGAGAGCAGCAGTGATGAAATAAATTACACAAAGTAATGCGCCTGCCTGGGTTCGAACCCACGACCTACTGTTCGTAAGTCGGGGCCGACACCACTGGGCTACCGCTGCTCACACCACTGGGCCACCGCTGCTCGGGTTTACGGCGCGATGAATCGATCTAGCTTGGTTTCATTACCAAAAAAAAACCGATCCAGGTACCTATTCGAGGTGGGGGCCTAAAGTCGTCAGCGAGTGCGGTAATCAAGACAAAATCTAGATCAACATCTTAATTTCGAAACACACTAGGTGCCTCAGACACAGTGTAACTACATAGTACTAATCTAATAGAATTCAGCTGAGAAACAATTTGAAGCAATAATTTGACGTGCAATGAATAGATAATTGTGTACTTATTGCATTCATTGATGTTTCGCATACAAATTGGTTTCGTTACTTATTACAAGACTGTAACAATCTGCGTCGTTGGAATTGACATCAGCTATCTTAGCTATCTATCAGTAAAAGACTCGTAAAAATCGGGCCAGCTGTTTTGAAGATTAAGAACAAATTGAGAGACAGACAAAAAATTTTTTTTTTTTTGTTTAAATTAATAGGTACTCAGTAAAAAGCTGTTATTTTGGAATTACAAACAGGTACCTACTTCAATTGTATTTATTAGTATGAATAAAGAACCAATGTAAAAATGTTTTATTAACAAACACTTTTATCAAACTAGTCCAGGAGACCGGCAATACAAAAAAATACAGCATCGCCACTAATATTTACAGAACACATAAATATAATTATGATCGATTGTAAATAACAGGAAAACTGTGCTTTGTGTTTATACTGTTGTGATACTAATATCACTGAGTAGCTAGATACAGTAGGTTGACTTTCCCAGAATAATAATTTAACAAAATCTTCCTTCTGTTATAACGGTCATAAACGTGATTGCTGGGTGCGTGTTCCTGGGTTCGATTTCCTGGTCGGGACAAGTGTTATTGGGATTTATATCATTAATTTCTCAGAACCAGCTTTCGGCTTTCGTCTTACGGAGTCTGGATAAGTGCTCGGTTGATAGTAATCGGCTTGCCCTCTATTACATGGAACTTATACATAACTGGCGAAATGTGAGTGTACTATTAGGTACAGTAGGTACACCGTTGCGTAACTGTTTAAAGATTAGAGGCATTTTGGTTTCCTTCAGCATCAGAGGCACACCAATCCTTCTTTACTGCTTTCATTCGTGGCTGCAAGCCTGCAGTAGGAAGGAAATAGCAAATTAATTGGTTCAAACAGCATGATTAGGTGTTCATTTGATGCCGTTTCCGCTCGCAAGCTATCAAGGCTCGACTGATACTTGAGTGGCAATAATCACTTGTTTATAGACATTTTAACGGCTTTGACACTATTCTAAACGACAATTGTTGAACGGTTGAGGTAGTAAGTAGTTAAAGGTCGTTTATATTGGAATTGAAACGATTTGAACTATGAATCTGGTAGTGGGCAATTTTATATTCTTGTTGCTTGTCACTTATGGTGTGTTGGGGTTTTACTGCAATTTTTGTTTCTATGTCCTTGATGAGCTTTTGCAAAGCAATATAAGAGTTTTTTGTAAAGCAGTTTGTAATCTGCTGGACCACGACCGTAGCATTTGTGAGGTAGTTTGCCACAGGCATGCAGTTTGAATTTGAATCGTTTTTTTTTGTTTTGGGACCTTATCCAACTTTATTCAAATTTAAATTGTCATCGACACGCTAAGAAGAAGATTCACGAAGTTTTCGTTTACCGTTTTAAGAGTAGTGGTGTTTTAATCTGTCGTCATTTTCTAACTAATTTATCGGAGTAACAGCTGGCAAATATTTGCGCAATGTAATGGTACAACAAAATACGTTTAAATGAAATTAATACAGTCGTGGGAAATTCATTGCCTTAGTTATCTCTTCTATGCAATGTTTAAATTGTATGAAGGTATTATTAAATCTTTTGAATGAAATTGTGTAACCTCGTTTAGCTAAGCCGTCAACTGGTTACCACACTGAATAATACACCAAAATTTGTTGAAAATTTGTTGAAACTAACTACATCGTTGGTCTAGTGGTCCCAAGCACGACTGCTGAGTCGGGTAAAGTGTTATTGGGTTTTTATCATGAATTTCTCAATAGCAGCTGTGGAGTCACGATCTATGATCGGTTGATGGCAATAGACTCGGCCCTTGTTACATGGGACTTAAACATAACTAGTGGGCATACGATAACGTACACCTCTGTCTAAACTTTCGGGGATTACAAGCGTGATGTTACGTTATGTTACTGCTGGTGTAACCCAAATCCATAGAAATGGGTAAAAAGCAAGCACTCGGCCAAGCCACTACTCAACACGCACTAAAAGAGTAAAACAAGTCGGTGAAAGCAAAGTGTTTAACAAATCTTCCGCATTCACTTGTTCGTTTACTGTTACTACTACAAACAGTATATCTTCACGCTTGCTCTTATTTAGGGGACTTACAGAATCCATCATTACCCTTACTGTACTACATACTGTATACTTATCCCAATTTAATTAAAATAAAATAAATTTTGAAAGTGGGTTTGTATCCCAGGCAAACCCTATGACTTTGTGTAATATTTTCATCACCACTGCTATCAAAACGATTTAAAAAAACAATGTGTAGGTCCCATGTTACACCTGCCAATTTGCACTGTATTCGTGTGATAATAATAGATATTATGGCTCGTTACCTCCTACAGTGATAAGGTCTGTGTCCTAGCAATGCGCTTTTATAAGGGTGATCACTAAAGACCAACCGCAGCTTCGATTTTGATTTCGGAAAGATTCAGCCAAGAGCCCAATAAGTCTCATTTCAGTCAATTTATGGTACTTATAGTGAACTCATCTAAAGAATTAGATGAGTTCACCCTACAAACTTACGCCCCACGAAACTTGGTATTTGCAACGAGCTTCGGTAAATTTATTAAAATGCTGTTTCGGTCAGACATAACGTGATCATACGTTATTTATATCATTCTTAATATATTTTTTATCAGCTAAAATATATCTATTGTCTTTTAACTACCCGATCAAATTATCAATTATCTTTCGTTTAGATCCTTAACTGTGTGTTTCCGGTCGGAAGATTTAATACAAAGAGTATGTAACATTATCCGAAATGATAAGATTCCTATCCGGTAGCTAATATAGCTATTAGGTAGCTATCATAATCTTAATCATTACTTAATTAATTTGCGTCTTAACTAATTTGTTGCGTTTATAAATTAACCTTGAAAGCCATTGTTATTTTTTACCTAGTTAATTATTTCAGTTTTTGCAGAAATACAAAAAAAGTTTTTAATATGTGTGAATGACTCACAATATTCTTAGACGGCTTCCCTGTTATTTTAGTATTTATGTTAATTTATGTACGTACGTACGTATTTATGTTAGTTTATGAAATGAATTAATCGTCGCATCGATTTAAATATTTATTCGCATCACATAATTTTATAAACGAATGAATTAAATAAAATAACACCACGTTACATGAATGTCTCATGTAACGTGGTGTTATTTTATTTAATTATTTGACTGGCCTGTTGGTCTAGTGGTTAGTGACCCTAACTGCTATGCCGGAGGTCGTGGGTTCGATTCCCACCCAGGACAAATGTTTGTGTGATGAGCACGATCATTTGTTCTGTGTCTGGGTGTAATTTATCTATAATATGCATGTATTTAGAAATATATAAGTATGTTTATCAGTTGTCTAGTACCCATAACACAAGCTCTGCTTAGCTTGGGACTAGATGGCGTTGTGTGATAGTTGTGGAATATTATTATTATTCCCTTTATTAAGTTTTTAACAAATTTGATACATTTTTAAATATTCCTTACAAAAAAAAAAAAACATTTAAAAATATAAAAAATTGTAGCCCACCGGTATCGGGAACAGGGTCCAAGCTACCGGCAGTCAGGGCTCCAGAGAAAGGAACCTCCTAACAATACGAGCCGTGTCCAGGAGTACCGCTTTCTGCATCAAGCCCTTGATCCAGCTGCCTAACGAGAGCCTCCTCAGGTGTTGGTCGAGGCTCTTGGCAATTAAGCCATTGGCTGTAACGACTATCGGCACAATGATCGCTGAGTCCACACTCCACATGTCGACAACCTCGCGAGCCAAGTCAAGATACTTGATTTGCTTGTCTTTCTCGGCTTTCACGAGGTTCTCGTCATGCGGGACGGTTATGTCAACAATCATTGCGCGCCGCTCTGATCGATCCACCACCACTATATCAGGTTTATTAGCTATAATAGTCCTGTCAGTGATGATGGATTGATCCCAGTACAGTGTGATATGGTCATTTTCGAGAACTGGGTCGGGCACATACCTGTAGTACGGTACTTCCGATTCCACAAGGTTGTATTTCAGAGCAAGTTGCTGATGGATAATTCTGGCTACAAGGTTGTGTCTATGCAAGTATTCTCCGTTAGCCAAACGAGAACATCCGGAGATAATGTGACGGATTGATTCGCCTATTTGATTGATTATTATTATTATTATTATTATTTAATTCATTCGTAAGTGCTGAAATTCGAGTGTTCTATTACTTATACCTACCCCTGCCTAACCCTTTGGAGGTTACAGGTGCAAACATAATATTACATATGTTTGTATGTAACACGATAACCCACAAAAATTGAATGTAACACGTTTAAAACTACTAATATTAATACAAATAATACACACAGATGTCATCGATAATCGTAAAGCAAATATTTACCTCAATCAGTAGCTTAATTTCCTTCCTATCAACCAAAATGTTTTGGTTGATTGTCACGATTTAAACTTATCACTGATTAACACATCCAAAATTATTGATAAATCACTACTGATGAATCACTTAGCACTACCACAAAAATAAATTGATGATTCGAAAAATAATCTGTCGAACTCCTGGTCTAGGTACCTACCTATATTCAAAATAGTTAAAATATTAGAAAAAAATACACGTTTTTTTTTGTCACGGCGATCTTTACATATTTTGAAAATACAAGTTACTTTTTTTGTAATTTCACTTAAAAAGTCTTACTGTTTATTGTAAATTGTTTTCGTACCACGCATTTGGTACCGATTTTCGCGTGCGTTTCGCTCGCGTGTTTGATTACGACTGGAGTTACCGGGTAATTTTTTTGTACAAATTAATAATTTAGTCATCATTTACTTTAAATTGTTATATTGTGTTAGGTACTTCCCAAAAAGGTATAGGGGCTATAGGTAGAGTAATGACGGTTTATAGGTACTTTTCCTTATAAAATGTTTATAGTTACAAATGACGATGGGTTTACACTTTTCCTTTCTCGCGTTCGATTGTCAGAAAACCTGTTTTCTGAGGTGAATTTTTAATGAAAATATTTATAGTTTTTTTTCTACTTCCTACCAATAGGTTAGTGACAGGGGATCGGACAAAAAAAAACTAATTAGTCCGTCAGATAGATTTCCAAAAAATATTGGACACGTATTTTTTTTTTTCACGTAAACTTAAAATGAAGACGATACACGGCTTCGAAAACTCGTTTGACGTCATAACCCTTTTCTTGACAACGTATCTTACATTTTGACGACACAAGTGACGTTTCAAGCCCCATCATTTCATCTTTGACGCGTTTTATCTTCGTATTTTTTTATTGATTTGATAAAACAAAAAATACGTATTCAATATTTTTCGATAATCTAACTTACGGACTAAACAGAATCATATTATTTTGACCCAGTCCGATCCCCTATTCTGCTTTTGAAAAATAAATGAACCACATTTTATTTGTTGTGACAATGTAATTTGGTTAGATAACATTTTTTTTCGGATTCGTCCCACTTCGAAACTTGGAACAGGGACATTTTCACTAATCACCAAAATATATTATGCAGTTGATTTTTATTCAGAAGTTTAATTTAATATTGATAATGATATTATTACCAAACTCACTATTTGACAAAAGATTATTGTTTAAGGTTGGTATAATATAAGAAGGAATATTCTATTAGGAATATTCAAATATTAGTCAATTAGTTCAATCAGCCAAAATAAATCAATCAAGTCAAAATACAGAAATCAAAAACTCAATAAATATAAGAATTTAGGTTTTTTAATTAAAGCAGATGAATTATATTGTATCGTGAAATAATAGTGCCCCAGTTTGATCGACTCAACCGTGAACTTTAAAACGACTACAGCCCAACGGATCAAGTAACGACTGCCCATCGAAAGGTCAGAAGTTCAAACCGGTAAAGTGCATTTTATTAAAAGATAAATTAAAGGGTCTCAACACTTCCTTTTACATAATTACAGTTATTGACGTTATTGACAAGATTCGATTTAAGTTAAATACTCTTTATCCGGGGTAAGTATTTTAATTTCGATGCGATGTTATTATTGTTATGGATGCCATCAGTCAGTAATTCTTTTGACTTTTCGTAATTTCTAGAGTTCCGTACTGAAAGCGCTGTTGGCCCGTCTGTAAATGACATATTGAATAGAAACCTTGGAATTCTGCTCTGCACAGAAGCATGAACAGGCGTGAAGATTTGACGTGAATGGAGTGATAAATTGCTGCGTTGGAAGTGATTCATCAATGTGAATAACGAATCGATCAATTGTTTTGTGTTGAAAACTTAAATTAATTACCATTAGGATTACCATGAAGATGGAACACCCAGGTGGACCACGGGCAAAAACAATTGCCCGTGGTACACCCAGGTGGACTACGCAGGTGGACCACGGGCAATAAACGGATATTAAACAAAGTATTTAAAAAAAAAAAAAAAAACTAACCTGTTTTTCCAATATTCAACTTGGAGAAAACTTTATCGAAAGTAAGAAAAAGAGTTTATTGGTCTCGCACAGGAGCAAACAATATAACAAAACTATGTACAGTGTGATTGGTAATTAGGCATTACCTGAAATAGCTGATACAAATGGAACTCATTGCGTGGTCAGGTACAGTTATGTACCTGACCAGTGACCACGCAATGAGTTCATGCGTCAGTGAAATAAATTTCGGAATAATAAATCAAATACCAAAAATATACGACGTTCGCAAGGAATAATTTTTGACCTGATAGCGTGCAAAGCCACGCGCGGGCAGCTAAGCTTCTTTGAAATCAATTAGATGGGTTCGAGTTTTGTGCTAAGTAGATAATATTGTCACCCTATCCATAGTTTTTCTCCGATTTACCAGTGAGTGATCAGGTCGTTTTTCAAATCGTCATGCTCCATTCGCGCGTAGCGTGAAGGTTGTTGTGTTCATCATTGACAATACTTTACAAGATGAAAAGACGTCATTGGATAAGTCATCTTAAAGACCAGGGTCGATAATTTTTGAAACCAAAATAAATTACAGTACGATGAAACCCATTAGAAAAGGAGGGGAATATAATCAAAATGAAAGGAAATAGTACATTTTGATACAAGTGCGGAAAGTTTGTTATTGCATTCGAGGCAGATTGAACACCCGAGCCGTATGGCGAGGGTGTTCATGGGGTCGAGAAATGCAATAACAAATTCCCACGTGTATCAAACGACGTTTTTCAATACACTTTCGAAGAAATTAACTAAAAACGTTATGTGTTTTTGTCAACGATGAGACTATGATTTAATTTACTTTTTTTCCGCGGTTTGATTTCGCCAGGTTGAAAAAGAAGCAAAGGTATAAAGCCGCCAAACAGCCTCACAGGAAAAATATAAAATTTAAATATTTTATAATTAAGAACACAAAAAAATGCTTACTTGTTCATAAAAGTATAGTACATTTTGATACAAGTGCGGAAAGTTTGTTATTGCATTCGAGGCAGATTGAACACCCGAGCCGTATGGCGAGGGTGTTCATGGGGTCGAGAAATGCAATAACAAATTCCCACGTGTATCAAACGACGTTTTTCAATACACTTTCGAAGAAATTAACTAAAAACGTTATGTGTTTTTGTCAACGATGAGACTATGATTTAATTTACTTTTTTTCCGCGGTTTGATTTCGCCAGGTTGAAAAAGAAGCAAAGGTATAAAGCCGCCAAACAGCCTCACAGGAAAAATATAAAATTTAAATATTTTTTAATTATGAACACAAAAAAATGCTTACTTGTTCATAAAAGTAAATAATTGTTTAAAATATTTACGTTTATTAGTAGTATTCTTTTTACAAACACAATTTAAATATTCAAAAAATATTTACGCTGTAAAGACGCAGATCAAAATGGCGAGATTAAAAAAAAAACACGCCTGCTCTATAATAGTCAGTGGTGTTTTTTTTTTTAATTTCATAAGTTTTAATCGAATTACCGCTGCTCTATGATTACAGCGTGCGGTAATAATATTACAGCACGCTGTATTCTTATTACCGCACGCGTGCGAAATATGATGCATGTCGAACCTAATCGTAGTGCAATAAGAGCTAGTTTTCGAGGAAGTGTATTGAAAAATAATTGTTTAAAATATTTACGTTTATTAGTAGTATTCTTTTTACAAACACAATTTAAATATTCAAAAAATATTTACGCTGTAAAGACGCAGATCAAAATGGCGAGATTAAAAAAAAAACACGCCTGCTCTATAATAGTCAGTGGTGTTTTTTTTTTAATTTCATAAGTTTTAATCGAATTACCGCTGCTCTATGATTACAGCGTGCGGTAATAATATTACAGCACGCTGTATTCTTATTACCGCACGCGTGCGAAATATGATGCATGTCGAACCTAATCGTAGTGCAATAAGAGCTAGTTTTCGAGGAAGTGTATTGAAAAATAAATTACGGTCAATCCGAGTTCGGGAAGTGGGGGTGGGGGGGTTTTAAGGGGGGAAAGCGGTTTATCTCGATTTCCGGCAAAACTACAAGTCCTATGGAAAAAAATTAAATGGCAAAGTAATAATAATGGTAATAAAAAGATCTACAAGTTTTACATTTGCAACTTTTTCACATAACCTCAAAATTTAGGTGAAAAATTCAAAAAACCAAGTTTTTGGTTTTTAATTTTTATCTTTTACAAAAAAACATTTTTTTTTCACGAAAGGGGTTTGGCTAAAGTTGGCGTCGTTTTGAAGTTGCGCGGCCAGTAATGAAACTTGGATATTTTGAAAGAACAGATTAAAGCGATCCAAAAATATTATGGATGCATTTCTCTAAATCTAATCGGAACGGAGATATTTGGTTTTGAATTGCTCATTAAAATCGAAAAAGTTATTACAGTCTATTGCACTGTTTAAGGTTCCAGTCGTATTTTTTTCAGAATTCAGACCACACGGTAGGCGCAGTGGCTCAAGCAGTTGACTGCTGCGCTACGTGTCGCGGGTTCGATTCCCACACAGGGCAAATATTTGTATGACTTGCAGATAGTTGTTTCGGGTCTGGGTATTTGTGTGTTTGAGTTTAAATGTTTGTGAATGCACCCACGATACAGCAGACTGAAGTTCCTAGTGCTGGCCAACGATGAAAAAATAATCAAAATAAATTAAATACGTACGTAGATTGCATGGCTCGATGTCTGTTATCTATGGGCTGATGCATTATAAAGACTTGGCATTGTGATCGTTTGTGTATTGTGACAGACCCAGCATACCTCTTTAGACTCTTATATGTTTAAGATTTGGATGTATAACACCATGGATGTAATTAACAGTGCATTTTGCACTTGTAGCCAGCGAAGTCTGAATCGTGTCGGCGGGACTCGTATTACACATTCATCTAGACGGACATTTACGTGTACATTCTCGTAGAAACTGCTACACAAGGGCTGGATGCAATATTGCTCTTGTATTATTTATTCCTTTTCCCAACTATGTTGGGGTCGGCTTCCAGTCTAACCGGAGGCAGCTGAATATCAGTATTTTACATGGAGCGACTGCCTATCTGACCTCCACGTCCCAGTTAATACTGGGTAATACGATACCCTTTGGTAAGACTGGTTGTCAGACAGAGTCAGGTCACTGACAACCAGTAACGACTGCAAAAGATCTAAGCCGGGACCAACAGCTTAACGTGCTTTCCAAGGCACGGAGGAAACTCGGTATATAATCCACACCCACCCATCCACAGACCCACCTAGGCAAGCGTGGCCTAACCTAAAGATCGACCCAAGTAGCAGTTATTATTAAGCCAGCTCTAATATCAACCTTCTAAACACATAACTAAGATTTCTTTACGCAGAACAGTAATTGAAGAAGACATTTTTATAATATTCAAACTCAAATATCTCAGTTAAGAAATGACTTAGGACAAAAATAATTTAACATGTATGTGTATTTGACACAGCACAACAAAATAACATGAAAATTAAAAGTGGCCGCTCAAAAAAAAAATGACGCCACTAGCCCATACAAAGTTAGCCAAACCCCTTTAGTGAAAATTTACATTTTTATGCCCTTAATACACTGTAATTTTTTTGATAAAAAATATTTATTTTTCACCTTATTATTGACTTAATATCGAAAAATCAGCCATATTTTCAATCGAAAATTCTGACGTCAAAATATCTGTTTTTTTTTAAAAGTCGGTAGGCGTTGTGTTCCTTATAATCTCTACTTTGTGATGATGTATAATAGTACATTATGGTACAAGTGTGTAACGTTGGTGATTACCGCAGAGGCGCCATTGAGACCCGAGCCGTCAGGTGAGGGTCTTAAGAAAGCCGAGGACGGTAATCATCAATACACACGTGTATCATACGACGTTTTTCAACACACTTGTGAAGAAAATAATACTAAAAAGTCATCTTCAACAGTTAAAACAAGTTCCGTTTTTTTTTTTTCACAATAGCGGGAAAAATTTATGCGCGCGCATCTACAGTTCTACCAACTTCAACAGTTAAAACAAGTTCTGTTTTTTTTTTACAATAGTGGGAAAAATTAATGCGCGCGCATCTACAGTTCTACCAAGATATCTATGCAGGCGGGAAAACACGGAACTAAAATAAATGTACTAAGTTTGACGTAGCGATGCATTTTTTCTTGACCAGTGGCGCCACTACTGTAACAATGACGATCGCCCATAGACTAAAAGAATGTGGTTTCTATACTTTTGACTTTTCGCGGATAGAGTTTTAGCCACGGACAAAATGGGGATTTTTTTTTTTTATTACTGAGAAAACAAAAGTTATATTATTTGAGTGAAAGATTCATTTATTAAAAACGTATTAGTTGAAATTATCTATTTAAATTCAAAGTTGCATGAAATGGGGAAGCACTAGGTACATTAATTTATTTTTACTATTGAACACGATCTTTTTTGCATCGAAACTTTTTTATGAACATAGCAACTCAACCAATAAAATTTAAAAAAAAAACCTATAACTCACTAGTGAATAATAGCAATGAAAAAGTCACAGTTTGATTATAGGTGTCATTACGTGCCTAATTGCGGTGAAATTATAGCCACTTTATGAGCAAGTGTGTTGAAAAAATATACATTGCAAGGTAATTTTTCTCAGAAAATGCAAAATCAGCTGCTACAAAATAACAGGTAGTAAGGGCCAAACCCTCCTAGCCCCTTCCCCACTTCTCTGTGAAATACCTTTTGATGGGCCAAAATGTTCCGTAGGTCTCCACGATATATAAATTATCTTAAAATAACAATAAATAGGCATAAAACAGCAATAATTCTTATAATTTCTTGTATATGCCTTATTACATATTTGGTAGTGGGTATTATTTCGCAGCAGCTGATTTTGCATTTTCTGAGAAAATTTACCATTGCAATGTATATTTTTTATACAATCATCCGAAAATAGAGATTAATAAGGAACACAACGCCCACCGACTTTTTAAAAAAAGCAGATATTTTGACGTCAGAATTTTCGATTGAAAATTTATCTGATTTTTCGATATTAAGTCAATAATAAGGTGAAAAATAAATATTTTTTATCAAAAAAATTACAGTGTATTAAGGGCATAAAAATGTAAGTTTTCACTAAATTTCGTGAAAAAAAAAATGTTTTTTGTAAAAGATAAAAATTAAAAACCAAAAAATTGGTTTTTTGCATTTTTCACCTAAATTTTGAGGTTATGTGAAAAAATTGCAAATGCAAAAGTTGTAGATCTTTTTATTACCTACAACTTTGCCATTTAATTTTTTTCCATAGGACTTGTAGTTTTGCCGGAAATCGAGATAAACCGCTTTCCCCCCTTAAAACCCCCCCCCCACACCCACTTCCCGAACTCGGATCGACCGTAATTTATTTTTCCTTTCATTTTGATCATATTCCCCTCATTTTGTAATGGGTTTCATCCTACTGTAATTATTTTTCATTTTTTACCATTTTTGAAGGCATCGGCCCTGGTCTAATACTAACGCGAAAGTTTTTAAGTATGGATGGATGGATGTTTGTTACTCTTTCACGCAAAAACTACTGAACGGATTTGGATAAATTTTGGTACACAGATGGTTTATAACCTGGATAAAAGTTAAGAAGAATAGAAGAAAAGAAGAATAGAAAAAAAATAGAAAAAAGAAAAAAAAAAATAGATTTTATCCCGATTTTATCTTCACGTGGGATAATTTTCGAGTTGTAGCGTGCGAAGCTGCTGGCAACAGCTAGTAAATTATATTTATTTCTGTAAACTGGTTTACACTACACAACAGTTTTTCACGTCATTGTATGTTCATCCTTGACTACTCTGACAAAAAAAAAACTTTTTAATCAAAAATAAAATCGACTAACACAAAAAGTGAAAAATAAACTTTAGAAGAAAAATCAGTTTCTGAAGTCGGTGACTTTTGTTTGTTTGATTTCATTTTTTTGCCACCGACTTTTCAGAAACTGATTTTTCTTCTAAAGTTTATTTTTCACTTTTTTGTGTTTTTTTTTTTAAGTCGGTTTTATTTTTTGTTAAAAAGTTTTTATTTTTCACTTTTTAGTGGTTCGCATGTTCATGGGTCATAAAGTTTTGTTGATTTTTTCAAAAACCGCTTGTACGATTTCGATAAAAAAAATTATGGGACCATTTGGGAAGTATTAATAAAAAAAAGAATTTTTCAAATCGGTTAGCAAGTGACGGAGTTATGCCCGAACAAACATAAAAAAAAAATATTTAAACATCCGAATTGAGAACCTCCTTCTTTTTTTAGAAGTCGGTTAAAAACAAACAAAACAAACTCGATTCCCAGGTCAAGCAAAGTGTTATTAGGTTTTTCCATCAAGCACGTCAAAGTACGATTAGCAGCCGTAGAGTCTAAATTTTTGCCCGAGGACTTAAAAATAACTGCTGAAAAGCGGGTGTTCTATGATACACCTCTTACTAACCCTTCGGATATTGCAGGCGCGATGTTATGTATGTATGTCAAGTGTTAGAATTAAAACCAGCTTCTAAACATTAATCTTTATTGACAGTTGTCGCCTTCACCGACACTCACATGACACAAACGATTACTGTCAATGCACGGAGTAAAGGATCAATGGAGTGCTCATAAAAATCATGTATGAACATAGAATAGGCATGAGAGTATTTATTGATCATAACAGGTGACATTCCGTAGTTTCAGTATACCCTCATGGGAAATGCAATATTGTAAAACCGTTGTTTTACAATTTTGGTGTACAATCAAGTTTTTTAATTTATCTATCTTTTCAAAACCAAGCACTTGAACACTACTAGATATTATACCCATATTCTGCCAGTTTTGTTTAAGTCTAAACTATCCTGTACAAATGCAGACTCACTGACCCCACTGAGAAATTCCTGAAGGAAATACTTAATTATCACTTGCTAGCTGGGAATGGAATCCACTGCCTCATCTTCTGTAGTATCGCTTAATTGTGACCGCTAGCCATTCAAACGTTCAGGTAACTAGACCGACCTAAAACTTTTTCCGGTTGACCGTTCAGGTAACTAGAGCGACCCAAGAGATCCGCGCAGGACTGTATTACTAAAACGCGTATTTTATCTGTGGTAAGTCTCCAAAGCCGTGACATGTTGTGTTATATTTTTACTCTGTGAAACGACGAATCTATTGATACCAAATACTCTGTGCCGAGCGGCCGCCATCATTAGTTATGATTTTTTATAAACGGGTCGGGTCTCCAGTATTTTTTGTTTACGTTTGAGTGTGGACGTTTAAGATTTATCTGAATTGTGTTGAGTGAACTTGAGTGTTATGTTTGTTATGTTTATTTTAATAGCTGAGTGTGTTTATTCTTATCGTTTATGTGCAAACCGAATTGAAATCGGAGTTTTCAAGGTTATATAAACCAGTGATGAAAATATGTAAACAAAGTGCGTGATTTCTAGCGGTTGTTTTGGTAAGTATTGCATGATTTAATGTATATTTCAGTGCTAAAGTTGTGAAATGCTTCTCAAAATAGGAAAAACAGTTCATTATCAATATAAAAGTAGACTTAAACCAAACAAATATGATGAAAATAGCAATTATTTCACGTGTTTAAAATTTGCGTGCCAAATTTTTAAGTATAGCGGGACACGGGATGGGTATTTGTTTTGATTTATTGTGCTAATACTGTACGTTCCACGTAATGATGTATTGGTATCAAAAATAGCATATATAATCTATTTTAATAATATATAAGTAACATTGCGTTAAGATACAAAAAGCTACGTAAAAATCTGTTAATCCAACAATTTTACCCAAAGGAGATGGCTAAATTCAGTTAGGACGAGTGAAGCAAGCATCTATAAACATGACACCTAGCAAAATGCAACGCTGAATAGCTGAATATTAGTATTTCATATAAAAAACACTTTCAGAAGTAGATCATATGTTGAAAATAGTGAAAATAAAATCGTTTAGCTCCTGCGTCAATACGTATAAAACTGCAAACAAATGTCATTGCTATGAACTTTTACTTAGGCATTTTGATGTATCTGCATTGAAATTGATATAGTTGTATTATAGACTAAACGAGCCACCCCGATTTCGCATCGTGGTACTTTAGTAAATATACACAAAAGGGGTAATTGCACCTAAAAATGTAATACAACGGCCTTTCTGCAATCCGCGCAAAAATTACTCCCACCCGCGTGTTTACTCTTGTAAAACCTAACGGACTCATCCAAATAAGTAAAATAAAGACGGTTTTCGCAGACAATGTTCCTATGGTGGTGTTCTGTCTGTATCGAGTAGCGAGAGGTCCGTAAGTAGGTGAGCGAGGGTCATTGAAAATCCAAAATAAATATGCACAACGAACATGCAAACGGCAAAGCATTCAAACGACATCTGACATTATGACGTTTGATTTTTTTAGTGATGGGATTGAAATTCAAGTGTAGCAAAATCGATACAATAATAATGGGCTGAACATAAAAATATTGAAAATAAAACAACAAAAATGTGAATTATTTTATTCTATTCTGTTATTCCTAAAAGAACATTATCTAAAAATGAAGCCGGAGCGGATAGCGTGTTCTGATGTCTAGCCCATCCCAGATACCAGATCACTGTCATTACATGACAGCAACAGCCCAGAGTTCTGTTCCCCACAATACAGCTGCAGTAATATGACAGTATGTCATCCAGAGGATTATTAATTGTGGTTTGGCTTTCATATAAAATATACACGTAGTATATTTTTTGACTAATATGCCTTGATCTTATTCGGCCTCTTAAAAGTTGAGGTCTTGATCCCCCTAAATGTATTAATCTTTCAAGATCCGGGCACACTTCGATATCATAAGTACCATTTGCTCTAATATGCTCTCCGTAGTATGACCGAGCTTGTTTAACCTGATATGGTCCTAATGCCATCAACAATAAAAAAATCCAAATCCTTATTTTTAGAGATGAGAAGATACAAGTGTAACAGAATCAATAAAATAATCGAATTGATTAAAAGAAACAAATAGAACTACTTTTTGCCGATCACTATTCATCAGTTCATATTTTTCGACGCAAAATATGTAGCACGATTAAACGAATAACCATAATTCGAAGCTGTCCCTTATTTTATTTGATTTTGATTTAATTAAGTGTAATTGGGTAGAATCGACTGTCACTTTAACACAACCCCATTTTCAAAACACAATAACAAGGAAATAAATAAGACACTGAATTGCACGCCATAGATTCCCACCAAGAACTCTGATTACCACTTCTTAGTTTCGGAAAAAATAAATTGTTTTGATAACTGTTATCAAAAATCGATATAATTACTGCTTCGATTTGACATTCTGAAAAGCGATATGGTCCATCCTTAGCTTGCAGTTGCTATAGCAACTAACAGCTGTATTACAAGTATTTCACCATTTTATGTCAATGTAAAGAGAGAGATTTTGTGATTTAATTTTTGCTTTTTCTTAAGTTCACGCAACTTCTATGAAATTATTTAACTCTAAATAATTAATGTTTGATTGTTTAAATACTACGAGTCAGTGTGGAATTCCTATAGATGCTGGAGGCAGTCATTTAGCCATCTCCTTTGACTCTTATTGTCAACTTCAACATTTTTTGTGTGCGTATTCGATAAGATAAGGTATAAAGTATATTATATGTATCGATTCCCTGCATTTCTCGCTATAAACAGATATTTTTTGATACCCGGACGTTTAAGCATATTTTTTGAGAAAAAAATGTTCTCCAACGTCCCGGACACAATTTTGTTCCGCCGCTACTGTCAACAAATGACGTGGACGTTCCTCTGTTGACAGCTGTCAAAACTTGGACAACTTGAACTGATCTATTGATTACTCCATTCATTCGCTACTCTATACTTCATAACCCAGTTAGGTAACACTACCACGTGAGAAAATTCGCTACTTACAAACTAAATTGCTGACATTTCCTTGCTTCTTAAATTAGCCAGGTTACATGAGAACTTGATTGTAAGATTAATTTTGCATAGGTCCAGAAATAGGCAATGCTTTTGGGATTACTATAATATCATTATTTATACTACCGATAATGCTCCAGAGAGAGGAACCTCGTGATTTCACATCTCTAAATAGACTCCAAACCCAAGTTGGCCGTAGCAAAAACAATCTCTAGAGATGGGGATTCCTGGACGGCTCTGATCTCAAGCAAGTCTTAGAGTGACAATGGCCCGCCTTACATGTTGCGTTACATATACTACCACCTGCGCACTTGGTGATCTTATGACTGCATCAGCGAACAGAGTTCGCAAAGCTGAATTTAAGGCCAATATATTTAATGGAATTTTTTCTTCGACAAGCTCAAAAGAAGACTGAAATCGTTGCTCTTTGCAGATCATCTAACCGCCCATTCTAGTCCACAATCTAATTTTATCTGATGTAGGTCGAACAAATACATATTTATGGCTCAGTTTCCTTTTCTGTATGCTTACTTTTTTTCATGGCTCCAATCACTGGGCTCTTAAAAGGTTAACTCGTCATTCTGCCGTCGTAAGAAAAAGGGGCACAACTAACATTTTGACAAAAAATGAGTTATATACATATTTGGAATCAGAAAAAAAAGGCGCATCTGCTCAATTTTTCGTAGAATTTTCTCATCAAGGAATTCGGAGATACAGTAGGCTCAAAAGGCACAAATTACACTAATATTCATGTTTTATAGAACGAAAAGGCACATTTATTTACCATTATATTGAAAAGGCACAAATACGTAGATGTGACTATTACTTCATACAGATTTTAACTAAAATCTACTTTGAAAAGGCACACTTAACATAAAGAACCAACATAACATAAAGAAAAGGCTCAAATGCCCAGATGTGCCCTGTCTACTTAATTAATGATCCATGCATGTCTCAACTAATTTACGTATAAAAGGCACAAATAACCAGTTGTGCCTTTTCTTTAAATTATTTAGGATTAGGGGTTAGGAAAAAAAGTCAGGGTTTGATTGAAACGCGCTAGTTGTGCCTGCGACGTCGAAGTGACTCTACGCTTGTCCTTATGGCTATTGATGCTATTGAGTTCCTCAGGGGTCTGTTCTCTCCGCGACACTTTTCCTCCTGCACATCAATGACCTCCTTGTTCCTAGCATTGTTGGGTACACAGATGACAGCACTGTCCTGGAGAGTTATACAACCAGCGCAAAAGCGATGAACTACGTTCATTGAGAGAGGCCATGGTAGAGCGAACGAATTCAGCCTTAAGTCTTGTCTCCAAGTGGGGTATCGAGAATCTGGTTGATTTCAACGTCACCTAAACGCAATTGTGTCTATTCACCGCCAAAAGGAGTCCGTTTAATCTGGCCCCTACTTTCCGGAGTATGTCTGTACAAGTTACCGACAGTCTCGAGCTTCTTCAGCTGAACTTCGGCGCCTACATTGAGTCGAAAGCTCAAACTGCGGCAAAAAAGCTGGGTATCCTAAATAAGGTTGAGCGGTACTTCAACACAGCTTTCAGTATTACATAAAGCTCAAGTCCGGTATGCATGGAGTATTGCTGTCCCCTTTGGGATGGCTCAGCCAAATACCAACTTGCCACACTTGGCTCTGTAGAGCGCAGAGCCAGGAGGCTAATTGGCAACGATAAGCAGTTTGCCAAGCTACATAGCCCCGCCGCAAAGTTGCATGTCTGTCGGTCTTCTACAGACTGTACTTCGGAGAGTGTGCGCAGGAGCTTACACCATCCTTCTTCCATCGGGAGACTAGACGTACTGCAAGTTATCACCCGTACCTTATCGATGTTCCACACATTCGAACAAAGCACTTTGCTAATTCTTTTATTAAGCACATGCGACCTGTGTGTTCCACCTGCGTCGGTTTTCCCAAGTTCATATAACCCCAATCTATTGTCGCGAGTAAACAGGCTTCTTCTGGGTGAGCTCGTTCCATCGTCGACCTCATCTCTGCCCTTAGGGCAAGACAAAATAATAAAAAAAAATAAAAAAATTACGGGGACTTATAAGCTATTTCCTGTATACGAACAATATTATAATTAGAATAAGCTCTAATAGAGTAGCTTAATAAAGGATAATTATGTTTTATTATATAGTTTATTAATCTTTCTTCACATGATTATTTGTTTTTTTTTTATAGAAACCTTATGTCAATTTACATTATAAAGGCGCAATTAGACAAAATGTGCCCATTATTTTAGACTCAATAACAAATTTGCTGCAATATTAAAAAGAAAGGTCACATTTGGTTATTTATGCCTTTTCTTTGTAGTAAGTGGTATTTTTCAAGTATTTTTTTTTTTAAGTTGAAAGGAATAATTTGAATTTATTTAATAACTACTTATATATAAAAACTAAAAAGTAAAAAATAAAATAGTACTAACCTTCACTCATATATAAAAAAAAAAAAAAAAAAAAAAATCCATTTATTTCAGGTTTCCCCATATTCAAATTACACGTTACAACTTACAAGACACGAGATAAATATAAATAAATTGAACAGAAAATTAAAATAAAAACAATAATGAAAATAAATACAATGTCAACAAATCAGAAATACAATGTCAATAAAATTTTAATTATCGTCAAAGTCACATAAAATAATCGAAAATTTAATTGAATTTATAAACAAGAATAATAATATTAATAAAAATAACAACTTAACACGCTCTGGCTATATGCCTACTGCAACACTTCCTAATATAAGGGCAGTCTAATCGTCCAGCAATCATCGCCAGGACCGCATTGGAGCTGGCCCGCACCCTGCGCACCAAGGACGCGCACCGCTTGCGCATGGTGGTGTGAAAACAGTCGGTGCGCGCTTCCGCAAACATGCCCGAGGCACTACAGAAGCGGGGCAGCCCCAATACCGCCCTGAACGCGTTGTTGTACTGGACGCGAAGGGCACTGTAACTGGCCTGTGTATAGCTCGCCCACAGGCTGCACGTGTACAAAGATGTGCAATATGCTTTAAAAAGTGTGATCTTAACTTGATCAGAACAGCGTGCAAACCTGCGTGCCAACATATTCGCCCTTGTTGACAATGCCCTCCGCTCCCGTTCGATATCCGCGTGATCCCTGAGGTCAGCCGTGACCAAATGTCCCAAGTATTTAAATTGTTTCACCCAGTCTAGGGGAACATCATTGAGACAAACTGGTGGTATAGTATCTGGGCATTTGGCAATACTATACTATATATCATCAGTATTTTTTTTTTCTTTTAAGCAATACATTTCCACACTATGAAGCAGAATATGGTAAAAACTTTAATCCCAATTATCTCAATTTTACCAAAATGCTAGTTGTGCCCCTCTCCCGTACGACGGCAGCATTAGTGTCTTGGCTCGCATTTCTTGAGTGCCAGACGCATTGCTAAGAGGTTTTATAGAAACTTAATAAAGGAGTTTATGGTATTGATATAATCTGAGGTCTGAAAATAGCCACTTTAGCAGATCATAAATTTCGTAAAATGTACTATTCATAATAGTAGGTACCTAACTGCAAGTGGAAATTATGTTTTTTACTACTCCTCCGCTTTCGTTTCGGGATCCAAGACAGTTAAATCACTTCGTCGAGCTTCATTGTCTCGGCGCTTTTCTTGGGGTCGCCACTGTTGATTCTGGCTAACAGGAGTTACAGTGGTTTGAGAACAGTGTCGCGGGCTTGTCCCAAAATAAAAATAAAGTAAACTGTACCTAACTGCGTCAGTGACCATTTTACAAATTTTAATGCAATTTATATTTTGATCCTATTGTGATCTGCTAACGTCGCCATTTTAGACCTCCTGTTCTGTACAGCATGAACTGCCTTGTTGGTCTAATGGCTGCAAACGCGACGGCTGATCATGGAGTCTTGACTTCTTCCACCAGGAGTTTCTCAGAAGCAGTCACGGAGTCTGGATTTCTGCCCGTTTTGATTGCAATAGACTCACCCCCAATTTCACGGGACTTCAAAATATCTGGCAAAATGTGAGTGTAATACACCTCGTTTTTTTTTTTTTGGTGGGTGGTAAATCATCAAATAACCCGCTCTTGGGCAGAGTGGAAGGGAGTGTCAGACTTCTACTGACTAAAACCAACCCATGTTCCTTCTTCGCCCTTGTGCCGAGGCCGTGTTATGCCTTTCGATAATCCGCAGCCCCGATGGGACCTCTACCTACCCCTTCAGGGATGACAGGCGTGTGGTCATGTTGAGTGAGTACAGCTTGTACAGTATCTAGGTACTTACACAGTTATTATAACTCCGCCTTTTAATCGCTTTCAAATTATAGTGATGTCTCTAATAGGGGATCGGACTGACTCAAAAAATATGATTCTGTATAGTCCGTCAGTTAGATTATCAAAAAATATTAGTTCGATACTTACGTGTTTTTTGTTTCATCAAATCAATACAAATTGACGAAGCTTTAGCGCGTCAAAGATCATGGAGTGGGGCTTGAAACGTCACTTGAACGTACAAAATGTACTATCATATACGTCACACGAGTTTTCGAAGCACTGTATCGTCTTCATTTTTTGTTTACGTAAAAAAAGAAAAACTACGTGATCAATATTTTTTGGAAATCTTTTTGACGGACTAATTAGTTTTTTTTTGCCCGATCCCCTATTTGCTGTTTGATGAAGGTCAGATAAACGTAAGTTAAATACTTGTAATTTATTCAGTTAAATCAATTTGGTTAAAAGCCCACTAGTTTGGAAAAGGCTAGGCAGATGACTGTAAAATATTCAATGAAACTAACAAATCCATAATAATTCTACTCGTACTGTACTTCGGAGAGTGTGCGCAAGAGCTCCACGAGCTTATTCCACCATCGCCCTTCTTCCATCGAGAGACTAGACGTACTACGGGTTATCACCCATACCTTATCGATGTTCCACACATTCGTACGAAGCGTTTTGCTAAGTCTTACATTATTCGTACAGCCAAGGAGTGGAACACACTGCCTGCGTCGGTATTCCCGAGTTCATATAACCCCAATCTATTTAAGTCGCGAGTAAGGCTTCTTCTGGGTAAACTCGTTCCATCGTCGACCTCATCTCTGCCCTTAGGGCAAGATTGAGGTCAAGAGTAAGCCCATATAAAATAAAAAATAAAAATAAAAAAAAACTCGTTAACAACGCCTGATGTTTTTGCCATAGCATAGAAGCATTCGTGCGTTTTATTGATATTAATTATAACAGTACTTTAATTATAATTTGTGTTGAAGATTCCGTAGATGGTCATAATCACCTGCCTAAACTTTTTTGCAACTATGTTGGAGTTGGCTTCCAATCTTACCAAATATTGAATACCAGTCCTGTACATAGAGCGACTCCTTCTGACGTCCACAACCCAGTTAGTACTGGGTATAACTCTTGGTCTGGTTATAAATCTGGTTATTACACTTTCGGGACATTGACTACCTACTGCAATCCTTGTTAAAGATCTACAAAGTTGAATGGACCAATGTCACATGCTTCCCAAGGCACGGAGAAAACTTGGTAAGTATGTAATTAGTGGTTACCCATACATGGATTAACCTAGGCAAACGCGGCTTAACCTGGAGATTGAACTGAAGACCACGAGTTCCTCCAAAGATTCCGTAGATTTATGACCATAACTAGCTTTTGACAGCGGCTTCGCCCGCGGGAAAATGACGATTTTCCATACAAACTTTCATCCCCTATTTAAATCCCTTAGGGGTTGAATTTCGAAAAATCCTTCCTTATTCCTTGTCTACATTATAAAGGGAACCTCTGTACAAAATTTCAGCTTCCTAGGTCCAAGGGTTTGGGCTGAGCGTTGATGAGTCAGTCAGTCAGTCAGGACATCTCTTTTTATTTATATAGAAGAAGAAGATTACTATAGTCCGATTTTCAGTCATGGTGGTCCATCTAAGCGGCAACTTACCATCGATTATCTATAGTCACGTACAAGTCTGAGTCTCTTCCCTCTGCCACAAGATAAGCCAGTCAAAAATAAATTAGTATATGTGTGCACAGGTGCTCTCTCTCTGTCTTCACTACCTGTGAGAGAAGTCTCACACTCTTTCCCCTCACTATCTCTTCTCTCACTCTCAAGTTAGGTTAGGTTACATTGCAGAACCGACGCCTGCCGGGACTGCGGGTTTTTCGAAAGAGAGACCACCCGGACACAAAGGGCTAAGAAGGATTTGGTTTTTAGCCAGTACTCCCTTCTACCACCACCCAAAGCGGGAAGAGTCATTTAATGATTTCCCACCCTCCAAAAAAAAAGACGTCCAGTGAGTGCCGTCCACCTCTCCGAGTGCATACGTGCAACATAGCCAGCCCAGTCACTTTAGCTTGGCTGTATCTTCTCCAACATCTGCAACCTGAGTGCTTAATGGAGTGCAAGGTTGTGTTTTTAACCGACTTCTAAAAAAGAAGGAGGTTCTCAATTCGGATGTTTGTATTTTTTTTTTTTTTTTTTTTATGTTTGTTCGGGCATAACTCCGTCACTTGCTAACCGATTTGAAAAATTCTTTCTTTGTTGGAAAGGGTATACTTTCGAAATGGTCCCATAATTTTTTTTTCGAAATCGGACAAGCGGTTTTTGAAAAATCAACAAAACTCAAAAAAAAACTACATTGTCCACATTGACCCATGAACATGTGAACCACTAAAAAGTGAAAAATAAAAACTTTTTAACAAAAAATAAAACCGACTTCAAAAAAAAAAAAACACAAAAAAGTGAAAAATAAACTTTAGAAGAAAAACCAGTCTCTGAAGTCGGTGGCAAAAAAATTAAATCAAAAAACAAACAAAAGTCACCGACTTCAGAGACTGGATTTTCTTCTAAAGTTTATTTTTCACTTTTTTGTGTGTTTTTTTTTGAAGTCGGTTTTATTTTTTGTTAAAAAGTTTTTAAGGGTCACAGACCAAATCGGAGATTAGAGCAGATTTTAGTTTTGAATCATTGTAATAAGATTTTACATGTCACTTCGACCAATTTGTTTTTGAGTGCAGTGTAACGCGATTTGTACGCTTCACATTTATATGCTGCGCTCCATTGACTTGTGTGGTTCAATAAGTTAAAACTACATAAATCATTACAAATTGAAAGTGCTTTGCACTTTCACATGGTGGTATTTTATTTGACTTTTAAAATGGTTTAAGTCGTAGGCAATGGCTAATGGGTTTACCACACGCACAAGCTTACACAGAACACATTGGCGAAGCTTTTTCGTGTGGTAGGCCCATAAGACGATGCATAAGGAGTATGTATAAGAATCGTAGCAGGTGATGTTCTGTAGTTCTGGTCTCCCCTGGGTAAAAGGCGTGTACAGTCAGCAGCAGCAATATGTATATACATACCTACTCGTAGCATCGTTTAGGGTAAATTTTCGTGTACTGTACGAGTTATGAAACAAATATTTTATATTATTTTAAAACAGGTCATATCTCAAAGTTACCATCGTTATTTCACAAGAATAAGCTTTTGAATAAGTGCATAACATAATTATCAGTGCTCGTGACTGCACTTTATGTATGGTAGGATCATATTCTTTTAAATAAAAGGCAAACATTCCTTACTCTAAATTAAATTTATATTTAACGTTTATAGGTACATCAAAAATATATACATATTAAATTAATTTGACTGTCCATCAAACGACTTTGTTCAATCACAAAATGACAAATGTTTGATCCAACAATCAATACTTTGATCAATCAAATACTGTTTTAATAACTCCATCGTTATTAAAAACAATCAAAAACATCAATTTTCGTGATATTTTTACCAATCACACTCAGTCTTACGTCCTCTAGGAAGACGGAATATTTTTGGTAAAAATCTATAAAAAAATACAATAACTTACATCGTTATCGAAGTAACATTTTAGTCCTGGGTCTCTTTCTGAACTAGAAATAAAACTTTAACACAAAAAATAAACGTTTTATTTCTAGTAGCAAGGACCAAATAACGAGTATCGTTATCAAAATAACGGTAGGTAACAGTTATTTACAAACCGTTATTTTTGAATAAAAGTTATTTAACATCATCGGCTCGTTACATCGTTATAAAATAGTCTTTATTTCAAGACATTTAAAATCCTTTTTTCTATAAAACATTTCAAAACATTCCTTTCACATCACATCACGAAAACTTTCAGACTAGTAAACTTTAAATGCATAGCCTTGACCTGCCAGTGTTACTGGAAGACTTGATACATTGATATATATAGCGTCGATCATCACGAGCTAGTCGCGACGGCTCTAGGGACAGTCACTATAGTCTCGTTGATAACGGTAACGGTACTCGTTGCACCGATATCGGTATCGTTACTTCTGGTTTCGGTTCTGTTTTCGGTATCGCCTGTGGAGGTCTGTGCTAACGCTGTGGTGATCGGGGTTATGATTGGCTGGCCTGGAGTTGGGGGTTGGTAGTTGGGGTAGTGGACTCCCACGACCTCTTCGTAGCTGGGTGGGGCCATGCATTCTGAAATTGAGATAAAAGGCAATGTTAGTGATGAATGACAAACTTGCATATCGGTAATTTTTATAGGGATGTTGCATAAATATTTGAAAGGAGATATTTTAATGCTGAAAGTCAAGTCAGGCTACAGTAAAGATAATCTTTTGTAACAACGACAAAGTGTTTTCCAAAATAAAAATACGTAAGTGTGAAAATTATGTTTTTTCTACTCCTCCGCTATTCCTATCTAATTAATATCCCTGCGGGACCCAAGACAGTTAAGGCCAGGTTGCAGTACTTTGTTTTTATGTACGCACGACCTCGCCCCCCGCCCTGCCGCGCGAGCGATCTAATGCCTAAATTTTGACTGTTTTTTGCTTCTTGGAGAAAAACTATAAAGAAATTATACAATCTGTTTTCACCATTTACTTCAGAATAAAAAGTTCTATCTACTGATATAACTTTCATATAAATTCATAATGAAATGTCTTAGCAGTACACGTTTGAAATTGTGATTTAGAGTCATGTTTGATAAAAAAAAGTATCGAGCCGATCATTCTAAATCGCGTTTCTATCTTTACGATTTCCTAGAGAGTATGTTCAATTTTTATGTAATGATTTTTATTTATTAAAAAACTCGTATTTAGTTCGATTTTTATAGGTTCAAAAATCTTAAAATTACTGCAACCCGGCCTTAATTTGTATCTTTGGGACTTCGTCAACCTTCATTGATTGTCTCGGCGCATTTCTGGTTGTCGCCACTGTTAATTCTGGTTATAAGGGGTATCAGTGGTTTGTGAATAGTGTAGCGGACTTGTAACAGAGAAGACCCTTTCCCAGCAGTGGGGCAGTTATATTCTGTTTTTATTATGAGATCAGTTGTAATATGTACTCTACGTTGTCATAAATTATACTGGAGTGTCTCAACATGCGTCGTATCTTTGTACTGTGAAGTACTTATCCACTTGTGCATGATCTAAGTATGGATATTATTATATTATTCATATCCTGTTGATGTAACACCTGTTCTTATGTGTTGTGTGTTAATGTACATTATCGTTGTAATTTACCTCGGTATCTTATACAGCGTATAGGAGTAGAGTATAGAGAGAGTCTTATATTTACCCGACTACGTAGTAGCAAAAAGCAGGGTTATGATCTTGACTGGTATGTGTGAAATATAGATTGTATCTAAATAACTCAATTTGTTTTGTTTTTGTAGTATTTTCTGTCTGTCTGACATCTGACATCAATCTGCTGGACACACTTTCATTTGTGTAGAGTCCTAGGCAAATAACTTGAAACAAAATGGCGTCGTTCTGCGCAGGTTCCCTGCTTGATTTGTATGGGACGTCTAAAAAACGACTACTGCGCATGTTCAACTTATATGCCGCGTGCCATACCTGTTATTTATTTGCATGGTTACTGAAATCTCGATTTTAAGTAATTTATATTAGGTTTGTACTAAAACAGAACTGGAAAAATGTGGGTGTTCTATTTAAGTACCTACCCAGGTACACTAAACATAAGCCTCCGAGGGCTAGAGGCGTGATACTAATTCATTGTTTTGCATATAAATATATGTAAAACAAGGAGTTTTTGACGTTATAGATGTTAGTGTAGTTAATTATGTACGTAAACTATGACTATTTCACTAAATAATGGAACATATTATATTTATGTTCAACTGTTTGCTATTTTGTTTGTCGGTCGTGGGTTATTTGTTTTAGATTGTAATTACCCACTCAAATACCTAAGTAGTATGTCAAATTGTCCTTATTTTTGTTCCGTGATTATAGGCATATTTTGTACCTCGTTCAAAAATAATTATTTTTAAAGGTTGACTGAAAATGCCCTCTGGCGTATTCGGTCCTGTATAAATGTGTATCTCTTGTGTAGAAAACCTATGCTTTACAGCAGCTAACACCTAAATACGTTGTGTACCTACCATCAATAGTTTTTGTTTTTAATAACTTAACTTGTTGTGTACAGAATTTGTGGTTGCTGGCTGCGTGAAGGGTCCGTTTACACCGTGGATAGTGTTCATACTATTTGTGTACTATTTACGTACTATTTGCGTACTATTTGCGTACTCTTTGTGTACTCTTTGTGTACTATCTGTGTACTATTTGCGTACTATTTGTATACTATTTGCGTACTATTTATGCACTATTTGTGTACTATTTGTATACTATTTATGCAGTATTTGTGTACTCACCATATTTTGGCGGGGGCGGCAAATTGGAAGGGCTGACGTATATAGATGGCTCCTGCTGCGCCAGAGAAGGACGCGCGCGAGACCCCACATACATTCGCCTCTGCTGCGGATTCCGCGTTTTTTGCCCTGTAATAGACAGATGGAAACAATTAGAAACAATGTACTGGACAAGTAAAATATTTATCATCAGCATCATCAGCCTGCAATGTTCCCACTGCACGGACTCAGGCCTCCTCTCTAGGAGCAGGATGGGCTATTTAATTCACCACGCGGGCCCAGTTCGGGTTGGTAGATGTCACATATCTCCGCATATTTTGGTTCTAACATATGCCGGTTTTCTCATGATGTTTTCCTTCACCATTTTGAGAACAGTGGTGACGAAATAGAAAGGAAAAATATTCTTGGCTAGAAAATAGTAGACACAACACCCGTCTGGTCGGAAAATTCTCTATTCAATGGGGAATGAAAACTTTACACCTTGTTTACATTGCAGTGGATTCAGGGGTTTGCATCGAAAAAAAGTAGGAGGAAAGAAATCGGAAGTAGTTTGTAAAAAAAATATCAGGTTTATAATATAGGCAATGGAAACACTGAGTCGACAAACCGCTGTCATTGTTGAAAAATATGATTTAGTTCAGTACATACAGGATACATTCAGTACGTACATAGAATTTACTAACAGGGTTTTTTTTCCTTAAAAACACATTTTATACTCTATGTCGCACAGCTCCTAAGAGGTACGTAGGAAAAACCAATATTTGGTATATAATATCAAATAAACATAAATTGCTTCTAATCGTTGTTCCGGCGAATGCGACCGCTCATACGCTATTCCAGGGCCCCGAGTCTGCTATTCAATAGTGTCAGAATGGTCGATCATTGATCTCATAATTGTTGATTGACGACAAGCCAAAAAGTACCTTAAGTCGACAGGCTTAAGGTACTTTTTGGCTATAATGATCGACCATTCTGACACTATTGAATAGCAGACTCGGGGCCCGAGCATGTGCCTGGGTTGAATTCCCATGTCAGTCAAAGTGTTCATCAAGATTTGCCTGGAGGCTGGATATGAGCTCAGTTGATGCCAATAGGCTCGTCCCCTTTTACATGTTTCTTTCGAAATGAGTATTTTACATTAAAGGCCCAACATGGATAGGTAAAAGTCTGTCTTCGTGGATTATAAATGTGATGTTACGTGCGTACTTTCATAGATTTCGCGCTTCAACTTTGATAGTATCAAAATATGGCCTGATATCTCGATCCCCGATAATAAAAATGATACGATAATCAGTGAAAGAGATTACCGACTGATAACTGCAAACATTAGGTACCTACATCAGTTCTGACTTAAAATGTACAGTTTTTAATGCAAAATGTATTTTTTTGCGATAAGAATTGATTCTGAGAATATTATGGTCAGTAAATACGGCTTTGTTTTAATTCCTTGTTCGATTAAACAGGCGCCTAAATGTTTATGGTCTTAAGACGCTGTCACTACTACACGTTTGCGACACGTAAATTATTCGCTCAATATGAGCGAGTAAAACAAATAAATGTATCATTTATATGACGTCATTCGCTCATACGTGAGTGAATAAAAAAAAAAATTCATTGCACTCCCAATTCTTCGAAATATTTTTAATTGACAGAAATCACCTATTTGTACAAAACAAAAATTCTAACACAAAGCCGCCTAAACAAAACTGTAAACTTTCAACATAGGCCAAAATAACACCGGTGTAAGGGTGAATAAAACATGCTGCGCCGACAACAAATAAATTAAGATGAATTACAGGAGAATGATGATGATGATATCAATGCAATTCGCCATGAATTCAATACTTCATACAACAGAGCATAATATATCACTGATGCTTTACATAACAACCATGATCTCACATAAATAATTAATAAGGAAAATCACAATAAACAACGTACCAACAATAAGGACCCTGATACACGTGACCACGAAGATAATAATCAAGAATATCGTCGTAGTACTCAAGGCAGACCACACGATATCGGCAAAGGAACTGTTATAATTCTGTACGTCCTCACTGCTGTCGTATCCAAAAGATTCGGCCGAAGTAAAGTTAAGAGATTCCATTTTTGAGAAGTTTAAAATAACAGTTCCAAATCACAGTTCTTTAAAATACTCGACGTATTGCTACACTAATGCTACAAATATTGAATTAATTTAGTTTTTAATTCAATTTTGTTTAGTTACATTTGAGTTTTTTCACAGTGTTTGATGCATTTGTAGTTATATGTATTATTGTTACACTTTAAAACCAACAAATCGTTTCACTATCCACTGCAAATATCACTCGCGTCCGCCACAAAAAATCGAATGAAATTAAAATTAACATAATCGATACTATACAAAACGTTATCGAAATCGATTTTATCTTGGATTAACAGTGAAATATTTATGGTTATACACCCCCTATGTTTTATTATCGGAGACTTAAGTGTTAGATGTTATTACTGAGACGGTCTCGAAGTAACTAACGTGGTTGATGACGTTATCTTATTGATTAGTGATTCGATTTTAATTGCCGATGCAATTCACTCGATACTTGCCGCATTCTATCTTTGTTTATGTAATAAGTAGGTAGTAAGGACGTCCGATTGTGTTCGGCGTATTTTAGCTACGGGGGTTTTCCAACGGTTTTTTTAGCAGTGCAGTTTCCTTACAAAAAGTAGGTGCATGTACATATAACGACAAATAACGCTTTAATAACCCTCCTTTTGGGCTTCGCCGCAGTCAGGTAAAAACAGTACAAGTGGATTTACGTTGTACGAGAAATCTATGCAATGCGAGGCCCTTTTACACTGGAAATTTCATTAGTAGACAACTAGTACCTATATTCTGTTCTCTAATAAACTATATTTTATTATAATAATCAATGAACCTTAAAATTGCGTTCAATTTAACGAAAAAAACTTCTAGTCATCATGAGTCAACAACCGAAGCAACAGAACTAGGAAAACAATTTAATCCTTTAAAGATAAAAAAATGCAATAAACTAACAAAAATATACCTACTGCAGATAAAGTAAAGACGAACGACCTCAACAAGGAAAACATTAACTAAGATTTAAAAGACGATAAATTAACAAAACTGTAAACATGAATGATGCACTAGATAGATAAGACGAAAGTATTATCTAATTAACTGTTAAAGAAAATCCCCGAGTTACTGGTACACATGTAACTGAAAGCATTACAAATAAATATAGATGATGCTCACACACTTCAGACAACCACTAATCTCTTGAAACTTAATACACAAAGACACTACCAAGAAAGTGCATAATGTTAATATCTTATCGTGAAGAGACAACTAGTCAAGAAGAAGAGCGTGATACTTCCTGGCCGCGCCACAGTCGCGTTTTGAATCGGGGTTTATGCGAAAATATGTTCGAAATATGTTCATTATTGTTCATAATATTAAAAAATAAGTACTATAAAGGTTTGCGAGATATTTAACAAAAACGGTGGCGCGGCCAGGAAGCATGCTTCCTAGCTGCGCCACCACGTACACTGCAATAAATAGGATATGTAAATACAAACTCAATGGTAAATAATTGTACGTCTAGTGTTTATTCTATTGATGACGAAAAATACTGCAAATGTGTGTTTGTTCTATTGTTTAAAGAGAAATAATTATTATAACCTCATTGAGGTAATTATAATGTACTATTACTAGAGAAACTATTTCAAACAAAATAATGTGTGCGCACTTGATGACAGTGCACAGTGTGCGAATCTCGCAATCTAGGGGGATTTAATTCCAAATTGAATTAAATAAAGATACAAGTTAAGAAATAATAATGATTGGTATTCAAATAAATAAAAATACTTAAATACTGCAAGGTCACACGTTGCAGACTTGCAGTTGATTCTGTTATGGTTTTAATGGAACGATTACATTTCTTCTTAGCCTCTTTTTTTCGATCATAAGATGGCAATAAGTTTTTAACAAATTTATTTATCCTTTACCATTATTATTTCTTAATGATATGTGGATAAATCAGCATCTGCCATCATAGTGTCAAGTCGGGTTAGGGGTCATTCGGCCCACTATGAAACTCGGACCAGGGACCAGTTGCCCCTTTTAAAAATTGATAGTGGTAAACTGGGCCCACATCTCTTTTAACTTCAATCAAGTGAAGGGTGGGTTATTTTTTTTTCCTAGTGTATTTTGTGTCCCACTGCTGAGGGTTATAGCACCGAACTAGTGACACTCTTTAGTGGCAACAGTTCGGTTTCTTTTTTTTTTGTTTGAGAAAATAAGAATGGGTAGTTAAGTCCCACAAACTACCAGGAGAACAGAAGTAGGAAGGAGGTATTGTATTACAAAAGAGATACCGCGGCCTCGACACAAAGGGCTAAGAAGGAACATGGGTGGTTTTTAGTCAGTTGAAGTCTGACCCTCCCTACAGGTCTGCTCACCGGGACTGGGATGAGTCATTTGATGATTTCCCCACTATATAATTCACCATTCGGGCCTCCTGGTAGTTTGCGGGACTTTACTATCTTGGTTTCCTATATCCAACAAAAAAAAATGTGTAAGAAAGGCATAGTATAGATTTGATTTAAAGATTCTAATACCCTTCTGCCTACTTCTGTTCTCCTGGTAGTTTGTGGGACTTGACTATCTTTGTTTCTCATTTTTAACAAAAAAAAAAACTGCCTTTTATTAGAAAGGCATAAAGATTTGATTTAAAGATTCCAATTTCCAATACCTCCTATTCTTATTTTCTCAAACAAAAAGAAAACCCAACTGTTGCCAATAAAGAGTGTCACTAGTTCGGTGCTATATTTCAACCGGACTACTGCAACTAGACCCTCGGCAGTGGGACACAAAATACACTAGAAAAAAAAAATACTAACCCACCCTTCACTTGATTGAAGTTAAAAGAGATGTGGGCCCAGTTTACCACTATCAATTTTTAAAAGGGGCAACTGGTCCCTGGTTTGAGTTTCATAGTGGGCCGAATGACCCCTAACCCGACTTGACACTATGATGGCAGATGCTGATTTATCCACATATCATTAAGAGATAATAATGGTAAAGGATAAATAAATTTGTTAAAAACTTGTTGCCATCTTATGATCGAAAAAAAGAGGCTAAGAAGAAATGTTATCGTTCCATTAAAACCATAACAGAATCAACTGCAAGTCTGCAACGTGTGACCTTGCAGTATTTAAGTATTTTCTTCCAGTATTTAAGTATTTTTATTTGTTTGAATACCAATCATTATTATATTTTAATTTGTATCTTTATTTAATTCAATTTGGAATTAAATCCCCCTAGATTGCGAGATTCGCACACTGTGCACTGTCATCAAGTGCGCACACATTATTTTGTTTGAAATAGTTTCTCTAGTACATAGTACATTATACTATAGTCGTTGATTATACCTCAATGAGGTTATAATAATTATTTCTCTTTATACAATAGAACAAACACACATTTGCAGTATTTTTCGTCATCAATAGAATAAACAATAGACGTACAATTATTTACCATTGAGTTTGTATATAAATATCCTATTTATTGCAGTGTACGTGGTGGCGCGGCTAGGAAGCATGCTTTCTGGCCGCGCCACCGTTTTTGTTAAATATCTCGCGAACCTTTATAGTACTTATTTTTTAATATTATGAACAATAATGACCATATTTCGAACATATTTTCGCATAAACCCCGATTCAAAACGCGACTGTGGCGCGGCCAGGAAGTATCACGCGAAGAAGATTAAGAAATGTCAGGACACCATCACATCTCGAAAGGTTTTTAATTAAATTCGTAATACATTCCACAGATGCTTACAAAAAATGTCTGCACGATAAAGCAAAAACGCAATGAATGTTGTTGAATTGACGAGATGGAAAATTAGGAACGTGAGAGAGAGAGAGACTTATGAAAAATTATCCGTTGCTCTTGTTAGAGAGGATATGCCTGATGAAGAAATGACTTGAAATATATTCAGAATAATAATAAGAAACACAAAATCTGATGAATGTATAAAAGTAATGCAGAAAACTTCATCGCTAATCATGAGTTAGAAGAAATACTTAAGAGCTTTGAAACTGTTCCTCCATTCAAACATAAATTAGAAGTATCTTTGACGTATCTCGTCTATGACAAAGAGATTCTAAAGCTAATTAATCCCTTTGACGTCGATAGATATTTTAAATTTACAAGCCATTAAGCTCTCATTGATAACGTTTAAACAAGTAATAATAATATTAATATTTATTTGACTGACGTAAATGATTGACTAACGATTGACGTGAAAGGTCCTTAGTGACTGAAGTTTGAGTGTGTGTATGTGTCATTAAGGCTGATTGACACGCATTTGCATATGCCAAGAAAGATAGGTTCCAAAATTCCGGTACCTACAAACAATCAAGATAATAATAATAATAATAATAGGAAGTTCATGCAGATTGACGAAAATGAAATATTTCACAACACACACACACACACGCTACGCTGACTTTGGCTAAGGCCCGTTAACGTAGCTTAAACTAGCCAACGAGCTATGAAACAGAACATGTTTTCCCTAAATAATAATAATAATATTCCACAACTATCACACAACGCCATCTAGTCCCAAGCTAAGCAGAGCTTGTGTTATGGGTACTAGACAACTGATAAACATACTTATATATTTCTAAATACATACATAATATAGATAAATTACACCCAGACACAGAACAAATGATCGTGCTCATCACACAAACATTTGTCCTGGGTGGGAATCGAACCCACGACCTCCGGCATAGCAGTTAGGGTCACTAACCACTAGACCAACAGGCCAGTCATGATGTTGAAAGGAAAGATGTCTGAGAAAATAATACAATCATAAAGTTATGAAATAGTAAATTTCTGTTAACCAGTTTTGTGTTTAACCAGTTTCAAATTAATCACTTATCGATGGAGACAAACGTAACGATTTTCTGTTGGAACAACAAATAATATTTCAATCCATCACTAGAAAAAAACAAGCTATGCGGGATTAGGATAGCGATGTACCCAATCAGTAAGCCACAATCTTATCTACAGTAGGTGCACGCCGTTTTATGCACGCTCGGTAAAGAAAAGACGACCTTAAACGTAGTTTTAATAAAGTAGGGAATTTACTCATAGCAATGATCCTTAAGCAGAAGAACATGAACAGCCAGGTCAGCAGCATTCCGACCAGGATGATCATGTACCAGAAGGCCATCTCGCCCATACTGGTTGGGTCATGTGCCTCCTTCGACTCGTTGCTATAGTCTTCAGAAGAGTCACCATTTTCGTAGAAATTCACATTCGGGAAATAAGGTGCCATGTTTGATCAAATGTTTGTTTCGTCGTCAGTTGGAATAAGTATGGTCACAAATGTTGGGTCAACAATTTACACTGTTTTATGGGAACTGCGTTAGGCACTTCAAAAAAAGTCTGTGTCCTATTGATCAGTTTATGTTTTCAATTGTCGTTGATCGTTCTTTTGGAATGATCCAAAATGTCTTTTACACTGATATCAGTTGCAAGTCGATCAAAACCTCGAGAATCTTCCAAATTGCTTGTTAAACAAACAATTAGAGTTCTCGAAGACGACTTTACCACTCACAAGTAACTTGAATCAACAAATTATTGGAATGATTTAACACTGAACACTAATATCCTCACAGATTCACAAAAACTAATATTTTTGGACACATTTTAACACAATATTCATGACTTTTCGTTCGCTAGACATTGTCGTAGTGTAACAATTGTATCGAGCGTATCTATTGATAACAGATATCATCCCAGATATGTCAGCTCTATCGCTAGGTTTAAGCAACGTTTTCAAGAGGCTGTAGTTAAGATTAAATTCTGTATTGAAGTTGTCAGTATGTCTACACCTAAATAATACTGGGTCGATGGCTATAAGGGTAGAGGAATACTAAAATAACGATGGATTGACTATGTGAAGGCTAGAAAGGAAGTGGCTAATGAGGTGGAAGTAACAGAGAAGTATGATATAGAAGAGCAAGAGAATCATCAATCAATCAATTCAAAAGCCAACATTCAAATGGTTGGTTTTTATCAAAATTGAGATTTGTAATAGATATTCTCAACATCAACAACAAACGTAAAGAAAATATCTAGAATCTATAATA
This sequence comes from Diarsia mendica, assembly GCA_949316265.1. Taxonomy (NCBI): domain Eukaryota; kingdom Metazoa; phylum Arthropoda; class Insecta; order Lepidoptera; family Noctuidae; genus Diarsia; species Diarsia mendica. The sequence continues at coordinate 18,127,293 of OX438910.1, forward strand.
ACCAGATGTCACGCTTATCCTCTGTTATAAGATTATGTACCTGTATCTAGAAATGAGATGAAAACTGACAAAGAATATGTGGACGAAAATAAACACTGCGCAGAACCAGATAAATTGGAATAAGGGCAAGATAATGATGAAGATCTGGATTTGATTGCTTAAAACATCGAAAACAAAAACCCCCTAAGAAGAGGTTTTAGAAATTATTAAAAGATTAATCAGGTTCCCTCTTGATGTAAGACGACGAGTGGACGGAGATGCCAGGGTTGACCAGATTTCCAATTCCAAAAATTGATCTCAGTCACGTGTGTCAGTATCGTGAGGTTCAGTTTGAAAGAAAGTATAGAGGACCCGCAAGAAAATATGGGCTCCTAAAAGAAAAAAGATAAATCAAAGCAAATACCCATTTGAGCCATTTTTAGGCACATTATGACAAAGGCCATGACCAACATAGTGAACAGCACTGATATGTACACCACTTGGGTAATTGTCACACTGTTTGTACTTCCTGATCCAGGATTCTCTTCTTCCATACTCGGGGCCATCTTTGCTAATTTGTTATTTATCTTATCTTATATTAAAGTCCTTTTTTTTTTGTCGTTATTTTACTTTTGTTTGTGTGTCTTTGGTCTTGTCAGTTTCTTCTTCTCTTCTGAAGTTATGAAGTTGTTTCTTTATTAGTTTATTATCTTCTGTGGTTAGTTTACTTTTAACTCAATGATTAAATGCAATTATCACAATGATTAAATGCAATTATCACAATGATTTTTGAAATGATTTTTAGAATACAATGAATTTCAATTTTACAGAAATTCAAGAATCTTTCACTTCTAATTTAATGATGTCACTAGGAACAGTTATGAGATGTTTAATTACGATCTTGTTAACAAAAACAAGACGAATTATCTCAGATACTTCTTCACTATCACGCAAACTACTGTTATTTTCTAAGAAACATGATTTTGTCATTCGCCATTTTGCTTGCAATATTTCGGATTTATCTTTCTGTATTATTTCACAAGTAGCACTTCTATTCTTCGAATCACTGAAACAAACTGTATCCCATTCAATTTCAGTTTCAGAGACGTCATTCCATATGAGTGATGATCGGCTTGCGATATCAACCCGTATCATTACGATTACCTCCGAGGAATTTGAACCTTATTACCTTGTATTAGAGACCATGAAAATGTTTACATTAAGGCGATTTTGTTTTTCCTGCTTATCTTCTGAGTTATCTTCGATTTAAATATACGTGTCAATTTAGATTTATGTGTCTTGATAATATTCAAGTCTGTAAGTATCTAGGAAGGTAGGAATTTTGATGTTTATGATTTACATATTGTTAAGCGCTCGGAAATTGGGCACAATATAACAGTCACCTAATTTGATAACGAGAATATCTTAGGACAACTTATTAAAGTATAAAAAACTTGGTAAGTAAGGGAACCAGGACCATAGAAAGAGTTAATAAAACAAAACAAATCAAGTGTTATTGATAAACTTAATGTAAAAAACAACACTTTCAACTTGTTGATTTCTAAGAAGAAATAAATGTCGAAAAGAGAACAACAGTTTGATGACAACAGAGTAAGAAGACAATAGAAAATAATGAGAGATCGAATCTTGTCCTTCCTGATGGACTTTGGATAGTGTGTATATAGGCTATACATTTTCGAACAGCAACCATTACTACCAAAAGAATACACAGAATACACAGTAGCCTGACAAAAGTCAGTTTTAGAAAATTAGAGGTAAAAAGAAGGAGATACAATAAGACTTACTCAATAAGCTTGCAAATTTGAGGAACACTACTAAAATAGCAATACTAACTACAATAATAAAATAAGTATAATCCAAAGCCATTTTTCTACACAATCACAAGGCAGTGTACACGATATATTTCAAGACTGACTGACTAATTATATACATTAACGATAAAAAGAATGACAATAAAATCGATAATCTTATCAGCAAAGATATCCTTGACTTTTATTGTATCGACATTAATCTTTGTTTTAGATCTTTAACCTAGAGCAATGCTAGACGCGTAGATCAGGGGTAAGGACGGGTACTTAAAAACGGTTTGACGGGTACAAAAATTTTAATAATAGAGAGAAGACCAATAAAAAGATAGTAGAATGTCTGAAATTAAAGAAACCGGACTGATTTGAAGACGACAATCAATGTGTAAATATGAATGAGGAGTATCAATATAAAAAGAGGGAGACGAAGACAGTTTTATTTGTATTTATAAGCCTATACTGCTCCAATGCAGGGCAACGCATCCCTTTCTACCTTCCACTTTTCACGAACTAGTGCGATTGTAGGCCAATACTTTAAAAAAGATTCCAGCTCAACCCGTAAAAGGACTACGAATAGAAAAATATATTATGCCGTCCTGAAATAAGTACCTAACATGAGAAACCCGGTGCAGCTAAATAAAGAAGACATACCATCTAGTTTGCTTAACAATACCGATAACCGTAGACCAGATCAATTAAAGGAAAACATGAGACAAAAAATAATACTCACTCTTTCTTCTGACTACAATCACAATAATAATTAGAAAGTAAAAGATAAACGCCCAAAAGAACGCCCAGAGGTATTCACTGTTAAAGGAACTCATTTTCTATCACTAAAAACAATTGACACTACCCTTACACAAACTCAAGTACTTTGAATAAATCAACAGGATAGTCCTCAATTATATACTAAAGATAAATTAATACTCGGATGATGAAACTGATACTGAATTTCTATTAAATAATGTATGACTAAATTGATTTCACTGGCTTCCTGGAATCTTCTCGCGCAAAATAAATGACTGTAGATGACGTTTTATTCTGACGTTGCTGAAGCCTTATCTAATAGTACTGCATGCAGTACTGATTACACTCACAAAATAGGCGGGGCAGTTCGAATTCCAGACGCTCAAAAATATTTTTTTCACTCCTCTTGCTCAAAAAGAACGTCATAATAGCATACCAGAACGGGCGTAAAATTGCATATATTGCCCTAGGGCTAAAAGTAAATCTCGTACGACAACTTGTTCAGCCAGCTGGTGCGTGCTTTAGTTTCAAGTACTTAAAAAATAAAGTTTTATTTTTAAAAATGGAACTAAACGCGCTGAATGCCAAATTCTTTGGTAGAATGTGTGCGTTGCATTGCAGCTACAGAAGTATTAAAAAAAAGGTATTGGCGCGAAATTTTTGGAATTGTATTATTAAATTGAATTTAATTTTTAATAAAATAAACTCATATTGAACATGGTTATTTTATTTTCTCGCAATCGTAGTGAAAAGTACAGTGTAACACACGGCGCTAAAATCCCATTATAACTCGGTTCCTATTTACTACCTCGCTAAAGCTCGGTAGTAAAACTACCTCGTATATAATGGGTAATTTTAGGCCCTTGTATTACAATGTACTATTTCTATTTTGAGAGCACAGAACAAATGACATAAACATTTTTTTTAAATGAGGGTAGAGGGATCAGGTAATTAAGTTAACGTAAAAACCAAGTGAAAAGTAGAAAACAGCACTGGCTCGACTTCTCACAATTCTGATTAAATTCTAGCTAGAAAACATGATAACAGTGTAGATAGAAATGATAAACAAAACTTACGTGATGAACAACACAACCCGAAATTTAAGAACATCGTAATGAAAAACACTGCCCAAAAAAATATCCATCCGTAACTCAAAGTCATCATAGAAGCAAATAAAGATACTTTAATTGGTCAAATACTAACTAAACATATAACACAAGCAATAGCAACTTGAAAAGTTGACGAATCACTGAATAGTTAGAACTGGTAATATTCCGCGACTTTCTATTACAATACTAATTATCTTATCGATTAATGTCGATCAATGTGAAGGACTACCTCTTAAAGTCATGACAGTTAGTATGGAGGAAGTCGACGTCATAAACGAAGAAGGGAAATTAATTAGGGATGAAAGCAATGCGGGGATGGACAATGGGTGGTCTGTAAGGGACAATGTAAGAGTGGCTAAAGCCCTGAATTTTTTTTTGATGATACTACTGATGAAACCTTTTGATAGCCGTAACGCAAGTACAAAGTAGTAAAATCTAAAAGAGCTAAATCACTCCATACAGCATTCTAATATTAGAATTAATGACATTAAAAAATAGAAACCTACAGGTACACAGGTCCTACAGGTACACAGGTCCTACAGGTACACAGGTCCTACAGGTACACAGGTCCTACAGGTACACAGGTCCTACAGGTACACAGGGCCTACTGTGTAGACTGGAAGGCAACCCCAACCAAGTTGGGGAAAGAGCTAGTAGTTGGGGAAATGGAAAACAGGCTTGTGGAGCGAAATCCATAATTTCTGACATCTCTTTGAGGCAAGGAGAAAAGCCTGATAACCTCATTTGAATAAATGACATTTGATTTTAAATGAATAACTTACATTTTATATAAATACATGCAAGCACAAAAAGGAGACCACAAATCACAGTAAAAGTAACAATTTCCCAAACCATCAGTAATGCGGGGTCAATCATATTTTTACACAAAAACAATGAACCACTGATGATACTAATAATTGAATACGTCAACGACTGACTATCAAAACGATGGCAGACCGAATGACGACTATTGCTGGACCAGGAAAACAGAATCAGGAAAGAAAAAAGTGTATGATAAGCAAAAATTCAGGATAACATGAAAAAATGTAATAATAGTACTTCATTATATTATAGGAACTAACATGATAAAGTTACAGGATAATAGGGGATCGGACAAAAAAAAAAACTAAATAGTCCGTCAGATAGATTTCCAAAAATTATTGGACACTGTAACACGACGCCTTACGCCATCTACCGGAATGTATGCACAACCTTACACCACCCGAGTAGATAGCAACGCATCAAGATAAATCATCAACAAGACGAACATTATCTACAGACTACTAGCGCCATCTACCATTCAACGTGTGAAGAGTACGTCCAACCGGCCTATATAAACCGGAGCTTCGGAAGGAACGATTCATTCGCAGCTTAGACGGCAACGTGAGCGATAGCCCCGCAGTCCTCACTTTGTCCACAAGCCTAACCTGAGCGGAGGCCCCGTCGCCCTCAGGATTAGTCAAGCTAGGAGGTTAAGGGATGCGATAGCCCCGCAGTCCATCCCTAGGACCACTCATAGATCACCTTTTGTCTTACTTTTAATGCTAATAATCTGTAAAGTATTTGATGTGTACTGAATAAAGCCCTATCTGTCATCAACCGTTGGTTTCACTCCACCGCCACCATTATATTGGCGCCCAACGTAAAATATTTTCTTCTACCCGCAATTTTGGAGAAATTCCCACAATTTTGTCGGTGTACCCACATATTGGCGGATAAACAGGAGAATACATAAAAATGTCAGAGAAAATCCCTGAGATGGTGGTGATGACGCAGGAACAGTTCGCAGCACTCATAACTAAACTGACAGAAGCGAACGAAAGTAGAAATAGACAATACAAAAGTTTCGCCGCGTGCACAAAACGTTACGACGGTGAACGAAACTTTAACAAGGTTGAAGAATTTGTAATCAGTATCTCAGTATACAAGAAAATAGAGAAAATCAGTGATGAAGACGCCTTGGAAGGATTGACATTGTTATTTACTGGTGATGCTGCTACGTGGTGGAACGGGATAAAAGGCGAGATCAAGAAGTGGACTCAAGCTCTTGACGCTATTAAATCTGCTTTTGCGCCTAAAATGCAGCCACACGAAATCTATGTACAACTATACTCCAAGAAGCAAACCACTGAAAATATTGACGCGTTTGTGTGTGAAAAACGTGCCTTACTCGCACAGTTACCTTCAAAGAGACAGAAGGAAGAGGAACACTTGGACTTTGTTTACGGACTTCTCAGTATTAACTACAGAAAGGAGATCGCCCGCAGCGATGTGAAGACGTTCGCGGAACTCCTGGAGCGTGGACGACATATTGAAAATCTACTGAAGGAACCTGGTGAGGTAACAACGGCAACTCAATCAGATCGGAAGCCGCTTAAAACATGTTCTTTTTGTGGCAAGAAGGGTCATCTTCATGACGAATGTCGCAAAAGATTGCCAGAAGAGACGGCAGAACCGCAAACTGACAAGAAGCCAGTCATCACGTGCTATGGGTGTGGAGCACCTGGTGTTTACAGAAGCAGTTGCAGTACCTGTAAAACTAAGGAAATGCCACCAATGCCCGTCGCATTTTGCAAAGTACAGAATAGCTTAAAAATACAAGCAAAAATACCGATGGTACAAGTCAACATTAAAGGGGAAGAAGGCTATGCATATATAGACACTGCTGCCCGCCGCAGTATTGCCAGTATGCAACTTTATAACTTGTTGTTAAGCAAAGGAGCACAATTTGACCAGCAAGTAACTGACATCAAATTAGCAGATGGAACGGTGAAAACGTCAAACTTGTTAACAACGACAACTGACATACGTATTGGAAAACGCACACTACCAATAATACTGTCAGTCATACCCGAAGCTATTGACAACCGAACGTTGTTAGGTATCGAATTCCTAGAACAGGCAGGAATCATACTTAATGCACCACAACGAAGTTGGAATTTTATTGACGAACCACAGAAAATATACGATTTCATTCAACTCAACAATGATGCCATACCAATAAAGGCAGTGAAGCAGATGACATTTAAAGTCAATAATGAACCAGTGGAAGTGAAGGCAGTATCGGAGTTCATCTGTTGGGCTAACGAGCTAGACATGTTTTCACCGTTACCCATAACCCCGACAGTAACCGACCTTACTCCAATGTATTCTGTTGATCTTTATTTAAATCCTGAAGGAGGAAGCTTACTTACAATCAATGAGCAAAACATGGTCAATGAATTGCAAAATAACAAGAGCAACATCTATGAGACAAACAGACAATCAACTCCATTTACACAACAAAGAATCGATGCCCTGACTACGTCACCAGTGTTAAAACAGGCAAGCGACGACTTACCCTTGGCTATCAAAGCTGATGCCAGCCAGTATGCCATTGGCGCAGCTTTAGTGCAGGGGGAGGGAGACAACGAGCACCCTGTTGAATACACAAGTCGACTCCTAATACAGGCTGAACGCAATTATAGTGTCACAGAAAAGCAAGCACTACCCATAGTTACAGACACCAACGGCGCACCTTATGTTATGTTGGAGAAACACGGAACCTCCACTTATGAAATTGCTCATTCAGAAACTCCAGACAAGTCAATTGGAAAGTATCACACGTCAGCAATAACTAAGCTTGAAGAAGAGAGACAACGTGATATCCCAACCAACTTATCCGATACGCCGAAAAAGAAGGATCTTGTCCTGGTACTCTGTCGGGACGACTATAGAGTACTACAGAGGGAGAATGTAACACAACGCCTTTTCATCTTGTCCTGGTACTCTGTCGGGACGACCATAGAGTACCAGAGGGGGAGAATGTAACACGACGCCTTACGCCATCTACCGGAATGTATGCACAACCTTACACCACCCGAGTAGATAGCAACGCATCAAGATAAATCATCAACAAGACGAACATTATCTACAGACTACTAGCGCCATCTACCATTCAACGTGTGAAGAGTACGTCCAACCGGCCTATATAAACCGGAGCTTCGGAAGGAACGATTCATTCGCAGCTTAGACGGCAACGTGAGCGATAGCCCCGCAGTCCTCACTTTGTCCACAAGCCTAACCTGAGCGGAGGCCCCGTCGCCCTCAGGATTAGTCAAGCTAGGAGGTTAAGGGATGCGATAGCCCCGCAGTCCATCCCTAGGACCACTCATAGATCACCTTTTGTCTTACTTTTAATGCTAATAATCTGTAAAGTATTTGATGTGTACTGAATAAAGCCCTATCTGTCATCAACCGTTGGTTTCACTCCACCGCCACCATTATAACACGTATTTTTTCTTTTTTCACGTAAACTTAAAATGAAGACGATACAGTGCTTCGAAAACTCGTGTGACGTCATTTATGATAGTACATTTTGACGACACAAGTGACGTTTCAAGCCCCACTCCAAGATCTTTGACGCGTTTTATCTTCGTAATATTTTATTGATTTTATAAAACAAAAGACACGTATTCAATATTTTTCGATAATCTAACTTACGGACTAAACAGAATCATATTATTTTGACCCAGTCCGATCCCCTATTATGAGCGCATTTTTCAAAGGTACACCTCAGTCTGTCATACCCTTCCGGAAATAAAGGCGTGATGTTATATTAAGATACGTATAATATCGCAGAAAATGTTTAGATTTGACCGGCTATACAAGTAAATAGAAAAAAATATACAAGATGTATTGATATAAGCTTGTAAGAATTAATCAAAGAAATCATGCTTACCTAATGCAGACCAAATGCAAAACAAGATAACAAAGAATAAAGTCAAACTAAGCAATAAAGAAAACACCAATAACTCGACTGGAATATTAAACATTTTATAAAAAAATAAATATCCTTGGCGGAATATTCTATTATTTAAGTAATTAATTCCAGTCAATATGACTAACTAACTAACAAAAAAATAGAAGACTGACACAAACTACGGTTTAATGGGGAACTAGTTATTGCGAGAACAAAGGATAATTACGACATTCACAAAAATAATACCAATTAGGAAAATATACATACTGTACCTGTATCGGCCAGATGACGTAAACGACGAAATAAAAGTTTTATTCACAACCCGTATTAATTACAATTTTGGTCTTATTCTAAGGTGTACTTAGGTGACTTAACAAGAAGGTTAGACATCGGATTACAATATCAACAAAAAAGAAAGAAAGAAGTAATAGAAAAAAGTATGGAAGGAGAAGACATGCAACGCTGACCCCAAATGAATTGGGATAAGGGTAAGAGATTGATGATGAGTACCTAACCTACAGAGTGCAAATTCGGGTGTATGAGGTAAAATCACACTATCAAACCGAGAAAAATAAATGATTGCCGTGGCGCCATCTACCTGGAAACATACGAACTACGTATCGTAATTGACGTCACGCAATTCCTTTATCGCGCAATCAAGGATTTAGATAATATAAACAGCAAGATATCGACCCTTTTTTTTTAGGTTGGTGGTAAATCATCGAATAACCCCGGAGTGTCAGACTTCTACTGAGTAAAGACCAAACCCATGTTCCTTCTTTCTTCGCCCTTGTGTCGGAGCCGCGTTATCCTTTCGATAATCCACAGGCCCGACGGGAAGATATCGACCCTTGCGCAGAAATCCACTAGACACAAATACTCGTCCTTGCTATTCATTGGAAGATTATGAACTTTAGTCCCAGTTTCTACAGAACATTTACACTTATGTCTTAACCTATGGATCGAACCTAGTTCCGGTTCCCTAATAAACAATCATATTTTATTTTCAATGACAAAGCTGAAAATGTATCTCATAAACTTATGAGAGGCGCCTGCAATCGAAAACATAGCAATGCTCATTGGCGATAAAAGTAGCTACAGTGATAATACTGTTTCTACTTGTACAATAACTTTCACAATGAGAGAAAAGAGGTACGAGCATAAAGTAGCTCACGAATTATAAGCAATCAAAGTAAATCAATCGTAATGAAAACATCAACTTTATTGCAAAACATACCTTTTTTACAGTTACGCCAAATCACAAAACAGACTAACACTATGAGCAGAAATATCATCACGTATACACAAGGAGGAAGCATTTTGCACAGAAAACTAGTAATGGCACTTTAAACTGGATAAAATACGCCTTACTTTGATAATATTGTCAATCTGTCGATTTATTCCCAATGAACAAGTGACCTATAAAACGATAGTAAACAGAATAAATTGTGCAAACAAATCGGGGAAGAATTTAATGAGGAAACCAATACATTGCATGACGTACATAACAATAGTCAGACCTAAAATGTAAAGACATGATAAAGTACCTAACACGAAGAGAGAATTTGGAAAATGAGGCATGACATGGCAAACCTGCCGCACAAAATATATTACAAAGTTAAAGCTAACATCCTATCGTCAAAGCAGAACTATCTCTATGATAGGGTATTTTTCGTCCCTGTCTGTGGGACAATTATTGCTGCGGGCATAAGCTAGTTATTAATGAAGCATCGCAGCATTATGATAATGAATCACGCATATAATTTCTAAAGGGTTAGGCAGAGGCCCTTAAGTACCTACACCCACATTTCACCAGTCATGTGATAAACAAAATATAAGGGGTATGTAAAATAATCAAAAGATAGTATAATTACGTTTATGGTTTCTTGATAAAAGGGATCAATTTATTAAAATCTAATCAGGACTTATTTTTGCGTTGTTTGGGAATGAGTCAACATTTCACTTATATTTAGAACAACGCCATCTAGTTTATGTTCTTGTAATCGATGTGACGTGAAAATGACTTTCATTAATTGAATTTTATCTTTAACCTGATTTACATATCATAACATCACACCTGAATCCTCGAAGGGTTAGGTAGATGTGTACATTGCATTAGTCACGTGTTTTATACGTCACATTTTTGTTTGATTTTCTATATTACAAGGGGGCTCTGGACTATAGACGCTAGTCCAGAGCCCCCTTGTAATGTAATATAGCTATGTTCATTGATAGAAGATACAAGATAAAAACCTATGTAGTATACACCGCCATCTAGCTTCAACTTGTGTTACTTGTTAATGATTTTAATAAATGAGATTTTTTTCTCCAAGGCTGATTTACACGGAATAGTTAATTTATTTGACGTCGGCATACTATCAAAAGTTGATACAGATACAATTTTGGCCTAGACAAGAAACATGCAACAATTAAATATGTTTACTTATGTTTACACAACATTTTTTTATTTTTGTTTACCTGTACCTACTGTCCCATTGGTGAGCAAAGGCCTTTTTATGATGGTTGCCGGAAGACGGACGGCGACGCCGAGGCCACCCAAAAAGAGGTTACGAGACAATCTGGACGCGTACAAAAGACAAGTTCGAGGAGGCACACGAAAATAATTAAAATGTTACTTACATGTTGTAAATATATATAGTATAAACACAATTGCACTAAAAATAAAATACATCCCAACTATAATGGCAGACATGTTTTACTTTATAAAAAGTTGTGACGCAGATAGGTTTTTCAAACCGAATACAGAAACTCACATAATTTTCTATAAATATATGGTTTTAAATCTGTAATCTATGAGATATCATGATATAATCTTATCCATATAAAAAGTGAAAATAATGCTACTACTAAGGAAACTGTTACCATTGATGACTAGGTGCTTTCAGAGTATTAAATGAAAAAAAGTGAAGCTGAAACTCTGCTCCTGTGCCTGTTTAGGTAATCTATAAAGGGACTCTATCAACACAAACTCGCGTGGTTCTTCTTTAAAATTTCATCTCAGACATTAATCTACATAGTCCTCATGTGTGTATACCAAGATTATGTCTGGACCTTTAAGAGACTATGATCTCTGAGTTTCTTCTCAGAGTAGTCAGGTACGAAACACCAACCCAAGCTAGCTAAAAAAACTACGATTATAAGAGTTTGTGAAAACCTATTTGCAAAATAAACGTCATCATCATCTAGAGACATCATAAGCTGGTTCAAAATCATCTCAACTCAATTCACAAGTGAAGGAGACGAGGCAGTTATATTACTTCCCTTGAGCCCTGACAACACTTCATTCATAAGTTTCATTTTCTTCTTTTCTTTTCTTTTCTTTCTTACTTCTTACTAATCTTTTATGACGGACACGATTTGTCTGTTATCTGTAACTATTATTTTTTTGTGAATTCGTGGACAATGTTGTTGGTTACATGTGTAATAACATAAATATGTGAGATTGTGTAATTCTGTATAAGAATAGAATAGAATAGAATAGAATAGAAGGGAAGGTTAGTTTAGTCTATATATTTAGTATAGTCTTACATTGATAATTAAATATTTTATAGCCACTTACTTAAACGCTTAACTAGAATAGAATATGTATTTATTCGTTAATGGACAGCAGCAACACAAAAGAGCAGCACATACATAAACAAATAACAACAAACAGCTTAACATTTAAATAAACAGCTCAACTGCGCAGAGAAAAAAAAAATGTATGTATGTAATATAAATGTATTTCTAAGTTGTGTTATTTTAAGAATCTTTCGTTAAGCTGGCATGTAACTGTTTTTTGTCCCTAACAAATAAAATAAAACACCTGATCTTATATGTAATGGATGCCTTAGCGACGTTACTTGCACGTTTTGTAATGATAAGATAATACCATGATATTTCATAGATTATATCAATTAAATCGTATATTTATAAGAAAATTAGACGATTTTATGTATTCATTTCGTAATGATCGTCTGCGTCACAACTTTGAAATAAAACACGTCTTTCGTGTATTTACGTCGTCCCTGTGTGTGCCTTATAAAATTAAGTCAAGTGAGTTACATTTAATTTTATTGAAAAATCATAATTATAATATTACCTATACCGCCCCCCCCCCCCCCTCCCCACGTATTTCAAGTTTCTTTCATTACGACAGTGCCATTATTAAATCAATCGCTAATGTGAACTAGGCTTTTGAAAAAATCTCTATTGATAATGATAAACAACTCACGGTGGCTAAAGCTAGATGACGCTGTGTAGTACATTACGTACATTTTAATGTCAATAATTTCTTCCCATGAAAATATCCTAGTTAGAGATAATTTACTGCATGTGTATAAGTAACGATTGCAAGCCAAATTTATATAAACATTTAAATAAACAATAGTTGAAGTACCAATCTATTTTCTTTTTACCCTTTGTCTTTTTTTTTTAATAAAACATTGTCCCACACTAGGAAATTCTCCTGTATCGTGGGTGCGTTTATAAACATTCAATCTCACATACACAAAGACACCCAGACCCGAAACAACTATCTGTAGGCCATACAAATATTTGTTACGTGCGGGGATCGAACCCGCGACACGCAGCACAGCAGTCCAATCTCTCAGCCACTGCGCCAACCGTGCCGTCATATATTTATTTTTAGTTTGTCTCTCATTCTCCTACGAAAAGATTCAGAAACTGAACTTACATTTCAATGTAAAAAACACAAGGAATATAACAAGAAGGATAAAACAGCTCCAAAACACGATCTGAAATATATTGAAGTTGGAGTAGTGTATGGACATATTTTAGGAACACTGGCCAAAGATATTGTAAAACACTGGTCACCTCACTGTTACTATATCGGATACTAATTAGAATGCTTTCTCCTTCGACAAAACTAAAAAATAAAATCTTATCGGATTATTATCTTATCATAGAGTAATAATTCAAAGGAATAATTAAGAGCAGAAGGCATTTAATTTTAACGTCCCTTTATATAACGCCATCTACCTTTAGTGATCAGAACAAAGTCATGCTTACAATTCCGTGACAGACGTCACACATACCGGTGCGACATTACTTTTGTAAACATCATAATTTTATTAAACATAGGCATGGCATTTAAGCCACCAAATGTATTAAAATAATACGTAGTTTATAATTATCCTATATTTAACAAAGACTTGAGCTGCACGTCATAATTTAAATACGGTGCTGCAAACAATTTTTGACAGGCCCTCATGCTTGGCGATCATGAGCGGTTGCGACCACAAAATGTACTAGGCAGTCAAAATCATCATAATTTAATTAGGCCGAATTTAATCAGTGTATCTTACGAAAATATCCAGTATATCAATAAAACAGAACTTACTTTTCACTTTAAAATACACAATAAATACAACAGTAAGGATAAAACAACTCCAAAACACGATCTGAAATATATAGTAGTTGGTGTAGTACATTATTTACGAACAATATTAGGCCAAATATATTCTAGAACACCGGTCACCTCACTGTTATTATAACGGACACTAATTAGAATGCTTTTTTATACGATAAAACAAAAAAATAAGACCTTATCAGATTATTATCTTATCATGGAAAAGTAATACAAATCAATAATTTAGAGCTAAGCGCAAACGACTCTCAACGTTCCTGTATATAACGCCATCTAGCTTTAGTGGCAAGAACTAAGTGATACTTAGACTTACGTGACAGACGTCACAACATAACAGTACGTTGCAAGTTTTGTAAAAATCGCATTTTTAATAAACAAAGGTATCACGACTAAGCTACCAAATATGTAGAACTAGCACGTAGTTTCAATTTCACATTAATAGCAAAGACATAAAAGACTTTAATGAGCATGTCTTAATTAAAATTATCTGAGGAAAATAATTCCAATTATGGTCACTCGCAAAACATTCATATGGCTACAAAATTAGAACATAGTCATAGACAAAAAAAACAAAACACTTACTCAGCTTACTGATTGATTTACTAACAGCGACAGATAGTAAGACAAATATGGCGATAACGAGAAGCACCAATCGGAATACATCAAAAGCATGCATTTTATGAAGAAAACAATTCACTTTATACGAACTACGTATGTACTGAGGAAACAACACACCGACAACTAAGCGATAAAGTTAATAATTAATGCGATATCTGCCGAAATCTTATCATTTGCCTTGTGTCTACTATCTATGAACATAAGGATCGATCGGCAATTTAGAATTTCGATCAATCAGGGCTTAAAAGCAGGACAAAGAGCTTAACAAAAAAATACTTACAATGTCCATAAAGTGAGGCAACTATAAACAGAACCAAAATCATAAACCATGATGCTATTATAAACAGTTCGAAATACATTTTCAGAGAAAAATTATACACGAATTAACCGTCAAAGCAAAAGAAGGAACTAAACTAAATACAGTGTCGAATAAAGATAAATGCGACGATAATGGAAGCGAAATCTTATCATTTAATTTTTTTGCGATTAAAGAAATTAAATTTAAAGATTCCAACGGTTTCTAGTAGGTTGAAATTGAACGCATATCATAATATGTCGTATTTGCTTATCAGACGGTGTTTTTCCGATTTTAAGTATGCGAAGGTTTATTTTCGATCTAGCAAAGAACAAAGATTGATGGTTTCGTTCAATTAAGCACACAATGCTTAAAAATCTAAAGTATTAATGCAAAAATTGGCATTGTCACTGTTATTTTAAATGGTAAATTAATAAAAACACTTACTCCATTTCCTATATGCAGTTATGCCAACCAAGATAGCGATAAATAACACCCAAAACATCAAAACAAATAGTTGATACCATACCGAGGAAGTCGTATTATACATTTTATAAATAAAAATCCACAACAAAATGACACTGAGGTTACAACACGACTAATTGTATACCTATACCATTACAAAAGGAAGAATTAATACAGTAGGTAATGATTTCGATTTAATCAATGAAACGAAACCTTATCGCAAAACACTCAAGATGATTAGAAACCACTGATTGGAGTTTCCTTTCGCAGAAAAAATTGATACAGGAAGAACTTTGCAAGTTTATAGAGACGGTGTCAGTCCCAATAGTTCATTGCGATTATGTCACTGACAAAATAATGTTGAATTCGGTTCAGTTGTACTGATAGTATTTAAGTGTAAAACTTGGTGTTCAAAAAATAAATAGTCATCATTCTGCGGCCTTTATCCCAAAGTATTTGTGATAGATGGAAGAAATTACGTTAGAAGAAAAAACTTACTCCATT
Source organism: Diarsia mendica (assembly GCA_949316265.1). Classification (NCBI taxonomy): domain Eukaryota; kingdom Metazoa; phylum Arthropoda; class Insecta; order Lepidoptera; family Noctuidae; genus Diarsia; species Diarsia mendica. Next base: position 18,142,966 of record OX438910.1, read on the forward strand.
TTCTACACAAAGGTACTGCAGTAAACACGATCACAAATAGCAGCCACATTACAATGAGCGCATACCATATTAAATGGGGGTTGGAGGAATCCATATTTAAAATTTTAAACACAGTAAAATGGTACACTGATAAAATGCGACTAATTACAATATCACAAAGTCACAATTTCCATTATCACTGAAGCGAAATCTTATCACTTGAAACTCAAGGATATTATAAACATGAATTGGAAGTTCTCCATTGGACATAGTTGACACCCAGTGGGGCGTCCGACAACGCTATTTAAGCCAATCAAGTCTTTTCTAAAAACTGGGATATTGAAAACTTGATGATATACATCCTAGTCGATATATTGATTTGATCAGTAATAACTTGCGCGATACTATTAATATCATAAACGGGATATTTACCATGTTTGATTGTAGTTTCGAGTTCCCGATATTTCGGCGCTGTTACAAGCACCATGATCACGGATAAACTGAAGTCATTGCGGGTGGATGTTTATGAGCAGACAAAACGGTCTACCCTCTTTCTAGTTCGTTTTTTGCGTTCGGCACCACTACCATTGTCACTCACGACACGATTCTGTTCCCGACACACAAAACTCACTGTGTCCACTCGCGAACTTTTTTCGACACTTTTTCGGTTTTTGCACAGTTGAACCACTGGATTCCAGGCTCTCGACAGTTGAAACCCGTCCTCCCGGTTAAAGTTTTTGTATTTGGTGATTTCAATGGCCTCTCTAACCAGACGAGGAATATAGTGGCGTGTCGTGAGTGACAATGGTAGTGGTGCCGAACGCAAAAAACGAACTAGAAAGAGGGTAGACCGTTTTGTCTGCTCATAAACATCCACCCGCAATGACTTCAGTTTATCCGTGATCATGGTGCTTGTAACAGCGCCGAAATATCGGGAACTCGAAACTACAATCAAACATGGTAAATATCCCGTTTATGATATTAATAGTAGTGTCAGTGACCATGTCAGTTTAAAAACTTAACTTGCGCGATTACATCAATTTGGAGTTCTTCATTGTTGGAATTTGGAATGAACTGAAAATTATTATACTGAGCACTTACCGGTTAAAAGCCTAGAAACGCCTAACATCAGAATGAAGATAGCAATCCAAAAGAAAAACCCGTACAAATATGTGTACATTTTTAGTAATTATATTATTATTATTAATCACTGCAAACAACCGATATATTTGAAAGTCAGGGTCGATGTAACTGTGAGATTAATGAAGTAATAATTATTTTATACAATGAGTCAGATCTTATCGCTTATGTGATAATTTGAAATTCGCGCCACACTGGGGTGTTTCCCATAATTTAATTCATGACACTAAGCTTACGTTGACCGATGTGATTGGTTGTTGATATTTTGGCCAAACCAATCACTTTAACAAAATTTATGAAATCTTATCAATTTAAATCAACGCCATCTACCTTCGATTCGTTGGAATCAGAATAAAAGATAAACACTGTGTACTTACACATGCACACTGTGAACTGCACCAAGTTTACGAAAAAAATTAAGAAAAAGGTCCAAACAAGTGCAGTTTTAAAAGTAAAAATAGGTATTCCCTCATATCCGCTATCAGGATAATCCTTAAGGTTATTTAAAATTTGTTTTGTGAAGTTCTTCATGTCTGTAAGCACAGACTTTGGTTAGCGAGAAAATTATACACTGTACGACATAATTAATTACACACTGTGACCGGTTATAGAGTCGATTATAAAGACAATACTCTTGCAATACAATGCTAACCAACACTCTGGCAAAAAGAAAAATAATAGGAATATAGCTCCTAGGCCTGTAGCTATCGCGAGCACTATTCCATAGTCAGTGTCGCTCCAAGACCGATAAATAATAATACCAATACCATTAGAATGCTAAACAAAGGTATTTGTGACTTATTGTTGAACAGTTACCAGATCCAAGCCTATTTATTATACTACTGGTTTTTTTCCGCGGCTTCACCTATGTGTATTTTTAACATTATTTAATTTGAAGAAAGAGTGGAGGTTCATCAATTTCTTAGAAATGTTGAAATTTTTTCGGATTGGTATTCCTTTGACCATCCTCATCATCCTTGCCCTTGTTCAATTTGGGGTCGGTGCAATACGTTTTATCTTCCTACTTCTTCCATCCTCCGATATCAGACGTCATTGCATCATTTACTCCTATCTCATTCATATCATGCCTCACAATCGAGGAGGAGGAGGATCGAGGAGCTCGTGGCTTAATAAGAACTGCCACTCGGGTCGATCTTTAGGTAAAGCTGTGCTTGCCTAGGTCGGTCTGTGGATGGGTGACCGCCCGACATACCGAGTTTCCTCCGTGCCTCGGAAAGCACGTTAAGCTGTTGGTCCCGGCTGCCATAATATAGATCTTTGGCAGTCGTTACAGGTAGTCAGTGACCTGAAATTCTGACATCCAGTCTCACCAAAGGATATCTTATTACCTAGTATTAACTGGGTTGTGGAGGTCAGATAGGCAGTCGCTCCATGTAAAATACTGGTATTCAGCTGCATCCGGTTAGACTGGAAGCCGACCCCAATATAGTTGGGAAAAGGCTAGGCAGATGATCATGCCTCACAATCTACTACTTCCTTTTAATTTTGCTGTAACAGGCGCCACTTTCAAACAAACGAGAAGAACAACTGCCTTTCGACTTCCGACTGACTTTTGTTTAGGGTCTTTTCAGAATGGGTCAGTGGCTATCAGAAATGTCCATAGATTAACTGTAAATTGGTTATGGTTTGGTACATTTTTTTCTTAAAAACTCACCATTTGACAGTTATTTGATAGACATTATAAGTTATCCACTGTCATTGAAAGATACGCAATAGCCCTGCAGGTCGTGGTCTTTCAATGTGCCAAATATCAAATGTCGTTATTTTAAAATGAAAAGGAAAAGACAGACAGAGTTACTTCTGCATTTATACATTAAGTTAGTGTGGATCTATACATGATACATGACATATAATAATATGTTTATTTCCTTTGTATAATAGAGCTGTTCTACCTGTTTATGATGGTTATTTTTCTTGTGAAATGGTGAGAATCAGACGCGTTCAATTTCCTTTCAACATGGCAAGTCCGGGCACGGTTAGGTCAAGGGGTAAAAATGAAGGTTTGAGTTGTTGCGGTCAGATCAAAAAAAAAAATTGTGTAATTGTTTATCAAGCTACAGCATTAATCGATTAGATAAGTGCTAAAATGAATGAAATTTAAACATGAATAATATTTATAATATTGGGTTCACACTTACTCATAGATTTATAAACACCCAATGCAACACAAAGAATGATCAACACCACCCAAGCCAAAAACATAATATGTCTGTAATGCATATTGATCAAGAAAACAATTAAAACCAACTAGCACTGTCAAACAACGTGATTCTTTGAAAATCGATCAGTCATTATGAGCATTATGTAGCTAACACGAGTGATAAGTACGTAAATCGGTATATTATCTACACGTACATATTTTAGGCGATTACAAGAGAGAATTCAGGCACTATCATAGGTTATAACTAAGATAATTATCGTATCATATGGATCAGCCAATGACCAGTCTGTGTTGACCAAACGTGATCGCTTACAATGGTCCCCATCAGAAAGCTCAAATTTGACCAAAGAGCAATGGTGAGTTATGCTCGGACTATCTTGCGTGATCAAATCAGAAATGAAGACATCCGCAAGAGAACCAAGGTTACCGACGTAGTCCAAAGAATTGCCAAACCAAAGTGGTAGTAGGCAGCCATTGATATAATTAAACCCTAGATGCACAGTCTCGAACAAAACAAACAGTCGAAGCTGTCGCCAAAAACTCACCAATACACGCACTACTACATGTAGTTATCGTCACTATAAACATATTTTTTTTGGCAAATTCAAGCTTACGCAGATTCCTTTTACAATGCAGTATAAATAAAAAGCAATATAAAAAGTATTTTGTACGACCGTGAAGAGACGCGAGCGACGCGAGACTATTTGAAATGAGTTCATTGTGAACTCATTTTAAGCGGACGGTTTTGAGACGCGGAGTGTGTATCTTGGGTTTTATTATATCAATGTAGGCAGCACATTGCTTGCAGAACGGATGGCTGATGGGGCCAAAAAAATCTGGAGTAGCGACCGCGAACCGGAAGACCACTTATGTTGGAAGGCCTCTCACTAAGTGAACCAATGAATTCGTTGGATTCGAAATGCATAGGACCGGTCAATGAGCCGACACTTGTGGGAAGTCTATGTCCAGCGGGGGACTTCTTTTGGCTTAAATGATGTTGATGGTCATATTAAACGTCACGTCACGTAACGTGACGTTACGTTACGTGTGTAGTTATAGTTTATAAGGTTTTTTCATATGTATTAGTTTGTTGTTATTGTTTTATGCTATTTCTGTATTTTACCTATGGGCCTTAGAAGTCTGAATTTTTTATTTTTTTAAATAAATGTTTATTATTATTATTATATTATTATGGACGGTATGTACTAAAAAAGAAGAAGACTCGTCTGCCCAGATACCGAATTAAGTAAAATCAAGATAAGTAATGTGGTCAATACGTCATGTGTTATTGCAGAATAATTTTTGAATGACAACAATGATAACTTTGGCGATGCAATACGTCCCACCCCTTCTTACAAAGATTCTTACGGAGAGGAGGGTTGTGTCCAAATAAATGTTCAAATAAATACTAAAAAACTTACGCCATCTTCTATACGAAGAAGTAGTCAATACAATGATCAAAACTGTCAGCCAAATTAATAGCACAATCATGGTCTTCTAAGTTGTATGGACTAAAATCGACAATCCCTGCCACAGTACAATAAATACTGATCGTCATAGGTGGTACATGTAAGCTCAAGCACAAAAATGGAAAGATAAAATTATAATTTATGATAACACTGTGGAGTATGTACCTACATAGAATCTTATCTACATAATCTAATTTGCGCGCGATTGTCACGCCAGTATCGAACTTAGTATTTTTTGTTGACGATACTAAATAAAGATATATTTTTCATTACCAACCCAACAGAAAAAAAGTTACCAAATGTGATGAAAACTAAGGAAAAAACTTACAAGCGTGATGTCTATAAACAGATAACAGCATCATGACTAAAATAAACACAATTAATATTACAAACATCGACATTTTGATTATTTAATGAAAGAGTAAACAAACAAAACCTATCTACTTCTGCACTTAAGAGGGCACTGCTGCTTTACCAACGATCGCACGGATTTTAATGATTGTATTCATGATAATGTTTGAAATCTAATCGGTTCTATTATCAACGTGATTCATAATTTGTAGTGGCCAATCCGGTTCGTGGGATACTCTGACATAGGAGTCTAGTATGTGGTCGTGGGATCGATGCCCAGGTCAGGCACGTGTAAACGCACGCACTCGCGGCACGTGAGAGTGTGTCCTCCTGGCCGTTTTCGGAGACGGCCGCCAATCTTATCGAACATAAATCATCGGCGCGGGAGATATTATTATGGTACACAAGCGAGACAAATTATGCCGGTTGGTCACACATAGATGACATAGACCGAGATCTATTAACCATACTTTGCTCTCTCTTTGACTTAGACAAGTTCGCTAACCCATGTGTATGTAATAATAATAACACAACATAGATGGCGTTGATTTAAGTTTTCGAATATAATAGCATGAATTAATGCAAAGGTACGTTTTATATTTTAATAATGACAAACCATTGAAAAACAATAAAGTCTAAGAAAAGAGCCATTTTCAGTAGTATGACTAACACTTTTAAGAATTTCTTTGAACTTAAGGTTTTTTTTTTTTTTTTTCATATACTTACCATTTACAAAAAAATATTACATTTGTTTAAGCAGAATAGCATTACTAAACCACTGAGGTTAAAAAGGTTAAAAATACTTTTATCAAAACGAATAAAACTTACGATGACGACCGTACACAGAAGCCACCATCATCATCAAGATAATCGTCGCCATTATGAGAAACAAATACATTATAAATATTTATTTGTAGCACAAATCGGATATAATAACACTTTCGATGCTGAAAACACTGATCACTTTAGTTAATCTGTAAAAGAATTTTTGTTTTTATAATTTTTGATAATACAGGAAATCTTATCTATTTCTGAATCCATTGATTAATAAGACTGCTTATTTTTTTTAAACCATTGGCACTAAATAGAGGTCAATGATCAAGATATATTATTTGGAACTCAACATTACTTTTGTACACACGACGACCGATCAAGCTATAAAAAAGTAGTTTATGCGGATAGTACATAGTATGTAGTAGGGACACCTATCTAAAATAAGGCTACACTGGAATTGTCATGGTTGATATGTCACCGGGTGAATGCATAGATGGATAATGGAAAATTCAAAAATAAATGTTACATTTCTTACATTCCATTAAACATAAATCTTCACATTTCATTAAACACCAATTCTACGTATTTATCCTATTTGTCATCATCATTTCAGCCAAAAGACGTCCACTGCTGAACATAGGCATCCTATTTGTACTACGCGCCATTCAGTAAAAAAATAACTCAAATCTTGAAACTAGATGGCGTTGACTTCAGTTTCATTCATTTACATTCTATTGAAAGCGCCATCTAGCGGTAGGAGTTGAAAGTCTTGCTAAAAACAATACTAGTGTTCATTTTTTGTAAGTTATTAAACTTAGTTCGTAAATTAATACACTTTCATTGCTTCACTAGAAAGTTTTCCAGTAATTAATTCAAAACGGTTTTTCCTACGAGAAGCCTCAGAAAAGCATTTTCAATTACAAATTAGATATTTTTCCTACACTAACATGACTTCTTTTTTTCACTCAAATGGCCAGAACGAGTATACCTAACATAATTCCGTGCATTTTGCACTGGTTTATATTTTTGACAAAGTCGGTCATATTATGTGCGTTTTATGGTTTTTAAAAGACAAAATAAATATAAATGGACTCACCACAAAATCTCACCAAAATCACGTAAATAACCCAAAACAACACTATATTGATGACCATAAAGATCAAAGCTGCAGTCAAATCCGAGGCCATTTTGCTAAACTTGGTACGGACCAACTTTTATAGAAATATTCCACCGAATGATTGACCGGCAGTGAGGTACCTTTATGATAGGAATACGATAAACTATCTATAGATAACAGCTTTAATTACCGTTTTTTGTTTTGTATTTTCATGAATAATATTTTAGGTATTGAGAATCTACATAAATTATAATATAGGTACCTAATCATATCTAGGAAGAAGGATGGCTATAAAGACTGTGCCGGTGAGTCAAAATTTATATGGTAAGAGGTTGTCTTCTTCTTCTTCTTGTGAAAAAGTTTGAGTATTTATGCGGATGGCTTAGTAGAGGAATACTAAGGCAAGATGGATGGATGATAGAAGATATGACTTGAAATGGGTTGACTTACCTACGAGATGACGACTATAGAGAAGTACCCATGGATGGACAAGACGAACTCCATATAAGTGGAATAATGGTAGGAGAATAATGGCAACATTTCACAGTATTCTGCCAATGATTTGCATCAAGTGGCAGATGGAATGTGATTGGACCATTTATTATTCTAAGATTTAAAAAAAATCTCTAGTAAGACTAATGTTCCTTATCCAAAACGCTCTGTATTATGTCAAACGATTTGACAGATTGCTGTTATTGGTTAGGGTAGGGTGGTAGCCAATGAACCGCGTGTACCGTATGAACCATAGTACCTACCGTCCATACGGTACGTGGCAAACTTGCACAAAAAACATGTCACGACTCGCTTGTCACATCATGCAGTTTGGTCTAGTCGCCGGCCGCTTGTCGCCACAAACGAACGCGTGAACCGCATCTTTGTGTTTATTAAACTAAAAACGTTGAAAAAAAATTGAGTTTCTTTTTTTTATTACTATAATTATCTAACTCTTACTAAACTTTGAGTGAATTGTATGTGTAATGTAGGTCCTTGCGCTTATTTTAAACTACTTTTTATTTGTTTTCTTCCATGGTTATTATATAAAACATACCCAAATATTTCTTAAAGGGGGATGTGCACGCAGTGAACCACTTTTCCTGGGTAAGCAATGAACCAGCAATGAAGCAATGAATTCATTGAATTGTGCCAATAAATTCTAAGACAGACAAAATTGGAAAGTGAAATCGTAAAAGTCCATGAAATGGCAGGCCAAGATTGGTTCAGGGGGGTTTAGGCCAAGGCATATCTGAATTAACAGTGACAATCCCGAAAATAACATCGGAATACCATATTTGAGTGCTATGACTTCTGAAAGTTTAGAGACCAAAATAAAAAGTTTATAATGACTGTAATAATTAAGTTCCAAGACTGATTCTGTGGTTTTTATATAACCCGAAAACGAATAAATATTTAAACTTATTACTTTTATATTAATTTTCAACTTAAAACAAACGTTTATTGGTTTTTCTATTACTGTGATTCATTGTGTACCATCTGGATCATTCAGTACCACCCCCCCGGTTCATCATGTACCCCTAGGTGTACATTATGAACCATTTGACTTGCTTTAGAAAAACGTGTATTAATTAGGCAATAGCAAATATTTTCCATTTTGTTTAACGCAGTTTGGTAGTTTATTAAATAACCTATGTTTTGAGATAAAAATATTTTCTTAAACTCTAATAACGACCGCGCTAGAGCTCTTCAAACTTTTGGTGGTTCATTGGCTACCCTACCCGGTAGACTTCTGGTATCCAATAATATTTATTTTGTTATCAAAAGCGTCAAGATACCGTCGAGATTATCTTTGTAAATCAAACCACAATAGTAATTTAAGCTATATAAGAGTTTTCAGTTGCATCCGGCTTGACTAAAAACCGATCCAAACATAGTTGAATAATGAATCATGAATCAAAAAGGCAGTGAACGATAAAGTAAAGACTTTAGCGGATAATGAAAGAGGAAAACTATTTAAGAGGAAAAACATCTTTCGACCGATTCACGTCATCTGAGAGATCAAACGCAGGACCAACGACTTGAAATGTTTTTCAAGGCACGGTGGTATTATACCGTCAACTTGCAAAATCTGGTCTACTACTGAGAAATGCTTAATGTAAATGTGTAAAGACGGCGGGACGTCTTGGATGGATTCCTCGTGAATGAGCAAAAAGAAGCACACCATCGTGAGAAGTGGAAGGAATGGGGGAAGGCTCCTACCCTACTTAGGAGTGCGACAATACAGCGTTAATTAAACAAAATTGTGTAAACAGCCACAACCAATAAGACTTTTTGCCTGACCTGCGGATCAATGACAACCTAGCTAGCAAAAAATCACATTAATTTACCAAATTGGCTTTTTCGACGTAGGATGGGATGGAGAACTATTGAGAGGCTTTCCGTACAATAATATTAAGTAAAACCAGAAGCATTACAGACAGGCCTTTCTTAAGAGTGTTGAGTATACCGCCACACCCGGTAAACTCAGCACTCTTAAGAAAGGCCTGTCTGTAATGCTTCTGGTTTTACAGATGCTTATAGTCTGTGGTGACCACGAGTGCTGACTTTTTTTATTATTATTATAAATGGGCTTGCTCTTGACTTCAATCTTGCCCTAAGGGCAGAGATGATGTCGACGATGGAACGAGCTTACCCAGTAGAAGCCTGTTTACTCGCGACTTAAACAGATTAGGGTTTACCGCCACACCCATGTTGTCGATGACGATGAGGCATAATCTATGGGCATAATTGACGTGACCTGCGGCAACGTGACCTACGTCAAAGAAACCTGCGTCAATTGACACGTGTGTGTGTCACTGGTTTCCCTCGCGTGAATATCGTCACATGACAAGTCACGTCAGCGACTCGTAACTTTTTCAACATGTGGTTAGTGCCGTCTTGGTTGGCCGTAGAGAATATCTCTAAAGCATGTTGGTTTCCTCATGATGTTTTCTTTCACCACAATACGCACATAAATCGGAAAAATCAGAGGTGTCTTGGATTCGAACTCGAGACTTATTTATGACTTTTCAGTCCAAACGGTTTCAAATTCAGTCACAGCGCAAAAGAAATAAAGCGAGAAAATCGCAGGCAATGTCTCAGTCAGTGATAATAGAAAAGCCATTGACATAACGTCATCAATAGCATTTTTCATTTCACAGTAGTTATTTAAAACTGTAGAGAAGTTATGGCATTGCATGTAGCATTGTCTCTTATTGTATCGTATGAATGAGTACTTGTCAATGAAATATGTACGCTAATCATCTTTGTCTTTTTTTGTCATTGTTATAATCAGTCAGTGCCTTTAGTCTTATGTTGTCGACCTGTCTTATAAGATTGATCTTGTTATTGAGCTTATAGGAGACGTATTGGAGAATTGAATTGTGAGTGTTAGTCTTGAAGTCATCATCATTTTTCTGCCTTTGTCTAGAGGTCGGCGCAACCCGTTTTTTTTCTTCTTTGTCAACCGTCACACTATCATTTACTGCTTTTTTATTGTTCCGTAGTCAACTAGGAACCCTTATAGTTTCGCCATGTCTGTCTGTCCGTCTGTCCGTCCTCGCTTAATCTCTGTGACCGTTAGCACTAGAAAGCTGAAATTTAGTACCAATATGTGTATCAATCACGCCGACAAAGTGGTACAATAAAAATCGGAGAAAAATGTTTTATTAGGGTAGCCCCCCTATATGTAAAGTGGGAAGTGTTTTTTTTTTAATTTCAACCCTAACGTGTGATATATTGTTGGAAAGGTATTTAAAAAAATGAATAGGGGTTTACTAAAATAATTTTTTGGTAATGTCAATAATTTCGGAAATAATCGCCCCAAAAGTAAAAAACAATGTGTCCCCCCCCTCTAACTTTTGAACCATAAGTTTAGAAAATATGAAAAAAATCTGTAAAGTAGAACTTTATAAGGACTTTCTAGGAAAATCATTTTGAACTTGGATGGAAACAACAGATGGAATCAGCAGTTAACCAATATAATTTGGTCCCTGAATCGTATGAGCGCCTATACAATCCAGAGGCATCATTGGCCAGTAGAAGAAATTGTATAAATTATAGCATACCGTTTTGGTACGGAACCCTTCATGTGCGAGTCCGACTTGCACTTGGCCAGTTTTCTTTAAATAAAAGTTATTAATAACATAGGTAGTCCATCCATCGTTTCTTCGGTCTTCTTTTCCCTCTCCAACAATAAACATTATTATTTATTATTAATTTACCTTTGAGTCAAATGCAAATTATCCCTCCTCAACGTAGATCTTGGAGTAGTTACGTGCAGTCAGTATATCAAACAAAGTGTTCTTATTCTCAAGACCAATTGATTTTTAGGCAATAACATTTTTTTAGATATTTTGCCAAAAATAAATCTATCCTAATATTATAAAGCTGAAGAGTTTGTTTGTAGAGATACCGCGGTCTCAGCACAAGGGCTAAGAACTAAGTGCATGTTTACGTACATAGGCGGGGCGTCGCGCGGCGCGTGCTGCGTTTTTAATTCAAACACACGGCGATGTATGAAAAAGTTAACGATTTCAAACGTCGATTTTACGAGAAGCGATTTTTCGCTCGTTAGTTTATAATGCAGCGTTTGTTGCGGTGGACCCGCCTCTCAGTAAATAAATAAAAAAAATAAGCAAGCAGAAAGTTGCGTGGGTGAGCTAGTCTATAAATAAAAAATTGCTAAGATTGGAAAAAGAAAGAGAAAATACTAGACTCAGTAGAGCGTCGTCCGTCCCTATCACTCATGCACGTGTCTGTTATAATTTAACAGCAAAAACAACCTTATTTTGTGAACAGTAAAGATTATTGATGGGCTTATCAGTGGCAACAACCTAATAGCACCTTTATCGTAACGAAAATATAGCTGTATTCTATTTTTATACGTTATTTTTGAGGATAGACACTGACAAAGGTCATCATCATTCTCCTGCCCTTATCCAATTCATTTGTGGTCAACGCAGCATGTCTTCTTCTTCCATACTTCTCTATTAATTGTCATGTCAGCAGTCACCTTCATTCTAGCCATAATTATCATCCTTCACACAGTTCACCTATTGTTTCTTTAGTCTTCTTCTACTGTAGACCTTATATTATGACACCTGGTAGGTACCCATAGTTTATCGTCGTAATAGCTGATATGAAAATAATATCTACAAAAACGCTGATTACAGATTACCCAGCATTTTTGTGTTAGTTCGCAAAACTAACGTTGTGGTCGAATGATTGTAAATTACAACATGCTATAAATATTTATTGGGCACTCATAAATTACCCTTTTCTTCTCTCCTGCTTATCTGCGTCCTTCCAGGGTCCATATTTATATACCTAGCCATATCCTCTTTCTTTTAACTTTTTAACAATAGGGAATGTAAATTAAATGAATATGAATTTATAATTGTATTTGATAACTGTTGCTCAGGAAAACGTACATAAAATGCAATATTATCGGCCAAACCTACGAAAGTTTCATTCAAACTACATTCACGGATGTAGACTTATCGTACTGAATAAAAATGTAACGAACAAAACGTAGCTGTACAAACATCTTTTAGATCGAAGAAACGATGGAGGGATTGTGTCAGACATGATTGGAAGAGGAAAAGGAGAAAATGTTAGCGTGACTGTTGACAGAGGAGGACGGCGGAAAAATCGTGTTTCGCCGAACCCTAGTCAATACTTTCTCAAACAATTTCACATGTAACTAACAACATCATTCTTTAAAACATCGAGTAAGTACCAAAAAATACTGTCTATGGCAAATTCTTGACATAGAAAAACATTAATAATTTTTAAAAAATACTTACGCCTCTTAACACAATTCCCGAAGCAGAACCACAGCCAAAACAAATATATAAACATCACAATCAGTATACCAACGAAAATGTTTCCTAATAAATCCATCGTGTTTAGTCTGTGGCTTGATCAACACTGGACGACAAACAACGACTAAAATAATCTTATCTACATATAACATCACATCGCGAAAGTGAAGTCTTAATACTGTTTATTTATAAAGTTGGTTATCAAAATCTTGTTTTTGTACTTATTTTCATTATTCTGTGTGTACGATTACGCGGGACGGAAGGCGGGAATAAACTGGCTAGATAGAACAGGAGGGACGGAGCATCTATGTGGTTTTCCAATGTGACTAACGGTGTCGGGAAATACGAAATGAAATGCGCGCTTGAGAATGAAAAATGTGGTGAGTTCGTCACGAAGGAAACTGTTTAATAATTACGTAATGAATTTTAAATTAGAAGAAAAAATAAATAATACCTAATCTGATTTTTTGCGGATAACGTCTCAATCTACTAAGTGACGATAACAAATATGTTTTTAATGACGTAATTTGACAGTAAAACACAGAGATAATTACATTATAATATGCAAGGCAAGGAGGGGACAATGACGTCAGTAATAATCAACTAATTAGGTTTGACCCGCGAATCTGCCCATCTGGAGATAGCTGTGTAGTGGGGGAGTTAGTCTTTGATAAAAATCAGGTGTGGCACTCGGAGACTGCCGCGGTAAAGCTAATTGCATATCATTTTTTATCAATTATTTAATTTGACAACCTCAGTTGACAACCTTGTTATTTTCCGTAGCCATAGCAACCTGGTTGATCACAATATTTTCGTTACGGAATATCTGGATTCGCTCTCCACGCACAAGGCCCGCGATAGAAGCTATGCAATAGCTTAAAAAATCTGGCTATAAGATACCCTGTACTATGTTGACCAGCTCAAAGCCAAACTGTAGCCACAGACTTTACTTCTGGGATGAAAATGATCCTTTCTCGAAATTCAGGGTCAACATGATAAAATAAGAAAATTTTAAATTATTTTATTATTATTTTTATTGTAATTTGTTGACTTTAATTTTAATTGAATATTATGTTTGTGAAAATTTGTACGCCAAATATTGGCAAAACATAGTGCTCATATTTTGACATAACAACATCTGTAATCATACCTATGTTTTACAAAATAAATTATTGATTGATTGATTGAAGACCAGTCGAAGTGGTGAAGTCTAAAAGTCTTACTACTGAAGGGTTATGAAGTTAATTTGTGTGGATTGAGTTTCCAGTATGGATGTGGTAATGAGTAGAGGAAGACCTAAGAAACGATGAATGGACTGTGTAAAGAATAATATGCCAAAAAAGGAGGTGTTGATGAGATGACGAGTATGGAAGAAGAAGATTGCAGCAACCAGCCCCGAATCAATTGGGATAAGGTTAAGAGAATGATGATCAGGTTGATGAACAATAACCCACACTTTTTTTTTTTTTTTAAACGTTGCCCACACTAGGAATTTCTCCCGTATCGTGGGTGCGTTCACAAACATATAAATTCACGTACACAACAGACCCGAAACAACTATCTGTAGGCCATACAAATATTTGTTCCGTGCGGGGATCGAACCCGCGACACACAGCGCAGCAGTCCAATCGCTTAGCCACTGCGCCAACTGTGCCGTCAAAACTTACTTACAGACATTAAAACTCACACACTTTTAAAAGTATAAATATTGAATACTCACAAGCCCATGTGAGTAAACGAACACAATTCGTCAACCCTACCACCAATATTAGGCCAATTATTGGCACAGAGATAAAAAGGAAGACTATTAGGTACGAATAGACACTCATTGCATTTAAAAACTTATTAAATATTTCAATAAACACTGTAAAAGCTACTTCTTTTCACTACTAAAGGTTGAATTCGTATTTAAAAATGATGAATCTGACATTAAAAACATTATCAGCATTTGACGATAACTATCTTTAAAACGAACAAGTTCAGTGTAGCAAATAAATTTAAAGGAAAATAATTTGCGATTTTTGTGAGATACTGGAACTGCGAAAATCCAATGACAGATAAAGCAAAATGGGCGACGTAATACATTGACAGTTGTCGGTCAGTGTTTCGATTATTCTGGAAGCAAAGCGTGTAATGGACATCAGACAACAACGTCACTTGATATTCTTATCAACCAATAATTAAAAGGTAGGTAGGTACTCACGAAGCCAAACGACGAAGGAAATACAATACATTATCATTACAAATAACAGTAACAATATAACTGCAGGCAATGTCATTAAAATCATAACTAGAGCCATTTCTTGCATTGTAAATAATAATTCACTATGTCTTTTGATTAAACAGTAAAACCTTTGCCACTATTGTCGATTGGACTCGGAGAATGATAAAATACTCATTGAAAATATTCTAAAACGTTATCAGCAATAATAATTACGATAGTGCTGAGTACTTGCGGCCATTTGTTCGACTTATTAAGTTATTAATCGTAACTATAGAAAGGTATTTACTATTTTTTATTGATTTAAATGGTGTCAGGTATTTTATCTATGTTTGAATCTAGCTAAACGGTTTTAGTGCTGCTTGGAATGTTTTGTGCGTGGCCTTATTTGAAACTAATCTAGAGATCTTGTTTTGACAATAAAATATAACAAAATAATGTATGCCAACAGTGATACTACAAATCTGATGCTAGCAGAACCTAGCTGCACGGTTATAGAGCTTATTCCACAAATCCCCCCTGAAAATCCCCCCTGAGGGGGAAAAGTGGAATCCAAAAAATAAAGTCTACAAATTCCCCCTGAAAATCCCCCTTAGGGGGAAAAAGAGATGAATGACAACCAAACATAATTAAAAGTATTTAATATTAGGTAGCAAATACTGGGAGACTTTCTGTCAGATCAAACAAAGGTGACTTATCACCTTCCTCCGATCTTTAACCCTACCGTGTGTTATCAGCTCATGAATTGATGACATTGTTGGGAATCCCTCAAATAACAACATGAGTTCAACCGTTATCAAATCCATAAATTTCTCGATATAATTATGCACATCTAATAAATTGGAAACTAGGAAATTCCAATATGATCCCAGAAAATTGTGAACACAAAAATAAAACTAGAGAAGAATTTTTAGATGCGTGATAAAAACTGAAATAAACGGCACCATTCTTTTCATACATTATCAAAACAATGCTCACTTAAAACGACCCTCCTGCAACATCATTATTGTGATCCTTGAATAACTGTGATGTTGAGGAATGAGCAAAATGTCTTAAGTATGAATGTAGATGGGTTTAAACGTAGACCAAATAAATATGAATGGACTGTGTCAATGATAATGTGACATGAAAGGAGGTGTCTGATGAGATAACGAGCAATAGAGAAGGATTTTATTTTATTAATAGCTTTTGCCAGCGGCTTCGACCGCACAAACTTTCATCCCCTATTTAACTCCCTTAGGGGTTGAATTTCGAAAAATCCTTCCTTATTCCTTGTCTACATTATAAAAGGAACCTCTGTGCAAAATTTCAGCTTTCTAGGTCCAAGGGTTTGGGCTGGGCGTTGATGAGTCAGTCAGTCAGGACTTCTCTTTTTATTTAAATAGATTATAGATTATAAATGGGCTTGCTCTTGACTTTAATCTTGCCCTAAGGGCAGAGATGAGGTCAACGATGCCTATTTACTTGCGACTTAAATAGATTAGGGTTATATGAACTCGGTAAAACTGACGCAGGCAGGTAGTTCCACTAATTGCGAATTGAAATAAGGGCAAGAGAATGATGTCTGGCTGTACAGGATCTACTTGACTTTTAACCGTTTATTTGTCAACGGTATCCCGAGCAATCACTGCGTGTCGACAATCGACACACAACTACACATTGGAACACAACGCTCCTAGAATTCGACTCCTTACGATAAGAAGTAGGTGCAATTGCACTTTAATGTCGCGTTAGAAATATAAAACTTATCTACTGCACGACTTGCATGATGAAAACGATGTGTTTGTCACAATAAGTTTTATATTACCTGTCACTGGTATGTAGACGGGTAATTAAGTGCATATTTGCATAGCACAACTTGGAGAAAGATAGGTTCAACATTTAGCAGAAGATGCGTTAGTGTCAAGCGGTTTTGAACCATGTGCATTGGTATTACTGTTCAGTATCTTCCTATCCTTTCTTCCTACTATATTGAAGTTGCCTTCCAGTCTAACTTGATGCAGCTGAATTTTAGTAATTAACATGAAATGACTGCCTATCTGTCCTTCACAACCCAGTTAGTACCGGGAAATACTATACCCCTTGATAAGACTGTTGTCAGACTTTCGGGCCACTGACTACTGTCCTACCTAGTCCTACCTGGGCACTGACTGTCACGATTGTCAAATATCTACAAATGACAGCCGGGACCCAGGGCATCGTGCTTTCCAAGCTGCAGCATCCATCCATTTATCCATAGGGGTTAAAGCAAGATTTTATGTGTTAAGAGCATACGGTACCTCAAACGCGAGTTTTATAATGCGTAAAAGTATATGATTCACTGCAGTAATCAACATCAGAAAAATATATGATATTCTTCAGGATATATGCTAGTGCCATAGTGTTGTGAATACATAATACAACTAACTTTGCTCGATAGAAAAAAATCGCGAAGATACCTCTAAAAATTTCTTTTAACGAGTAAAAACCATACTAAAATACATGTCATCGTTCTGATTTTTTTGCCAAATAATTCTACAAGCAACATACTAAAGTCATAGTGTTTTACTTTTTTAGTCCAATCAATAGTTTTTTTGTAAATCGCAAAATACCACTAATTTCGCACTATTCGGCCACAGCGAAAGACGTAACAACCGCTTTGTAGTGCAAGCTGATTAGAACTTTATTCTAACAGTATTTCAAGCGAAGTTTGAACCACCACAAATAGGGTTGCTAATCTGAGGTAGCATACGCTCTTAACTGGTGCCATAAGGTGCACGGATACCCTAACTTTACACAATGGAGTCGGCTTCTACTCTAATTGAGTACGTGTGATCAATAATAAAAGGAACACCTGCCACCTAACCTTCGCCACCCAAATAGGGAATCAAGGAATTATGTAAGGCATTCTTACACACACACACACACTCACACTCAGGTACGTCGACCCCTAAACGTGCCTATGCAGAAATTGCCACCAGCGGCAAATCTGATGCGTTGCAGTCTAAGCGTCAAATCAGAAAAGGGGATAAGCAGGCTCAACCTGCCCAGCCTGCGGTCCGTTGCTCCGTCCTAAGAACGAGCCAGGTTGATGAGGAGGGCTTCACTAAAGTGGAAAGGAAGAAGAAGAAGTCCTGCTCTCGCAACCTCTGCGGTACCGCACCGAGTGGTCCTAACATGCTGCTCCGCCCTGCTGTGCCTAGGACGCAGCTGTACGTTTCACGACTGCATCACACCACGACGATTGAGGAAGTGGTGCAGTATCTGAAAGTGAAGACCAACTGGACTCTGAGGGTCGAAAGGTTGGAATCGCGCCACAACATCAATTTTAAGTCATTTGTAGTGCGTGTTCCAACCCAACATCTTCAGACCTTTTTGAAGGAGGACTTTTGGCCGAAAGGTGTCGTTTACCGACGTTTCCGTGGACGGTTACGCGACACCTCGCAGCGAAACACGACGCCGATGTTACGTGTTTAGTTTTAATTAAAGTGTAATGTTAACTATGTATTAGTTTGTTATTTCTGTATTCTTATTGTATGTATTTTACTTATGGGCCTTAGTTGCCTGAAATAAAATGATTATTATTATTATTATTCTTATATGACGGCTATGACAAAAATTGACCATCGTTAACTTTTTGGTGTGATCCGAATAATGGCTTCGGTATTAGTGGAGGAGTTTTCAGAAAAAAATAGTTTCAGTTACTTAAAGACTGCCTTAACTAACAATAAAACACATACATGCATCACGCCCGTAATCCCCGAAGGGTTTGGCAGAGGTGTAGCTAATAGAACATCCACATTTTGATAGAAGGCGAGGCTATTGCTATCAACTAGGCACAAATCCAGACTCCATGGATGTTAGTGAAAAATTTCTGGTGGAAAACCCCAACAACAGTTTGCCTGACCCGGGAATCAAACATGCATAGCAGACGAGCTTGCAACGACTAGACAACGAGGCATTCCGTCAACCTACAAGTCAGTAAGTAAGTAACATATTGTACATATTTAGATTTAGAGTTACAAAGTTCTATCATTACTGATTAACTACCTCACCTTAAATTACCTCCCAGACAGGCAGACAGATAATATAATATGATACTTTTGTGACTCTGTGTATTTAATACCTAGGATTCTACCCACAATAATAAAGCTACGCTGTACCAAACTAACGAAGACGACAGGAAAGAAATTATCCAATTGACCCTTATGTCAACCTCGTCACCGACCGATGTATCATTGTACCAAACAACCAGCATAAAAAGACATACGACAGTGGCGCCACTTGACAAGACTAATTGTCAATAAGCTGTCAAATGCAGTACAAAAAAAAGTAGTTCCATTTTCCGCCGCAGTGCTTGTTAGAGTGAACGTTTAGTGCTTCGTGTATGGCTTCATACAGTTATTATGTCAGAATGCAATGATTGACGGTTGCTAATGTAATTGATTGTGTATATCTATTATATGGGGTTAAAGAGGCTATCTGGTGGTGTTTAATGTGGTCTACAAAGCATGGGCAGTTTTTGAAAGGAAAACTGGCAAAAAATAATTATTGTTGACCATTAAGAAGATTAATTAACAGTTAGGTTTAGTTGATAAACTGAACATTAATGGAACATGATCGGACAATCATGTCTGTGGCAACATAGAACTGATGACCTGAGACGGTGAGGGTGACCAAGAGTGCAATGACAGGATGAACTTAACTGAATATGCTCCGTTAGCGGGCTTTCAAAGTAATATGTAGAGGGAAGCCTTTGCCATAGAGGAGAACAATTCAGTCAAAACCTAAAACAAGGGCCACTCCACTATAGTTGAACTTGATAAGGTTGCAATACTGCTTAACCACACTATTCTGAGGTGAACCTCAAAAGACCAGGCCCCCAGCCAGGGCTTACAAACTAGGTAGGTACTATTAAAGTACCGAAGGTGTCATTTAGAAGGGGGTAGCAAGGGACGGGATGGTCCAAATATTTTTATTTGGATAATTCAACGCTACAGGCTCAGCGGCATGGGCTGGTTCATCGAGCAAGGGTCAAACGAAACTGTTTGGCAATAAAATATTGACATTGCATAACAACTACATAAGTCACTGACTCTTTACTAGGTACTACAAAAATAACTTAGGTTTCGTACCATTAAATAATGAGTAATGACGCAGTAGACTAGGTAACCTTTTGAACTTATTAAAATTAATGCTGTCATCTTTTAACAAGGAATAATGCAGGAGTGGGAAGTCATATCGGGTCCATAATATCACACCTGTAATTCTCGATTAAAATTGTCATAAATTATTTAATTTGCGTTTACCACGGGAGCGAAACTGCGAGCAAAAGTAAGTCAAAAATAAATTTTGTTTTAAAACTAGATGAAATCAGTGTTTCGAATCCGACTATATTCTGCAAACTAACTTAGATTTCATAATCTCTATAAAATTAGTGTCTCAGATGAACTTAAGAGTAAAGAACCACACAGATTTGAGTGCACCTGTCTAATCAGTACAAGCATTCGTCCACACCGAAACCGGTCTGTCTTAGAATCAAAATAATCGAAGACATGTGACATCTGCCAACCCGCACTGGGCCCTCGTGGTGGAGTATAGCCCAACCCTCTCCTAGAGTGGAGGCCTGAGTCCCTGCAGTGGGAACATTACAGGCTGATGATGATTCGTCCACAAACTCAGTGCTTGTGACAAGTAAGTCATAAGTACTGTTGTGTTACGCTAACATAAATTACCACCACAGCTAATCAAGAAATATTCTAAACTAAAAGTGGTTAATGACACAATTATTATAAACACTTAACATAATTATTGCGGGTTTTCATGTCAAACTTATCTGGAGGATCACTTTAAAATGTCTATTATTAGCATACATTAATCGAGGTAAGTAATAGATACTTACTGCAATTCATCAACCAATATCTTAGGCACACGAATGTAAGCACTATTATAGCGAAAACACTAGGGAAAGCAATTACTAATATTGTAGAGTTCATTTTCTTTAGGATTTTACTAACACGTTTTACATTATTGTCCCATAAAAACTGGATTTTTAAGTTATTTAAAACTTAATCAAACACCACTTAAGACTTTCAAAAAATAATTTTAAACTTTAAGAAATTCTCTGGATTAATTTTAAACTTTAAGATATTCTCTGGATTAATTTTAAACTTTAAGAAATTCTTTGGATAAATTTTAAACTTTAAGAAATTCCCTGGATTATTTTTAAATTTTCATAGCAACGTAATGTAACTCAGTATTAATTGGTGGTTAGATAGCAACAATCACGGTTAGCCGTCTATTGTAAGTTATCGGTAGAAGGGGGGCAAATATTAAAACCTTTTGTATACAAAGTGATAGTGTTAATCTTATCGCTTTATCGGGAAATGGGAGAGGTGTAAAGAGCCTTTGTGACGTCATACAGATAGGACTAGTACAAGGACGGGGTCGGTTCGTTCCAGTAATGTGTGGGGGTTTTTTTTTTAATTTACAGTACAACAGGACCAATGTAATGTTTTAAAAATTGTACCATGATTGCTGGTCTAAAGAGTAAAATAAAGAGTGATTGAGTGATTTATAAACAGATTTAATGACCTTCTCTTTTCTTTTTCATGCCGGTTAAAAATAAAGAAAACCCTGGGATTTATGTTGTTATGGCGGGAAAACATTCATTTTCTCGATACCTAGCGCCATCTGTGAGAAATGGTATAAACTATTTAGTCCGTCGGTTATCAATCGAGAACGAAGATAAAGCAGCCTGAATCATACGAAGTACTGCTACTTGCTACTAGATGGCAGCACATGCATTGTGGTGATAATAATGAAAGCCAATTTGTTCCCCGTGCGCACTGTGATCCATATCTAATAATAATATCCGAAGGGTTGTTTTATTGAAAGGAAAAGTTGCCGGCAAAGCACAAAAAATGTGGAGGGCAGGAAAATATACCTAATAATATTATTCCTGCATTATCAAAAGAAGTTATAGGACACGATACATAAAGCCATCAATGCTAAAGATCCAACAGCAAACCTCGGAAATATAAACCAAGGATGAAATAACGGCCTGTATTTGGGAATGTCATAATAAGAATCCAATTTACACTACCCGATCCGACAAACAAACCTGGGGGTCTACTCTCTAAGCATAAAACCCATAGTTTCGGTCGAAGATACAACTGTCCAATCGGGTTGTTATTCATTTTTAGTTCGGGCCCTAACTAATCTAAGTGCGTAAGATATACAGATTATGGCGGGGTTGCAGTACTTTTTAAGATTTTTGAACCTTTGAAAATCGAACTAATTATTAAGAGTTTTTTAATAAATAAAAAGTGCAGTGCAGTGAGTGCTTCCGGTGCTGCCAGTGCACAAAGAACACGAGAACAAAGTGTCTTTCAACTTAATAGAGACTTTAAGAAAAGTGCCAATGGACACATTCTTAATTTTTTAAGCTTTAGCAAATTAAGTTAAATTTAAATTACTTATTAGCCTCAAGGTCTAGATTGTAATTGTATGAGTAACCGTTTGTTAACGAGTACTTCATAACGAAAAAATAAAAATAAAAAAATAAAAAATAAAAACAAAGTACTGCAACCTCGCCTTAAGAAACGCCCGTATCTTCCGCCGAAACTATGGGTTTTATGCTTAGAGAGTAGACCCTCTGAGCATTGAGGCCCTGAGTTCGCTTTATAATTGGGTAGTTATGAATTTTGTCACATAAAACAGATGATAGGAATAAAAGAAGGTAGGACTCTTTACGAAACTGTCGATCATTTTGAGCGTGTGGTCCAATTGCAATTATTTTTTCAACATTTCGCGCCGTTTCAACAGCCTGACGAACAGGTACTTCCCCGGACGAAATCAATGACAAAATAAATGTGAAGTATTAGAGCTCTACATAATATCAAATTGGATACTTCAAAAAAGTATGATAAGATTCAAGAGATCTTAAGTACTTTATAGATATCATAATTATTGACAAATAGCAGTGTTCCTTAAGGAATGTAATTTAAACTAAACACTAGTAAAGATAAAGTTAAAATTTGAATACTCACGTAAATAACATTCGGTTAAAATCACAGCGACACCAAACATTATCACACACATAATAATTATAATAACATTGTCCTCCATTTTTGTTCAATAGTTTATTCGTTTTAAATTATTAATATTATGGAGACTTAACACTGTGATTCAAACAAAACTAATTTTAAATTATTAATAATGAGATAAAACCACTGATTTAAAATAAACTATTAATTTTAAAATTATAATAATGTGACAAAAACACTGTTAACACAATAGAAGCGTCAAGTGTACTAGTTTCAATATTAATTAGATATTTTTTGTAAACCATAATATACTTGATAAGATTACGTCTGAGACCTAGTTTTAATAATCCATATAGGTAATCAAATAAAAATTACTGTTTTGTTTTGTGTTTTATTATATCTATACGTGTTACGATGCACTGTTTACGTTAACAGATAAAAAAGCTTAAATATTAATCACTCGTGTGACAGATTGATTAAAAATGTTACACCATACTAATTAGTTTATTAGCTATCCGGTTTGTATCAGACTTTGTAACCTATTTATCTAGGAACTAAGGTCACCACTGTGACTCTTACTTTACGTAATAAAAACTTTTTGCAAAAAAAAAATCGACCGACTTCCTTAATTACTAAAAAGTCCAATGTAACTTAAGTTTCGGAAGACGGTGACTTTGTTTGTTTGTTTCACTGAGTTTTTGTCATCGACTTCCGAAAGTCAATAATAGTACATTGTTACCTTAGGGGTGAAAGTAACTTATTTAGTCCCCGAGACGGGGTTTGGCGCCTGAGCGCAGCGAGGGCGCTAAATAGTTCGAGGGACTAAATAAGTCTTTAACCCGAGGTAAACACTGTGCTTTTCATTACGAATACAAGGAAAGTTGATGGAAATAGGCTTGCGCCCAATTACCTAACTCGACAGAAAGAAGAAAGAAAAAACAAATTGACAATAAATAAAAAAGTAAACTTATGAGAAACACTTACAATCGGTTAAATCTAATGGTGGATGGCAATAGGCTTGCTCCTAATTACATCGGTTGATGGCAATAGGCTTGCTCCTAATTAGATTGGTTGATGTCAATAGGCTTGCTCCTAATTAAATTGGCGATGGCAATAGGCTTGCCCCCAATTACTTCGGTTGATGGCAATAGGCTTGCTCCTAATTAAATTGGTTGATGGCAATAGGCTTGCTCCCAATTCCCTAAATCGGTGGAAAGCAATAGGCTTGCTCTTAATTAGATTGGTTGATGCCAATAGGCTTGCTCCTAATTACATTTATTGTTGGCAATAGGCTTGCACCTAATCCCATCAGTTGGTGGCAATAGGCTTGCTCCCAATTACATCAAATAATTTGACAGCTGTCAATAGAAAGCGATTCTCCCTAGGGCTGAAAAGTAGTACTTTCAACCCGCTCCGCAGACATGTCATGACCTACTTTCAGAGTATGAGTAATGAAAAAGCTTATTTATATACAGAACCTCACACCTGTAATTCCCGATGCATTTGGCAAAGGTGAATGTACGCCCATACTTGCAATAACCGGGTATAAATCCCAACTCCGTGACTGTCAATGTACTTAATATTCCCAACTAGCTTTTGACAGCGGCTTCGCCCGCGTGAAAATGACGATTTTTCATACAAACATTCATCCCCTATTTAACTCCCTTAGGGGTTGAATTTCGAAAAATCCTTCCTTATTCCTTGTCTACATAATAAAGGGAACCTCTGTGCAAAATTTCAGCTTTCTAGGTCCAAGTGTTTGGGCTGGGCGTTGATGATTTAGTCAGGACTTCTCTTTTTATTTATATAGATAGATAGAATAGATGGAAATAAAACCCTTGATGCTTGTAGCGCTGAGCTTGAGGGCTAAACTAACGAGGTTTTATTTCTATGATGCAGTCGATAAAATGTAATTCAAGTCTATTCAGACGGTTTAGCCTTAAAACTACCACTTTAGCAATTATAAAATGGAATTATAACATAATATTTATGATCAGAAGAAGCCTTGTAAAATCGACATTGAATCAAAATAATTATATAATGATGAATGGATGAATATTACGAAAGTGATTACATGTGTTTCCGTTCTGTTGCAATCGGCAGATTTGATTGCTCGCATTTGATACAGCGAGGTGACTGGTCAGTGGTCACGTATGCAATCAATAACACACACTATGACTCTTTGGTATAGTACCTACCGTGTGGCCTCAAACATCAAAAAAAACTTTTTTTTTTAAATATCAACTCCCAAAACAACTGGAAGAAGTCGACAGTTAGTAAGTTACTTTAGTTTTAGTCCACCCTAATGTGGTGACTTAGAATAGGACAGTATTTATCCGCAATAACCGCCAGAATAAAGAGGCGATTTTATTCGCAGAAATTTTGCTGTGAATCCATCCGTACGAGCCTCCATGAACATGATAGAGGCGCTACAGAAACATGGAAGCCACAAATAGTGAACCTCGCGTCGACCGCGAACGACCCAGGCTAAAGTCTTGGGCAACGCACTAAAAAACTACACTCTCTATAGCTTTGTTACAAAACCCTGAATGGTATGTATCTACGTTCTAAATGGAAACTATGGACAACACTACGTATTTAGGCAGAAACCACAGAACGCCACCTGCAACGATCCTTACATACTCCGTTTGCCTCGTCCACATTCATACATCTGTTCATACACGCAACATGTAAATTATGTGGACTTATATGTAGTACAATGGAACAAATTGATACTAATATGGTTTGAAAGTGACGACTGAGTATTCTGTGCGTGCAAACAAGTTGTATG
This sequence comes from Diarsia mendica, assembly GCA_949316265.1. Lineage (NCBI taxonomy): Eukaryota > Metazoa > Arthropoda > Insecta > Lepidoptera > Noctuidae > Diarsia > Diarsia mendica. The sequence continues at coordinate 18,168,836 of OX438910.1, forward strand.
AAACATTATAGTTGTACAAATGATTGTGAATTTCTATTATGTTATTGTATTTAAGCGGCACGTTTATTATTGAATAACATTTAAAATATCTTGTCCTAGTTTCGATTCCCAGATCGCCCAAAAGGCTGCCCCTCTATTATGGGACTAAAACATAAATGGCCAAATATGGGTCCATTAAAATTCCGCAAAAAAAAAAACCAAGTCCTAGGATCCCAAAATCTAGATGAATCTCAATTCATCCTAATACAACCAGTACTAGTTTCTTCTTTGTATGAATAGAAGCCTTAGTCCTACATTACCTACTCGACGAACCATAATATTACAATATCTGCAGTGTATATTTAAATATACCAATATTTACTCTCTGAAGCTAGGTAAGATAAATTAATTTAATTACTGGTAAACAATAAAGTACAACAAGATAACATGCTATTTACTTTAGGTTTGTTACGTATTGCAGTTGCTACGGCAAATAAAGCTTAGGGTTTTCCCTTTTTTTTTTTTTGGTGGGTGGAAAATCATCAAATGACCCCCCCCCCGCTCTTGGGCAGAGCGAAGGGGAGTGCCAGACTTCTACTGACTAAAAACCGAACCCATGTTCCTTCTTTGCCCTTGGACCGAGGCCACGTCACCTAGTACAAAAATCCGCAGCCCCGACGGGCTTAGGGTTTTCCCTGGACTTTTAATTGAAAAAAGATATTTTAGAATTTCACGGACATGCAACATAACATATCGCGACTGTAATCCCGAAGGGTTAGGTAAGGTTGGCAAGTTATGTTTAAACATGTATTAGGGGGCAAACCTATTGCCAGCAACCGCAGTGGAAAATCTCAAAACTGACCGACCGACCCGAGAATCGAACCCGTCCTGTGTTCAGCACAGCAGTCACGCTTGTCGTCACCACCTGCCAACGAGGTAGTCATGAAAATACTCGGATATTTTTGTAGCATGTTCTTGTCTACATACAGCCTACAGCTAACATTTATGTTTTAATTCAAAAGTAAATTAACAATAACAAAAAAAAAAACTCACCGTTCCGAAACTTGGTCAGATAATACAAAAGTATCAGGGTCAACAAATACACCAAGTAGCAGAAAATTGGCGCCATCACCACACATATCAGTCCTACCATATCGTGCAACATTTTTATTTTAACTCAAAAACTGATTAAAAAAAAACAAACTGACAATTCCATCAATGACAAAGAAGGTTGAAGATCACTAGATGGCACACTATAAGAATTTAGACGATGACCTTTGCTCGAAAAAAAAAAGAAAATTTAAAATGGCTGATGTACTTTGATGACACTTTTGTAAACGAAAAGTTTATTTTGGAAGATATAATAACACCAATGATTACGAATTTTAATTCTTGATTGCGATTACTAATAAAGCTTTTTTTTGATAATTTTCTTGTCGTAGAACCTTCTTTTACGACCTCGGTATACGCGAATGTATGAAACACTGAAGATATGCGTATCTTTGTGTGTTTTAGCGAAAGTACACAAAATATAAAAATGTTATGATATACAAGATAACGGTACTAAACCTGCTGACAGCGTTGAGGAAGAGTTTTTCGATGACCACAAAAGGAAAAAACGGAACCCTTCTAAGATCACTCGTGTGTCTGTCTGTCTGTCCGACCCCCCCCCCCTCCCCTTATCTCCGAAACTACTGAGCCTGAAATTCTGAAAAAATACAGTAACTAGTTCAACACGAATCATCATCATCTACAACCTGAATTCACCCACTGCTGGGTATAGGCGTCTCTTTTCTGGTGCCAAACGCCACGTTCTTGTGCCAGTCTCATCCAGGTTTTTCCCTCGATGGCAACTATATCGTCTGCCCATCTCGCCGCCGGGCGACCTACATTTCTTTTACCCGTTCTTGGACGCCGTTCGGTGACAGCCTTACTCCACCTGCCATTTCTACGCCTTGCCAGGTGTCCTGCCCAACCCCATTTGAGTTCCAACACGAATAGATTACAGAAAAACCTATAAAAAGTCATGGTACGGAACCCTTCATGTACAAGTCCGACTTGCACTTGGCCAGTTTATTTTAGGTTAGTTTAGTTTATATTATTATACTTCGTATGGTTTCAGATAACGGTTGAAGGTTAATGTCTTGTAATCTTTTATTATTTCCTTGCTTATCAAGTTTAAGGTTACTTTTCATTAACTTGAGAAAATCTTTAAGGCAGATTCTGAAAGATTTTGCAAAGATACTGACATTGGTTAAGAGTAGAACTAAAACCTTTTAAAACAAATGAAAGCTGCGAACTTTATTTGCAAACGAGTACTTAATTATGTCTAAGTACATACAATAGTTTTTTGTTTCATTGACATAAAAGAAACACAGGCTTTACATTCATCACCCTAAATTAACTAACTGCCTCCGTGGTCGAGTGGTTTAGGTGTTTGCCTTGTGACCCGGTGGTCGTGGACTCGATTGCCACGAGAAGCATTTTATTATGTACCTATATAGTTTGGCTAGGACATTGCAGGTTTGAATCACCTGATTGTCTGATAAAAAGATGAATTCTTGCTTCGGAAAGCACGTCCGGTGGTTCATTAGTTCATAGCGGTCGTCAAACCATGTCAGAGGTCCTTGAGGCGGTTTAGAAATTCTGACACTAGGGTTTGTGGTGTCGTTAGACCTTCTGCCCAAACGATAAGAAGATCGCCCTAAAGTTATTATGTTGAACAATCTATCGATGGGATCAAGCCATAGGTTATTATGTAGATTGTTGATCCTGTTTTAAGAAAACGAATTTTCAAAAGCCTAAAAGACACGCGTAGGCAGAAAAATTCTTACTATGCATGATTCATCAGCACTGTACTCAAAACGGTGAAAGAAAACATCGTTAGGAAACCGGTATGTCTTAGGACCAGAAATACTTAAACACGTGACATTCTACCTAGTGCACCAGGCCTGCGTGGTGAGTTTTAGCCCAGTCAGTCAGTTTTTTTTGTTTTAAATTGTGTGTACTTGCGGCATGTGCCAAATAAATGCATTTTCTTTCCTTCTTTCTTTCTTCAGTCCTTCACATAGAGAGGAGATCTGTGTCCCAGCAGTGGTAACATTAAAGGTTTTTTATGCACTAGCTTATGCCTACGGCTTCGCCAGCATGGAGTTCATTAATTCCCCCACAGAATAATACTACCGATATAAAAAGTAACCGTGTTAATCCAGGTTATAAAATATCTGTGTGCTAAAGTTCATTCAAATTCGTTTAGTAGATTTTGCGTGAAAGAGTTACAAACATGTATCCGTCCTCCCAACTTTCGCATTTTAATATAAGTAGGAAGTAGGATTCTATTTAGAGGTCCTCCGATCCGAAAAGACTTTTCACCTTAAAAACCAAAACTTTTCCTTCTTTCCTTAATATGTTATCTTCACGTGAAGTGACGACACCATGAAGGAAGTTATATAAAACTATGTAACTATGATAGTACATAATAATGTTATCTTAATACATAGACGCGGAGGCTGCGTAAAAATTAGTTTTATAACTATGTAGGTTATAATAGTTACGAGTATCGCCTTGGCGATGTGTTGTAGGAAGTCAAAGATTTGTAACGTGAATCGAATCTTATGATTTTTATTTCCGGATAGAACAATAAAAATAAATTGTGATGTTAATAAGGACGCATTTACGATTGATAAGTCAAATCATTACTTTTTTAAACAAAAGTATGTTTATTAAATACAATGCTTTGTATTTTTAAAATGTTTTTGCTGCTTATTGTAGGTAGATGTGCAAGGTACAAATTCTTAACTATAAATATAATTTTAGATATGTCCAGTTTCTCAATAAATGTACCGAAGTGAAAATTTTTTACTTCGGTACATTTATTGAGAAACTAGCTCTTATTGCACTACGATTAGGTTCGACATGCAACATATTTCGCACGCGTGCGGTAATAAGATTACAGCACGCGTGCGGTAATTCGATTAAAACATGAGAAATTTAAAAAAAACACCACTCACTAATAAAGAGCAGGCGTGTTTTTTTTTAATCTCGTCATTTTGATTTGCGTCTTTCCAGCGTAAATATTTTTTGATTATTTGAATTGTGTTTGTAAAAAGAATACTACTAATAAACGTAATAGTTATTTATGATACTAGTGCGGTAAGTTGGTTTTTACAAACGAGTAGACATTGTAAGCCCGAGACGAAGTCGAGGGGTTACCATAGTCACGAGTTTGTAAAAACCAATTTCTGCACGTGTATCATACAACGTTTTTCAACACATTTGCGAGAAAACAGTACAATTATGTAATGTAACAAACTTTTTCAAACTATTTTTAATGGCAAATAAAAAATTTAAAAACGTACCTTAGTTCCTAAATATTTTTCATCTGGCGCGTCATTAAGAAATTTTCCTACGTTAGCTGCAGTGAATAGTTTTGATTTCTTGCTTGTATTGTATAGCCATCTGACTGTCGTTTCAAAAATACATATGTAGTTATATGTATTTTGTTAAATCTATGTCATTATTGGTTTTTAGAGTAGTTTTTAACATTGAATATATTGACCACATTGAGGACGGTATAAACTTCACACGTAATTCATTGAAGTAAGCCATCAAAACATTTTCAGAGAATGATTGAGTATTTCTTCGAGTCTTCCATGCTATAAAATTATTGTAGTTAAATAGCGCTCTTGCGATTTTGGCGGCAAGAGACTGTTTTCTGCAATTTGCGCCTCATTTAAAATATCAGGTGGAGTAGATTCCATATTAATATCGGATTCGCTTGAACTCATATTATTTTGTTTTTAAATAACAGTCGGAAAGTCGCAACAACCTTTGACGTTTTAATATTAAAATGCCGCGCATTTGCAAATGGCGCCACATGCACGTGGTGAAAATTAGAACTACAACTTTCATCTCATTTACTCTTTAGTATTAAAGTGAGACAAACGTATTGAACAAAAGCTCTTCCAAGGAGGTTCGTTCAGTCAGCTTATTTATTCTAGTAATGTGAAACTCCTTGGTGGAATTCTTGTATTACTTTTTATGGAAATTAAAAAAAAAAACCGTAAAGAATACGAACGGTGCTATACAACGGGGTATGGACCGTGCGGTAAAATAGGTACTTAGGTGAGAGTACCTATTTTACCGCACGGTACTTAGGTGAGAGTACATATTTTACCGCACGTTCCGTTGTATAGTGCGTAATTTTTAACTTTCGAATAATGTATACAGGCTCCGTAAATGCATTTTTTAATACAGTTGCTCAAAAAGTGGCGTATTGCAGGGACGTATAGCGTTCGGGATGTGGGCTATTACGTACTCGTGCTTTTTCTTTACCTTTCCCGAACTCGTGCGTTCTCTTTCCCAACTGTCAAAATAATGTCCATTAAAAAAAAAACCAACCACGAAGTATTTAATAAATAAAATCATAGAAGTTTTTATGATTCATGCAAATATTTCTAAAGAAGCACGGTTTCATTCCATTTCATCGCATTAAATTTCATTTTTATTTCATATCAATAAAAAAATCTACTGAAGACTTGGCTGTATGGGCATAGTTCCCTTTGCCTACCCAGAATAGGTAAAGAAAACAAAAAAAATCTCTGCTTATATTCTTTTACGGTAGGCGCCATTTTCAAAAATGTTCTTTGCGAGTTTAATTATTTTATTAAATTGCTTCATTTTTTCGCAACTGTATTAAAAATAGTTGTTCAGTACACGTGCGGAACCGTCATTGCAACTTGTTCCGACTGTCAACCCTCGCCGTCGGCTGTGCCTCGGCTCGGTTAGACATTTGTCGGAACTCTTTGCAATGACAGACTTTCCGCACTTATAATGAAATATACTATTTCGAGCAAATGTGTTGAAAAGTAAATTAAACCTCAGTCTCATCAAATTTGATGACAAAAATACATAAAGTTTTTAGTTAATTTCTTTGGCAGTGCATTGAAAAACGTCGTTTGATACACGTGGGAATTTGTTATTGCATTTCTCGACCCCATGAACACCCTCGCCGTACGGCTCGGGTGTTCAATCTGCCTCGAATGGGTTATTGTGCTCCATGCTCGAATGCAATATCAAACTTTCCGCACTTGAATCAAAATGTACTAATATATCACCGCCAATTCTAATAATAGTCCTAAGTTTTTGTTCTCATTCTCACACCAGAACTTATGAAATATTATGCAACAACAGACATCAGGAAAGCTAATCACTGCATCATTATCATCTACCTAGCCTTTTCCAATTTTCCCAACTGTAGTAAAGTCGGGTACCAGTCTTAATGGAAAATAATAAATCCTTTCAATACGATATTATTTATTTTAATTCTAGACGTCTCATCAGACAGATCATCTCAGGATATGTAGTAACGTCCTCTCTTGCCATATTATATAGTACTAGCACTTTGCCCACGGCTTTGCCCGCGTGGATGTCGGTTCAACTACAAAAGTGACGATTTTCCATACAAACTTTCATCCCCCTTTTCACCCCCTTAAAGATGAAATTTCCAAAAACCCCTTCTTAGTGCTCCCCTACATTATAATAGGAAGCCGTGTGCAAAATTTCACTTTCAAACCGACAAAATCTAACCAGAGAGTTGTCCAAAGTCCAAAATTATGCACCTTCCAAACAGCTCAGAGTTCAAAAACAAAACATATGGACTTTATTCCTTCTAAACAATGATTCACATGAATAGATTGGTTGCTATGCCATCATGTGCTTTTGATACATGACTAAAATGGATGATAATAATCATTGTAGTATAAAAAACCTATGAATGGTGCTCTGGAGCTAAAAATAACATGGCATGTTGAATCGTCTGATTGGTGTCCGTCAACTAATCTACGCAGCTGATGCTTTGAGTTAATGGGTTGGCCTGATGTTGAGCTACTGGTTGTTTTATTAGAGTTTTTATGTCCTTGTTATTTACACATTATCGTGGAACATCCACGTAGGTTTAGTTTCATAGGAAGACAGACGAAATTGTTGCTATCGCGGGTATAAATCGTCATATCCTAAATGAGGCTAGCTCAAGAACGTGGAGCTTGGCAGAAGCAGAAAGCCCGTACCTGGTAGTGGGTGAAAATTATTGGGATTGGGACAAACCCACCACACTATTACCAAACCACTATAACTCCCGAAAGCCAGAATCAACAGTGGCAACCACAATATAAGCAACGAGACAGTGAAGCTGAAGGAAGTGCTTGAGAAACAATTGAACTGTCTTGGATCCTGCAAAGATCCTGAAATTCAACTGAAAAGAATGGCGAAGGATTAAGAAGTTGAACAGGAAGACCCGCCTTTTTGTTTTGGAGGGTGCGAAATCATCAAATGACTTCTCCCGCTATTTAATAAATAATTAATAATAATTTTTGCTGTTGGTATTTAATAAATGTGTATTGCATGCTACAATAATATGTAATTATTCAACAACTAAATTCAAAATTTAATGTATGGTATTTAGATGATGGAACGCTAGGAGGTGATATTGACACGGTTCTAAATGACCTACAACTCCTGAAAAAACAGTTCAAATCTATTGGCCTGGACCTTAACCCCTCTAAATGCGAAATTTACCTCCCTGATATCACCGACAGACAATCCACAATAGACAAATTTGATTCAATAGCCCCACAAATAAAAATTTTAGAAAAAAGTTCCTTGTACCTCCTAGGTTCCCCTATTTTAGAAGAAAGTTTTTCATTTTTCATCGATGACAAAATTAAACATTTTCATGATATTTCGGATAGACTCTCCAATATTAACCTACATTCGGCTTTCACCCTCATCAGATACTGTTGTTTCGGTCCAAATTTTATGTATTTTCTGCGGTCTTCTCCTCTTTGGAAGAAACCACAACTTTTGGACAAAATTGACCAAATTATTCACCAGACTTTAACTTCCATTCTTAATGTGGCCTTGGACGACCGGGCGTGGCAGCAAGCCACCCTTCCAATTCGTTTTGGTGGCCTCGGCGTCCGCAAAATTTCTAGTGTAAGCTTACCGGCGTTTCTGTCGTCTGTCCACAGCACTGAAAAGCTAACCAGGAAAATTTTAACCCTCTCCCTGGTTGACTCGGAAGTGCCGTGCTTGACCGATGCAGAGAGCGCCTGGAGAATGGCTTGCCCGAACACGGATCGGCCCGAGAACCCATTTTCCCAGAGACAGTGGGATGAGCCGCTCTGCAGGTTGGTACGGAATAACCTAATTAATACGTCTACCAATACTGCTGAGCGTGCCCGCCTGCTGGCTGTGGGTGAGTGGGAGTCGGGCCTCTGGCTTCAGGCACTACCGTCACCTAATATAGGCACTATGCTAGGTGACACAACCTTCCGGCTCGCTACATGTTTGCGTTTGGGTGCTCCGTGTGGGGCTCCACATCGCTGTCAATGTGGTGAAGTAGTCGACAGCCTCGGACACCATGGCCTTTCCTGCAGTAAGAGCGCAGGTCGAATTGCGCGGCACGCCAGCATTAATGATCTCATCCGACGTGCTCTGGCCACCGCCGGTGTGCCTGCTGTTTTGGAACCCAATGGGTTGGCACGCGTCGATGGGAAGAGACCAGATGGTATGACCATAATGCCGTGGAAGTTGGGTAGGCCTTTGGTGTGGGACGCAACTTGCGTCGACACCCTTGCGCCATCCCATCTTCCTAGCACGGTGAGCTGTGCTGGGGCGGCTGCTGCAGGTGCTGAAAACCTCAAGCGGCGCAAATACAACAACTTAATTGGCAGTTATGTGTTTGAGCCGTTTGGGGTTGAAACACTGGGGCCTTGGGGTCCGAGTGCTCACCTAATTTTTAAGGAAATTGCCAAGCGGTTGGTCGACTCTTCACGTGACCAGAGGGCTGGCCTATTCTTTGGCCAAAGAATCAGCATTGCCATCCAACGTGGTAATGCTGCCAGCCTTCTGGGCACTTTTCCTGTTGACAGCAATGTGGACGAATTTTTTGACGCCCTGTAATTCTTCTGTTTTTGCTACTTGTATATATTTTATCATTATTTTAGTTCTGTAAATTGTAGTTTGTAAATATTGTAAATAAATCATTGTAGTCGAAATTTAAATTATTGTCAGTATTTTTCTTTTTTTTATGTAATAGCTGATTGGTAAAATAATGTATAATGCATGTCAAAGTATAACCAAAATAGGTAAATCTAAATATTTGTATGGCAGAAATGTCGAATGTAGTGAAACCCATATTTATATACAAGAACCTATAAAAAACCTATATTCTGCAAATAAATAAATCATTCATTCATTCATTCATTCTGGGCAGAGCGGTAGGGAGTGTCAGACTTCTACTGACTAAAAACCACCCATGTTCCTTCTTAGCCCTTTGTGCTGCGGAATCTCTTTCGAACAACCCGCAGTCCCGACGGGAGGAGGACTCGAATGACGAAATGAGTTCCATAGGTTACACCTCACTTAACTCAGAGATTACAAGCGTGATGTTATGTTTTGTGAAGCTAATGTATTAAATATTATACTATTGCACGGTTCAATTACAAATGGATCGATACAGTAGATAAGTAAAACAAACATAGCTCACTTTTCTATGGAGATAGCAAAGAATGTCGGACGTGAAAGCATTTCATCATTAGATACTACTCGTATGATGGCTCAATGCGTTATGTCATTCAGTTTTGTGGTCCTAGATTTCTGCTATAGTCTTCATGCCTGAATTATTAATTTGAAAATGGCTCTGTTGATCTTTTTTCGTCTGATTCCTATGAAATTTGGCTTATAGAAAGACCTAGGTTTAAGGTAGATAAAAGACTTTTTTATCTCCGTAGTATATTCCCTTGCGATAATTGCCGTCTTCCATACTTATGAAGTCGTGGGTAAAAGCTCCTTATGTATTCACTATGAAAGTAGTTTTTTATCAAACTCAATTGCTTTTAAAGCAAATATTATTCTGATTCCTACAGCTTCCTTTACTAAAATTGTAAGCACTCTGCACTACTGTATGTTGTAATGTCATTTGCATAATATTGCGACACAGGAGTTTATGGTGACGATAAGATAACCCGTATCTATTCAGGACAACGGAATATCAAACGCTTCTATGTGGAAACGCATCAACAATGAAAGTGCACTATCATGAAAAAGCAGATTATTCAACTATGGATATTTTTGATTTCATTTGCAGAATTTTTCATCTGTATTTGGAAAAAAATGGTTGTCTGTAAAGACAGTTTACGGTAGGACGATAGTTTAACGTGACAGCGCATTGATGAAAATGATTGCATACTTTTATGAATAAAATTGAATAATTTTTATGGAAGGACGTAACGGGACAATGAACGTAACGGGACGATGAGTCATCCTTTTTCGTGCATGCAGCCGGCGTTCATCGATTTATTAGACGTTGTCACGTCAAAAATGGAATGATCAAATTATTGGTCCTTCCTCGATGAAACGATAAAAATATGAAGGACCAAATTGTACGTGACTACAGTAAATTCTTCATAAAAACCTAAAAACAGTAAAAAATACTCACATTTCCAGGTTATTTTTGTAGCAGGTATACACCAAGCAAACCAGAATAATGAACGATATAACAAATGGTAACGCTACTAACTTAAACCAAATACTTCTAACCACACTTGTTTCTGCCACCAATGTATCGATATCTGTTGCATTTGCTTCCATTTTTTTAAAAAAAAAAGGACAACAGCTGTCAATTTAATCTGACAAACAAATGACGTATGTGAACACTGGAACTTTTCTTCAAACTCAGAGAAAGTTCCTAACACTTTTTTATAGATTATTTTTTCGGTATTTTTGCAAATTTTAGGTTAAATGATGTGTCTAACAAGCAAGTTCATGAAGGTTATTAATGTTGCCATTACTTTTCATAACGAATGAGTGTTATCTAGTCATTATCGCCTATTATCTGCAAAAGTTTGATTTGAACTAACCATTGTTGACGGGTTTACTCGCTAACTAGTGATATTGCAATTTTTGTTGGGCCTAAATCAGTTGTTTTAGGCGTAAATGTCGGGATGACTATGTTGACAGTGATTATGACTTTGTGATTTACCTACGTAGTGTGTCACTTTATCAAATAGATAGTCACTCCAAAAACGAACTTACTAAGTCTACAAAAAGCTGGTATTTTGCTGAAGAAAATTGTTTGTTTAGTGTAGAGGTGTTATTGAAATATAAGTGATTTTATAATCACTTTTTATTAGCTGATGCCTGCGGATGTTGGTCAAATTATGTACTAAAACCTTCCTCGAGAACCTATGTATTGGCGAAAACAGCAAGAAAATCAGTGCATTAATTTTTGAGTTTATCGTTATTCGTTAATTTTTGACTTTGTTTTATAATGTGTAGTGATAGTGATGATTCAGTTCCTTATTTCAGATTAATCCATACCACAAACAAAAGGACCAGTGGAATTTCACTCTCATCTCAAATTAACAAATGAATGTTTTAAGGAAACACAAACATTACATTATTAACTCCGTTTACGAGAGATCACAGCTAACATGAAAACCGTGTTTAATGTTAATCGTAGAGATAAGAACGGCAAATAGTAGTTATCGCAGTTAGTGGGCTTTTGTTAAGTAATTAGACGGTTTTTGATAATCTGCGTATCTATTTTATCTTTTTTCATCCTCCTTCCTATTATTCCTATTTCTTTTTTTTTCTTTCTTGGTGTTTCACTGGGGAAATTAAGCTCTTGTATGGTTCCTTCTTTATTGATATATCATCTCATCTACCTAACTATGTTAGTAAAGGATCACATTTCAAACTAACCACTTTGAAGCTGTGTCACAATCTATGCTCCACCTCTTGATGAAAGTGGTGACGTTCTGGGCTAACAAAATATAAAAGTTGTCGTGCCAGCGACACGACAAAGAAGATGAAGCGAAATCTCAGTATTTTACAGGCAGCGCCTGCTTAATGGGCTGTAAATTCCTACAAAAGAGCTACTGGACAAAACAACACCCTTTGCTAAGATTGGTTGTCAGACTATCGGTTTTCTCCCTGTGACGACTGTCAAAGATCCTGGAATGAAAGCCGTACTGGTGACATAACGCGGGTATTCGAGAGATTGAGATCTATTATGTAAACATCCACCCACAGGCTGACCTCGACAACCTTGCCTTGACTTAATCGATGGACGCGTGCAGCGAATAGAAACAATACAAAGTAAAACAGGGCCATCATTTTTCAATATCATCATCGTTCTACTGCTCTTATCCCAGTTTATTTGGGGTCCTCGCAGCATTCTTTCTCTTCCATACTTCTCTATTACTCGTCATCTCATCAGTCACCTTCTTTCTAGCCATAATATCCTTCGCACAGTCCGTCGCTTCTTTGGTCTTCCTCTACTCTTATATCTTCATTCAATATCATCATCTGCCTAGCATTTTCCCCACTATATTGGGGTTGACTTTCAGCCTAACTGAATGCAGCTGAATATCAATATTTTACATGCAGCGACTACCTTACCCTACACAACGCAGTTAGTACTGGATAATATATGAAACCCTTTGGTAAGACTGGTTGTCAGACTACCTGTTAGGACCGTCACAGATTACAAATTACAGTCGGGACCAACAGCTTAACGTGCTTTCCGAGGCACGAAGGAAACTCGGTATGTATGTAATTATAATTGATTAATTAATGATTTATATTACATTGAATTCTCATTATTTACTTGAACCTGACTTTGTATTCTATATATCCAGGCTTTTTACTAAAAATCAAATGTTTGTACACCAATTTTATTGGTAGGACATAGAGCTCAACTAAAATGTATGAATAACACCTTTATTTCAATACCTGTGTTCACAAATAAAGATAATTTGAATTATGTAATGGGTGGTCATCCATTCACAGACCAACCAAAGCAAGCGTGACTTAACCTTATATCTGCAGGCAAATATCCGATAAAAATAAACCGGGTTGTTAAAGAAAAAACAAAAACAAGGTATAGATTTCCGCAAAATAATCCACTCAAGAGACATTACGGCCAGATATACTTGTATCAAAAGCACCGGTCTCAAGTGCGGCTTACCGAAATTACTGATAACTACCCAGCGTGACTTTCTGTCACATGATTCTACTTGAGTTTTATCTCAAAGATCGTATCTTCTTCTATATATAGTGAAATGAGTCTGCTGGTCCTTCGATACGTTTTATTTTTGGAAGTTTAGAAATGTCACTGTCATGTTTTAGCTATTTGTTACTAACATAGAATAGATAAAGACTATCTATTTATTTCAACTTTTTCGTTTGTCATTGAACTTTTATCCTATTAGATCATTTTGTTGTGTTTTAGCAATTTTCTAAAAGACTGTTACGATTTTATTAGATAGATTTGGTGATACTCGTATGTCTGTTGAAAGAAAGTGAGTGTTTTAAAAGAGCCTTTTGAAAGTGGCAATATATTGCATTCAGAGAAGTAGGTATGTTTTGCTGCCAACTGTTTTTTTCCCAACTATGTTGAGGGCGGCTTCCAGTCTAACCGGATGCAGCTGATTACTATTAATTTTACAGGGATCGACTGCCTATCTGACCTCCACAATCCTGTCATACGATATCCTTTAGTAAGACTGGTTGTCAGACTTTCGGACCACTGACTACTGTCAAAGATCTACAAATGGCACTCGGTACCAAAGTACCAACGGCATAATGTGCTTTCCGAGGCACGGAGGAAAATCGTTATAATCAAATAGAACCTATGACTTGACCAAAAACTCGAAGACATGTGACTACTACCATTCCGCAATGGGCCCGCGTGGTGGATTGGTGGTGGATGATGTCGATGATGACTTTGAACCTTATTGCACAGTTACTCTGCAGTTACGATGACATTTTTCATTGACTTACCTGAAACAAACAATTGAAACAATAAGTAACAGTATATTCAACATTAATAAAACAATGGTTCTTAACGAGGGATTGGTTTTTAGGCTTCTGTACACAAAGGGTAAAAACGGGACCCTATTACTAAGACTTCGCTGTCCGTCTGACTGTCACCCGGCTGTATCTCAAGAACTGCGATAGCTAGACAGTTGAAATTTTCACAAATTATGTATTTCTTTTTATGGGGGGCTCGCATACAAGAAACGTAATTTTTCGTTTTGGTACGGAGCCCTTCATGTGCGAGTCCAGCTCACACCTGATCAGTTTTAGGTTACAGCACTATGTTGAGATAGAGGCCTTCTGGCTTCATACAGGACCAATTTTAGTTTAATGTTTGTCTTATTTTTAAGCTTTTCTTGTTTCTTTTTTTATATATTTTTTGTTTTTATCATTTAGTGTTTTCCTTTTTTAGACTAATAAATATATTTTCATACTTTTACTGGTACAGATGTAGAAGTTGGTAATAAACGAACAAGGAAACAAAAAATCAAGCACTTGCGTTTTTCTCCTTCCTTACTAATGTCAACGTTATCTCGTAATCCGAAAGATCTCAAAGTTTTCTCCAAAATAACAATGTATAGGTAGTGTATGTGCTCGTTCATTTTCTTTAATCTTGACTTTCGATCGTGTTCCGATCGGTTTCTGACGGTAAAGTAGAAGGCCGCCAGAGTTATCAATGATCATGAAATGGACCGTCAAATTCATTGATACATTAGAGAATAATTTTGAATGATTGGATGGTTCACTGTGAAAACTCTCTTTGCTGCGATTAAAATCCTGTACTAAATGTTTTGCTGGTCGTTTTCAAATGAATTATATACTTTGGTGGTAGGATCGACTTTTTTATGGCATGGCCAGTAAAATTATAAAAACTTTAAACTCAAAAATATAATGTAACTAGCTTTTGTCCGCAGCTTCATTGCCGGCACTCTAGAACAAACTCATCCTATATGAGTAGGTACTAAAATGCGTTTTTCTTATTATAATTTTTTACCATCGTCCTTTTATTGGTGGTCTGAATGATTTCTGAAAATTTGTCCACCTATTTTAATGGGACCTTATATACAGTGCACTTGTGATACTTTCATACGCAAAATCTCACACCTTTCTCTCATCGGGGTAGGCAGAAATGTTAGAATGCCAACTGCTACGAATCTCAAATTATACTCGTTTTGCTACATCCACATTCATACAAGGTGTAAACATAAAAATCACGTTTTGCGGCAGGACTTGATGTCAGCATCATTCTCCTGACCTTATCCCAATTCGTTTGGAGTCAGTGCAACATGTCGTCTTCGTCCATACTTTTCAATTTCTCGTCATCTCAGCAGTCACCTCCTTTCTAGCCATATCATCCTTCACACAGTCCATCTATCATTTCTTTGGTCTTCCTTTACTCTTATAGACACATTTTCCTCACACCATTTTCTTCATTCCTTCTTATCATAATCATGTCCTTATCACGACAATCGATTACCACACAACTCAATCCAATGCACGTATAACATAACGCCGAGCACGCTGATTCTTAGTCAAAAATCTTAAAACCATTTTCTCCACGACCAAACCCATAATTATTAAAAGTTAGTATTCTATCAGCATCTTTTTCAATTCTAGTCTTGCAACACGGAACTAGCGAACGACCTTTACTGAGATACACTAAGTATAGCTAGACAAATGATTATGTCAAGTGTTTGATAAAATATAAATAGGATCGGATAGGCAAATGAGATGCTGATACAGACAATGATACAGATCTATGATAACTGAACTTAAATGTGCTTATAGTAAGGAAACCGGCATGACATAAAATAAAATAAAATTTAATACATGTGACATCTACCGACCCGCACCGGGCCCGTGGTTATAACTCATCCCTCTCCTAGAGGCCTGAGTCCCAGAAGTTGGAACATTAAAGGGTGATGACAGCAAAGTGTTGCGATTGCGAACCCATTTCCGAACAATTAGGACATACTATTTATCTGTGGTGCTAGGCAGCTGGGCTTATCCCCGTTGTAAACGTCCTTTTTGTGCCTATTGACCTTGTTCGGTTCTGTCTCCTGCTGGTAAGAAATGAAGTAGAAATTATGTATTCCTTACTCCTCCGCTATTCTTTTCTGATTAATTTCGTTGCGAATTCAAGACAGTTACATTTTCTCTCGTCGAGCTTCATTGTCTTAACGCTTTTCTGGTGGTTGCCAGTTGATTCTGGCGCACTAGAGTTACAGGGAATGGTATGGCTGGTTCATCCCAGCAAAAACAGAACCTATATTCCGATGTCGCTTCCACTCTTTATTATAAAGAGGTAAAGTTTGAACGTGGGGGGGAACTTCTGAATGAAAAACCACAGTATCTTCGAGGGACTAATTTAAAACGTTCTAGTGGGATTATTTTCGATCATAAACCGAGCAAAGCCGCTGGCAAAAGCTAGGGCAGTACTGTGAGACCCGTTAGAATGTAAGTTATTGTACTGACAAGGACAAAAGTGAACGTAGGGTCTTAACTTGTATTGAATTATAATATTGATATCGGCATAATTGCGTAATACAATAAGTACAATGGCAGAAGAGACTTGTGGCTAAAGCATTACAGCTGCATTGATCGATTGAAGGTTAAGCTAAGCTTGACCATGTCGGTCTGTCGATGGGCGACCATTCATTACATACCGAGACTCCTCTGTGTCTCAGAAAGCATATTATTATTAAGGAGCAGATCCCGGCTACCGTCTTCAATGGTCATTACGGATATTCAGGAACCCAACATTCTCACTACTAGAAATCCCTAACTGCGTTGTGAAGTTATTGAGATAGGCTGTTTCTGCATGTAAAATACTGGTAACAGCTGCACCCGATTAGATTGCAAGTCGACTCTAAAATATTTAATAGAACAGCTAGTGCCGACTCCAACATAGTTGGGAAAAGGCTAGGCAGATAATGACGAGTCTCTGACCCGTCCTCTTTTTTGCAAGAGCAGTCAGGAAATTCAGGGTAGTGAATACAGACTTTATCAACAACTAGCGACCCGCCCCGGCTTCGCACGGGTGCAATGCTGATACTAAATACATATAAACCTTCCTCTTGAATCACTCTATCTATTAAAAAAACCGCATCAAAATCCGTTGCGTAGTTTTAAAGATTCAAGCATACAAAGGGACATAGGGACAGAGAAAGCGACTTTGTTTTATACTATGTAGTGATAAGCCTAGCTACCTAAAATCTTGTTTTTCATTTCTCAAGGTAAAAGTTATTAACATGGATCAGAGGAGCAGCCTATCAACAGGTTTATCTCAGTGATTTGACATGTGCACTGCATTTGACAGGTTAAGCTATGCAGCTTTGGCCTATATAAATCCCCTGTGCAACGCATCCATCTTTTAAGTTAAGCTGTTTTTGACAATTTTGAGGCTACTGCAGATTAGGTATGTTTGGTTTGGATGGATGGAGTGCATCGAAATTCTGAGTATATGTACTATTTTTATTATGAGGAAAATGACGAGCCGAAATTAAATCAAAATTTTACTATAGGTACTCGTAAAATTAAAGTTTTATCAGTCTATGTTATGTAAACTAGGTTTCTTTTGCTACTTTTGATTCCTCTCCAATAAATTACTGAAGATTGAATTTCTTCTTCCAATACTTTTCTTATGCTTTTGTATTTTGGAACAGTCCATCATGAAGTGTATCCCATAATTTTCATACAAGATTTCTTAATCAAATTGTAATTGAATTTATTAAACCATAAAGTACACACATACAGTGGTACACGTTGCGTAAACAATAGGTTCACTTATCCAGGGACCAACCCAGGTAAACACGGCTTAACCTGAAGATTGACCCTTATAAATTAGCCACAAGCTTTCTCAACCCTTCCAATGTGCAATGGAATAAACTGGAGTGCCTTTATTAATGAATTTTGTAAAACAAATGATGAATTCCGATCAGTTATCACTACAGCCACTCAACAAGATCATTGACTAAACACCAAAGACACACTTTGATAAAAAATCGAGCATTTTATCATTATTGATATAAAAATAGTTCAGTATCATTTCTCACCTGCATGCTAAAAGTCACGGGACACAAATAACACATGACTTAGATTATCGCCCATTATCACTCATGTGCGTAAATCATCGGAAATCTGTCTACAAGTTTTAATAACTTCAAGAGGGTTGCCCTATATTTTGTGTGGACTAAAAATAACATGAGTGTTTTTTTGAAAATAGATCCTAGTCCTTCTTTTGTTTTTGTATAATCTGTAATAGAGCTTTAGTTTTAGGTTCCTGTCACCTGTACTCATAGGACTGTCTTTCTAATCTATCTTTTAAACCTTAATAGATACTTATGGTCACTCATTATCATCATCATTGCCTAACCTTTACACAAATATGTTGGGGTCGGCTATCAGTCTAACCAGATGTAGCTGAAAATACTGGTAATTTTACAGGAAGTGACGGACTATCTGCCTTCCATTGGCCAATAATTGGGTAATAGGTACTATTACCCCTTGGCAAGACTCCCTAAGAAGCCGAAAGTCCGACATCCATTCTTGTAGATTTTTGACAAGAGTTTCACTCGTAACGCCGCTCTAAAATCTACAATTTTTTTTTTCGTTTGTAAACTTCCTACGACACAGGAGGAATTTCCTAGTGTGGGGCAACGTTTTTTTTAAGAAAAAAATAAAGACTTGACAGCTGGGCCAACTTTTAAATTAGCCATACGCCGTGCATACATCTAGTCATACATGATACATGAACGCTGCTAGTTACTATGTATGTGACCTTTGCCATTGTTTATTATATAATTAAATATCAATGCTAGACCTATACTTAAGGTTTACGACTGTGCTAAGGTAACCATAAATTGCCAATATCCTTAATAAAACACATGCATGTTATTATTTTGAAGGCAGTTTGAGGTAATCAATAGTAAGGAACTAAGCTTGAGCTCCTTTAATTATAAGTTGAGCTACACGATCACTGACAAATGCTTGCACTGACCGGACTGGTCCACTGAAATCTATTTGATTCTTTCCTCAAAAACTATCTCAGACACTAATCTGCGTGGTCCTCATATGACTTGACCAATGTCTAGACTTTAAAAGAGACAGTGACCTCTAGGTTGGTTTCGATTGTTTCTTCTCAGAGTAGTCAGCTACGAAACACCAGATCCATCTAGTTTTAAAATAGAATTTGGTTTAACATGCTTAAATGTTTTTTTTTTTATAATTTAAAGAAATTAATATGTTAATTATTGCTACTGCACTTATAAGTCCAAAATGACAGAAATCTTGTTAATCATGCCTACCTACTTAACCCAAATTCTGAGTATTACGACACCAACTTTCCTGTCTTCATATCGTTCGTCTTGACCGAAGATGGTCATCGTATAGCTACATATAACGATAAGGTCGTAGTATTGAATATGCTCTAGACTCGCTAATCTCTTACTATTGTTCTGTTATCAGACATTGACCCACTTGTGGGGTAGCGCAGTGTAATTTATGCGTTTCTTATCTTTGGCTGTACTTAAGACTGTTGTTTAAGAACCTAGGAGATACCCTACTCTTACATTATATTACGAGTATTATTTACTCACAGCCTCATTTCACACATGCTGAAGCTTTTGCGACCACTAAACCAATCAAATGAGTCATTGGTGAGAGAGACTCTCTCTCTCTGTGGCTGCTACGGAGAAATTGTTAAAGAAAACCCAATATCTTTTTGCCTTACTTGGCAATCAAACCCAGGACCTCATGCTGCCATGTAGATTTTGAAACACGCCCTCATGACATGTTACCTGAATGGCAGGATGAATCGCCTCCCTATCTGGGTGCTTACTCTGGAATATAATTCCGATAGATCGACATTGGTCAAACGTTGGTTGAGTTAAACGTCAGGGATTGGCTAGACTCAGTGAGTCCAGCCAATTGCTGACGTTTGACTGACAATGCCAATGTCGATCTATCGGAATTATATTCGAGAGTAAGCACACTGGCCTCCATAATACAATTGTAAGTGTCTTCTACGAGTAGTAAAGCAGTATGTATAAGCCGTTAGTTCTCTCAGTAAAATAAACCTAAGCAAACAGGTTAGCCTGATCTCTAAAGTGTGTCTGGATAAAACTGAAGAATCTCCACTAACTTGTAAAACCGGTTCAAATACTAACGCAGTTTATATTTAGACTATTTCTATATTAAGGCGCGTCCCCCAGCAAAACGTAGCTCTAGCCGTTTTTTATGCAGTTTTCTGGAGCTTATAACTCTTAAAAAAAAAGATATATCAACCAACAAAAAATACATTAAATTTCTACATACTCTTACCTTCAAAATGGTACGTTTTGTTTTTTTCTTTTTTAAGTAAAATATTTAATTAATCCCCTCACAACGAAACCACAGAAATGAGAAATAATTATTGAAAACATGCTACTTCTCCAAAACTAACAATTGTTTTTATTTTGTTTTTACACTAATGGATAAGCAATTTCATAATGAACATTATGGTACGATTTTTTTTTTCAAAAACCCAAAATTTGATTTTATAAAGATTTTTATGCAAAATTCTGAGCGTATTTGCAACCGTATCTATTGACATTCAGTATGCCGCCAGGCCTCGAAGGGGGAACCCGTGTCGCTCGTCACCGCGCCGCGTCGGCTCATGCGCTCGCTCGCTTACGTCACATTATCAACAGATCTAAGAAGTAATTTCAAGTAATAGATATGGCATTCAATGAAATATTTATTGGTGCGTCCAAATACTTTTGGTCATTATGAATTCAGTTATTATACTCACGTCGATAAATAGGTAGGTACTTTCAACTTTTACTGTGATACAAAATAATATTGGCACGATTACGAAAATGAGCTCAAAATTAAAATCCAAGATGGCGGCTAGGAAAATTTTAGGTTTTTCCGTCATGGGTGTCGTTTTCATGGTTTTTGGGGTCGCTGATTACGAAAATGAGGTCAAAATGAAAATCCAAGATGGCGCCGACGAAAATTTTTGGATTTTCCGTCATGGGTGTCGTTTTCATGGTTTTTGGGGTCGCTGATTACGAAAATGACGTCAAAATGAAAATCCAAGATGGCGCCGACGAAAATTTTTGATTTTTTCGTCATGGGTGTCGTTTTCATGGTTTTTATGGTCGCTGATTACGAAAATGAGATCAAAATGAAAATCCAAGATGGCGCCGACGAAAATTTTTGGATTGTCCGTCATGGGTGTCGTTTTCATGGTTTTTGGGGTCGCTGATTACGAAAATCCAAGATGGCGCCGACGAAAATTTTTGATTTTTTCGTCATGGGTGTCGTTTTCATGGTTTTTGGGGTCGCTGATTACGAAAATGAGGTCAAAATGAAAATCCAAGATGGCGTTGACGAAGATTTTTGGTTTTTCCGTCATGGGTGTCGTTATCATGGTTTTTGGGGTCGCTGATTACGAAAAGAGGTCAAAATGAAAACCCTTGGTGGCGGTCAGGAAAATGTTTGGTTTTTCTTTCACGGGTGTCGTTTTCATGGTTTTTGAGGTCAAAATGAAAATCCAAGATGGCGGCCAGGTAAATTTTTGATTTTTCCGTTATGGCTGTCGTTTTATATATATATATTATATATAGTCGAAAAACCAAAATTTTCGTCGGCGCCATCTTGGATTTTGATTTTGAGCTTATTTTTGTAATCAGCGACCCCAAAAACTATGAAAACGACACCCATGACGGAAAAACCAAAAATTTTCGTCGGTGCCATCTTGGATTTTCATTTTGACCTCATTTTCGTAATCACCGACCCCAAAAACCATGAAAACGACACCCATGACGGAACATCCAAAAACCGTCGGCGCCATCTTGGATTTTCCTTTTGACCTCATTTTCGTAATCAGTGACCCCAAAAACCATGAAAACGACACCCATGACGGAAAAACCAAAGATCTTCGTCAGCGCCATCTTGGATTTTCATTTTGACCTCATTTTCGTAATCAGCGACCCCTAAAACCATGAAAACGACACCCATGACGGAAAAACCAAAGATCTTCGTCAGCGCCATCTTGGATTTTCATTTTGACCTCATTTTCGTAATCAGCGATCCCGAAAACCATGAAAACGACACCCATGACGAATAAACCAAAAATTTTCATCGGCGCCATCTTGGATTTTAATTTTGAGCTCATTTTCGTAATCGTAATATTTGTATCACTGTAAAAGTTGAAAGTACCTACCTATTTATCGACGTGAGTATAGTAACTGAATTCATAATAACATTTCATAAAAAAATATTTCTTTGAATGCCATATCTATTACTTCTTAGATCTGTGAATTTTACTTGTATTCGTATGAAGTTCGCCAGGTGGCGCAAGTAATAGTTTACGAAGTATTGTAGAGGTGGGGTGCGGCAAAGAGGGTGCAAATGCTCAAGGTTATTTGCTCAGGGTACCACCTTAAGACTGGCTGGATTTAGTCGCGTGACTTTGAAACTGTGAGAAAAAACTTGTTTAAAACGTTTTTATGAATCCTTTCGATTTTGAACAAGGCTGTGGCAAAAAAGTGTTTTCGTACTTAATTCATTTGTGTTAATTGCCAATCTTCCACCTGGACAGGACTTGCCATGGCTGATCTAGAATGTCATCCATCCACGGACTAACCTAGACAAGCTTAACTTTCAAGGTCAACCCGTGTGGCTGTTATTATTTACCCAAGGACGCATCAGAAAGTCGATTCGGTATCTCTTTCGGGATTCCAACATACCTTGGATCTTATAAGTCTTGGTAGATGGTGCTTTACCTAGTAATTTAAAAATTGTGGTTTTCTCTAAACGTTTTCGCCGTTTTATATAACCGTAGGCAAGAGCCATAACCAGACAAGTAGCAGTTTAAGTTTTTCTAATCAAGAAGCTGATAACATTGTTTGAAAACTCAATCACTGAAAAGGTTATGGTCATTGGCTGTGAAACATTTGAAACTTGTTCTTTCATAGATCTAGAAACAACATTGGTAATACCGTTATGCGACGCAATAAGTTGACTAAATACCGATTTCATTATTGAAACCGAATGAATAATGAGTCGGAGAGCAGTGGTGGCCCAGTGGTGGCGGTCCCGACTTACGAACAGTGAGTCGTGGGTACGAACCCCGCCAGGCGCATTACTTTGTGTAATTTATTTCATCACAACTGCCCTCAAAACGGTGAAGGAAAACATCATGAGGAAACCGGCATGTCTTAGAACCAAAAAATTCGAAGACATGTGACATCTACCAATCCGCACTGGGCCCGCGTGGTAGATTATAGCCCATACCTCTCCTAGAGAGGAGGCCTGAGTCCCTGCAGTGGGAACATTATAGGCTGATGATGATGACGATGATGAATAATGAGTGTAAAAGTACCTCTTTTTTTGTAGGTTGGGAAATCATCAAAGGATGGCAAGCGGAAGGGAGTGTCAGACTTCTGCTGATTAAAAACCACCCATGTTCCTTCCCCATGTTCCATCCCTTGCTGTTGTTCCCATGTTCTTAGCCCTTTGTGATTCGGGGCCGCGGTAGGTATCTCTTTCGAACAACCCGCATTCTCGACAGGCGTAGGCCCTTTCAGGCCTCTGCAATGTTGTTGACATCTATAAGGCCTCATAGCGTAGAACACAAACGAACCGTCGACACGACCTTTCGTCGTCATAAGACGGACGGACGGTGAGCTAGCCCATTACTCACCGTCCACAGGCCTTGAAAAAATACCCGATAGTGCTTCCCGTCATCATCATTGTGATAGCTTTTTGTTCTATGGGGTCAACGTTTGAACTTTTTAATGGTTAAGTTTTTTAATCCTAGTTTTCAATGTTATAACTTTAATTAAAAAAAAACTCTATGACCTTCGTACTGTTCATGCCATCAGCAAAATGTTTTGAATGCGTTATCGGTAAGCCGTAAGACGTCATTTTATACCCAAAAAAAAAGTAGTTCCCCTGCAATATAATTGTTGCGTTGAGTTACTTAGTTTGATAGTACCATTGACTTACACGATAGTACAGAATGCTTGGTTGACGATTTCATGAAGGGTTCGCTTACACCTAGTTTAATAATCGAGTTCAATAGTTTTATTATTGTTATTATAGAATATTGGAAGTGGCAGTTGTTGAAGCTATTAAATAAGCACGCGATTAAACGTAACCTGACCCTGATAACTTGGTGCGAGCCTTCTGCCATCAAGCAGGCACAAATCCAGACTCCGTGGCTGCTACTTAGAAATTCTACATGGAAAAACTCAACAACACTTCGGCAGTCGCGCTTTTTTTTATTATAAATGGGCTTGCTCTTGACTCCAAACTTGCCCTAAGGGCAGAGATGATGTCGACGATGGAACAAGCTTACCCAGAAGAAGCCTGTTTACTCGCGACTTAAACAGATTAGGGTTATATGAACACTAGACCAACGAGGCACTCAATAATTACTGTTTTAGGGTTCCGTACCTCAAAAGGAAAAAACGGAACCCTTATATAATCACTCGTGTGTCTGACTGACTGTCTGTCCGACCATTCCCCTCCCCTTTTCTCCGAAACTACTTTTTTTTTTTTTTTTGGTGGGTGGAAAATCATCGAATAACCCCCCCCGCTCTTGGGCAGAGCGAAGGGGAGTGTCAGACTTCTACTGACTAAAAACCAACCCATGTTCCCTCTTCCTCGCCCTTGTGTCGGAGCCGCGGTAACTTTTCGATATCCGCAGCCCCGACGGGTCTCCGAAACTACTGAACCTAAAATTCTGAAAAAAAATACAGTAATTAGTTCAACACGTATAGATTAGGTACAGGAAAACTTATAAGAAGTTATGGTACGGAACATTTCGTGTTCAAGCCCGACTTGCACTTGGATAGTTTTTTTATTAGTTAATTTGATAACAAAACGAGGTTGTTCACAATTCAGCCTTGTAAAAACAATAATAGGTTCTTTAGATAGTACTCACCTACAGTAATTTGCATAAATTTACGTAAGTAACTATATAATTATTTAGTTTGAATTTCATAATAAGTGTAAAAGTAAGTATAATAATATAGAATACTATATCAATAACGTTGTTTTTGTTGTAAAGCCAAAGTCACTTTCATCTTCATTAAGGTTCAGTAACCTAATTATGCAAAAAAACACTGATTTGATTGTATGTTGCAAAGTAATTATGAAGATCATAGCAAAATTTTATTGATTCTTATAATAAATATAGTTTACAGAACTTGTATTTTTTTCTGTTTTTGGAGCTCGTTGCTAATAAACAAAAGCCGCTCGGGTCGATCTTCAGATTAATCCGCACTTGTCTAGATTGGTTCTCGAAAACGTGGTCCTTCGAATCTTTTCAGTATAGGTACCATATTTTTAATGGTTTGATGTTAACATTAAATCCTTAACAGCTCACAATTTTTTTGCTGATGATCGTTCCAACATACGTCTTGGTTTCCTATCTGCTGTACATTTACCTTCTAATACTATTTTCACAGAGATAACACATGACCCTGCTACCGACATACCTGACAAGTTTAAGATCGTTCCGGTGTCTTCAATGTTGAATATTTTGCGGATGTATAGAGTAGAAAATGAAGATATAACATACAACTATGGGCTATAGATGCTTTTCAAAGGAAATTGCACAAAACATTACATAAATAGATTACTCGCTCTGGCACAGAATACATAATAGTACTACGTACAGAAGGGACACTCCCTTCCCCGCGCTCATATTAAATACCGCACCTCACCCCGCACTTCGAGGTAGTCGTCGCCGACTCTTGAGCAATGGCTCGCGCTCGTATTAGTCGTCGTTCGGTTTTCGCGACGCAGACCGTTGCACTTTTTAGGCTACGACAACCCTACTAGAGTTTACGCACACATTGCACGTACACGTCGTGCACAAACGTTATTTGCTTACGTAGTAGTAATGGGTAATTATTTTGCGGGCGTTGTATGGAGTGTCCGAGGTGTGGCTATAGTCAAAGTAAAACAAATGAAGCTAAAGCGGTTTCTGAAAACAAAAAAAAATTACTCAACTTAAATGCTCGTCGAACCAAGCAACCAAACACATCTAAATAAATGAAAACAAAGTCCTGGCTGACTGACTCAACAACGCAACGCCCAGTCTTTGGACCCGTTCAAGGGTTTCCCCATGGACCTAGAAAGCTAAAATTTTGCACAGAGGTTCTCTTTATAATGTAGACAAGGAATATACAGAAGGGTTTTTTGAAATTCAACACCAATAAATAGGGGATGTAAGTTTGTACAGAAACCCGTGATTTACACACGGGCGAAGCTGTTATTAATGCTTGTTTACGAGTATAAATACTTCAAAAATAAATCAGGTACTTCAAGAGGTTTCATGAAACTTAAGTTTTAAAATCGATTAGATACCAAACGAGTTTAGCAGACAGATTGATGTTAAGGATGTACAGAGGCAGGTACAGATTGAAAAGAGAAAGGCTAAGATGAATGTTTATAATAATATTGCAATGCATAAATAATTTGAATTGACAGCTAGACTTAGCTAGACACAGGACTTTCTCGAAAGTAGACAAGGCTTGAAATTCTAAGAAACTTAATGATAATACTAGCTGATGCCCGCGGCTTCGCCCGCGTGGATGCCTGTTTTGCCCAAAATTTATCTTTTCATACGGGGGTATGAAAAGATTTTTTTTTTCAAACCCTTACAGCCCTTTCTTCGCATTAAAAAGTATCCTATGTCTTTCTCTCCTTTCTTGAATATCTGTGTACCAAATTTCATTAAAATCAGATCAGTTGTTTTGGCGTGAAAACGCGACAGACAGACAGAGCCTTTTCCCAATTATGTTGGGGTCGGCTTTCAGTCTAACTAGACCAACTAAATACCAATATTTGAGATGGAGCTGACCTACTGAATAAAACAATACCACTTGGTAAGATTGGTTGTCAGACTTCTATGATGCACAATGATTTTGAAAAATCAAAATGTAATTTCCAGAAAAATACAGACTTCGTTAGCAGCAGAAGGTGTCGCATAAGATGACGAGAAACAGAGAAGTATGGAAGAAGAAGACCCCAAAAGAATTGGGATAAGGGCAAGACAATGATGATGGCAGACATCAAGCTACTGTAATCTGTCATTCTTTAAAGTCTTAAGTTCAAGGTTGATTGGGAACCTGTCGGGGCTACGGGTCCCGTCGGGGCTGTGGGTTGTTCATAAGAGATACCGCGGCCTTAGCACAAGGGCTAAGAAGAAACATGGGTGGTTTCTTAGTCACTAGAAGTCTGACACTCTCTTCCGCTCTGACCAGAGCGGGAGGGGTTATTTGATGATTTCCCACCGACTCAAAAAAAAAAGTTTGATTGGAAAAATTTGACAGGTTCGGATAGTTTGATGTAACCTACTCTGTCTGCACTTCATATTGTCCACGGTTCTCAATGTAAAGTTGAGTAATTTAGATAATGTATGTGCAGTGGTCACCAGCGACATAATAACTCTAATCGTTATCAGATCAGTAGATCTCATCTGTTCAAACGTTTTCCGGTGCAATCGCTCTTTAGCGATAACACCGCGTTTTGTATGATATCATCTCACCTTAATGTCATAATTATCTTCATTGTGTTTTGTTACAATGTTCAAGACAACCATTCTTTTTAAGGGGTTTTGAGTTACCCAGTAATTGGGTGGTTGAGAGCAAATAATTCACCCCATGAGCTCGTTGCTAAATAATAGTAACAGCCGCAAAGATCGATCTACAGATAAAGCTGCGCTCGCCTAGGTCCGTGAAATTTTTGTCCACCTTAATTATCACCGCACCATGACATCATTAATTATTGTTTGTCCTGTGCGAGACCTATAAATACTTTTTCTTCCAACTATGCTTTAATTTCATCATAATCACACTAAAAACTCAGCACAAAGCGAGTCTTTAGTGCTCTAGAGCAATAAAAATGTATGAAATTTCATTATTGCACAGTTTATTTTTTTTAATCGCACCGATGCCAATCTCAATGGATTAGCTCTATTCAGCCAGCCGATATCAATACTTTTTTTTTACATAAGTATTATTCGTTTCTATCCTACTACTTGTTCCAAATTTAAAAAATGATTGTTGCTAACTAGTTACTATAAAATGAAAGAAATTTAAAAAAGTAATTTGGCGGGAACTTTTGGGGAACTTTGTTAATTTTGCTTGACAACATTTTTGGAAACGATAAAGTGTGATACTATCTGATTTTGAGTGCTTCGGCTTCGAATTAAAATGGAATCATTTAGCGACACATTAACTCCGGAAAACATTCTAAATGAAGACGACAGTGTTAAGTATAGAAAATCTTTTAACTGTTTGATATGAGTTTCTTTTATCTACTATTCCTTTATGTAATAGTTGAAAGAAAAGTAGATTATGCACCTCGCCTTAAGTAATTTATATTGCCCTCGTGCCTGTTAGATTAGAGCCCTCGCTAACGCTCAGGCTCTAAATCAGGCACTCGGTGCAATAATAAATTACTTTGTGCTCGATGCAATAATCTACTATTTTATCTTTACATACCGATTTGCCTTCGTCGCGCGGTGGAAGGAATTTGTACTGTCTACTAACTGTCACTGTAACTGTCATTTTATTAATCTTTGACAGTCGTTTTTTGTCATACTCGGTATAATAATGGTTGGTCACCCAGATCAATCTAGGCAAGTGCCGCTTAACCTGAATATAATCTAAGTGACAGTAGCTAGTGCAAATCAAACCCATTTTTATAGGAAACTCATTTATTGCAATGGTTAAGGAAAATGTTCAACTAAGATGAACAGTAAATAAAAGATGTGTCTGAATCTTCCTACATGGTGTCCTCAGAGTCAAATGTTTGGGTATTTCCGTTTACTTAGAGCTGTTTATTTAGCTGACACTAAAGTCAATATTAACGTGGCTTAATCCTCGAGTTTGTGCTTGATGAGGTTATCTTATGAGGTTTTTATAACTGTTACGTTAAGGCGCGGCTAAAGGGGCACCGTAAAAACGACCTGTTTTTCGTCGCAGAGTTAGCCGTATTGCTACTTATTACAATTCCAAAAAAAATACAGTGTATAGTCAAATGTATAGGTAAAAGACTTATGCAAAAATATTTTCTAAAAGTAATCAAGAACCTCGAAAAAAAAAATCACAAAATCACAAAAAAATCACACGAAAAAACTTTTTCGTCTCGAAATGCTCAATATTTTGAGTGACAACTGTTATTTTTTTTTTTACTATCAGAAAGGAAATTTAACCAACTAAAGACATATGTAAAAATATTTTAACATTACAGCGTATTTTTTTTTTAATAAATTAAATCTGCGAACTATCGTTGATTTTGGCAGTCACGAGCATCAAACGCATCGCCATTTTCAACCTTATTTGTTTAGGCGATGAGTTAAACGCGCGCTCAAGGTCGCGGGCAGCTAATGTCGCCTTAAGAGTTTTTTTAATCGGTTTAGAGATTTTTTCCTCATTTGAATCAGTAGTAGTTTTTGCTGTGCCGTACAGGGTCCGCAGTTGTACCTTAGCTTAAAGCCCATTCTATGATCTTTACACATTATGGAATACAAATAAAGATAGGTATTTTAAATATAAATAATAACGTAAAGATTCAAAAAGATTTTTATATAACCTTAACTGACTGAAGAATTTTTTAGTTTTTGCCTACCACCGCGGCAAATGGATAATTTATTATGTGTTGATGTATTCACTTTTATGTGTGAAATAACTATGTATACAGTGACTACAATAGCTACAAAAAAGTAATTTTACTGTGGCAGAGTACACGATTAGTAATAATAATGTATCTAAAGTACAACGTCCACCTAGCTAGACAAACACGTGACTAAATAATAAGCATCGCTCGGATTGATCTTTACATTAAGCCATTCTTGCCTAGGTTGGTTTGTGGATGGGTGAGCACTCAATCATAACGTACCGAGATACTTAACAAAGCAAGTTAAGCTGTTACTCATGGCTGCCATGTGCGCATCTTTGTCAGTCAATGCCGAAAGTCTGACAACCAATCATACCAAGGAGTATCATATTACCCAGTACTGACTGACTGGGTTGTGGAGGTCAGATTGACAGTCACTCCATGTAAAATAGTGCATCCGGTTAGACGGCTTCCTTTGCGTCTAACCGGATGCAACTGAATACCAGTATTTATAGTACCCCAAAAGATTCAATTTGGAACAGGCTAAGCTAAGCCAATGATGTACTATGAATAAAACAAATAAAAAGATAATGTGGCACTCGGAGACTGCCGCGGTAAAGCTATTGCATAGCATTTTTTATAAATTATTTAATTTGACAACCTCAGTTGACAACCTTGTTATTTTCCGTAACCATAGCAACCTGATGGTTGATCACAATATTTTCGTTAAGGAATTTCTGGATTCGCTCTCCACGCTCAAGGCCCGCGATAGAAGCTATGCAATAGCTTAAAAATTAATTTATTTTCCGCAGAGACGGTTTCCACGATTTGTAATTCATCTTCTATATAAGTAAAAAAAGAGAAGTCCTGACTGACTGACTGACTCATCAACGCCCAGCCCAAACCCTTGGACCTAGAAAGCTGAAATTTTGCACAGAGGTTCCCTTTATAATGTAGACAAGGAATAAGGAAGGATTTTTCGAAATTCAATCCCTAAGGGAGTTAAATAGGGGATGAAAGTTTGTATGGAAAATCGACATTTTTACGCGGGCGAAGCCGCTGGAAAAAGCTAGTCTTAAGTAAAATATAAGGTCATCTAGCCTAGCTATAGGTAAGTCTAACTAAAACTTACCATCTTAGACCTCATTAGTAAACTCAAATCGTCTATTTCAAATACCAGTTAAAGACACTTTTGAATAGTCAAAAAAAAAAGATGTAGCTACAGTCCAGTCAGTTGTAGTCACAGACATCATTTTCTGCCTAACCTTTACCAACTGTGCTTCGGTCTGTATCCAGTCGAACCGAATGCTGCTGAATTTTACATGGAGCGACTGCCTAGCCAAGTCCAGCCTCAGACGTAATAAAACTGTGAGAGCACTGTAGTTTGAGTAACAAATCACAAACTACCAAAGATCTCCCAATACGCTAGAACAAAACACACACACTTGCGCATGCGCAAGTCCTTGCCTTGTGCTGAGCTCACGTCTGTCTGTCACGACTTGCGCAAACGTTGCACGATCCACTGCAAACATTGTTACACCTCACTGCGAGTGTGTTTAGCTAGAATTAAAATAGACTTTAGCTAAACACTGGAAGTAAAAACGAAATACTAGGCAATTTAAGAAATGGGCATATTATTTTATCGACTAAGCCAGTGCGACTAACCTGCTTAAATTATGACTTCTTCTTAGCGTGTCGATGATTTAAATTGAGTCGGCCCAAAATCGGCGACGAGTACCTATGGCACTTTCAGTAGCCTCCATCAGCTCCTGTGATGTGCAAGTAACAGGACAGGCTGGACACGATATCAAGTGCCCCATAGTTTGTGGGGCAAGACCACATTTACACTCCAGGGCAGAGTCATCTATGAATCTCCACCTGAACAGGTTTTCCTTGCTTCGTATATATGACTCCCTGTGTATATTATTTATGACTACCTCGTTGGTTTAGTGGTCGCAAGCGCGAGGTCCTGGGTTGGATTCGAGTGTCGGGCAAAATGTTATTGGGTTTTGCCATCAGGAATTTTTCTGTAGCAGCCCGGAGTCAGAGGTTAATTATGGGCTTACCCTATTATATGGGCCTTAAAAATCGTGACACGAACGTCACTGTGAGATATACCTCTGGCTAACCCTTCGGTGATTACTGGCGTGATGTGTGTTTGTGTAGATAAAGTTTGTATTTTTTTTTTTAAGTTGGATGTAGAGGCTAAAAAATCATTCTTTTGGTAATGGAAAAATACATTATACTCGAGTGTCATTAGCTACAAGCAAAGTCGACTACAAACCACTACATAATACATTATAACTATCATCACTACATATTATAAAACAAAGTGCTCCTCCGCGTCTGTCTGTCTGTTCGCGATAAACTTAAAAACTACTGCAAAGATTTTCATCCTGTTTTCACCAATGGATAGATCGGGTGGTTCTCGAGGAAGGTTTCATTACATAAAATTTTTCGAAACTAAACCGCTAAGGGAGTTGAATAGGGGATGAAAGTTTGTTGGTATATTTTTCGACATAACCGCGGGTGATGCCGCGGGCTAAAGCTAGTCTTCTAATAAATAAAGAGAGAAGTCCTGACTGACTGACTGACTGACTCATCAACACCCAGCCCAAACCCTTGCACCTAGAAAGCTGAAATTTTGCACAGAGGTTCCCTTTATAATGTAGACAAGGAATAAGGAAGGATTTTTCGAAATTCAACCCCTAAGGGAGTTAAATAGGGGATGAAAGTTTGTATGGAAAATCTAATAAATAAAGAGAGAAGTCCTGACTGACTGACTGACTGACTGACTCATCAACGCCCAGCCCAAACCCTTGGACCTAGAAAGCTGAAATTTTGCACAGAGGTTCCCTTTATAATGTAGACAAGGAATAAGGAAGGATTTTTCGAAATACAACCCCTAAGGGAGTTAAATAGGGGATGAAAGTTTGTATGGAAAATCGAAAATTTCACGCGGGCGAAGCCGCTGGCAAAAGCTAGTATCAAATAAAAAAGTGGAAGGTTACATAAATTATGCAGAGGCATTGTCATAAAGTTCATGGTTTTTTTATTGTAATGTAGATGACAGCGACAATAGTAAATAACTCCGTTCTAAACAGATGGCTGGAGCATAGTCATGAATTATTCAGTCATTCATTACGTTTTATATTAAAACTGTGAATGAAATACTGATCTTGATGAGATTGTCTACAACACTGTGTTATAAAACCAGGTTACTTTGTTTGCCCGTTTTTTTTGGCGGGTGAAAAATCAACCCGTTTTTTTTGGCGGGTGAAAAATCATCAAATGAGTGTCAGACTTCTACTGACTAAAAACCACCCATGTACCTTCTTAGCCTTTTGTGCCCGCAGCCCCGACGTGCGTCGGTCCTTGCAATGTTGCTGACATTTCTTTGGCACGCGTAGAATACGAACGTAGTCGTCGACCGGCCTGTCATCGTCATAGGACGGACGGACGGTGAGTCAGTCAATCTTCCATCAACAAACTATGTTGGGTCAGCTTCCAGTCTAACCAGATGCAGCTGAATTTTTTTTTAAACTCATACTCAAATCAGAAGAACATTTCACAAAAAAAAAAACGAAACTACGAGTGCAATACGTCATTCCAAAAGCCACCACGCCGAACCACACGCCACCGAATGCCCGCAACAACGAACACTGCGAGCACGCAAGCACGCAGCGACGCACACCGCAACAACGAATGCTCGAGACCCGGAGCCCCGCACACCCGCCGCCACAGCACACGCCGCCGCTCCATACCGTAGATCTCATGAAGAAGAACGGGCAAGAAACTCCATGGACACTCTTTTAAATCAGAATTTGTTACAAAATCTTGGTACATTAAATCATTCATGTTGAGATGGTATATTATGTGAGAACCATGTAGCAAGACGTGCAAGTTAAGAGCGTCCAGAGTAAAAAGATATAATAAACCATGGTAAATACGAGATGATACCAGTATTTTACATGGAGCGACTGCCTATCTGAGCTCTAATATGATGTCAGATTTTTGGAGCACTGACTACCTGTTACGACTGTCAAAGATCTACAATTAATGACAGCTGGGACCAAACGGCTTAACGTGCTTTCCAGAGAAAGCTCGGTATATAATGGATGGTCTTCCATCTACAGACCTACAAGGCAATCTTTAGAATATGATAAAACTAGATATTTATTTAAAACAATTTGAGCGAACCTCCTCGGACGTGGCGTGGGTTTGAAGAATATTTAATTTAGTTATTCATGTAAAATTAGTTTACTTAAAATTATGCAAATATTATGAACAACTTTGTTAGAAAATAGTTGAAGAACGTAATTATTTTAAGACTGCTTGACTTTAGTTTCAGACTAATGTTAATTTAGAAGGCAGAGTAACAATACCGTGTAGATTTCTGTTAAAACTTATGTTAAAGTCAGTCATGAACAGCATGTAACCAATTTGATGTAACTAAGTCTTTTGTTGAACTAATAACGAGTTTGTTTGTTATAGAACAGACACATAACGCCAATTGTTAACACCAGTTATTTTTCAATTTAGTAGTAATTTACTTCGAACCATTAATACAGTAAATATCCATGCCTTGCCCTCTTTTTCCATAGCATTCAATATCACCTTCGTGGAACTGTGTGTACTATAGTAGGTGAACTTTGACCTACATTATGTCACGGCTCTAAGTAATTGTAAGGTATCACAACAACTAGGCTGATTGGTTGCACGACCCGTGGCCCGTGACCACAGCCGCTGACTAGCTTGGAGGATTGGAGTCTTATGCGCCTGCCACACGCTCACACTTCCCCATGGGTTTACTTGCGCAAACTGGCTTGAACACAGTACATCGCGCGTGTGGTTGGTAATGGTAATACAGTTTTACCAACCATACGCGCGATGTACTATGAAGTGTGAACGAAGAGTGTGGTGAAGCTTGAGCGTGTGGCAGGCCCATTACAGTTAAGCTTATCATGCATAGTAGTACCCAAGTTGTACTAGTTTTTTTTTGAGCAGTGTTGGCCCAGTGGTTGCGGCCCCGACTTACGAACAGTAAGTCGTGGGTTCGAACCCAAGTAGGCGCATTACTTTGTGTTCATTGCATCGCCAATTGCTCTCAAAACGGTGAAGAAAAACATCGTGAGGAAACCAGCATGCCTTAGAACCAAAAATTTCGAAGTTATGGGGCATCTACCAACCCGCACTGGGGCCGCGTGGTGGATTATAGCGCATACCTCTCCTAGAGAGGAAGCCTGAGTCCCTGCAGTGTGAACATTATAGGCTGATCATGATGATGACTAAGTATTTTAAGAAGTTAGAACATCTAGCTAACACCATCCAACCAATAACCACACCAATACAACTTTTATCCAATTCTAAACCAATCGTCAATTAGATTTTATATAATAAGTACTAGCTTTTGCCCGCGACTTCGTTCGCGTGGAATAGTGACTTCCGGCAGATTTTTGGATTATCTCGCGAAAAAAAAAAAAACTATCCTATGTCCTTTCTCAAGTTCCAAACTATGTCTGTACCAAATTTCACACAAATCGGTTCAGTAGTTTAGGCGTGAAGCAAAGACAGACAGACAGAAAGACAGACAGACAGACAGAGTTACTTTCGCATTTATAATATTAGTTAGGATTAGGATGTGGCCTAATTCTACCAAAAAGTGTCTCTGTGTCACCGACTGCCAAAACAAGGAGGATGATCAAGTCGTTTGTTTGTTTTGTGTGTATTTTCAACAATATTCCAAAACAAAAATGGAAAAAAACAACGAAACTAAAAAAATAAAATTTACTGATTACCATTATGTAAATTTTTCAACACGTGCCCAAGTGTAGGCAAGACAGGATTCTGTTTATTTTTAAATAAAAATCATGACTAACAATACAAAAAAATAAAAAGAAGTTTAATAAAAATATGACAACATGCACGACATCGTAGTTTTGAACTGGAAATGGATATTGAAATTAGAGCGATAAGTCTTAAAACACCAGGCGGAATAGCCCATCCCTCTCCTAGGGAGGAGGCCTGAGTCCCTGCAGAGGGAACATTATAGGCTGATGACGATGACGATGACGATGACCAGGCGGAATTATAATAACAAATAATATTTTAAGGTCACAATATCTACGAATTTTAATAAATTAAATAATATTATCCTATTACTGTCACTGGATAACATGAGAGTTGTTACTGGACAACATAGGATAGCTAATCGATAATATTTAATCCCAACAAAGAACATTCTATAAAGAACTAGCCAAGTCTCGATGGAGCTGCTTGTTTATCTCTAAAAAAGTAATGAAATCTAGACAAAGTCGAGCCAAGTCTAAGGTTCCTTATTGCGATTTCTTTATTATTATAGTTAATGTTGTGTGACTTACTCGATGACGAATTTCAGCGTTCTGGTCTTATCCAGAGGTTCTCAAATAGGGGCCTGAAAATGCGGCGAAATGATCCAGTAAAGGATGGTACGGCAGTGTTTGCTTCGCGCTCGACTCGGCGGGGGCACTGCCGTGCCCCCCGATTAATGGTCACTCTTCCACGAACCCTCGTATAGAGGAGGCCTGGACTCCCAGCAGTGGGAAAGTTATGGTTGATTATGCTTATGCATCTGAGAGAGATGAGATGAGCTAGACTCTTTAAGGATTGGCATACTATTGCACTAGATCGCGAAAAGTGGAAGGAGGGACATAATAAATTATGATTGTTTATAAGAGAAAGCACCCACGGACTAACCTTGGAAAGCGTTACTTGCTTAATTTTAAAGACAGACTGATATAGGCTGATTATCTTATTTAAGTACCTGACCACAAAAAACCAACATTTATTTAAAATATTCACAAATAAAACAGTTTTGACAATAATATCCAAAACAAAAAAAAATCTTTTGTGCTCCTCTGTAAAAAAACCGTGAAAAATCTACTTCGCTACGCCAATATTTTCTGTTGCATGCATTATCACTTAATAATACATATTTCAACAATAATATTTAGAGTAACACTTTACAACTAAAATGTGGAGCAGTGACCTCTCGTCACACTTGCTCGTAGCCATACAAATGTATGAAGTAGGTACTTAGTGTGAAGGCCTCACGAGGCCTCAACAATAGGGATGAGACTGGCATATCAAGTGACACTCTCGGTTTCTACGAGTTTTTATGTTCGCTTGTCACGTGATAACTGTCATTGGGAAGAAAACTGTCAGCTGTGTGTGGCTTTCATTAGAGAGCTGGAGGTCTGAAATAGATACGTTAGCAGATCATAATATTAATTGAATTAAAAAGCTTAAAATGCACCTTTCATGATAGTAACTGCGTCTGTGACCATTTAGGAAAATTGATCATAATAGGAAAATCATATGAATTGCGTTTAAATTCGTAAAAGGTTCATTTTACGCTTTTTAAAGTCATTCATTCGTTTAACGCAACTAATATTATGATCTGCCAAACTAATATTATAAAAGCAAAAGTAAATTACCTTTTCACGGTTAAACCACAGAATTGATTATCCTGCAATATTCCATAAACATTGTCAGGTGTAGGTACAGTAAAAAAATACACCTTTCATCCTAAAAAAAAAAGTACTGTTCCAAAGGAAAACCACAATATCGTTCTTTATGATTATAAATGGCACCACATGTATTTAGAATCATGGTCGAATAATTATAATTATGCTTTTTTTAGTAAAAGTTTTGATAATTTTTGCCTTAAAATGCAAGAGAATTCTCATATTTTCTAATCTCTGATCCTTTGTAGAGTCTATTCAAATCAAAGAATTTATTCCTTGTAGGCCAGTAACACTTTTGAAATTAGGTACTTAGCCTCATCATTATTACCACATTTCGGTCACAGTTGGCAACATCGCACCCAGCAGCTACGCAGCTAGTATCTATGTAAATGACTATGCTCCAATGACTCGTCAACATTTTGAATAGAAACTTTTTGTGCGTCTGAACTCATCAGCGACATAAATAGACAAAAAAAATAGTTTTGAATATCATGTACTTACTTCTAAACATCGTCCTCTAAA
Organism: Diarsia mendica; assembly: GCA_949316265.1. Taxonomy (NCBI): domain Eukaryota; kingdom Metazoa; phylum Arthropoda; class Insecta; order Lepidoptera; family Noctuidae; genus Diarsia; species Diarsia mendica. Next base: position 18,206,347 of record OX438910.1, read on the forward strand.
ATATTGAAAGTCATATTTTGTTTGATTTGAAGTTCGATTTTAACTAAATTTTAGAAAACTTAGATTTATCAGTCCCATCAAAGTCGATATAGCCGTTTCGGAAATTAGCCGGAACGAACAGACAGACAAAAATAGAAAAAAAAAGTTTTTGTTATAAGTACCGTTACTATATTTTCGTATATATATATAGTTAGCAGCTGTTGTTAATGTAGCTATTAATCGACCATTAGTATAATGTGAATGTTCGACTGCAGACATCCTTGTGTACACCTACCTCAAGGTTCGATGCTCGACCCATGAGACCTAGCCTATGGCAATGTACTTAATAAGTACAGTCAAACGAGGTGTTTGGTGTTCAGGCAGGCACTTGGTATGTTGTTTTTGAGTTCCATAAAACAGGGAGAATAGTGCCGACAACCGAGGAGTACAAATTCAGACAACTGTAACTGAGATATTGCTAATGGTAAAGCCTAACAACACTACTGCAAACCTTCAAACACTAGTAGACGTAATAGAACAGTCGAACAAGCTATTAAGTGTACAGTACAGGCAGAAATCTTTATAATTCTAGTACACGGAAAATATTGATTGCAATTTTGGTTGGCGTATAGCGACTGATATCAAACGCTGTATCGTTTGAAATCAGTCTCTAAATGTATCTGTGTAATCTTAAAAGTAATACCTTGTTCGACTGTACGTGGTAGATGAGAGATCTATGATTATCATTATTTTAGTCTGTATACTAACTAGCTTTTCCAACTGTACCCCCTACTATACTCTGTGGAGCTTGGCCACTCCCTGTACGAGTGTATTTAACCTAATTGAATACTTTCAATAGACATTAATATTAGTCACTGCTAAACTCATTAGTTGTTGCTTCTTGATAGGTTTCAGTTTAGTGGCTTCAGCATGAAAACCAATTAGTTTGGCACTAATCCTAAAATATTTTTAGGATTAGATTTACGTATGATGAAGTTGCCTACATAAACAAAATGATTTACCGAAGGGGTTTCGCAGAAACTTGTCTAAAGTCTTTGTAATTAGATCTTGGTCATTCTAGGTGAAAATTTGAGATTACATAAAGAAAATGTTATTTAATAACGATACTATGCATTAATAAATTAAAATGAAAGAAAAAGTAAATAAAGAAAGATTTTTTCATTGAACCAACTAAAGAAGACACACATCATTTTCTTCTTTTGCTTCTACAAGTTAACATAGCAAAACTATTTACTTAAAACTATATACAGTTCAGTCAATATAATTGCGGACGCGACTCCCGGACACGTACACCTCCACACAAATCACTGATTTATTCCACACAAGTTTGTCAGACCTCTAAACCAAGAAACTATACAATTAACCTTTGACTGAATATAATATTATCCATATAATAATAACTCAAAATTCTAGAAAGTTCACTCCGAAATAACATCAAAACCAGAACCTATTATGTATGAGAGATCATATGAGAGCAGTCGCATCCATTCCCAGCGACTTTGAAACCGGTTGAACTAGTACGAAATATTTGTTGAATCTCTACGCATAATATTACACGCCCTTTGGAGTACCTATTTGTTACGTTTTTTTTTTTTGTAAATGAAAAGTTTTTAATGAAATTTAGTTTAGTATGAGTTATCAATGAATCGTTGCAGTCGGTAGTTGTAGTAGATACTAATGGAACATTACATACATTTTCCCAATGGAGATAGGCAGATGCATATCTCCATTGGGAAAATGGCACGAGTTTATGTCATTATCTGGTTAGACTTTTCCCAAATAACATGTTGGGGCTGAATTCCAGTGTAACCGGATACAGCTGAGTACCAGTACCTATTTTATTCGGAGCGACTGTATATCTGACCTCCACAATCCAGTTATTTTTGGGTAATACGATATCCGTGGCATCACTGGTTTTCACTATTATGAGCCACCGACTATCTGTAACGACTGTCGAAGATCTACGACGATTGATATCAGAGGTGCGGAGGAAACTTAGTAAGTAATGGGTTGTAACGTAACGTAACGTAGCAAACAGGGCAAGCAGCTTAACCTGCAGATGCAGATTGATCTGAGCGGCTGTTACTATCTAGCCGAACGTCTCATGTTGGCAAATAGCATTCAAACTTTAAAAATGTAGTAGCTATTTATTTTAATTGCTCTCATTCCACTATATAAGTCTAGTTTTAAAACATGACATGATGTGACGTGTAAAAGTGTTTTGTAAATGGTTTTACGAAACACTTTTACATGTACAGAAATAAATAATGATTTTTAACGTGACAAGATGACAGACGGACAGACTGTCAAATATTTCCAATTATACATCATTATTAGTATGGATTGGTATTATGTACAAGACAAGTTTGCCTCGTTTTACACATAAATACTGTTTGTCTTGTCATTCTGTGATGACTTCTACCAGACACCTCAATGGGGTCAGGGTCTGACGGACCTTAGAATAACATAAATAATTATTTTGGTATTTAAAACTCTGAACAATTTTGGTGAAGGTGACTGGAAAATTCTAATATTTTGAACAACATTATGAATAATATGGAAGATTTATTGGTTGTTGACATAACGGTATGCTATTGAACTTGGCATTTCCAAATCCTTACATAACAATACGCCTGTGATTTCTGAAGGGTTAGGCATCCAAGTCTACGTAGGATAATATTAAAGTTGGTTTGTTATTAAAGATTAAAATCTACAACAGACCAAAACACGGAGTTACTGCTTTTATAACAAGTGAAACTCGGTGTTCAATCACCCCAAAATACAAGATTTTGTCTAGACGGTCGTCGCCTCATACAGTCATACAGATGGACCGACAGAACGACATGACAAATGACAATGTAGTGAATCATAAAAAAATATTGTTTTGTCCAGTATGTAGAGATTATGTTTGACAGGTAGACACAAATATTTTTGATTTACGAAGAAAAATACATATTAGTCATACACTAAATAATAAGATGTTGAAGTATTTATTTTGTTTACAAAAGGATATAGGTACATGTCGATGGAAATGTCATCAAAATCGGTTTAGTAGTCTGGTATTTTTCTTAAACGCCTATCACAACGTTAAGATAATGGTCATTCATAACTTTTAATTACAATGCTAGATTGGTTCATGAGAAGAATTTGTAGTAGGTAGGTTTAACTAATAAAGCTAAAATAAAAACATTTTCCAAAAAAAACCAACATCACAATAAACACAAAAACAGTCTAAAATAACTTTACTTACTTTGGGAGCTAGTCGCAAAAAAAGCAATGAAAGAAAAAAATTCACCAATTTACGAAACTAAAGTAATTTAGACGTTCTAGTGACTTTTTTGAAGTCAATTTTCACTTAGCGGCTTATTTAGACTAATAAGTGGAGATCCACCCGAGTGGCTAACAATTATTAGCCCACAAGCTCTTCTATCAAAAGAACATAGATATAAAATACAAAATCACGCCTGTAATTACCGAAAGGTTTGACGAGAGTTGTATCTAATATACACATTTCACTAATTAACCATAAAGTTCGGTACAGGCCCCTTGAGGGGCTCGACACGTAAACCTACGCTGGCTCGGTATCGGCCCGTTTAGGGGCCAGCAGTGAAGTCATACGACACCCTAATTATTTATGTAAATATTTAATATTCTGCTTGTCAAATACTATGTGTATGTATTAATTAAGAGAGTTGAATAAAAAGCTTATATGTGAACGCCACTAAATATTCTGTATTTATTGCGCAAGTTTCTTAATTAACCCTTACAAAATAAAAGTACATAAATACGGTCATCGCCATTTTGACGGCAGTACTGGCCGAGGCTAAAAAGCATAAAATATGTGGTTTTCGGACATTCAAGCTCCACTATTTGAGATCGAATAACTCGTCGTTTAATTTTCTGACGAATTCATCCATAAATCATGTTAAATAAGCAGTGGTAGTGATTAATTTTAACATCTATCATCAAAGTTTTGCGCCAATCGTGTTTGTTTACATTTTTATTTTTCAAATTATATCACATAGACGCGTATAGATTCAATAACAAATATGACAAATATCATTCGAAATATTATACACAACATGACAATGCCCAGATCTTAGTATAATTTACTAATACAGGACCAATAATCACGAAATAATCATCATCATAGCTCAATTTGTATTCAAAATTGACGTCCATGTTCTTTTTCTTTTTTTTTTAATAATTAGGTATGATGTGTGAAAGCGATTATTCTTATCGATTATTTTTTGTAAATTTCGATTAATTCGAGTAATAAAATTAAGGAATTTAAGAAATCGATTGACAGAATTTAAAATAAAATTGTTTTTAGCGTAAAATAGAATAAACATTTATTAGAATATTTTTTTAAGCTTTTATAATAATAATCTGAATAGTTTTAAGTACATAGAAAACATTCAAACATACACAACAATTAAACAGAACAGTTTATCTATGGCTAAATTGGCGCCGATTAATTTTCCATAACAAAATTTAAATTCGGAATGCACTCGCTTTTCAAATTTCTAATCCCGTATATTTTAAAATTATTAGAATATTTATTGTTGTTTTTAATTATTGGTTGGGTAGAGAATGCCATGGATCTTGGTATATATGTATAGTTAGTAAAAGTTTGTTTGGTTTTGATACTTATGTCATTATTATTTAGCCTGGATTGGTTGGTGTGTATTCACTATTTACAAATACTTTTTTTTATCAGCCTGATCTGTCCCACTATTTTTACCTTCTCCGCCAATACTTTTAATTGACAATTTTCATTTCATTTTTGATTCTTAGATGAGCTTGGTTTAGTGGCAACCCCAAAATCTATAGGAAGTTTATACTTTTTAGAAAACTCTACAAATGTTTTATCAGGGCATTAGTCCTACACTTGTCCTATTCTTCTGTCTCATATTTGTTAATGGCTTCACTTAAAACCCACGGCCCGCGGCCTATGATGGGTAACCTGAACTGTGCAGTTGTAAAAAAAGAGATTTTAGAGCGGCCAGTGAACCTTTTTGAAAGAATAAACTAATGTTTCTATAGGATACGGCTTATGACTTGCCGATTGCGAAATTAAGGACAGTAAAATTTACTGTCAGTCGTCGTTACCGAGGCAGGTCCAAGAAACGGCGTGACGATTTGGACTCGTTCTTGACAGATTGGTCAGAAATAAGTAACTGAGAGAGTTGGAAAGGAATGCAGTAGGTCTTTACCCAGAAGTGGGAAAGATTGGACTAAATAAAAAAGTACGTTCCAACATAACAAGACGCCAGTAGTATCTGAAAGGTATAAGGTACCCCATTGCCATCAACCGAGCACAAATCTGGACTCCGTGGCTGCTACTGAGAAATTCTTGATAGAAAAACTCAACAACACTTTGCTCAAACCCGGAGTTGTTCCAACTTAATACAAACACCCAACCTTCATAATTCCACATATCGTTTTGGTGGATCAAACAATGTTTTTACCATGCTTATAAAGAACCTGAGCATCCTGTAACCAACCTTCTGATATTACAAAACCAAATTCACAATAAATTATGAAGAAAATATAAATATGTACTTATTAAATGTGAATTGCGAACGCATTCCTAATTTAAATTAAAAGATTTTAAAATAAAATAACTATTTGATTATACCAAGGAGTTGTAATTTCGTCTCAACTCTTTTTTCAAACTTGATTTCATTGCGATTATCGATTAATGCAACTTTTTAATCGTAATGATGAAACTGGGGTTTACGGTAAGCACTATCAAGTGTGATGTTCTATTTGTCTATGGTTATATTGCAACATAGTTTTTATGAATATTTTTCACGACTTTGTTCGTGTTTTTTTACGAAATTATGTATGAATAATGGCAAAAGTAAGAACGCAGGTAGAATGTTACTGTCTTTATTTTGCCCTTTAGAGTGTTATTAGCAAATGTGAAACTCGTTTATGTACATTATTTCCAGCGCATCTGGGATACCTATTTTTTGGAAGTGTGTAGTATTATGTATTTTATACATATTTGTCAATAGACTGACGCCGTTTTACCGCCCTCAATACGATATTGGAGACATGAACCACAAACTTATCATAATAAACAGCTGCCGTGACATGTTTTTCATTCTAAAATCGTATGCTGAAAGTTCACGAAAATTCTTGAATTTCATGACGATTCGCATCACCTCGCGCCGATTCAGCTGATATGTCATGTGTCAAAATCTTGTCGTGCATAGTGGTTAATAAAGTTTAAGTCCCGTAGTAGGAAGTAAGCCTTTTCTCATCTACGGATACAGTGGATACAGACTCTGTACTGTTAAACAGGGTATTTATTTTGCTTTACTGTTTGTCGGTAAATAATTTATTTTATTTTTTTATTACCGTTTGTAGTAAGTCTATAATCTGTGTTACGATCAATTTAATAGGTAGGTAAGTGGTGGTGATAATTGTGTGGTCCTAAGCGACGCGGTAAACAATCAACCGTTAATAAATAATATAGTCTTATTTATTAACACATGTTTTGTATTTACTTTATAATAATTAATATGTTAGTTTATCTCTGGGCCACTTAATTCTGAAATAAATTATATTGTGGTTGTTAATTATTCAAATTCAAATCATTTATTGCATGAAATTTCTGCAATTTATGACCTAATTTGTTAATCAATTTAATGGTATCGTGTTACCCAATACAATACTAGAAGTTGACGCAAACATATACTTAGTTGAGAAAAAGCTAGGCTATAATGCACTAAATAACAAATTAATATTTTTTTTTTTAGCAAAACACTCACGATTAATGAGGCAAAAAAGAAGAAAGAAGAATGAATGAAAGAAAAAGAAAAGAAAGTTTGAAAGAAAGAAAAAAAAAAGAAAGAGTGAAAGATTTTCCTGCGGAGATATCCCTATAAACAACGAACTTCTCTTTATAATACACAATAGCACAGTTTAAAAAACGGATTTCACTAACGGTACAAGTTTTATTGATAATAAACTAGAACCACTATTATAGTCAAGGCTATATAGATTAACTAATAACCTATTCAAATGAAACACATTTATCTCCAGAAGCTATAATATAGGAAAGCCTATTCATAGTTTATAATCTTATCTAGACGTTTATGTTATCACTATTCCAGCTTATTTATAGAAATCTATCTATTACGTTTGTTAGTTCAATAAATATTTCTAAAACTAGTTTACGAGTATTTTATTAGTTTCTTCAGATGGACCAGTTTTGAACAACTTGGTAACGTTATACTTACATGTTTTTATGTTATTATAAATATTTTACGATATTTTTATGATAAGCTGCATCGTTGGTGTAGTGGTCGCCAGTGTGACTGCTGAGCACGAAGTCCTGGGTTCGATTCTCGGTTCGGACAAAGTATTTATAGTGTTTTTCTGTAAGGAATTTTTCAGGAGCAGCCACGGAGTCAACTTTCGTACCCAGTTGATGGCAATAGGCTCGCCCCTATTACATGGGCTTAAAAACATAACTGGCGAAATGTGGGTGTACTATGAAGTACTCCTCTGCCTAACCCTTTGTGGATTACAGGCGTGATGTTATGTTCCAATATTTATAATACAATTCTAGTAGCAATACAAATAGAATGTTTATGATTTAGTATTATATGTGATATCATTATTATTAATAGCAGTGAAGTAGTTGTAAAGACCGGTGGGTTATTGTCAGATAGCGCTGAATACATAATAGACTGAGTTTATAGCTATAGATCTAGTTTATTGCATAGGTAATGGTGCATTTTATGTTGACAGTGTTTTATTTATTTACTCACCTGCCTTCTTACCTGACTATTATTGCGAAACAAATAGACAAGACGGTTACAAGAACCGCTACCTGTATTTGTAACTAGCTTTTGCCAGCGGCTTCGCCCGCGTGATAATGACGATTTTCCATACTAACTTTCATCCCCTATTTAACTCCCTTAGGGGTCGAATTTCGAAAAATCCTTCCTTATTCCTTGTCTACATTTTAAAGGGAACCTCTGTGCAAAATTTCGCGTTGCGTAGCGTTGTGGGTTACTTTATGACCAAATTGTTATTCTGTTGAATTAGTTGTAAGTCCATGTAACTGTTTGCTGTTCCTATTAATAAAAATAAAATTAAAATAAACCGTTGATCCCGGCTGTCTGTTGAGAACCTTTGAAATTTGTTACAGGAAGTAAGTAGCCTGAAAGTCTGAATCAGTCTTACCACACTAGGGTATCGTATAACCTAGGACTAAATTATGTTTTTTTTTCTACAAATCTGTCGGTAGCGCAGACACGAGTTATTTAACATTACGCAATAAAAAATCGAGGCCTCACCGAGCCACTGAATTTGTTAATTGAGGCTCTATTCCGTTAATATCAAGGACGGTAGTTATATCATCAAGTTATGGTGATGATTTACGATTAGAGGGCTCGGCTGGTCGACAAAAATCAGAAGCTACTCGAAATTAATAAAAAGGCGCCGCAAAAACGCGCCCATTAATCGAAATAGTTGAGGTTTTGCGATTGGGAATCATTAGTACACTTGGTGACACATTGAAATGTAAACCTATGATTTAGATCTCACTTTTCATTTTATTTTAATTATGTATATTGTTGGCGCTTGGTAGTTATTAATTTATTGTTTTGTGCATGTGGTATTTACCTTGTTACGCTGTAGCCTAATTTTAATAATAAAATATAATGTAACAATTGTTGGTAGACCTAAATAAATAAAATAAAATTAATCTCCAGTATAATATGGGGTCGCTTTGTATAGATTTCCCGTGCAATGAGAGATTTGCATTAACTGGACATAATAACAAAATAAACATACATTGTGACACACGAATAGAGAACCTACCTCCTACTGTTTGGAAGTCGGTTAAAAATCATTGCTACTGTATCAATCATAATCCCCAAATAATCCCCTAATTATTTTTATCCCGTTTATACCTACGATGGCATGGAACAATTACCAACTCCAAACGGGCAAAGCCAACTAAACTGGCATTAGAATATTTTTCATGCCAGTTTAGTGATCATCAATCATCAACAGCCTATTAATGTCCCCACTGCTGGGACACAGGCCTCCTCTTTTTGAGAGGGAATGGGCTATAATCTACCACGCGGGCCCAGTGCGGATTGGTAGATGTCACATGTCTTCGAATTTTACGGTTCTAAGACATGCCGGTTTCCTCACGATGTTTTCCTTCACCGTTTTGAGAGCAGCGGTGATGAAATAAATTACACAAAGTAATGTGCCTGCCTGGGTTCGAACCCACGACCTACTGTTCGTAAGTCGGGGCCGACACCACTGGGCCACCGCTGCTCCCCTGGGCCAACGTAATATAAAATTAATAAACCAATTAACTAGTAAAACGTAGAGTGGTTATTATCAACGGTTCAAGAGGTCAAACAGTACAAAATATAATAGTGAGCACACTTAACTATTAGTATAGTAAACTATGGTAGATATAAACGGGTTTATCGAAAGAGCTGGTTGTATCCAATGCAGTCAATGCATATACCTATAGTTCCACCGTAAGCCAAAAAGCGGTAACTCAACAAATCTGTTTAGGGAAATCATGGAAAATTATTTTCACGTATTTAGTAAAAAAAATAAGTTACGAATTTAATTTTTCCTGGTTATTTTTAATGCTCCTTTAGAGTTACCCAAGGTAAATTTAATTAGTATTTCAGTTGGTATTTCCCTGTCGCTACCTAGACTAGCCGGATGCAACTGAATACTAGTATTTTACATGGAGCAACTCTTAAGCATAATAATAAAATAACAAGATTTATTTGCTCAGACAACAATGATCCACGGGTCCAAAATCCAAAAACTTAAAATATAAGTTGGTGTGTAATATAAATTATGTACTAACAGATTATTTTGTTGATCTTGTGCAATTCAGCATGTTGACTCATGCTGAATTGTTTGAAACAATTTAGCATGAGTCAACATGTTGCCAGATTTAAAAATAATTTTAAAAATTACGGATTTTGGAGATACTGTATTTTGACTTGTGAGGGCAGTATTGCTCTTAGGAATGTGGTCGAAGCAAAAAGAGAGAGGCCGTGGGTAGATGCAGGTTGTAGTACTATATTGTTTATCAAAACAATATAGGTATTGGTGTAAGAGGAAGCGTGATACGGATTTGCTAAAGATTTTTTGCATGATTCCAAACATCAACTAATTTACAGTTGGATAAAACCATAGTAAAAAACCTTTAAAAAAAAACGATACTAAAAAACACAAAAAAGTAAAAAATAACTTATTAAACTCAAAAATTAGAGTTTTTTTGCCACTCCAAATATTCAGACGAATTGAAAACCTCTTCCTTTTGGAATTTGGTTTAAAATGTGATACGAAGATTTTTTAAAGAGTGTTCCAGAGATTAACTTTACCTCTTCATAATAAAGGTAGTATAGATTGCTTGTACGCCTATAATCATGTACAGATTTTTTCAATAGATTTTCAACTTTATAGCTAAAGAATTAGCTTCAAGGTTAATTAATGTGGGTTTAATGGATGTACTCGCTTCTGTACTAAATTCACCGGCTATACAAGTCACACATGTCAGTCAGTAAATACATCACATTGCGAAATTAAGATTCATACGATCGAGCAATTAGAATTAGGCCATAAGTAAAGACCAGCCAAATAATTGCGTAACAAAATATTCATAGTTCCGCAGTTACTCAAGTTAAAAAAATCAACGGTACCAGTCTATATTATGGCTAGAAAGGAGGTGTCTGCTGAGATGATGAGTAATAGCGAGTATGGAAGAAGAAGACCATGCTGCGCCAACCCCAAATATATTGGGATAAGGGCAACAGAATGGTAATGCTTAGGTATACTAATTTTTCTAACAAAAACATGATGCCTGTAATTCCCGAATGGTTAAGCAGAGGTGTACCTAAACACCCATATTTCACCATCTATCTTTCTATCTATCTATATCTTATATATATATCTATATAAATAAAAAGAGAAGTCCTGACTGACTGACTGACTGACTCATCAACGCCCAGCCCAAACCCTTGGACCTAGAAAGCTGAAATTTTGCACAGAGGTTCCTTTTATAATGTAGACAAGGAATAAGGAAGGATTTTTCGATATTCAACCCCTAAGGGAGTCAAATAGGGGATGAAAGTTTGTATGGAAAATCGCCATTTTCACGCGGGCGAAGCCGCTGGCAAAAGCTAGTCAGTCATATTTAAGTGCCATGTAATAGGGGGCGAACCTATTGCCATAAACCGGGCACAAATCCCTTTCAAAATCTCTGGATTGTGATAGAAATTTGTATATTGCAATTGATGTCCAGAATAATAAATCTTAAAAACTTTGTACCAAGTAAACGCAATCTTCGAAAATGTTGTATTTGTATGCAAAGTACAGACCCGGAACTAAGTGAACAAGAAAGGAGTCCGTTAACCCCAAGTGAATAAATATTGGAAATGTCAGCCTTCCAATTATTCAATATTCAATGCTATATGCCTGTTATCAAGGATATGTCTATATAAACAACTTTATGGTCCTTTAGTACTGACGATCACAAGGGCCTTGGAACAATCTGATTTTGACAGTTATTTTCTTTGTAGCAAGGGTGGTTTTCCTATTTCAAGTGTACGTAAGTGGTAAAGAAAGAGATACCAAGGCCTCGGACACAAAGGGCTAAGAAGGAACATGGGTGATTTTTAGTCAGTAGAAGTCTGACACTCCCTATCACTCTGTCCAGAGCGAGAAGAAGCATTTGATGAATTCCCACCCTCCAAAAAAAAAGTGGACGTTGTTTACATTTTTTTAAATCCTTAATCCGTAGATAACATAGAATTTTTATTGAGGTTAGTTAACCGGAACGTGAACTAAAACATGTATAATTATTATCTTCAAAACATATCTGATATGAAGCAATAATATTTAAATTTTATTGATGTTTTATCTGATAGCTATTAATTAATGTGATCTTTTCAATAAACTTTAAGAAACATCAAAGATTCGGTTGCGCAACTATTAAAACTTTTATCCTACTTTCAAATAAAGCTTGACATGCAATTAATCAACGTTAAAAACATGGTTTGACAATTTTGTTTCCGCTTGTAAATTATCTAAAAATATAACTCACCGAAACTTTTGTACAGGGTCCATGATATCCTTAAGACGATAATTAAAACTAGAATGAACATAGGCAGTAGCCCAATCAGTCTTTTGTCTCCCACATACGATGGGAACTCCTCCTCTCCTTTGGTAGCCACATGCTGGTTCTCCATTTTAAAAATATAGAGTTTTTTTCACTTAAAACACACAAAAAAGTAGCAAAAACTTTGCTATAAATATCACACTTATTTTTCAAAAGATTCTTGCTTTGTCTAATTTATTTTTTCAATCCCACATTCAATTTAAAAATCGAACACATTTTCCACGTTAATATTTTAATTTATTTTTAAAATTCCGCTCACCGAACTCACAATTTAAAAAAAGCAACTTTTAATTTAAATTGTTTTTCAAAAAAGTGTTGCCTTTTCACTGTTGTTATTTTTTAGAAAATTAAATCGTATTGTGGGATGTTCTAGCGCGCACGTTTGCTTCGCGTCGTTGCCACGGTAAATAGTAACAGAAAGGCCGCTAGTCGAGCCCCAGTCGTGTACTACAAGTACACTATCTCAGTTCATTGATAAAACAGCCGTGACTTTGCCGCAAGAAACGGCCTATTATTAAATTCTAGGTTAATTTAATAACAGATTATAATAACAACCAAAATAATAACAGTCACACGGGTTAATATTCAAGGTTAAGCAACGTTTGCACAGGTCGGGTTATGGATGGGTGTACATGACGTATGCATGTTAAAAAAGCAGTTGGTCCCGTTTGATATTTACAGATCTTTGACAGTCATTACAGAACAGTTGGTCAGAATCCTGAACGCCAGTCTTCCTAAAAAGGTATTTATCGTCCTAACCAGTAACTGAATTGTGGAGGTAAGATCGGTAAATAATAAATGTCTGGTAAGACTTTTTCTTCTTATCGTGTGGGCAGTAAGGTCTAACGACCCCACACACCCTAGTGTCAGAGTTTCTAAACCGCCGCAAGGGCCTCTGACATGGTTTGACGACCGCCATTTGGCGGCCGGGACCGCACCGGCTTAAATACGTGCCTTCCGAAGCACGGAACCATCTTTATATCAGACAATCAGGTGATTCAAGCCTGCAATGTCCTAACCAAACTGGAAACAACTTCACAAAGTATGCTTACCGTGGGAATCGAACCCACGACCACCGGGTCACAAGGCAACGCCTAAACAACTCGACCACGGAGGCAGTTTCTTTCGTAGTCGGGAAAAGACTAAGTCTTACATTGTTTGCAATTATAATTATCATAAGATCTGGTAATTGGCAGTTATTATCGATCGGTGCAAGGAAAGAGATAATACGAATAGCTTCTAATGCTGTGTTATTAACGTAATCTTGTATTATTAATTATTAATAACTGATTGATCTTTAAGCCGATTATGTCAGTATCTGTTATGGCATTGTTGGCTTTGCATTCATGTTTATGGAAGTAGGTCAATGACTCTATTATATTTTAAATGCTGTTTGTATTATATCAAAACTGAATGAACCGTCATTTCGCTTAAAGTTTCTGAAAATTAAATCAAAATCATTAGACAAGGCCTCGCAGGAGATGGTGGGACAAGCTGGACAGAACCAGCGACCAGTGGTCCTTCCTTCCATTCTAGATTTGGTCTTGGTTGATAGCAATAGGCTCTCCCCCTACTATATGGGACTTATACATAACACTGATGAATGTGGGTGTACTGTTAAACACACCTCTGGCTAAACTTTCGGGGATTCTAGGCGTGATGTTATGTTAATTTTGCTTTGAATTTCATTTCAAAAATAAAATTGTTACATTATGATCTGCTGGTAGTAAAAATTAAACTGCGAGTAAATTAAAATATTAATTCCATTCGACCACTAACGATCAAAACCTTTAAGATTAAGTGGTTTCCGTTACACAATGCTATCGCTGCCAAAGATAAGATAGGAGACGTTCAAATGAAAATTACAGATTTGAGACGCATTGTAATCAGCATCAATGAGATCACGAGTTTAATACGAGACAATAAACCCTAACTATACTTGCTGTGCCATTATCAGCATTATCATAACACCACGCTGATGATTCTATGCTGTATCTTTTCGCGACATAAATTTCAACTCTTCAAAAAATTGTCCTAGCACTTCGCTTGCGACTTCGTCCGCAAAAATTGTGATAGCTTGTGATTGTCTCTCTCTCGTAGTACTCGCAGCTTGGCTAATTATTATGCATGATATAAATATCCATGAATAATGTAGCTTTCTATATGTGAAAACATTTTTGGAATTGGATCATTCGTTCCGGAGATTACCCTCTACATAGAAACTTACATACTTTACCTCTTTATAATATTAGTATAGATACTTATAATTATAAATCGTGCTCAGTGTAATCATAAATACTTACAACATAGAAAACGAAAAATATTTCACAAATGAAATTGCCCGATCTTCATCATAATTCTCTCCACAAAAATTAAGTGTTAATTTCGACTGTCTCTTATTTAACGACCTTCGTTCAAAACTACGGAAAGACGTCTTTAATAAAGATTTCCGTGTACACGAGAGTAATTTACATAAATTGATTGTAGTAAATAAACAAAGGTACGAAGATTGTGAGAAAATAAACCGGTTTTATTCTCAGAATAATGCGGTCTTTCTTAAGGATTAGTGGTCAACAGTTTATGGTCAATCAATTGGAATTTACTGTCGAGCTGTCATCAGCTAGTCTGGCGACGTAATAACTGTCACTGACTAACTTAATAGAACCTGGATTTATATGAAATGTATGAAAAAATTGGAACATTGCGTTTTAACCTACCCAATATATTAACGTGGTTTCCGAGGCACAGAGGAAACTCGGTATGAAATGAATGGTCCCCAATTCACGGAAGAACCCAGGCAAGCGTCATCATCATCATCATCATTTCAGCCAAACGACGTCCACTGCTGGACATAGGCCTTCCCCAGTTGTCCAGTGGGTCCCCACACTATGTCATCGCTCCACCAAATTGGAGGCCTTCCAACGTAAAGTCTTCCGGTTCGCGGTCGTCACTCCGGAAGCTCTCACAGACCACTTTAGGTAAGCATGGCAACTTAAAGGTCGACCTGAGTGAGCTCCTCCTCCGCTACTGCTCCCTTATAGATTCATACAAATGAAGATGGCGGGGAACTTCTCTAGCAAAGTTTAGATTGTCATTCATCCTGTCACTATTAGGTGCTTTAATATTTCTTTTGTAGTCTGAGTCAAGTATTATTAGTAGTCACGTGAGATATTTATATTGACCGTATTATTTCAATCACCAAAAGGTAGGCACATGACTGTTTTTGAGAAGTCGGTTATTTGTCCGATAAATAAAATTATGATAAACTTGTCTCCTTTTCTGATAATGTTCAGGTTGGCAAAGAGACCGATTCGATAACCCACTCAATAAGATTACTATTTAATATGCATTCATAATGGGAATTCTGTTTTAGAAGAGAGCGAGCCTTATCTGATCCACCACGTGGACCCAGTGGAGTGCACCAAGTTGACCTCACTTGCTCACACATGGATTAGGATTTGTGCGAAAAAACTGTACTGCGTTTCACCATAGTTCGACATTTACCGACGTCTGATTACCGCTTATCATATTCATCACCATAATTACAGCCGTAAGACGTCCACGACCGAATATAGGCCTCCACCAAGTGTCGCCACATTGACCGGTCCCGTGCGCCAGACGTGGATCCCCGAAACCTTCACCCAGGAAACGGTCAACCTAGTGTAACAACGCAACGAGTTTATGTGACGGTCAAACTACTGTCAAATATTTTCCCTGTTTTCTTTCCGAGGGAAAGGGAAAATAGAAAGGTCGATTTTCTAAAATGTTTGTGATATAAATGGTCGGTTTGAGATGCAGCTGACCTAATCGCACTCTACGGGGGCAGGTTTGAAACGGAAATGTAACCAATATTGATTCAGTTCTATCTTAACGACAAAAAATTACTGGTGTGAAATGGTTTGTCTTACTCATCGAGGTCCACAAGCGTGACATGATGAAATATTTCGACATAATAAAGTACATAAATAGATAATATCCCAATCTGTATGATCAGTGAAAACAAATACCTATGTCTTTAGATTACATCGATAGCCGCACTGAATGACTGATTTCTAGAAAATGTTTAGTCGAGAGCTGGAGATAGTGAGATTGAAAAGTAAGTAGTCATCGTAGAACTGTGATTTAAGATAACTGTATGTCGTTGTTGGCTATTTTAGACACGTAGATAACATATTGAGATTTCTATTAATAAGTGTGTGTTGTTGGGTTTTGAAATAAATCAATGCCTGACGTAGTTTATCGTGTGGCTAGTGCCTTACTTGGCTTCAGAGTTTTTATCCCGCTCAAGGACCTTTGACTTGGCTTTACATGCTATCGAAAAATATCTCTAAGGCATGCTGGTTTCCTCCCTACGTTCACTGAAGCAAGTGATAATATAGGTATAATACACAGATGAATCCAGTCAATAAGAACTTAGGACTAAAGCAATCCCACCACTCCTCATTATACTTTACTGTTGTCAGCGGCGGTAATATCCCGCGGGATAATGCTACTGGGATAAAAACCGTAGGTAAGTCTTGTGTTTTTGTTAATTGCTGGGACACAGACCTCCGCTCTGTGTTAGGGATTGGGCTGAACTCCATCACGCCGGTACAGTGAAGGTTGTTAACTATCATCATCTACGATGTTGATAATGATGATGATGTAATGAAAAAGGAGGCATAAAATCACCAGTAGGTACACGAATTCAAGATATGGATAATGATGATGCCTATTTAACTAACTATGCTTCCCAATACGTACAAAATTCGCCGATATTACAACAGATCAATGAATCATCAAGCAAGGATCATTCAACAATCCATCGTGTATTCACTCACGTCTGCAGTGAGTAGTGACCTACACTACACGTTAGAATGTACCAACGACTTACGAAACATTCTTGGGTAATGTTGGTACTGATGTATTTGAGACGAGCCGATCTGTGGTTCGTTCGTTGTGGTTGGCGCGTTCGGTTTGACCTACAGGTATAATGTGACTTGGTTACGAAGACCGAAACTTCAAAGTATGGCACTGCAATGTGACCTTTCACAGTCATATAACTGGGTCACGTGGTTAAATAATAACAGACACTCGGGTCAATCTTTAGGTTAACGGACATCTGCCTAGGTTGGTCTGTGGATGGGTGGGTGACTCATTACATATCGAGTTTACTCTGTGTCATGGAAAGCACGTTAAGTCAATGGCCCCGGCTGTCATTTATAGATCTTTGACCGTCGTTAGAGTTAGTCAGTGGCCCGAGAATCTGAATACCAGTCTTACCAATAATTATTGTATTACCCTGAACTAACTGGGTTGTGGAGGTCAGATAAAAATATAGTCGCTCCATGTAAAATACTGGTATTCAACTGCATCTGGTAAGACTGAGGCTGGCCCCGATAAAGTTGGGAAAAGGCTCGGCAGATAATAACCTAATTAAAGAAGCGGCCGGTTTCACGTGACTGAATCTGTGACTCCTAAAGTCCTAAGCAGTTGAGTATGGTCACAGGACTGAGCCGATAATGTGACCAGCATTGAAGAGTCTTGTGACTTATCGCGTGACGAGTTAACTGAACGAGACTGAGCCCCATTTGCGGTAATCAAGTTCATTAAGTTGTCGGCACTTTTGTTGCGAATACTGGGAATATTTTTGAGTAATTATAACAATTAAGGGACTTAAATATAATTGCGAAAAATGTATAGGTATGTCTAACCCTCCGTGGTGGATTATTTATAGTTCATCCCTCTCCTAGAGAGGAGGCCTGAGTCCCTGCAGTGGGAACATTTATAGGCTGATGATGATGAACCCAAAGTGTAAAGTGATTTACTTTACAAGTGCACAAGTTTACAACAAGTACAAGTTTAAAAATCTAAAACCCGACTACGAATAAAATATTGGTTTTTGCTCTCCAAGACCTTTCATTTGATACCAAACATTATGATTATCTATATTTAATATTTTTGAAGTAAGTTTTTGACATTTAAATTCTGTCATAAAAAGAATTTATAAAATTTATATAGCCTATGTCACCCGGGCTATTCTTACGAATCTATTGACACCTCATTTATTAAAATCCGATCAGTATTTGAGGCGCTACGGTGGAACATACATACATACATACATAGACTGCCAAAATCATTACCCTTCCTTTTGGCTTCGCCGTAGTCGGGTAAAAAGTGCACAAGTTTACAAAAAGAGACAGTCCGCCAGGGGGTCTAAAATGGCCACTTTAGCAGATCATAATATGAATTGAGTTAAAAAGCGTAAAATTTGCTTTTCTTAATAGTAACTGCGTCTGTGACGAATAAAATACATTTGCTTAGTTAAATTGTCACCATGAAATAGCAGAATTGTTATGAATCCGTGACTCACAATCCCAAATTATTGTTAGTAATCATAAAACCGCCACGGCGTGGCTACCATCAGCTGTTAGTAACTAACTATGAAAGGAAGCTGTAGCCTTGCAATGGTTTTATTATATTTAGCCTATATGAATTTAGATTTATACTTACAGAGTAGAATGTAGAGGGAAGATTATCTTCTTACATAACTGATATTGTAATTAAACTTAACTTGAAAAATCCCCTCGTGATAAATCTAACTAAAGATTCTCAGCAAATCAATGGATAAAGTTTTGTTTTGTAAACAAAACTTGTTATCGAAAACATGCACGTGACAGACAGCGCCAGCTAGTAAATGTTAAAGACATTATAAAGTTTTTGCTACTAGACACTAGATGGCAGTAAAAGCACTCGGTTTTAAGTATGCTATTCGCCATTAGATGGCGCTGCACTAAATTTTGATAGTTTTACTTAGAAATTTCGGAATATACCTAAAAAAAGATACGCTAATAATAAATGAAATAATATTTTATTGACATCCGTCAAGGCATTTCTGTCAAATTTTGTTTTACGAATAATTAAATATGGAATTTATTTCGGTATCTAGGTGATCTAGATGTTGCTGGTATTTTAGTGAAAACGGTTTACATTGTAATTTAAAGAAGTAAATAGGTCATTTAAAGTTAAATGAATAAATAGTAAAATTACACAAATTAAAACATAACGAGTCATTGCTGATCAGTTATCAGTTAATGTGAATTCTTTGTTTCTAAGAACAAATTAATAAACTTAAAGATACCTATAGATAGAAAGGTGATTGATAAACTAAGTACAAAACTGTTTTCAGGTTAGTTCGTTCTGTATTATTCAGCCTTACAGTATAACGCTTTTAGCTTTACTGTTATTACTGTTAAACAGCAGTTATGTTCGTATGGCTACCCGTTTCACTAACATTTAAGAACATAAATAAAACTTCACGCCTGTATTCCCAGAAAAATTGGCAGAGGTGTGCCTAGTAGTAGGTACACCCTACACATCAACAGTTATGTTTGTCCCACGTGATAGGGGCCGAGTCTATCTAATATCATCAACCAGGCACAAATCCAGGCTCCATCAAGGAAAAATCCGATACCACTTTGTCCGACCAGGGAATCGAACCCAAGATCTCATCCTCAGCAGTCACGCTTGCGACCACTAGACCAACGAAGCAGTCATCATACTCTAAATTCAAATCTGTGTCATCATCAAAACGTCATTTCATACAAATTTACTAATCATTGTCATAGAAGAATGGAAAATATGACATTGGTCTAAATAACTAAATAACCGATCCGCGTCTTTATCAAACGCCCACAATCACAGGTTTTTAGGACAGTTTTACTAGTAAGTAGGTCAAATTGTTAACAATGTCTGTCGTATGTTATCAGATCAATAATGATATTACCTGTGTGAGTCTCACCCACTTTTAAATTAATGGAATATATTATCTAAAAATATATTTGTGTTTCAAGGGGTTTACATTTCTCGTCGGGGCTGCGGCGTTGTTCAATAGATAGGTACCTATACCGCGGCCTTGACACAAAGGACTAAGAAGGTTATTGGGTGGTTTTTAGTCAGTAGAAGTGTACCTTACACTCCCTCCCTACCGCTCTGCCCACAGCGGGAGGAGTCATTTGATGATGTCCCACCCTCCAAAAAAAAGGGCTAAATAATTTGATTCCGCCAGAATTGGAAGGAGGACGCACGGGTTCGAGAGAAATGGAAGGAGTGGTGAAAGGCATTTGCCCAGTAGGACTATTGCGTATACCTTTTTAATGTCAGTGGCTAACATAAGTGTCCATAAATAAACTGTAAATTGGTTATAGTTTGGTACATTTTTTTCTTAAAAACTCACCATTTCACAGTTATTTGATATATAATTATGTTATCCACTGTCATTAAAAGATACGCAATAGCAATTGACCGTTTTTGGCCACGGGGTGGTTGATCTTAGCGAAGAATAACCATCGGCGCGGGAAATATTATAGTGCACAAGTGTTCCTTTTTACCCACGACGGAACGGAGACGGTATATGCGTTTGGGGTGAGAGGTTGTTTGTTTGTTTGTGTGTTTGTGCAAATACATGTTGCCAGTTTTCTCCAAAACTACAAGTCCGATTTTGATTCAGTTTTCAGTTATGGGTTAAGGTTTGATTGGTGCATGTTCTTAGATAAAAAAATAAAAGTAAAAAGTTTAAAATAAAAAGCAAAATTAAAAATTTTGAAAAAACCCACGACTTAAAAGTCGTGGGTTTTTTCAAAAAAATTTATTTTGCTTTTTTTCTCTCATAGTCCGATGGGACGGCAATCCGACACGACCGGAGAGAAATCAGACGCAAGACCAACGGTTTAACGTGCTTTCCGAGGCACGGGGGTAATTTACCACCAATTTTCAAACTCCGGACTACTACTGGGAACCAGGCGAACCCAGGACCCCACGCTCAGCAGTCGTGCTTGCGACCACTACACTAACGAGGCTCACAACAATAGTTAGATGACCGACTAAGATTTAACATTCAAACTTTTTTGGTGATCGAAACCTAGCCACATCGAGTTTTTATATGTTCAGTTTCATATAACGTTGTAATATTATGCACCTACAACCACAAATAATGTAGCTTTCAGCCAGTGAAGGTTATTTAAAATTTCATTATTAGTTCCGGATATTACCATTTACCCCCGACATACCTACTTGCAAACAAATATCCCCCCCCCCCCTAAAATATTAGTATAGTTAAAACGGTTGAACTAAGTGATATTATTGGCGTGACATTCTAGTATCGTTGTTTCACCTTCAGAAAATACAGTCTCCGACATGTCTATTAGGTTTAATACCGTCTCTAGCACCGATGGACAAGACATATTATCTACGATAATAACACGACGCGCAAACGTTTGCCTGCCATATACTTATAACACAAAGAAAAACCCACTTACCAAAGAATTTGTAGCAACACAAACCCGCAAATGTCAAAAAGTAGAATATGACCATCACTAAAAACGGTAGAAACAGCACGACATGCTCCATGTTTACACAACGGTCCGCGACGCGGTACACTGAACTGTTTGGGGTATTATCAACGACAGATAATTTGGTATCAGTTCTATTGATAGCTGAATGTAATTAGTAAGATATGGCAGTCACAGTGTAGAAAGGATTTGGGGAACACCTACATGTTGGGTCATGGAATACTTGTTAAGGTATTAGAGAAACTGTGATAAAATACTAGTAGTCGGCCACATAAGATACCGAGTTTCCTCCGTGCCTCGGAAAACTCGTTACGCCATCGACATCAGTGTCAATTGTAGATCCTTGACAGTTGTTAAGCAGTCAGTAGCCGGAAAGTATGACAACCAATTCTATAAATCGTATTACCTAGTACTAAATGGGTTGTGCAGTCAATACAGATAGGCAGTTGGTCCTTCTAAAATACTGGTGTTCAGCTGCTTACGGTTTGACTGGTAGCCGTCCCCAACACAACATAGTTGGGATAAGACTATGAAGATGATGACACAAAAGTTTTCTATGGGACAAAATCTTCTAAACCATCATTTCCGAGTTATGGTTGTCAAAGGTATAATAATCACGAGCCTTACAGTTTACTGTGCTTTTTTTGTATTATTGCATCAAAAATCCATTGCATTGTCTAGACACTTCTTTCCTTCACGTCATCACCATCATAAAGATTAAGTAACTTAAGATATTGAATTGTAATCGATACAATAAAAAAGCAGTCATTGACCCCAAGCGGTCAAATTTTATAACAATAACAAACACGTACATTTCAAAGTCCTGATGTCCCAAGTCAGAGAGGTCATGAGGAAGGCTAAGGAAACGCAGATATGCTTCGGCGCTTCTACTTGTTCCGTATACGACTTCCCTGTCCCGTTTTTCTTGTGGTCACAAGCCCGATTGCTGAGTGCCAGCAGAATATAGCTGAATGCAGTAGGTCCGATTCCTGGGTCATTTATTCATTAGAAATTACTCAGCAATAGCCCCGACTTTGAAAGTCCGATATGTACCTCGGAAAGCACGTTAAGCCATTGGTCCTGCACCTGTTCTCTCTCCGGTCGTGTCGGATTGCCGTCCCATCGGACTAAGAGAGAAAAGGAACAGAGACTTCACCTGTGCCTGCGCACACACTTACACACTATAATATCCCCGACTCCCCGAGCCGATAGCTTATCTTCGCTAAGATATACCACCGTGATCAAAAACGTGAGGAGGACTATAAACGACTTCAAGTGATGCCTCATTTGGCAAGTGATATGTATGAGAGCCCTTAGCAAGAAGCCTCACATCACAAGACACGTCGTGGTGCCTTGTGGGATGCTCTTTCATTTCATGTTATCATGCTGTTGCATGTTGCTTTTATCATGTTTTCTTTGCAGTAAAGTTACTGTTGCAACATGTGTGTAACTCGGGCGTATAGACAATCGTACTGCCGTGGTATAACTAAAATGCCGTTATCCAACATCTGGTCGATTTTCAACTTTTGATACTATATTAATGAGAAAAAAAAAAACTATCGATCTGTGTTTGCGAATTTTTTATATCTTGAATAGTTTTGGAAATAATAATTATAAAAATGCCGTTAAGTGCATATTTCTCACGTGAGAAATAAGCAAAAATAACGTTAAGTAACTTTGTGAGTCTATAAAGCCACTAAAGTTCATTAACTCATATTTTTATCACAAAAAAATTATATGGTTACTTGTCTAGATTGCCGTTAGCAGTCTTTTGTACACTACAAAGCGGTTAAGATACTATAACTGTTTTATAGGTATTCTTTTTTTAATAAAGGAGTTCGCTTTTTTTAAACTATAACGTCGTTAATTGAAAATGTTAGACTTAAACTTGACTAACGATGTTTAACGGCATTATTGCTTCATATTTGAGATACTTATATTTTAACTTAACGTACGTTACAAGCCCGTACGGCATTTTCAAACCTAAACAAAAATGTATTGCCCTATAAGTTTTTAAACTGACATATTTAAAATGTCACTTACGGGATATCTTCCGTGATTATCCTATGTTTTGAGTTCCCGATATTTCGACGCTGTTGCAAGCGCCATGATCGCGGGTTAACTGGAGAATGCGGGTGGATGGAAAAAATTGTTAGGAGCAGACGAATCTGTCTACCCTCTTTCTTTGTCTTTTGTTACGTGCACTACTGGAACTCGACACTAAGTCACGGCAAAACACACTCACAGTATCACTAGGTTTTTTGAAGTCTTTAATATGTTGCTGGCTGCTTTTGAGCATACTCAAAACTGGATTCCACGTACTTGACAATTTAAAGCCATCTTCTCGATTGAAATTTTTGTGTTTCTTTATTTCAATTGCTTCTCTTGTCAGCCTGGGTAACCCGGGTAGCCTGGGTGGTTTTGTCAACGGACAAACATTACTTACCCAGGCTGACAAGAGAAGCAATTGAAATAAAGAAACACAAAAATTTCAATCGAGAAGATGGCTTTAAATTGTCAAGTACGTGGAATCCAGTTTTGAGTATGCTCAAAAGCAGCCAGCAACATATTAAAGACTTCAAAAAACCTAGTGATACTGTGAGTGTGTTTTGCCGTGACTTAGTGTCGAGTTCCAGTAGTGCACGTAACAAAAGACAAAGAAAGAGGGTAGACAGATTCGTCTGCTCCTAACAATTTTTTCCATCCACCCGCATTCTCCAGTTAACCCGCGATCATGGCGCTTGCAACAGCGTCGAAATATCGGGAACTCAAAACATAGGATAATCACGGAAGATATCCCGTAAGTGACATTTTAAATATAGTTATGAACCGTGAAAGCTTAAAACAGTGTTTAAACTGACATGGTCACTGACATTACTATTAATACTGTAAACGGGATATTTACCATGTTTTGATATTGTTGCGAGTTCCCGATATTTCGGCGCTGTTACAAGCACCATGATCACGGATAAACTGAAGTCATTGCGGGTGGATGTTTATGAGCAGACAAATCGGTCTACCCTCTTTCTCGTTCGTTTTTTGCGCTCGGTACCACTACCATTGTCACTCACTACACGATTCTGTTCCCGACACACAAAACTCACTGTGTCCACTCGCGAACATTTTTCGGCACTTTTTCATGGTAAATATCACGTTTACAGTATTAATAGTAATGTATTGCCCGTCATTATTAGACTAAAGCGACGTTATCTCACACTAGTACACTACAAAGCCGTTAACTGATCTCGCGCGGGGCGGGGGACACCGGCTACGTAACGATCCTGTACCGAAATCAAGCTGTCGGGGTGAAACTAGTGCATCGCCAGGAGCTTGTGGGTAAGGAAGTGTGTCGCTCCAGGTTTGATCCCCCCAATTTTGCAACGATTGCGATATGGCGAACCATTAATTTCCATCATTTGTGTCCCAAAGAAGGATTCAAACATCCACTCCAAGAACTTATTTAAAAAATATTGTTGTGGTATGTTTCGTACGTAAAAGTTATGATCTTATGTATATAAAAATAATTTCGATGATGCATCTTATACAACTCTTCGTTTCATGAACAATAGATATTTAAAAACCCACGGACAATGGTATTTAAATATAGAACTGAACCGAAAGGTATCGAACCTAAGAAGGAAAGCAGATTTCTTTAAAAACCTATCGAACATAATTCCCCCTCACAAATTGTTATTTTGGAAAAACTTGCCAAAAAGCGAAAATGAGCATTCCGGTACAAGTTCTGATTAGATTAGAATAATAATATAGAGTAGTGTCAGTTTATTGAGACTTATTTAAAATAGTTAATAATTTTTAATTTTGTAATGTAACTGTGATACGATTTTGAATAAATAAATTGCCCTATATTTTCTGAATTACATCTTGTTTTTTACTGTAAAGTTGTTATAGAATGTCGCTTAATTCAGTGTATCTTTTGGCAAAGGCCTCCTCTAGCTCCTTCCATTGCTTTCTGTTTCGAGCCACTCTCCTCCACTTGGGGCCCGCTGTTTGTTTCAGCTTATCTTCTCATCTCTTTATCTGTTTCCCCTTGCTGCGTTTACTTTCCCTTAGATACCGGTCCGTTATTTTTTTACTCCATTTCTCTGTGTTTGCTCTCATCATGTGGCCAGTCCATCTCCATTTTTGTTGGTCAATCCTGTAGGGCTATTGCGTTTCTTTTTAATGTCAGTGGCTATCATAAGTGTCCATAGATTAACTGGAAATTGGTTATGGTTTGATACATTTTTTTCTTAAAAAATCACCATTTGACAGTTATTTGATAGACACTTTAAGTTATCCACTGTCATCAAAAGATATGCAATAGCCCTGCTGGTCAAGATGTCTTGTAGATTAGTAAATTGTTCATTTCTTACATGATTTGCTTTGCGTATATTATTTGTCATGCGCCGTTCCAAGGCTCTTTGGCAGTACTGCAGTTTATTTCTGTGCTGTTTTGTCAGTGCCCATGTTTCGCATCCGTATGTTATACAGGGTAGTATGCAGATATTTAAAAAAAAAACTCTTAACAGCCATTCCCAAGTCTCTGGATTTCATGACCTCTTTTAATGACCAATACTTTCTCCAACCACTTGCTATGCTTGTGTTGACTTCCTTAGTTATTTGGTCTTATGGTGATATAAAGTGGCCAAGATATATGTATTCATCAACAGATTCAATCCCACCCCGGATTGAATCTATCAGTGTCGGTTTTTTTCTGAATTGGTCCACATTTTTTTTTTGTGGTTATGGACAATTCTTTCCTACAACTCTCAAGACTTTCCTTGCTTAAAGCTCCAGATGACTTGGGTTTTCCTCAAATACGACTAAGTCGTCTGCGAATCTGAGGTGATTTAGTTTCTGACCATCGATGTTGAGACCCAGATGAGACCAATCCAGTTTCCGGAATATATTTTCCAGTTCTGCGGAGAATTATTTGGGTGACATTGGGTCACAATCGTCTGACGCCTCGTCTCACTTCAAAATCGGGCCCCGTCTGTTCTGACTGTATTTTTACTTTACTGTTTGAGTAATATAGTTTTGATAAATTCGATATGAATTCCAGGTATGCCTTGAGTAACCAGACTTTCCCACGATTTTGAATACTGTGTTTTTGAGAATATATATATTTTATCAAGAAGGCTTTAATAAATGTAGATAAAAGTTATAACTAAAATTTAATTATGGAATATTATTTTTTGTTTTTCAGTTGTTTTTCAGATGGATGGAGTGTGTGAGGGGTGATATGAAGGAAAAAGGAATAAATGATAACGTGACGACTAACAGGGCAGAATGGAAGAAAACAACATGTTGCGCCGACCCCAAATGACATGGGATAAGGGCAGGAAGAAGAAGAAGTTTTTCAGTTGATGATTGTTTTTAAATGATACTAGAAATATAAAGTTTTGAGTTCAAGGAGAAGATTAGAATTAGTTTTGATTGTTTGTTATCTCAGGTTAATTGAAAGACTGAAGTTTGTATGTAGTTTTTGTTTTATGTTACCTTATTTTAAAGTACAAGTAGTACATAATTATATTATAAATAACTGATGTGATTTTAGTGTTATTCCACAGAACAGAAAGTTCCTAAAAAATGTAGTTATAAGCAAAGTTTTGTGAAAGTTATAAGTTTAAGCATAACTACATATTATTTGAAAAGCAATAAAATAATATTGTCAATCAAGACTAGTTGATTGATAAAACTATGACTTTTATTTAAAAATTATCTTTAATTTCAACAAATTTAATTCATTTTGTGCAAGAAAATAGTTCAATTTTTTTTATATTATTACGCTATAATGTCGTTAAACTGGAAGGTTTTTAGTTTAACCACGTTTTAGCTAAACAATGATTCAAGTTTATCCTTTTAATTAATACGCTTCTAAAGGTTACCAGACTTAAAAGCAGTAAAGTAACGTTAAACGCACTTAAGTTTAACATGAATCAGTTCTATAATACATAATCGTAAGCTAAATTGTCGTTATGTGCAAATAACGCCGTTTTAGTTAATCAATGAAGTGATGAAGTTTTAGCATTTTAATAAACAATAATTTGCTATGAAAAAGATACACTAAAACGCCGTTACGCTTTACGTAGCGGCGTTTTAGTCGATGATCCATTATGATTTCGGTTACATCTTTAATGAACTAAAACACAAAAGAAGCTTTTTCATGAAATTAAATTATATTTACGATATGGATAGGGTAAGTAGTTCAAAAGTACGCGATTTCATCTATATTTTAGTACTTTCAAATCTCTGATAGGTTTCGTCCTCGAAAAATGACATCGGTTTAAAAAAAAGAAGACGGATCAAAATTGCCCCACGTCCTATAACAACGTGACATATCTCAAAAAAAAGATAAAAATGTATAAAAAAATATGGCATACTTCTTATGTTCATTTTTTTACACCTTCATATGAAAAAGTTGCAATGAAAATAGTTCAGGCGCTGTTGTGAAAAAATCGTTCGTATGAGTATTAATGGACCGATTTTAAAAATTCTTTTTTTGTTGGAAAGGGTATACTTCCCAAATGGTCCCACATTTTTTTTATCGAAATCAGACCAGCGGTTTTGGAAAAATAGACAAAAAAAAATACATTGTCCACATTATGACTCATGAACATGTGAACTTACGTGTGAACCACTAAAAAGTGAAAAATAAAAACTTTTTAACAAAAAATAAAACCGACTTAAAAAAAAAAACACAAAAAAGTGAAAAAAATAAAATATAGAAGAAAAATCAGTTTCTGAAGTCGGTGGCAAAAATATGAAATCAAACAAACAGAAGTCACCGACTTCAGAAACTGATTTTTCTTCTAAAGTTTATTTTTTTCACTTTTTTGTGTTTTTTTTTTAAGTCGGTTTTATTTTTTGTTAAAAAGTTTTTTGTTTGAAAAGGTAGTCCCACGGCCATAAAGTCAGGTCTCCGGTCTCCAGGATTCTGAAGAAATGAAAGTAACATCTCAAAAATAAGCTCATTTTTGTACTTCACATTATTAGTTTTTCACTGTCTTGTCTGTCTTTTGACTTATTGCATTATGATGAGACAGAAACGTCAGTGGTAACGCGAGGGAGTGATCGACAGAGGTTGTTTCACTAACATTAACACAAATGAGAGAGACGAATTACGATAGCGACGCGACGGGGCAAGCGAAGCTAAGGAAATGCAAGTGAATAATGTAATAATTTTTACAGGTACCGTTTGACGGAACGAGATCAATAATGTACCTAATTCTGGTTGGCGTTTGATTAACCATCGTATAGCCCGACAAGCGGGTGAAGCAGCTCCTGCTCATAACATAGAAGCGCACAATCATTGTGTTTCACATGCCAGCATCCAATACTACGAGGACGTCAAAGACATGTTCCTAACGCGAATATTTTGGAAGAAGCCCTCCTCCCTCTCTAAAAGAGAAGGCCTGTGTCCCAGCAGTGGGAACATTAATAGGCTGTTGATGATGATGACGACGAAATAAATAAATAATAAATACGACGATATACAAAATAACGTTCTGTTGTTCTCAAGTTCTAATCACGGCAGGATTCAATCACGGCATATCCGAAGAAAGGAGTACCACACCTATGTGCTTTATAATAGACGAATTAATGAAAGAAGGAATGCCGTGGTTGAATAGGTACTGTTGTTCTTGTATACCTACATGGACGCAGGACATTGGAGGTATGCGCCCATGTTATGAGTGTAATATTTTATTTGGGCTAGATGCGTCAGTCAGGAGACTGACAGCGCCATTTAATTGTTCCTTAGAACTCGCATAAGAACGAGTGAAACAACATTATTCACTTGCATTTCCTTATATAGCTTCGCTTGCCCCGTCGCGTCGCTATCGTTATTCGTCTCTCTCATTTGTGTTAATGTTAGTGAAACAACCTCTGTCGATCACTCCCTCGCGTTACCACTGACGTTTCTGTCTCATCATAATGCAATAAGTCAAAAGAAACAACAAGACAGTGAAAAACTAATAATGTGAAGTACAAAAATGTGAAAAATAAAATAAGAAGAAAAATCAGCTTCTGAAGTCGGTGACTTTTGATGATGATGATGATGAATGATGATGATGAGTTTTTATTTTTCACTTTCACCATGAGGGCTGGTTCGAGGTGGCTCAGGGAGGCCTTTGCCCTGCAGTGGGACAGTACAGGCTAATAAAAAAATAAAAAAAAGTGGTTCACATGTGTTTACCCCTTCACAACGTACCGGCGTGATGTTATGTTATGAACTGGTGTAAACAATAGACAGACATGAGATTTCAGCAATCCCAGTCCATTTGCTATCATTTATTGAGGAATTCCGTTGCCTATCTCCGAAGTTCTTCATCAGATCTTCACTAAATAGTTTGTATAACCTTTTTTGTAGTGAGTACAGGCGTGATATTATGTTGGGTGATGGCGTAAACAATGCTTAGATATGCTATAGCAACAATCGCGGTTATTTATTGAAGAGTTCCCCCGATTTCTACAAGATCCCATCATCAGATATTAAAATGGTGACAATGGGACCACACGGGAAGCACCAGCTTTCAAATAAAAAAAGAATCATGAAAATCGGTTCACCCAGTCGCAAGTTATGAATTGATAACCTCCTCCTTTTTTTGGAAATCGGTTAAAAATGAGCTTATTTTTGAGATTTGACTTTCATTTCTTCAGGATCCTGGAGACCGGAGACCTGACTTTATGGCCGTGGGACTACCTTTTCAAACAAAAAAAGATTTTTTTAAATCGGTATATTAATACTCATTACGAACGAATTTTTCACAACAGCGCCTGAACTATTTTCATTGCAACTTTTTCATACGAAGGTGTAAAAAAATGAACTTAGGAAGTATGCCATATTTTTTTATACATTTTTATCTTTTTTTTGAGATATGTCACGTTGTTATAGGACGTGGGGTAATTTTGTATGGATTGTGATCCGTCTTCTTTGTCGCGGTTTTTCTGCGTTATTCAAAAAAATGACTTTAGCAGATAACGGCATTATACCTAGTTATACCACGGCAGCGTAGAGGAGGTATTATGAACAGTTTTCTTAAGGAGATGTCCCGTCGAGTACAGGTTCGGGTGCGTGGCATGCTGATGCAAGAAAGCTGATCTTTATTCATCTTTTTTACACATTCATTACGCAATTTTAAAAATCATTTTTAAAGAAGTTGTGTCCAGCTGCATCCAGTTAGACCGGAAGTCAAGCGAAAGGGCTACGCAGATGATGATGATTTTATTAGTACTGCTGTCTCTAATCGCTGCCAGGTCGGCGATTTCCTGCTCTATAGTCTTAGTTCTGCGGACTAAGATCAGAAGGAGACATTTTTGTGTGTTATCACATTACCTTATCTGCAATCCCAAACAATCAATATCTGTACCGATAAAGCCATATAGCACAGCTGATTTCGACATACTTAACCTAAAACATACACGACATACTTAACATAATACATCCAACGAAAATGAAACATAATTCCTATAAAAATCAAGAAGTACTTACTAAAAACTCTGAAGACGTACCGCCCAATCACCACATCACAAATCTGCAAATATATGAACACCAAAAACAGAACAGTCACCACGAAACACAGAAAAATGATCTCTTTTATAGTCAAAACCATATTGGACTTTAAGTTGCAAATTTTAGATCGAAAATCACTTTCTGTCACTAATTTTAGATCGAATGTCACTTTCTGTCACTAATTTTAGATCGAAAATCACTTTTGAATTTCGAATTGAATTTGATCGTAGTTGTTTCTCGTTCGTTCGTTGTCAACTGACGATGATCTTGTATCTTCTCCGAGAGATAGTGATTCTGAGTCAGTGTCATTGATCGATGGCAATGTGTCGGTTGTCTATATATGTTTGTAGGTTAAGTTTAGACGGTGTGTGTTTACTGTTGGAAAATAGGGTGTTTACTGTAGGAAGGTATTTTTTTAGGAAATTGAGCATTTCTTGCTGACTGTAAACTTTTTCTGCTGCCTATCTCGTTGGTCAAGTCGTCGTAAATGAGACTGCTGAGTATAAGGACCTGAGTTCGATTCCCAGGTCTAACAGTACGTGTTATTGGGTCCTTTCATCACAAATTTCGATTTGTCGACTCTACATTTTTGTGCCCGGTTGATGGCAATTGGCTCGTCCCCTATATGGGACTTAAACATATTATGGGTGTACCATTTTGTACACCTCTCTTCTTTTGTTTCTATTCGTTTTAACTATAACGGGAGGAAATATTATGCAAAATGTCACGCTTCCAGCTGCAGTGTTTTGGGTTGCGTGGGCTGTAAAAATAACGTATGTAATATCTTTAAATAAACACAGAAGTTATAGTGCATATAATGCTTAGAAAGTAACCCTTCTTTAGGGCTCCGCTGCAGTCGGGTAAAAAGGAGTCACTTAAAAAAAATGTCAAATTGAAATCTAAAAAAAATGTCACTGTCTCAAAATATATTCCTGTAGAAAAACACATTACACAATGACCCGTAATCTTCCTCTGACTACTTCGTCTCAAACTAAACCATATACTTAGATTATAAAATACATTTTCTTCTACCTTATCCTAATAATACGGTACGGATAATCTGTTAAGAATTATCTAGTTTTCCCAACACTGGTCTTGCACACCTCCTTTCATGTTCATAGTTTTCGACCAAAATTTTCGGTTGGTTGCAGGACAGTGGTCAAGTTATAAATATGTATGTTGGTTGGTAGGTTATTTAATATTGAATAGATTCCAAAATTTTTACGTTAATCGGCTGAACTGCAGTTAGGTTTATTTTTAGACCGTTTGTGCATCTTAGTGAATTATAGGTACAACTCATACATTATGCTAAAAAGGTTTAATTATCACTAGCTGATGCCCACAGCTTCTCCCACGTAGATATCGGTTATTTAGCCATTGTATACAAAAACTTGACAAATTATATACCAAAACCTTCCCCGAGAACCACTCTATCTATTGGTGAAAAGAGCAGTTTTTGACTTCACCGCAAACAGACAAACAGACAAAAAGCACGCGTAGGTAAAGCCGTGGGATGGGGCCAATAGAATTCTATTGGAATACTAGAGCAGACGTCCCGCGGTTTCACCCGCGTAGATCCCGTTCCCGTGGGAATACAGGGATAAAAAGTAGCCTACGACACTCAGCAATAATGTGGCTTTCTATTGGTGAAAGAATTTTTAAAATCGGTTCAGTAGATCCGAGATTACCCCATACAATTTAACAAATATACAAACACACAAACTTTACCTCTTTATAATATTAGTATAGATAGAGACTGATTCGTTGGTGTAGTGGTCGCAAGTGCCACTGCTGTATGAGGTCCTGGGTTCAATTCCCAGGTCGGTCAAAATGTTATTGAGTTTTTCATCAG
The DNA here is from genome assembly GCA_949316265.1 of Diarsia mendica. Taxonomy (NCBI): domain Eukaryota; kingdom Metazoa; phylum Arthropoda; class Insecta; order Lepidoptera; family Noctuidae; genus Diarsia; species Diarsia mendica. Next base: position 18,239,229 of record OX438910.1, read on the forward strand.
GACTTCTCTGAAGCGGCCAAGGGTTTTGAAATTGTGCCTAATGATGGCTATAGACTCGCCCCTATTACATGGCAATAAAGATAACTGACAAAAATATGGTTCACATACTATTAAGTATACCTCTGCCTAACATGTTGGGTATTATAGGTGTGATGATATATTATTATGTTAAGTTCTTTTGATCAAAATACAGCGCTCCAAAATTTACCTTTGCTGGTCGCATTTTACACAGAAGAGATAAAAGAGGTTAGAAAGGAAATAGTTCCTGATTTGTATTAGAACGCGTGTCGCCGCTTGTCTCCCACTCTCTATACCCACTACATGCAAGACGCTAATAAGTACGCGAATTACGCGCACAAATAAACCGCACTCACTGAGATCGCGAACTTGCTACTGGTTGTCACACTAGCGCAAACATTGCGTTTGACGTACACTCACACTTGTGTATATTTCTCATACATGTTACGGTGACCAAAAGGTCGATAATGTATATCGATAAAATTACTTGAGTTTTGTTACTTTAAGTTTTGCAGTTTTTGCTTTAATTTCGGAACGGGACAGAAAGAAAGAAAATAAGAAAGCAAAAATATTTTTTGGTCTCTCACACATAAAAAATTAAAGATAAAAAGTAAACATAAAAGATTTTTTTTCAAATATTGAACATTAAGTACCTACCTACTTGAAATTCAATTTCAATTCAGATTTTATTATTGTCTTGAAATAAAACGTATTTATTAAGTAGCAATAGCATGCGCTTGCTATCTTTCAAATTCGATTTTTTCAGAATAAAATGCAATCTCACACTAATATTTTTCTATAATAGCTTTAGTCAGGTCTGTAACATATCTGGATCTGTTGGAAACCTAAAAATAAAATGTACAATGTATGTTTCGATTTATAAATGGCTAACCTCAAAACAAATTTTAGATGAAAAACACACAAACAAACAACCTCTCACCCCAAACGCATATACCGTCTCCGTTCCGTCGTGGGTAAAAACAATCAATAAACAATAATAAGGTATTGATAGTATGGGATAAACAAAAGTTATTTTAATCATAACATAATAATCATTTGAATGCATTCACACATACTAAATATCGACATTATTTACAACTTGGTACAACACTATCGAAACGCAAAGAGTAGGCAGAATTTAAGCTTTGGCTCGTCGCACGCGACGTTCGCAGTGTACGAAATGCATTGCGCAATCGCCCACGTAGTACAAGATGGTACCCACGTATTGCAAGCAATGTACATAATTTCGTTTCTGCTTGCGATTGTATCATTTTTGTCTGCGAACTACATAATACTATTGTAATAATTACAAATATCACTTGTATTTTAAGGTTTTTAGACTTACCGATGTAGAGAAATCCCTTCTCGAGCCACACTGCACATCTGGCTTCTTTTCCGACACGTAATAATCGCGCAACACGGCATAATTCTTTTTTTTTCGCGGAGCTCCGTTCGCTGTCACAATATGAGCGCGATTGTTGGTCAGTAAATCAAATTTTGTCGACATATGATCGTCTGATCATATAGGCGGCGCGCGTGCCCCGCCCACATGGCCTTTCTAACCTCTTTTATCTCTTCTGTGGCATTTTATGTTAATTTTTTTAAGCCGCGGCTCATTCCGCCTTATTACAAAAGGTAGTTAAACCTGGTTTAACTTAGACCTGGTTTATCTCGCATGCTGTCACTTTCTTTTGAATATTGAAGTGAGACGTCATGCGAGATAAACCAAGTCTAAGTTAAACCAGGTTTAACTACGTTTTGTAATAATGTGTTTTTTCATCGATAAGCATATTCAACCAATAATGTTCCCACTGCTGGGACACAGTCTCCTCTCTATGAGAGGGAGTGGGTTGAAATCCACCACTTCGACCCAGTTCAGGTTGGTCAAACACACATGTCATCAAATATACCAAAAATTCAAGGACATGGCGGTTTCCTACACCGTTTTAAGAGCAGTGGTTATTAAATAAATTACACAAAGTAATGCGCCTGCCTTGGTTCAAACCCACGACTTACTGCTTACTGCCACTGCACTCAATTTCATCGATATGATACTACGGATTTCATATTGTCTGAATAGTATTGATATACCTACTCGTAAGCGTCTAAAAAAGAATGTGTCAGATCACTGTGTTGCCATCACCCGAAATGAGGTAGCACCCATTAGGGCACGCCACGATAGTGGCGGTAAGTCCCCTCTTTGAGGAGTGGCTGGAGAGGCGCCACGGCGCCCTCACCTACCGTCTGACGCAGGTCCTCACCGGACACGGGTGTTTCGGGAGGTACCTGCACCGAATCAGGCGGGAGGAAACGCCCGGATGCTTCCACTGCGAGGATCGACCGGAGGACACGGTGGAGCACACTGTGGAGGTGTGCCCTGCTTGGGCGGAGCCCCGCCGTGTTCTCGTAGCGGCGATCGGCGGCGGTGACCTCTCGCGTCCGGCCCTGGTGCAAGCCATGGTCCGGAGCGAGGAGGAATGGGACGCCGTCGCCTCCTTCTGCGAAGCAGTGATGCTAGCGAAGGAGGTGGCGGAACGAGAGAGGGAGAGAACCTCTCAACGTCCCAGCCGCCGCGGAAGGCGCTCCGGGCGTCGGGGGTCACGCGATGACCTCCGGCCACCGTAGACGCGGGCCTGTGGACGGTGAGTAACGGGCTAGCTCGCCGTCCGGCCGTCGTCATGACGGCAACAGACCGTGTCGGCGGCGCGTACGTGTTCCACGCGCGCCTCAAAGAGATGTCAGCAAGGAGGGGCCCGCAAGGGCCGACGCCCGTCGGGGCTGCGGATATCGAAAAGTTACCGCGGCTCCGACACAAGGGCGAGGAAGAGGGAACATGGGTTGGTTTTTAGTCAGTAGAAGTCTGACACTCCCCTTCGCTCTGCCCAAGAGCGGGGGGGGTTATTCGATGATTTTCCACCCACCAAAAAAAAAAAAAAAAAAAAAAAAAAAAAAAAAGGTAGCACCCATTATTTTGTTCCACAAAAACTTTTTGGAACTGGTTTCTGTCTCCCATGTTTTGGTACTGCACCGATTATGCTATAAATGGAGTGTTAACTTAAAAGGAAACTTAAATCAGGAAATATTCATCTCTTCTAAAAAATACATATAGGAGGGATCTATAAGGTTACTGCAGGTTATCACCGATACCTAGTCGACGTTCCACACATTCAAACGAAGCGCTTTGCTAAGTCCTTTAATATGCGCACAGCCAAGGAGTGAAATTTATAATAAAAAAAATAAACAGTTTTATACTATGTGCAGTTTAGCGCTTTGATAAAAGCGATTATTCATACTGGACCAAACGCCTGAAAACACTAGAAAGTGCAAAAAAAATTTTTTTTTAGTTACATTGCCCCACTCTAGGAATTTCTCCTGTATCGTGGGTGCGTTTACAAACATTTAAACTCACATACACAAATACCCAGACCCGAAACAACTATCTGTAGGTCATACAAATATTTGTTCCGTGCGGGGATCGAACCCGCGACACGCGGCGCAGCAGTCCAATCGCTCAGCCACTGCGCCAACCGCCAACTTTAGTTCTGACTAGAGATGTGCCGTTGCCGGCAATATTGCCCGAAGTGGGAATTTCGGTGGCAATATTGTCAGAGTGGAAATATTTGGGAATATTTCTTAATTATAAGTCAAATTAAGCGCGGAAACTATGTAATACACTTATAATTAGCATTTATAGGCCATAATCTACATTGACCGGCAACTTTGGCAATATTGCCAATGCTACTGACAATTTTGGTATTTTACCGGCAGCGGCAATATTGATTAAATTGACCTCAAAAACAGGATATGTCTTCTTTTTATGAAGTCACAACATAAATCCGCATGGAAGGTCAGCTAATTAAGCTAGTGGCAAAAAAAACACTTCTGACACCTCCATTCATTTGTTATTCCGCGCACCAAAGATGTCTGTCTCTCACGCCGACTCAATTCCACAAAACTAATTATGTTTCGGGATGTTTTTCTGTTAATAAACAAGTCTCCCAGATATGCCGAGCGTGTGAAATCTTTCACTCACTTTTTGTACGAAATATTTCTTTTCGAAGTCACGAAGATTTTTGCAGAATAAACCTGATTTTTTTGCAATTGTCTGTTGTTTTTGGCTTCCGACAGCATACTTAGCGGATTGATGTATATTTTGTTATTGGGAAGAGCTCTTGGATAACTGTCAGTCAGGATCTATGGCTAGACTATAATATCACGGTTTCTTAGGTTGGTCGGTGGCGGAGAGACTATCTATAAAAAACCGAGTTTTCTTCGTGTCTCAGAAAGCACGTTTACGCACTATTGGTCAGGGTTCATATTTGTAGGTAATATAACTAACTAACTTTTGCTCGCGGGTTATGTATGGAAGTTAACCGACGGCGACGGTACCATTTTAAATGTAGCCTATGACACTGGGGGATAATATTACCTTCCCGTTATTGAAAGAATTTTTGAACCAGTAGTTAAACAATTACCTCCTACATCCAAACTTACTAACAAATAATTATTTCTTTATAATATTACTATAGAATCCATACCGAAGTCCTAGTTTTTCTAACAGCAATTATTGGAAACCACTAAACAGATATAGCTATCACCTACAGTAATATCTCCAAGACATATTGCCTTATAAAGCGCTATAAAACTAATAGTATGCATGTGTTTTCTCGCAGTCTCATCAGACATCCAATCTGCAGTTATTGAATGATCACCATAACGCGTCGACAGGCCCTCAGGCTTACAGAGAGAAGGTCTGTACAGACTAGAGACTTTTTCGGGGTACCTCTTTGTCGATTTATGTAGATGGCTATTGCATCGAAAAATACACTCGAAGGGTTCTTGCCTACCCCCGTCAGGGCTGCGGGATGATCGAAAACTATACCGCGGCCTCGACACAAAGCGCTAAGAAGGAGCATTCCCACCCTCCAAAAAATAAAAAATAAAGTTTGCTATTGGATCGCATAACACACTCGAAGGACGAAGGGTCCTTGCCCATCGCTTTTCAAAGCAATGGAAACTCAAATCAGCCGTGAAACTTCTCAATTACTCGTCATCTCAGCAGTCATCACCTTTTAATCCGTATCATCCTTCACACAGTCTATCCATCGTTTTATCGTTTTTTATAAAGAGTATTCTATCTATCTATCATCATTTATTTTCAGGCAACTGGGAATTTTGTCCTCCGCTGACAAAAAGTTCCTCGTCTGCGCAAGTCTCAAACGACTGGCTCGCACCTGCCGCTGTCTTTAATATAATTAACACTTTGCAATGAATGCGAAACAAACAAAAAGTCGCGCACGATGGTGTGTCGATAGCGGTTTGCATATTAAATGGCTGTAGTCTTGTGAGGGACTTCGGTTTTGATACCTTTCTGGATTTATATTCAGGAGTTGTATGAAGAGTTATGACATATTATCACGCCTGTAATCCCCCGAAGGGTAAATTAGATGTGTACTTAACAGTACTTCAATTTTTCACCAGTTACGTAATAGGAGGCGAGCCTTTTGACATCAACCAAGCACAAATCCAGATACTGTGGCTGTTACTGAGAAATACCTGATGGAAAACTCCATAATAATTTAGGAATCGAACACCGGACACCAGCAGTCACAATAGCGACCACTGCGGGGCGAGCACGGGCGTACCCAAGACGTTGGTGACAAGACGTTATAAATTATGTCATGTCTTAGAATTTGTCTTAAATGCTAGCACGGGTACCACATGTGATATAATTTAAGACGCGACTTGTCTTTCTTGTTGCTGACTTCATAGTGTGACCTAGTATATTAAAAAAATAAAAATGTCTATGACCATCTGAATAGGCGACCAAATAAAAAAGTACGTGTATAAGAGCACAGTTCATACAGTTAAACAACTTTTTAATTTTCTTGGGTACTAATTCATTTTTGACATGATACGTACGCGCAGTGTTGCCAACTTATTGGATTTTCCACTAAATCTGGTGGTTTTGACTTACCTTTTAGCGGACAAATATCGGTTTTAGTGGCTAGTGGATTTTTCTAGTGGAATTATTTGGTACCAAACAGTCGTATCAGTCCGAGATTAACGATGATGATACGGACGGAAACGACTCATCTGAAGATAACTTAATAATATAATTTGATTGACCTCTTTTAAAAAATAGGTTTTATTAAGTATTTTGTTCTTCCACAAAAGCCATGAATTAATAGAGAGTTGAAGTTGAAGTATTTTGTTACATTATATGTAATTTTCATGTTATTGCTTTAATAAACGTTTCAAAAAAATATTATTTCCTTTAGTAAAGACCAAAAATCTGCCAGAAATAAAGTTAGTGGAAAATTTAGCGATTTTTTAAGAAGGTGCGATTTTTTTAGTGGATTTCTGGTGGTTTTAGAGGTCGATTCTGGTGGGGAGCTTGAAACTTCGATGGCAACACTGCCGGTACGCGGCACGTCTTTCATTTTCTTTTTTTATTTATTATTTGATAACTTGCTACTAACTAAAAGTTCTGTTTTTCCTTTAAAAGTTTGATGTGATTTGTTTTGAAACATATTGTGAAATTTTTGAAGTGAAATAACTCGAACGGATTAGAGGAGTCCCAAATGTTTCTTCGGAATATTTTCCTACTTTGGACCTCTTGCCTTCGGGCAAGAACATAATTATAATAATTTACTGCCATTTGATGCAGTAGTAAGCAGAAAAATATACTTATATTTTTAATTTACTTTTATCACCACCTCCGAACGAACGTGATATAAACGAGCATATTCATCTGTCAAAATGTGACATTTGTTACAAAATGGGTGCGCCCATATTAGCAAATAAGACATAGGAGTCCCAACTAGACGTCAAGAAGTTGTATCACATAACAAGAAATTATCTTACGCCGCCGTGCTAGCATTTAAGACAAAACGGTTTTATCGCCCAAACTGTGATAAAATGTGTGACTCATGCCATGTCACTGTAGGCCGTGCTCGCCGGGCTGGACCAACAAAGCAGCCTGGAGAATAATAGCAAAGTCAAAATTTTATAAGGGTTGGTTGAACGCAAGCTTTCAAAGTCTTGTGTAAATGGAGGGAGGTCCCACTCCTTCTCATTCAATTGTTTGATTTATGTCACAGTCTTGGATTTTAAGATTCCAGGGCCTATCAATTGTCACGGGAGAGAGCAGTGGTGGCGAAATAAATAATTTATTCAAAGTAGGCATTTTAATTACTGTGAAAAATTGTAAATCATACAATTAGCTTATGATCTACAATTTTTGACCCACGGCCGTTTCTCTCGAGCAGTGGAGCTCACATAAATATTCAAAGGCTCTACAAATCTGTATGTCCCAAAAATGCCGTCAATATCGAACACACCAACATTACCACGACGGCCAGTTCCATCACTAGCCCGGGGCGTATATTTCCCGTTGCGAGTACATCTCTCTCACGTCCCGTGTTACCGTGTCGACAAGATTGTTAATACTGCTTCAATAATTATACAACAATGTCGTTTGCCATCTCTTATGGCGAAGGAATTCCATCATCAACAGTATAATTCGGTTCAAAGACTGGGAAGTTATAAATTTCAGAATAACGAAAGGTGAGTTAAAATTAAATCATTTATTGCATATTACACGTTTTTACAAGATCTTAATGTAATATAGTTCATGGACCCTGTCGGGTACAACAATTTTAACAAATAATGATATTAACAGCCATTAAAAATTAATGGATTCAATTAAATAAGTACGCAATGTCATAGGAAAAATATGTTTTAGGAGACTGAGGGGGTTTTCACGACACGTGCAAAATTTCAACAAAACCAGGAAGTGGGGAACATGCAAGACTTCTTTACGGACAGACACCGCACCGGGCGTTTGGATAGAACTTTGTAAAAAAACAATCTAAGTTGTACATAAGCATTAATTTATTCTATTTATTAAACGGTTTATGTACATAATATTCAGACCATCATCTGCAAAAAAACGCTATTCAAAGGTACAAGTGTTCTGTTCCCTACAAAATTATATTTACATCTAGTGCTTGATTATCTCCTTGACGATTACTAACCAAAGAACCATCTCAGACACGCACTGATCACACAACCCGTCATTACTACAAGTCCTGTTGCCCCATCCTTGTATCCAGCACTCATCAACCTTTTACCATCGGACTAGCAAACGTACTGTCACAGTCGAGATATCGACCAGGTTTGGATGGTACGCCGGTACCATCCACACCTGCACTTTTGATCCACATTTCTTATTTCTTGTTATTATTTCTATTTCGTATGCAAAATGGGCCTGCTTTTGACCTTGATCACGTCTGATAGAAAGCAATGGATGAGGTCTATTATAATGGTACGAGCGCGTTACATTATTCTAAGACATATCGTATCTCTCTCCTACCCTATAGGTAACAGTCCCCAACAGTTGAATTGTGTTCAGTTCAAACTTCTCTTGGTACATGAGTGTCTTGTTCACCGAGCACGCGTTCGTGTGGTTTTCCCACATGTCTCCCACTGAAATAAACATCACGCTTGTCATTCAGCACCTGCCTAGCCTTTGGGGTCGGCTTCCAGTCTAACCGCATGCAGCTGAAGACCAGTATTTATGTGGAGCGGTGCCTATTTGACCTCCATAACCCAGTTAATTCAAATTCAATTCAAATATTTTATTTCAGAATAAATTCCATAATTAGTAATTATAAAATAACTTAGCCTAATGTTAGTAATACTAGGGTGATAACGATAACCCTTGGTCAGACTGGTTTTCAGACTTTTTGTGCCACTATCTGGAACGACTGTCAAAGATCTACTAATGACAGCCTGATCCGACGGTACAACGTGCTGTCCTAGCCACGATGGAAACTCGGTATGTAATGAGTGGTGCCCCATCCACAGACCAACTTATTCAAGCACGGGTTATCCTAAAAAGCCCAGCCCGAGTGGCTCTGATTTTTGTGATTCTTGTACGTAATCAATAATTATCAATTACTTCGACAAACGAAACCAGCATGCCTGAGAGATAGTTCTCGACCACATACCTATAAAACTAAGTCATAGGCCCATAGCCGGCTTAAAAACTCTAAAACGAGGTTCTGACAATCAAGAAGAAAAATCCATTTGGTTTAGTTTAACTTGGGTTATTTATTAATAATTATAAAAAATTACATGTCAGGTTTGGTCTCAGTGCTCTTGCAAAAAAAGCAAAATTAAAAATTTTGAAAACACCCACGACTGTTAAAAATTAATTAAAAAAAGGATAAAATAATAATAAAACACCCGCCTTAAAAAAACCCAAGAATGTCCGTCGGGGGCTGCCATTAAATGAACTAGTTTTGCAATGTTCAGCTCCCGACGGACATTCTTGGGTTTTTTTAAGGCGGGTGTTTTATTATTATTTTATCCTTTTTTTAATTAATTTTTAACAGTCGTGGGTGTTTTCAAAATTTTTAATTTTGCTTTTTATTTTAAACTTTTTACTTTTATTTTTATTTTTTTATCTAAGAACATGCACCAATCAAACCTAAACCCATAACTGAAAACTGAATCAAAATCGGACTTGCAGTTTTGGAGAAAAATGGCAACTTTGATTTGCACAAATATGTTTGCTGCAGCGCCCCCTGGTGAGTCGTCACTGTAACACCTATCTAAGAACATGCACCAATCAAACCCTAACCCATAACTGAAAACTGCATCAAAATCGGACAAGTAGTTTTGGAGAAAATTGGCAACATGTATTTGCACAAACACACAAACAAACAAACAAACAAACACACAAACAAACAACCTCTCACCCCAAACGCATATACCGTCTCCGTTCCGTCGTGGGTAAATGAAAAAAGGAACATCTTACAGCAGTACTAATGTATGATTCAATGTTATTCCATTCTACTGGCACTGATTACTTACAAGGTATGATAGCTACGGTGTTAGGATCGTCGGTGGGTTCCACGGAGAAGTGCTGCAGACCGTCCGTGTTGAAGGGATGCGGCATGTACTCGTGTCTGGGTGCGTCACCTGCTGGCCACTCTGTTATCGTCTCGTCGGGGTCGTCGCCGTCATGACGGGATGGTTTCATTCTGTAAGCAGAGACAGTCGCTCTAAACAACACGGTTTCACACCAAAAACATAGCAAAAACTACTTCTGCTGTGAAAAATTGCTGTTAACGGTAGCCCACTAAATATTTGTGCTTGTGCATGCATAACAACAATAATGATCGTGACAGTCAAGTTGAGACAACACTGGACATGAGAAAATGTGAAAGAAAGTTGCAATTTCGACCATTATTATTTCTGTAACCAGAGAATGTGTGAACATTTATTGCCGGATACCAAACATAAGACAAAATACTGGTATCCTGGCCACAGCCTGCAGTACTTTTAAACATTAGGCTTACAACTCATAGTGAGGTTTCAATAATCCTCTTTTAGCTCCTAATATAAAGTAAACACTTACCTGAAGAGATCATGAATGGGAATGAACTGGATGCCGTCATCATCATCGTCCTCCTCGCGCTGGTAGTCATCCGAGGGGTCCACTGGGGAGAGAGTGACCTGCGGGTCCTCTGGCGGTCTGGTGACGGAGTGGATCCAGGGGAAGTACGGGAGCAGGTCGATGAAGCGTGCGGGGGCCGCGCAGCCGGGGCCGTAGACGGTGAACCCGATCTGGTAATATACCATAGCATTGGCATAAAATAAATTTTATCTCATTGCTTATTTTTTACGGGTGTGACGCACAGAAGAGATAAAAGAGGTTAGAAAGGAAATAGTTCCTGATTTGTATTAGAACGCGTGTCGCCGCTTGTCTCCCACTCTCTATATCCACTACATGCAAGACGCTAATAAGTACGCGAATTATGCACACAAATAAACCGCACTCACTTAGATCGCGAGCTTGCTACTGGTTGTCACACTAGCGCAAACATTGCGTTTGACGTACACTCACACTTGCGTATATTTCTCATACATGTTACGGTGACCAAAAGCTCGATAATGTATATCGATAAAATTACTTGAGTTTTGTTACTTTAAGTTTTGCAGTTTTTGCTTTAATTTCGGGACGGGACAGAAAGAAAGAAAATAAGAAAGCAAAAATATTTATTGGTCTCTCACACATAAAAAATTAAAGATAAAAAGTAAACATAAAAGATTTTTTTCAAATATTGAACATTAAGTACTTGAAATTCAATTTCAATTCAGATTTTATTATTGTCTTGAAATAAAACGTATTTATTAAGTAGCAATAGCATGCGCTTGCTATCTTTCAAATTCGAATTTTTCAGAATAAAATGCAATCTCACACTAATATTTTTCTAAAATAGCTTTAGTCAGGTCTGTAACATATCTGGATCTGTTGGAAACCTAAAAATAAAATTTAAAATGTAAGTTTCGATTTATAAATGGCTAACCTCAAAACAAATTTTAGATGAAAAACAATCAATAAACAATAATAAGGTATTGATAGTATGGGATAAACAAAAGTTATTTTAATCATAACATAATAATCTACATAAATATCGACATTATTTACAACTTGGTACAACACTATCGAAACGCAAAGAGTAGGTAGAATTTAAGCTTTGGCTCGTCGCACGCGACGTTCGCAGTGAACGAAATGCATTGCGCTATCGCCCACGTAGTACAAGATGGTACCCACGTATTGCAAGCAATGTACATAATTTCGTTTCTGCTTGCGATTGTATCATTTTTGTCTGCGAACTACATAATACTATTGTAATAATTACAAATATCACTTGTATTTTAAGGTTTTTAGACTTACCGATGAAGAGAAATCCCTTCTCGAGTCACACTGCACACCTGGCTTCTTTTCCGACACGTAATAATCGCGCAACACGGCATAATTCTTTTTTTTTCGCGGAGCTCCGTTCGCTGTCACAATATGAGCGCGATTGTTGGTCAGTAAATCAAATTTTGTCGACATATGATCGTCTGATCATATATGCGGCGCGCGTGCCCCGCCCACATGGCCTTTCTAACCTCTTTTATCTCTTCTGTGGTGTGACGCACGGGACCGGTCAATGTATTGACACTTGGGGAGGCCTATGTCCAGCAGTGGACATCTTTCAGCTGAAATGAAAATCTAACGACCCCACACTCGCCCTAGTGTCAGAGTTTCTAAGCCGCTTCAAGGGCCTCTGACATCCGCTATTTGGCGGCCGGGACTACCCGCTTATGTGCCTTCCGAAGCACGGAATCATTTTTTTATCAGACAATCAGGTGATACAAGCTTTCAATGTCCTAACCAAACTGGAAACAACTTCAAACTTAAAAGGCTCCAGGCTACTATTGAGAAATTAATAACAAAAAACCTCTTTTTTCCGACCAGGGAACCGTATCCATGATTCTCAGTAGTGGTCACCGATGTAGAAATAAAAAACCATTGATGATGTCGATGAATGTCCTTGCAAGAAAAGATGCAGCAGACTATACCTACCAAGTTGAAGTACCCACTGGCGTTGGACACGAGCGTCATACCGTTGTCCCAGACACACTGAGACACGTTGCTCGGCGCGTAGCCACACAAGTAGGCAGAGGGGATGCGTTGCTGAGATGATAACTGGAAACAGAATCAAAGAAAGAAATTTAGGAACGAAGATCTTTGCGTTGCGTCACTGCGACGCGACTTGCGTGTGATGTGATATACGAGTATGTAAAGTCCTGGCCGGTTTCGGCTAAGGTCTTAGACGAAAATCTTAGACGAGATTGAGAGAGAATGCACCTTTGCCTGCTCATGTACTTGTGCACTATAATCTCACTCGCCGACGGCTAATGTCCGCTAAAATTGTCCACCATAACCGAAAATGGTCAGGAGAACTATAAATGTAATAATACTAGCTGATGCCCGCGGCTTCGCCCGCGTCAATTTACATACTAAACCTTCCTCGAGAACTCCTCTATCCATTGGAGAAAACAGCATGAAAATTGGTGCAGTAGTTTTTGAGTTTGTTGCGAACAGACAGCCAGACGGACAGACGCGGCGGAGGACTCTTGTTTTATAATACGCAGTGATTGAACCGCGCGCAAGTCGCGTCGCAGGGAATGGTGCAAAATGTTTGTTTTCTTTGCGGTCGTTGTCACAACACACCACAACAAGCGGTCAAAATGTAAATAAATTTCATAATACTTACCCCAGCTCTGTAATAAAAATCTTCACAAACTGTTTTATCCAAATATGTTATTCTACGAATCACTTTCTCTAGCACTTGATTTTCTGCAATACAATCAAATATTATGTCTATTTACTCAAATCGAATAATTCGTTGTAGTTTGGAAATAACGAAAGCGTTCATTACTTCGACATCGCATCAGTTCACAAATAGGCTATAATTATTTGCTGTGGAATTTCATAAAGGAAAAAATATCAATTATTTATTTGTCTTTAAAATAAAGTATAAATTAATAGTAGATTATTAACCAAGGGCTGTATGACATCAATTGCATGCGAGGTTTTTGGCGCCTGAGCGAAGCGAAGGCGCTAATTAACCCGAGTATGCAATTGATGCTTACGCCCGAGATAAATACTCTGCTTTACATATCGATTGTGAGGTAAGTAAACAACAAGACAGCAGGTTTCAATGAACATTTATTAAGAAGAAAAAAATGTGTATTTAATTAAAATTAATAGTAAAATTATTACAATTTGTAAGAGATATGGTCACGTTCTTTTTAGGTAGGTATATTTATAGTTTGTACTAGTAGACTGCCTTTTTTTTTTCACTCACGCAAGCGCGTCAAATCTTGCTGGCCAGTTTGATTTTTAAATCGATTCCATCTAACTTACGATGTGGAAACAAATAGTTCCATATTTAAAATAAAATCTTTATAAAATAAATTGTCTAGATTCCGATTCGAGTAATTAATCGATACCGAGAAAAAAAAAATTAACTTTTTAAAAATATTCTTCGTGCAGTATGAGTATGACAGTTCTTTTTTCAAATTCCAAAACCTATGCTGTAATGATAGTCATACACCCCGGCATTCAGGGGTGTAAGTTTTACTTACAGAGCAAGAGATATGTAAAGACATGAATAAGAAATCTTACCGTCAGTAAAACCGATGAGGTAAGAACTATTGTAAGGTTCAGCAGTGGGCAGGCAGATAGGTGTCAACAGAACTGAAAAGCAAAAAATATTTTTTGCTTTGAAAACGTCTGTAATCAAAGTTCTACAAAAAAAGACGAGCACGAAAGAAACTCGGTATGTAAGGGATGGTCAACCATCCACTTACAAACCTAGGCTAGCGCGGCTTAACCTGAAGATTGACTCGAGCGGCTGGTACTATTTCGCCACTAACTCCTCACATAACATGCATAACCTTGCAGGCTCAGTATAGGTTGACGGTGTCACATGTCTTAAAATGTTCAGTTCTGGGACATACTGATTTCCTCATGTAACATCATCATCGCCAACCAGAAGACGTCCACTTCTGGATAAAAAAACTTCCCCTCAGAACACCATAACTAACGGCATTGCTTCCACCGGTTTCCCGCGACTCTAACGGTATCATCGGTTCACCTTGTGGGAAGCCACCGCTGCGTCTTCCACTAGATAGGTTAACCTTGGCTTATCGAAGAAATGCCAACAGATAAGACAAGAATAACTGCAGACAGCAGCGGCGGCCCAGTGGTGGTGGCCCCGACTTATGAACAGAAGGTCGTGGGTTCGAACCCAGGCAGGCACATTACTTTGTGTAATTTATTTCATCACCACTGCTCTCAAAAACGGTGAAGGAAAACATCGTGAGGAAACTTGTCCTAGAACCAAAAATTCGAAAACTTGTGACATCTACCAATCCGCACTGCGACTACGTGGTGGATTATAGCCCATTCCCTCTCGAAAGAATGGAGGCCTTTGTCCCAACAGTGGGAACATTAATAGGCTGTTTATGAACTGCAGAACTCACTTTGTTCACCCCTGTGAAGCTCCAACTCGATGATGGCAATGCTGTTAACGCTGGAGGACTCATACTCCGGGTGGATGATGTATGAAGCAGGCGTGACGTACCATGGAGTGCTGTTGGCTGATAAGAACATAGCGCGGCTTTTTCTGCAGCAGACGAGGAGAGGGTTTTGTTAGTTGATGACAACGACGCCAACGGCCCACCTGAGAATGTATACTAATGTTTCAGCAATAGAATTGAAAATCTGTTGAAGAAGTTTGTCAGATTGAAGTAGCTTGATGTCCTGGCGTCTGACCATTCCCTTGTACAGATCGATATGGGCCATCTCTTTTTCTCACACAGTACTAAAAAACTGCTATAAGAAAAATGCTCGTAGCAGTAAAGTTACAATTTTACACCCGCCTATGGCACATGTTTAATACCAGAGGGTAATTTAGTCTTCGACTGGCACCATGATAGTCTTCCTGTACTTTTAGCTAGGGCAGTCAATCTATGCTTCCGACATGGGAGATGCAAAGCTTGAGTGTGTAGGCAAACACTAGTATGCTTGCTCTACCCTCAGTCTCATAGCTATCGATGGAAAGGCAATTTCCCATGACTAGAGAGAGATCAGGTACAGGATCAACAGCTTAACGTGCCATTTGAGGTAACTTGAAGAGATCCATATCGAAGTCAAGCCAAATGCCATGAATCGGGCACAATCCAGAATCCATGGCTACTACTGAGAAACCCCTGATGATAGTAAAACCCAGGACGATTAAGAAGTTGAAAAGGGGGGAAAGATTACTTTTGGCGAAGCCGTAGGCATCAGCTAGTGATATCATAATCATCAATTCCTCTTAATTACTTGAAGATCCGTTGTGGTATCCTGATCACGTCGTCAGCATTAGCGAGCGCGTGTTTGATCTTGATGAGTACGATCCCCGATACAGCTGTTTTATATTTATCACCATCGTCTGTAAATGTGGTAAATTATACACATAGATACAAGCTGTCGTTTTGAATAATGAAATGGGTAAGTCGATTTTTAGGGTTCCGTACCTCGAAAGGAAAAAACGAAACCCTTATGGGATCACTTTGTTGATGAACGCGATACCTTCACGCGTTCAGGAACGCGTGAAGGTATCAAGCTGAAAATATAAAATACTCAGGACTACTGTCCCTTAAAGCTGTAAAAAAAAATCACTTCTGAACCAACGCAATCAAAAGATACAGCGGTTTATGCCGCAAATTTCCGAAAATTGTGGACACTCGCAAGGGAATCAAAACCTGTGGGTGGTTCCCGTGAACTCAGGATTTTGAAATTTGGTACAAAACAACGTCTCATAGCACAGATAATGGAAAAATTGCGTAAAGCATTATTTTTTCGGTTATATCATACAATAAAAATAATTTTAAACCATGTTTGTACGGAACCTTCGGTGCGCGAGTCCGACTCGCACTTGGCCGGTTCTTATCTATCACTATCACTACATAGTATAAAACTAAGTCGCTTTCTCTGTCCCTATGTCCCTTTGTATGCTTAAATCTTTAAAACTACGCAACGGATTTTGATGCGGTTTTTTTAATAGATAGAGTGATTCAAGAGGAAGGTTTTAATACCGTTTTTGCACCCGCGCGAAGCCGGGGCGGGTCACTAGTCTCTTATATAAATAAGATGCTAATACTAACACAGATGCACGTTGAGTACTCCAAGCCAGCTGAAGTCACCGCTCTGGCCGAGGTTGCCTTCCCGCGCCAGCGGCGCACGTCCGTCGCAATGTTCCACTGACAGACCAGCCACGAGGTCCAACGTTCCTATACATGTAACAAGTTTTAAAGCCAAAATAAGTTATTTGGTCATTGTTCCACGAGCGTTTTAAAAGGGGATGTCAGCAAATTGCAAGGACCGATGCCTGCCAGTGCTGCGGAACTGTCCGAAAGAGGTACCGCGGCCCTGAAATACAAACGGCTTAGACGGGAACATGTGTGGGTTTTAGTCAGTACAAGTCTGACAGTCCCTTTAACTCCGCCCAGAGCGGGAGAGGTTATTTTAATGATTTCCCAAATGAAAAAAATGTAGGTATGGCTAGGTATGGTGATAAAACAGTAAAGAAAAGTATGAGATACAAAACACTCACCAACACTAAGAAATAGCAGGAATTTGGCAAACAACATTTGTTCTGTCTTTGTTTCAAAAATCCATTCACAGGTTGACATCGAGACTAGCTCTTGATCACAACTTTGCTCTCGCGAAGAATTTCGGAATCGTATTAGTATAATATTATAAGTTTTAAAACTGACATAGTCACTAAATACAACAGCTCTGAAGATTACACACTTTATCCAAACTTTACTTTCTTTATAATATTAAATAAAAAGAATACCTACATGCCGCTGGTACAATGAATAATAATAAAGACATTCGTAAAAAACAAACAATGAAGTTATTTACTCAAACAACATAAATAACAAGCAGACACAGAGTGGTTAAAAATGGAGAACTCATTGTTCATATATTATGTAATCATTCACTTCAACAAACTTACACAAATTCTTCTTTTCATTGAAATTAAATTAATTGATCAAGCAATTAAGCTAAAAAAAAAATAAACTAATATTCTTTAAAAGGATTAGGTACAATCCTTTTTTCCAAAACATAATTATCTTTATAAAACACCAAAACATGACAATTTACTTCGGTTACGGAAGTCGGTGCCGGTGGATGCAAACGGATGGTTGCCGATCGTGATGGCGTTCTATGGAGGAGGTCTTTGGCCAGCAGTGGACGTCTTATGGCTGATGATGATGATGATGACAGATTAAGTCAGTGGTAAAAATACTAAATCAATCCGGATGTGCTTGTTTGGGAGCACATTTGGAAGCAGGCGCATCAAATGGATCCGAATATGTTTGTTTTCTGTATTTCAGTCGGGTTTATTGGTTACTTTTCAAGGTTGGTTCAAATAAGCACTCCATTTGCTAGTCTGTGTAACATAACATATTTGTTTACGTTAGAGATTCTAGTAAACATCCTACGGTAACTGTGATGCTTCTGTTTATATTATGTTTTTGTTCTTTAATTAATGCAGAAAACATGCATAAGCATGTATTTACTAGGTTCAGAACATCAAAATAAGCACAGAATAAAAGCTACAGCATAACATTTACCAGTTTATTATAAAAGTTAACAGTACTTACACAGGTATTTTAGAGCTCCTCACACTTTCCAAGTTCAGAAAAGAATGTCCCGTTAAAATGGCGCCTTGCACCTTTTAAAACCCTCTGTACTACAGACTGCAATTAGTCAACTGTCATTTCAATAACCGTCTGCGCCATTTTAGCATTTCAACTCAATCAAATAACTTATTAAAACAATCCTCTAATTTATAAAAAATACTATATCTTAAAACTATTTATAAATGTATTTAAATAGCTAACACCCGTATAACAAAATCCTCGTACAGAATTGACGATGCTTACCTACACGACGTTAACATTAATTTCTTTATACATTTAGCACATCGGGAAGGAGGCCTTTGCCCATGTCGTGGGACACATTGTGATGATAAAAAAAAAACAGCAACAAAATAAAAACCATATAATACATATTTAACTTGTGTGTTTGATTTTATTTATTAAAAAAATAAAATCAAACAACCACATTATTTGACAATGACATTTCCAGTTCTCCAGCAACCAAGTACATGGAGTTTGTACAATCTAGCGTGTACTAATGAATGGAGATCAGTCTCCTGAGACAGGAACCTATCAGCCAGCAGGTCATCACCACAGCTCCTGGCGCCTCCTCACTGCGCGCTGCACTTTGAGTCTCCTGTATCTCCCGTGGTTTGTCTTCATCAACCATGAGCCTCACCTTGGCGTCTCGTACCATATAATCCTTCCAATTGTCTATTCCCCAAGCAGAAATTGATTTTAGCTGTGAAATTGCGTTTCATTTTGTTACGTGACAGGTAAAAGAAATCTATCTAATACTATAAACGAACAATTCTTGTATATAAATAACCTGAATCTCTGAAAACGCCTGCAATGATTTTCATGAAATTATTGATTTGTTTCGGACATGGCGAAACTACATAATAGGGGATCGGACAAAAAAAAAACTAATTAGTCCGTCAGACCGATTTCCAAAAAATATTGACCACATAATTATTTATTATTTTTTCACGACAAACAAAAAATGAAGACGATACAGTGTTTCGAAAACTCGTGTGACGTCATATGCTAGTACATTTTGTACAAGTGACGTTACAAGCCCCACTCCATGATCTTTGACGCGCTATAATATCTTCGAACAAAAAACACGTATCCAGTATTTTTCGATAATCTAACTGACGGACTAAACAGAATCATATTTTTTTGAGTCAGTCCGATCCCCTATTAAGAGTTCCTTGTTGACTAGTGAACCCTAAAAAGACTTATGCATCGTCAATAACTCACCTCTGTTCTTCTTCTATGATTTCGTCGTGGATTTGTATTTTGCCTTCGAAAATCTGTAGTAGAGGTGTCATCTTTTGTTGTTGTATCTGGACTAGGTGTAGTTGTAGCAGACACAACAGCTGATCCCGCAAACATATCAAACTGCATTGTAGCCCTCTCATCGAAATCGAATGTAACAAACAAATCACAATTCATAACGTGTCTAGAATAATTGACGTTATCATCGTTAACGACAATCGGTCTGTACAAGTCTTTATCCTTACTTGATGCTTCGTTTTTTACGACAGGAAAGTATCGGAATAATTCTTCGGGTGTTTCTCCGGATTCCTCACGCAACTCCGTATCTTCTTTATTGTCGATAAGTTGTTCTTTGAACTTTAGAATAGCATTTGATCGGTCCTTGCAATCGAACTGTAAAAGAAAATAAAATCAGAAGAGTTTTTTTTTATTTGTTAACCTACGAGTGACTTTAACTGCCGCACTCAGACGGCTTTAATGATTACTTAGACCATGACTTAGTAAAGGTTTTGACAGTTTTGCCATACACACGTATCATGTCAAATCTTTACTAAGTGACAGCTTAAGTAATCATTAAATATCTCTTTACTAATTACTAATTGGAATCTAGTAAATTAATTGGAAGATATTTTTTTTTTTAACCTCTACTGTCAACCTCTTGAGCAAATGCCTCCCCTCATTCTCTCCCAGTTTTCTCGGCGTACAATAGTGGTACATAGGCGGGGTTAATGCGACAAGGAATTCTCTACCAGTCAACCTTTGGGTTAAATAGGAAAATAATCACTGTGTTGGGGTACAAATTAATATCTAAAAAAATTAACTGCCGTCTGGCAGCTTAGGTCTGCCCAATTTTTAACCTCCGACGCAAAAACGACGGGGTGTTATAAATTTGACGTATCTGTCTGTCTGTGTGTGTGTCTCTATCTGTGGCATCGTAGCTCCCGAATGCATGAACCGATTTTGATTAGTTTTTTAATTTCAAAAATGATGAGCGTTAGTATTAGAAAGAAATTCTTGACGGAAGGACCTGGGCATCGAACCAAGGCCTCAAGCCAGTTGAGCGATGCTTCAATGCGTGGAATCCATTCGCAATAAAGAAACTACCTTCTAATACTTACAGTGAGGCGGACACAGGCTAACATCTTTACGCGAAAGTCGTAAAATTTCAACTGAAAGCAAAAGTCATGTTGTATGTAAATAATCTATACCTACTACATATAAATAAAATAATAATTATGCAATTAAATGAAAACCATTGAAATTGGTGATATAATTCGATTCCATTATTACCTCCCCGGTAATATTTATTTATAATTTTTTACGTGAGCAAAGTCACAGGGCACAGCTAGTCATAAATATATCGCTCTATCCACGGACCAACCAGAAAACTACAGATCAACCAGAGCAGCTGTTATATTTGAAGCGAGCTCCTCATGCATACATGCTGTACAATTAATGATCTGGACAAATTTAAAATGGCTATCGAACCTTATAAGTGACCGATCCCCTCAAATGGTCCACCGCGGTCAAGTCGAAGTACTCCCTATATATGAGGTTTTTGGGCTTGGAGCAAGTATCGGCGTATAACTCCCATTTATCGGTCTCTGAAATTATGTACCAACATAAAATTATAGTGCCAACTCAAGTCCATTTTTAGGGTTCCGCACCTCGAAAGGAAAAACGAAACCAAATACTCAGGTATATTGTCCCTTAATGCTGTGAAAAATCAAACTTCTAAGCCAACTCAATAAAATGATACAGCCGTTTATGCCGCAAATAGGGTAGCTGACTGACTAAAAAAAATATGATTCTGATTAGTACGTCAGTTAGATTATCGAAAAATATTGAATACGTGTTTTTTGTTCTATAAAATTGATGAAAATTGACGAAAATAAAGCTTGTCAAAGATCATGGAGAGGGGGCTTTAAATTTTGACGTCATAGTCTGGTAAAAATGGACCAACCTGTGACGTTGCACGACTTTTCAAAGCACTGTATCGTCTTAATTTTTTGTTTACGTGAAAAAAGAAAAAAATACGTGTTCAATATTTTTTGGAAATCTATCTGACGGACTAAATAGTTTTTTTTTTGTGAACTACTCTAAATCAACACCTACAGGGTACTTCCCGTGAGCTCAGCATCTTGTGAGCCACTGTGCCAACCGTGCCGTACGAACCGAGTACTTACTAATCGTGATGATGACAGAATTGTTATCCTTGGTCGGCTTGACGAAGTGGAACTTCAACTTCTCCACATCGAACGGGTAAGACTCGGAGTCATGGTTTAACACGTTCTGACGACGAGCACTTTTTGCTCTGAAATAATATGTAAGACTCCGAACATAAAGTACTTATTACAAATAGATAACATTTTGTAACAATTTTAGATTTAGAAGAGTGTCCATGGAGTTTCTTGCCCATTCTTCTCCATGGAGATCTACGCCAGGGAATGAGCAACTACAGTACTTTCACAAGTTATTATGCCTTGTGACTGTGGCTGTAGCTTCATTTTATGTATTTGTTTTTCGACATTCAAAAGTGCCTGTAGTGCCTGTAGTTGTAGGGGTTTAATTAAAAAAAAGCGCACAAACAAACAAACAACATCTCATCCTAAACGCATATACCTTCGCCGTTCTATCGTGGGTAAAACACGAACATTGATTTAATAGTAGATGGGTGCTGGTATCAGAACACTTACTCAAACAATTTGTGTATGGGAACATTTGGGATAGGCTTGTTGGCTCCCGTCTTCATCCATCCATCTGGTCTGATGATGGAGTGGATCCAGGACATGTACGGGAACAAGTCCATGAAGCGAGCGGGCGAGGTGCAGCCGTGACCGTACACGGCCAAGCCAATCTGATGATAGATGGATAAAATACTGCTTATTATGTGCTCCATACAAATTACAGGTACAGTCAGTATCAGAAGTAGATTAACACTACTCAAAGTTTCTAAGCAGGATTCTTAATAAGAATGTGTTAGATATTACTCGTTACCAGTACATCATCAGTATTCAGATCATGGATCAAAATGATGTACTGAATACGTTCTAGGTAGTAACCACTTTGGCGTCGGTGTCCCTTCCACCACGTACACCTATGTAACAGTAAACGTAAGTACATTAAACGTATGTAACAGTATACGTATGTAACAGTGTACATATGTAACAGTACCTATACGTATGTAACAGTATACGTATGTAACAGTAAACGTATATGTACATTAAACGTTTGTAACAGTATACGTATCATGTGACAGTATACAAACCAGGTTGAAGGTTCCAGTAGCGTTGGACACGAGCGCCATTCCGTTCTCCCAAATGCACTGCCTCACAGTGTTCGGTGCGTACGCACACAAATATGCAGGCGTCACATTCTGGGATGCTACCTGCAAACAGAAACATTGGAACATTTTCATACCCTCATTCCAAGTTATTTGGGGTTGAGACAGCAATGTCTTCTTCATGGCTAGCTCTATGGCTATAGGTTCATCATCAGCCTATAATGTTCCCACTGCAGGGACTCAGGCCTCCTCTCAAGATGAGGGATGGGCTATAATCGACCACGCAGGACCAGTGCGGGTTGGTAGATGTCACATGTCTTCCAATTTGTTGGTTCTAAGACATGCCGGTTTCCTCACGATGTTTTTCTTCACCGTTTTGAGTGGTGATGGAGCGTTGGTGCGTAGGTATGAGTGTTTTAAATATTTTTTTAGCTCTAAAAATTGAACTTCCAGAAGTTAGTGACATTATTTGGTATTACTTACTCTTGTCCACCTATTGTCATCATAATCTTCGCATGATTCGTTATCCAGATATTGTATTTTGTAAACTATTTTCTCCAATTTTTTATTACCTGCAAAATCAAAATATTGTTACGTAAACGTAATATTTTATAGGCCGACATCATATTTACCATTAGAGCTGAAATAATTGTTTGTAACGCCTGCCTGAGAGATTCGATAACCCAATTATTGAGGAAGTTTATATGCCCTTTGACACAGGTCTATCTCAAGGGAGCTGAGCAAAACGAGAAACGTCGTGGTCATGCACATAATTATTATTAAATTTATGAAGTACTTACTGTCCATAATACCGGTGAGATAGAGATCTCTCAAGGCATGGGGTGTATGGGGGGCGGGCAGGCAGACAGGAGTCAACGTAACTGAAAGTGAACATTATCGGCGTTGGAAGATTCTATATGATGACGAGACTGGGAGGTGACAATGCGCCGGGCGTGTACCAACCACCAGGTGATCGTGCATTGTATGGGGTTCAAGCCCACGGCTTCTGATCCAATGACTACCGTAGTTAGTTGATCGGAGACTGGTTCCGATACATGTCGGGGCTGTTGATTGTTCGAAAGAGATACCGCGGCCCCGGACACAAAGGGCTAAGAAGGAAAATGGGTGGTTTTTAGTCAGTAGAAGTCTGACACTCCCTACCGCTCAGCCCAGAGTCTGCGCGAGAGGAGTCATTAGATGATTTCCCACCCTTTACCAAAAAAAAAAAACAAATACTAAAAAGACCCGAAGTCCGGACGGTGGCCCCTGGCAAGTTGCAGTAAGACCAGTTTAGATCTCAGCCGTTAGCAGTGTTTATCAGGGCATGGCTGCTTTGGCGAATACCTGCACGAAGTGGTTAGACGGGAGGCGACTCCAGAATGCCACCAGTGCCGTTGCAGTGAAGACATAGCTCTTTAGACTCTCGAGCATTTTAAACTCACATACACAAACAGTCCGACCCGGAACGAGACAAGTAGTAGGCAATACTGCCGCTCTGGGTGAACCGGAAGAGAGTGTTAGACTTCTACTGCCTAAAAACCACCCATGTTCCTTCTTAGCCCTTTGTGTCGAGGCCGCAGTATCACTTTCGAACAACTCGCAGCCCCAACGGGATCCGAAGACTCCTAACACAATTCTATTTGCATAACATTTAATATCACGGATTTCTGCGAAAAAAATCCTCATTTCAAAACTCATCATAAAGACTTTAACTTCACAAACATAAGACTCACAATCCTTGACTTTGTCAAGTTTCAGTTCGATGATGGCGATGCTGTTGAGAGTGGAGTGCTGGTACTCCGGGTGTGTCACGTAGGAGGACAACTTGACGAACTTCGGAGTGTTTCGAGTAGGGAAGAATACGGCGCGGCTGTTCTTCCTTTAGGGAAAAGAAAGACAAGAGAAAAAGTTTAGAAAAGTTTTGTCGTTGCAAAGGCTAAATAAACATAACCGCACAGGTCCGTTTTTCAGGTTAAGTAGTACTTTTTGAGGTCAACCTGTAGATAGATCTTTACTAACTGAGTTCTCTCCGTGCCTCCGAAAATATATTTTGGTGTCCGGCGGTTGATTGAAATAGACTAGTTCACTACTTCATGATAACTAGGTAGGTATACTATAGGGACACCTCAGCCGAATCCCTCGGACATAAACAAGCGTGATATTAGGTGTACTCACTTGAAGATACGTTCTGGTATCCTGGCGACGTCGTCAGCGTTAGCGAGCGCGTGTTTAACATCGATGAGAACGATACCAGTCATAGCAGTACGACCCTCACCCCATTCACCTGTAAGTGTATTGGAGGTGAATACTTCTAAAATAATTCCTTTTACAATAATGGCTTCGTTTTAAAAGTTAAACTTACTTTAGACCTTATTTTTTCCCAAAAGACCTGAATTTTCTCCAAAAACTCAATCGCATGAGAGTCGCTGAGAACATGCTAGAACGAGTCATTTCCGGTCCAACATATATGAAACGCATTGTTAGTGGTGACGAGTTTGCTATGCAAACTTACAAACATTACCACTTCGTGGCACCCGTTTGAGATCGGTAGAAGACATAAAGAAGAATTCGCGGCGAGTGACTGAACTCAATTCAGGAAACTGCGTTTAAAAAATGCTATGATGATTGGATTATTCGCTGGCGTAAGTGTATCGTTTCTGAAGGAGCATACTTTAAAGGTGATAAAATAAATCGGACGAATAACAAACATTTTGTGTATTATTGATATTTTCCCCTTACTTTCTTGACAGAGCAGTACCGCATGCCTAATAAACGGTGTAAGAATTAGAGTAAAAACTCAGGACGCATAGCGTATAAATAGGAACCTAAGCGAGTCACCATCGCCACCCAGAGTCAACTGATCAGAGCGTCAGGCAAGAGAGGGATTCCTAAAAACAGATCAAACTATCGTACAAAGTAGGAATCATAGGGTTGAAGAAGAAGAAAACAAAAAGCTCATACTAACGCAGATGCACAATAAGTACCCCGAGCCAGTTGAAGTGGGCACTCTGGCCGAGGTTCCCCTCTCGTATATCAGCTACCTCCCGGGCACAGTCCTCTGCCGCAAGAAGAACTAGAAACAAACCAATTAAAGAACACACAAAACTTGTTTGTTTTATGATACCAGCTATCGATTAATATACGTTTAATGAATGAACGTTACATAGAAAAATAAATGGTGGTAGTGAGGTAGGCCATTTAATTCAAACCCCTTTCATATCCGTGCTATTAACTGTTGAGGAGTTATTTCGTGGGTCTGGCTCAGGTGGTGATCCTGGGTGAAGGATCAAGTCATGTCTGTATTGCCACCAGAACCTAAGATACTTGCAAAAATTTAGCTTAATCGGATACCAAGAAGTGGTCCAAAAATGGTCTGCAAATTGTGCAGCGGACAACTTTTCAGCCCGCAACCTTCACCAGGTCATCAGTCCACCTAGTAGGAGGCCTTCCGGCAACGTCTTCCGGTTCGCGGTCGCCACTCCAGAACTTTTGGGCCCCATCGACCATTCGTTCTGCGATCAATGTGGACTGTCCATATGAACAACGCAAGTTAAATAAAAACATGTAAAAAAAAACACCAAAACTCACCAGTAAGACGAAGCAATTTCAAAGACAGCAGAACTCGCATCAGCATTATGTCAGAAGTGTTCAAGTCCCGCGTTCAGATGTCGACGTCGGAAAAATCTATTAAGGATAAAAAGAATTTTCATCTGTCCTTTACTACAACGGTAACTGACCACGCTTTATAAATCCTAAAATAATGGTTTACGTAATGAATTTCAAACAAATATTTGAGTTTTATCATCATTATCTTGCCCCAATTCATTTGGGGGTCGGTGCAGCATTTATTCTTCTTCCATACTTCTCCATTACTCGTCATCTTCAAACACATTTTTGGTTAACATCATGCTTTACACAGTCCATCCATCGTTTCTTTGGTCTTCTTCTACTTTTATAAACTCAAACTCAACTCATTATCACAACTTTTTAGTCACCGGCGCCACTTTCATACTTCCTCTTACGTACTCATGTCTTACATGATACATTTGCGTAACACCACACATCCCCATTAGCATTCCCATTTCAACCACACGCAGATGGGTTTCGTTTGATTTTCTTTTCTAATATTTGTTTTAATTTGATTAAAATATTTGGTTTGTAATATAATTTACGTTTCATTCATTGATTGTAGTTTTTCATTGATTGGCGATTTTCAAAACCTGTCTTGTATTTTGATAATTATTTATAAATAAAATAAACTTAACGACACGTTTTCACGGGTATATACCGACTGAACACAAGTAACTCACTTGTTTTTAATTAGTGACTGATTTTAAAGACATTCAAAATACTGTAGTCACAATCAACATAAAATGCACGCACATGATGGAGAAGTTAATAAACAGAGAGTTCACTCAGAGTTTAAAATGATTTCGTTTATTAATTTTTATACACCATTAATGTTATTTTTAAATATTTCGTAAAACAAATCTAAAAGTCATTTAAAACTGTAAAAAACAAAAATTAGTAGTCCAACGGTATCGGGAACAGGGAGCAAGCAGACTTCACTGCTACTGCTACTGCTTTCTGTATTAAGCCCTTGATCCAGCTGCCTATCGAGAACCTCCTTATTTTTTTGCGCGGGTTGGATATCATCAAATAACTCCTCCCGCTCTTGTGCAGACCGAAGGAGTGTCAGACGTCTTCTGACTAAAAAACCACCCATGTACCGACGGGCGTCTGGCCCTCCCAAACGAGGGCCTCCTCAGGTGTTGGTCGAGGCTCTTGGCAATTAAGCCATCGGCTGAAACGACTATCGTGACAACCTAGGTCAAAAGAATTCTAGTCGAATGGGAGGGCCCATTTAAAACAGATATCACTATCACTACATATTATAAAACAAAGTCCTTCGCCGCGTCTGTCTGTTCGCGAACTCAAAAACTACTGCACCGATTTTCATGCTGTTTTCGCCAATGGATAGAGTGGTTCTCGAGAAAGGTTTTAGTATATAATTTGACCGACATCCACTATCAGCTAGTTTTATTAGAAGAAAGTGTGATTTACTGATGCACTAATGAGCACTCCATGTACTACTTAGTCTGTATATATTTGTTTGTTGTTGATAATATTATGTAATACATAGTAAACATCATCTTACATCATAACGATTTGATAACATTTATTTGAATCTCACGCTATCGTTTCAACATAATTTTATAATTGGCTTTTTCCACCAGGAAATTCTCAGTAGCAGCCATGAAGTCTCGATTTGGGTCCGGTTTATGGCAATAGGTTCATTATACATATTATTAAGAGACTTCGACATAATCGGAAAAATGTGGGTTTGTCGGTGAAGCCGTTCGGGGATTACTTAACTGACGTGATGATTTTAGATGGCGTACAACATAATACACTTGTAAGTAAACGTACTACTCGGGTACGAGAGATAGAGCTCTCGTTCTTCCGACTTCACTAACAAACTTCAGAGGATAAAATGTATGTTGACTGACGTAGCCATCCACAAAGGAAAGATTTTTAAAAATTCAACCCCCAAGGTAGTGAAATAGGGAATGAAAGTTCGTATGGAAAGTCCTCATTTTTGATAATCCGATATCCACGCGGGCTAAGCCGAAGGCCAAAGCTAGAAATGGAATAAGGAAACACACAAATAAACATAGATGTATGTTTGTTTAATACATCCATGCATACACATACATCCATATAACGTACATGAATCGAAATGGCCAAGCCACATATTTTGAGCGTGTACAGTTAGGGCGTGTAGACTCAGAAACTTGACTCTACATGCGATTTGATCTTTTTGACAGTGCGATCCGCGTTTTTTTTTTTGGTAGGATGATATTGACTAATTTATGTTAAACTCTATCCTTAGAAAGGCAGTGATGAGCCAGCATGCCATCACCACAACTCCTGGCACCTTCTTACGGCGCGCTGCACTCTTAGTCTCTTCCACATTCTCCACTTCAGTTGCCAGCTTTACGTCGTCCTCTCTTACCATTTTATCTGCCCAATGGTCCACTTCCCAAACAGTGTTTGGCGTTGTTGTACGTAACCTTAGTATTAACTTTTTGCGTGGTGCTGTTCCTAACTCTGTTGTTGTTGTTAATGCTTCTGACGACTCTATTGTTCCTGACTCTGTTGTTGTTGTTATTGCTTCTGACGACTCTATTGTTCCTGACTCTGTTGTTCCTGTTTCTGGCTCTGTTGTTAATGCTCCTGACGACTCTGTTGTTCCTGACTCTGTCGTTACTGGCTCTGTCGTTGTTTTAACATAATCTAACCACGAGCCTGACCAACCATTCGGCAGACCTCTCTCGTCCGCATACATTTGAAATGTTAAGGTAGCCTGATTTTTGAATTCCAATTTAATATACAAGTCACAATTCAATATATTTCCGTAAGTCACATTGACGTCGTTTATGGATGTAGGTCGTAAAATTCGGGGGTCAGGCCTCCAAACCTCCTCCTCTTGCGTCTTTGATTTAGATTTCTGCATTGGTCTGGCACCAGTAAATACTTGGAGTATCTCATCGGGTGTTTCCAAATCATATGTCCCTTTTGTGAAGTTGATCTCTTCTTTAAACGATAAAATAGCATCTGAACGGCTTTCAGATTCTACCTGTGAACATAACAAATAATAGCTTACTTTTTCCTGTTGATATAATTTCACTTGTACTTGCTACAGCAAATTATAATAAACTAGCTGTTGCCCGCGACTTAATTCGCTTGGAAATATTGATGAGGAGTGTGATAGAAAAAATATGCATTATTGTCCTTCCCCAGGTTATAATCTATCTCCTTTGCAAAGTACATTATTTTAATTTTATTTGACAATAATATTTAAAATACACATCACAATTTTAATATAAACAATTTTGGCTGGTCATTGAAAACTAACGTAGCTTATAAACCCTTCTCTGATACTTACTTTGAGACGAACACAAAAAGGCATCATGTGGTCGTGATCGTACAATGATAACTGAAAATAAAACAATAATTATCAAAGGGGGATAAAATTAAATATGATAACCACTAAAAATAACTCTGTTAGGTACCTAAAATAATATACTATGAGCCCTTTACTAAATTGATCACCAAAGGGAATTGCCCATCAGCCACACAAAAAAATGCTTGAAATGGACAACAATGAAATATACGCCAAATTGCACTATAAATCGTAGGGAATCCATTACAAATTCAATCATTATCAAAAAACTAGGTAGAAGCCAGTTCCAATATTTTTGACGTGACAACGTCTTATAATTCGATAGAGCCGGCTGCACGCACGAAAAAACATGACTCATGAGGCGTTACCTCTGAGGCGTTACCTCTGAGGCGTTACCTCTGAGGCGTTACCTCTGAGGCGTTACCTCTGAGGCGTTACCTCTGAGGCGTTACGTCTGAGGCGTTACCTCTGAGGTGTTACCTCTGAGGCGTTACCTCTGCGTTACCTCTGAGGCGTTACCTTGCTCTGAGGCGTTCCATGTAAGGCTTGAAGTGCAAGCGAGAGCGCGGAACGAGCGACAAAGAAGCACAATCGGCCTTTGCGTTCGGCAGCGTTCGACATCCGTCTCTCTCCTACTTGAGTGAGCGATGCGTCTGCGTGGACAGCTGTTATACTATAGTACATTTACATGTTTTGATCGAGTATCAAGTGCAGTGAAAAGTGAATGTGGTGTCAATTGTTTATAGCAACGATAATTACAGCGATAAAGGTAATGATTCTGGCTCATTCCCATTAGTTCGATCGTCGAACTAGTGAGATTTTTTTTCTCATCTGTTCGACCGTCAAACTAGTGAGAACTTTTTTACTCATTTGTTTGACCGTCGAATTAATTATATTTAAAAATAGTTCTACTACATTTAAATGTTTTACTAATTTCGTTATAAAATAAAAAAACGCAAAATTATAGGCTGTTGCTAGTCGTCCGCTAAGTGGATGAATCACCGTTTCGCGACAGTATCCTTTATGGGCGGCACGGGCACCGGGCCGTAGGCCGACGAAGGAGGCCGGCGGAGACCCGGCACTTCGGGGACAGAAGATATTAGTGTTATTTAACCTTTAACTATGGACGTTCCATTTTTGTTACACTACTATGGACGTGCGGCCTCACAGACCGCTATCTTTACGGGCTGGTTTAGAAACCAGCCCGTAAAGATAGCGGTCAAAAATAATACAATACTTACTTATCAAGATAGATCTTGATAAGTAAGTATTGTATTATTTTTTGGTTCTATCCTTTAAAAGAGTTACTAAATGTACACAAAAGATTTAATTTTAATGATAAATGTATTTATTTTAAAATAAATCTAACGATATATAATTCAAAGGAACTTTTCAGACTTTTTAGCTTGAGATCACTTTATAGGTATATTTCCTCAGTAAAATGATTTAACTTCTTTTACAGTAAAATATAAAGAACAAAGAACATGAAAATCCTAAAATAATCTTCTCAAAACCAAACATAAAAATTTTGACAAGGGCCCAACTTGGTCATATTTATTGGCAGCCATTGCATAGCGACTAAGAGCATTTTTTTTTTGGTTTACCCCTTTTATGTAAATTTACGTCTTACGTTTTCTTCAATGTCAGCTTCATAAAAAACAATCATCAACATCGCCATCGCTGTCACACTGATCCGATTCTAAAAGCAATCGTTGAAACTCGTCTTCAAAAGAAGGATCATCTCATCACTCAGACAACCAGTAAAATATTGCCATTTTACTGGTTGTCTGAGTCGAAGAACTTGACGTTCGTTTGCCTGATCATTTTAAGACATTTTAGTTTACAAAAACTAAAATATACAAAATCACCGTCAACGTAAATTTATAACACAAACGTGGACGTGCGGTCTCACAGACCGCGCTCAAAATATAAAGCGAAATTACTAACGCAACATTCACGCGGCGAAGTAAACTTCACTCTCAACGGTCGTTTCGCCACTAAAACCGAAGCTACTGAGCTACTGATACGCGTGAGGTACGTGGAAGCAGGTGGGCACGAAAATCACAAACTGCAAGCGGCCTGTGAGACCGCACGTCCATAGTTAAAGGTTAATATGCGAGCGAAGCGAGCGCGCGTCATGAAGTACATGCGTTGCATGTATGAGTGTTATCTATTACGAATTAAATCTAATTAATTCGACGGTCAAACAAATGAGAAAAAAAGTTCTCACTAGTTCGACGGTCGAACAGATGAGAAAAAAATTCTCACTAGTTCGACGATCGAACTAATGAATCGAACTAATGGGAATGAACGATGATTCTTTCGATATTAATTATATATTCAGTGATATATTGTCGAATATTCGTGCTTTCATCATTAAAATGAATAGCATCGGTCCGCTAGTGCAGTGATTGTAGGTTATGCTATAATTGACAAAATTAAAACAATAAGTTAACAGAACTATTTCACGATGAGTAAAAAATCGATGGCTTTACTATTCAATCGAAATAATTATCGAGCGTAGCTATGATTTAAAAAAATTAAAACATAAATATTAAATCTTCCACATATATCACAACAACGTGTCTGAAATGACAGGTTGCACCAGCCATCCGTCAAAGGGAACATTTTCTCCTATATCAAACACATCGAGGCGGGCTTTTTAAAAACTAGATTTACGAAAATTTTAATGTTTCCAAATTTTAAATGTAAGATTTATAAACAACTAGCACTTTGCCCGCGGCTTCGCCCGCGTGGATGTCGGTTCAACTACAAAAGTGACGATTTTCCATACAAACTTTCATCCCCCTTTTCACCCCCTTAAAGGTTAAATTTCCAAAAACCCCTTCTTAGTGCTCCCCTACATTATAATAGGAAGCCGTGTGCAAAATTTCACATTCCTAGCCCCAGTAGTTTCGGCTGTACGTTGATATGTCACCCAGTCAGTTCTCCTTTTATTTATATAGATAATTTAATCATTGTTTATTCTTATAATGAATTATTTAAAATTATTACTTTTTTATAACAAATTACAATTAAATTTGCTAAAATAATTAAGTAACTAATTGAA
Source organism: Diarsia mendica (assembly GCA_949316265.1). Lineage (NCBI taxonomy): Eukaryota > Metazoa > Arthropoda > Insecta > Lepidoptera > Noctuidae > Diarsia > Diarsia mendica. Next base: position 18,271,917 of record OX438910.1, read on the forward strand.
AAAATTTAATTATATTATTAAAATAATAAAATCAAAATTTTAATTTTAACAATTGAGTAGAAATTATACAATAAATTTTATTCAAGTATTTTGTTGTATTTTTATTTTTTAAATTTAAAATGATTTTCTGAATGAAGAATTTTATGTAAATCAGTATTTTCTTAAGACGTTGTCACGTTCAACTATCGTCAGTAAACCGACTTTACAGACAACCAATTTTTTTCTAAAATATAGGTTAAGTCAAGGTTAAGGATTAATATGCAATAATTATACAACAAAACAGCATTCAATCTAAGTCCGTGTTCAAAAATGGGTAACGTGTACAGAAGTAAAATCAAAATCCTAAAAAAATGGCCAAAGTCGTCGTTAAATATCATAAAAAGCAATATACTAGTAACTCAAGTCGCAAACGCAAAACCATGAATCGCTCAAATCAACAATCGAAAAAATTAAATGCAGTAATGTCAAAGTGTCAGTAAGGCAAAGGACATTATGATGCATACAGCCTACGATACGTTTTCTATTTTGAAAATAATTTGATTTTAATTAATTGACATGCATATATTATTTTAATTAGATTTACGGTATAAATAGGACGAATTATATTAAATGAATGATAACTGTGCAATAATTCTATAAAATAGTTCGTTAAAGATCATTTGACGATTCCTGTTTGGCTGAATGTCGATTACTCATGTCAAATAAACACTGACCTCCATGATAAAATAAGAAGGAATGGGACGGATATCAAGTTAAATATTTTAAAGATCGTTATATTTTCTCCCTAGGTATACAAACTTGAGAATTATTTCATTATACCTAATTTATTCTAAATAGAATTAAGGACTGTTAGTGAGTAAATTATTGCGTAAATTATTGCGCTACCCTACCCTTTTAATGAGTAAATTATTGCGCTAAATACACCGTTTGATTGCCATAAAATGTTCTAAACTACCAAAAATACACTTTATTGTTTTTTTTTTTCAATTTTTTGTGTTTTTGAAGTCCGTTTTTAGGGTTCCGTACCTCAAAAGGAAAAAACGGAACCCTTATAGGATCACTTTGTTGTCCGTCTGTCCGTCCGTCCGTCCGTCTGTCAAGACCCTTTTTCTCTGGAACGCGTGGAGGTATGAAGCTGAAATTTATATCAATTACTCAGGTCTACTGTCCCTTGAAGCTGTGAAAAAATCTAACTTTTAAGCCAACGCAATCAAAAGATACAGCCGTTTATGCCGCAAATTTTCGACACTTGCAAGGGAATCAAAACCTACAGGGTGCTTCCCGTGAACTCAGAATCTTGAAATTTGGTACGAAGCAACGTCTTATAGCATAGATAAAGGAAAAATTACGAAAACCATAAATTTTTAGTTACATCACAAAATATATTTTTTTTACGGAACCCTCGGTGCGCGAGTCCGACCGACTCGCACTTGGCCGGTTTTTTGTTTTTGATAAACCTTTCTTAGTCATTGGATAGATGAAGTAGGCTGCCGTTGTAAGACGACTTAAAAGTCACTTAGAAGTCAGACTTAGAAGTCAGTCCCACCTTATAAATTATGGATCCAAACATTCTGGGGCGAGACGTCAGCTTGAAGTATTCGTTATACATTAGGTGCTTAGTGGACGAGGAGCAGGCTTCCTCGTAATTCTCCCATTTGTCCGCGACTGAAACATAACAGAACATCACACTATTATCATCATCATCATCATCAGCCATTAGACGTCCACTGCTGGACAAAGGCCTCCCCCGTAGAACGCCATAAAGATCGGCAGCCTGCCGTTTGCATCCACCGGTTGCCCGCGACTCTCACGATGTCACACTATTATACATATATTGAAGCAAGAGGTGTCAGCATAGTAGACGAGGCCCACTAGGGCTAGTGCTTGCCAGGGTTGCGGAATTTATTCGAAAGAGTCACCAAGAGAGAGAGTCAAGAGTAGAGTCCTGGAACGCAAAGGGCAAGAAGGAACACGGATGGGTTTCAGACAGTAAAAGACTGATACTCCCTCCTGCTCCACAAAGAGCCGGAAGAGTCCTTTAATGATTGATTTCTTATATTTAAAAAAAACCTTGAAGCAGTAGGTTTAAGTGGCCAAGCTTTAGTTTTATTAATCGTCCTTATGGAGGCCTATGTCCAGCAGTGGACGTCTTTTGGCTGAAATGATGAAAAAATGGTGATGATCGTCCTTATGAAAAAGTGTGAGCTTACCGCAAACAACCATCATATTATTATGGTTGATGACAACCCGTAGTTTGAACGTAAATCCAACAGAAACTACCACAAAGCCATTACAAAAAGATGTCCTACGTTTATGTAGAAATATTTTACAAAAAAATGTCTTACGTCTAGGTAGAATATTTTACATAAAGAGTGTTACCCACCTTTCATTATTGCTAGTGGTATTTGCTATACAAATGAGAAAAAAAGAGTTTGAACGTATATTACAAAGAACAATACACATAAAATGATAATTAAACTAATAATATAGTAAAAGTTTATAATGGAGGGGGTGATCTTCGGAACCAATGATCATAATATTATTCTAATCTTAGATTATTGAATCATACTTCTACTATGTGGAGAGGAGCTCGTGGTTATGTAATAACAGCCACTCGGGTCTGTCTTCAGGTTAAGCAGAGTGCCTAGGTTGCTCCGTAGTCAGGTGACCACCCATTACATACCAAGTTTCCTCCGCGCATCGGAAAGCACGTTAAGCTGTTTTTCCCGGCTGTCACGTCTAGATCTCTGGCAGTCATTACACAGGTAGTCAGTGAACCGAAAGTCTTACATCCAGACTTTCCAAGAACTTCAAAAAGACTTTAATTTTTTTTTTTTATTAACTGGGTTGTGGAGGTCAAGTAGGCAGTCGCTGAATTTGTAAAATACTGGTATACAGCTGCATCCGGTTAGATTGGAAGCCAGCCTCAACATAGTTAGGAGAAGGCCTAAGCAGGTGATGACATTAATAAAATTGTCAGTAAGCGTGTAAAGGTCACCTCTCAACTTAAGGAGTCTTGACTAAATATTTTCACCCAGCATAGAGATGGGAATGGAGTCATGATGTCTGACTACTTACAACGAAAAATATGTAAAGCGTTCTTATCCTCATCGGGTCTGATTATGTGGTATTTCATCACGTTATCCGTGTCGAAAGGATATCGCTCAAACTTAGAAACACCCTCACCACTCTTTCGTTGAGAACCGTTCATTCTGAAACAATTCACGAAATTATTTGAATAACTAAACGTAAATATCGGTCAAAGCCTAGAATGGTGTACCTCAGGGGAGTGTATTGGGACCAACACTGTTCCTGGTAACGATGGAGAAAAATTACACAACATTTATTTATTTGGTAGTCTTTGTCAAACTGAAGTAATAACATCACGCCTGTAATCCCGAAAGGTTGGGCAGAGGTGTTTTAATTACTACACCCAGATTTCGGCATGTTATGTTTAAGTCTTACGTAATAGGGGGCGAGCCACTGGGCGAGCCTATTGCCATCAACCGAACGTAAATCCAGACACCGTGGCTGCTACTATGAAATTATTGAGGGAAAAACCCAATAATAATTAACCAAAAGGTTAATTAAAACACTCACGTGAACAGCTCATGTGCTGGAATAAACTCATCATCGTCTTGACGTCTCAAGTCACGATCGAAAAGGGCCCCAGGGTCGTCATAGATCTCGTCTGGACTGGTGACGGAGTTGATCCAGTAGTAGTACTGGAACAGGTCTATGAAGCGAGCGGGAGCCGCGCAGCCGGGACCGTAGACGCCGAAGCCGATCTGGAAGTATCATGGTTAAGTAATTATCTTCCTGCCCTTGCTTCATTCTATTTGGGGTCGGCGCAACACAATCCATTCATCCATCCATCTTTTCTTTTGCCTTCCTCTCCCTTCATCCATCAGCATTCATAGCCATCACTTTGTGGTCAAGTAAACCAATATAAAAATACGTTAACTGGTCTATTTTTAAATAAATGCTTTGTTTTTTTGGGTGCACATACCAGGTAGAAGTACCCAGTAACGTTGGAGACAAGTGCCATGCCGTTATCCCAGATGCACTGGGTCTTATTGCTCGGCGCGTAGCCACACAAGTATGCTGTGGGCATACGTTTCTGGGACGATAACTGGAAGCAGAAGCATTAATTGTACTCTGTTACATCATCAGAGGAAAAAATAACGAAGAAGGATATAATATATATATGGAAGAGTAAGTAAGATATACTGTATTCGTTCGTACAAACAAATCGGGAAAAGACAGGAGAATGATGATGCCCTGTACACAATTTCTAAGTTTATTGTTATTTTAATCAATCTACTTACCCCTGCTCTGTGATAAAATTCTTCGCATACGGTTTTATCCATATATTGTATGTTGTAAATAACTTTTTCCATAACTTGATTTTCTGCAACAAAAAATGATAGAGTGCATTGTTATTTAAAGAAAGGCAAACATATTTAACGACTTGCCGATGTCCCCGACCTTCGTCAAAATCAAAATCGATCGCCGGAACAAACGAATAGACAGCCAAAATATTAAAAATCTGTTTTTTTTTTATTATAAGTACCGTATCATATAAGTACCTATAACCAGCATAATTATGCCTTTCTTTCTTTTTTAAAAAAACGTTGCCCCACACTAGGAATTTCTCCTGTATCGTGGGTGCGTTCACAAACATTTAAACTCACATACACAAACACACCCAGACCCGAAACAACAGCTATCTGTAGGCCATACAAATATTTGTTCCGTGCGGGGATCGAACCCGCGACACCCAGCGCAGCAGTCCAATCTCACAGCCACTGCGCCAACCGTGCCATCTTTAGAAAATAGCAGTTATAGAATGGGATAAGGTCAGGAACTTTTTTTTTTTTTTATCCTTTATTAAAAAGAACCAGGTTCTTAATAATTAATTACAATCTAGCCTACAAGACTAATAAGCAATTTTAATCTAACTTAACTTTTTACGTGGTAATTATTTTAAAACAGAATAGTGCTGATTGTATATAAACAAGTCCGTTCCACTTTCTTAGAGTCTAATATTATAATATAAACACTTTGTTCATGTGTTATATGAGTGTCATTGCCACTATTATTTCTACATTACACTTTACACTACACTAATTCAAAAGGTTTTGTTCGTTTTAGCCTTCGCACTATATTTGTCTGGTCTAGCAGCTGAATTGCCTCGATGTTCACATGTTGGTGGAGTCGGTGTTCATGGGCCTCAGCAAATTTTTGGATTATTTTGGTGACGGGTTCCACTTTTAGGTCACGATGGAGGTCGTCATTTCTTATATATCAGGGCGCATTAACAATACTCCTGAGTACCTTATTCTGGAATGTTTGTATAATTTTGATGTTGGTCGGTTTAGTACAGCCCCACAGTTGGATGTCATATGTCCATATTGGCATTAGAATATGCTTATATATAATAATATTTTATTATGTATCGATAGGCAGGAATTTCGTCCAATCAACCAATACATGTTTTTAAATCGCATGTCCAGTTCCTGTCTTTTCTTTTTAACGTGCGCTTTCCAGCGCAATTTCGCATCAAGCGTTATGCCAAGATATTTCGCTGTATTTGCGTATGGCACTTGTTGGCCATTTATGAAAATTGGGTGGTAATCACAATTCCTGTTGGTAAAATCAATGTGAAGTGACTTTGATTCATTCAATTTGATTTTCCATTTTTGTGCCCAGTCATGAACTTCATTTACAGCAATTTGTACCTTTCTGATTGCTTCCGCATGGCATGACCCTGTAGCCATAATGACAGTGTCGTCCGCAAAGGTTGCAATGGTATTATTTTCCAGCTCTGGTATATCATACGTGTACAATAGGTAGAGGATTGGACCTAGCACGCTTCCTTGAGGGACGCCAGCTTTAATATTTTTTAACTCAGAGAAGGCTCCCTCGTGCCTTACTCGAAACATTCTATCTGTAATATATGATTGCAAGATATCGGCAAAATCATTGGGCAGCATTAGTCTTAGCTTGTATATCAAACCCTTATGCCAAACTTTATCAAAAGCTTGTGCTACATCTAAAAAAACGGTGGAGCAGACTTTTTTATCTTCAAGCGTTCTCTCGATGATGTTGGTGATTCTGTGTACTTGGTCTATTGTTGAGTGTTTCTCTCTGAAACCAAACTGATGGTCAGGGATCAGGTTTTTCTCGTTTATGATTGGTTTTAGGCGTTTTAAAAACAATTTTTCAAACAGCTTTGGTAGTATAGGCAATAGGGAAATGGGTCTGTATGATGAAGCTTCGTGAGGTGGTTTACCAGGCTTTGCAATCATTATCACCTCAGCAACTTTCCATGGCTCAGGAACATGCTTAAGCACGAATGCAGCATTTATGAGCCTAGTAAGCTTAATTATAGCTTTACGCGGGAGCTGTTTCAGGATTTCTCCCGTAATAAGGTCGTATCCTGGCGATTTCTTTAGGCTAATAATTTGAATTTCCTTTGCAACTTCTTTCGGGGTCACAAGCTTAATTCTTTGATCTTGCAGAATATTGGCAAACTGTAGGTTGTCCACAGACTCGTCATTTGGCTGAAAGGTTTCTTCCAAGTGATGTGCAAATCTTTGAGCTTTCTGTTCATTGCTTATGGCCCACTTTCCGTTATCATCTCTGATAGGGGGAATTGGTACAATTGGCCTTTTGAGTGACTTTGTCGCTTTCCAAAGAGAGTATTGGGTTGTATGGTCGCTGGTTAACTGACGCAGGTTAGTATCTAAAGCCTCATCTTGAAAGGTTTGTATCTTTCTCTTCAGTCTTTTGGTAAGGTTATTCAATACAGTTTTATCTTGCGGGAATCTAGTTTGCTGCCACCTTTTTCTTTGAGTCCTTTTTTCATATAATAGGTCTATTATTTCTTTTGGGTAGATATTTCCTTTAAACTTGTTTATAAGCTGTGGTGTGTTGTTCCATGCACATTGTTGGATATTGATGTTAAACTGGTCTACTTCAAAATCGAGCTGATCTTTGCTTTTTAATGGAGTTTTTAGGTCAATAATATTTTGTAGCTCTAAGCTAAAACTTTCCCAATCTGTATACTTGTTAACTAACGTCAGGTGGTTTTCTCTTAGTAATATTTTGTGACTTAATTGTAATAATATCGGAGAGTGATCGGAGTTCGTATGGTACCCCTCTTCCACATTCAGATAGTTGGTTGATATATTTTTGACTATGAAAAAGTCGATAAGGTCTGGTAGTTTCTGGTGGTCAGTCGGCCAGTAAGTAGGTTTTCCAGTACTTATGACCTCACAGTGCATGTCTTTCACTGCGCTTAGAAGCTGTCTGCCCTTAGTTGAAGTTAATCTCGATCCCCAATGAGTGTTCTTAGCGTTAAAGTCACCGCCTAGTATAAATCTCTGTCCGAGGAGTCTGAATAAGTGTATATATTGTTCTTTGTTTATCTTGTGTCTTGGGGGACAGTATACGGCCGCTACTGTTACATTAAATTTATTTGTTTTTACTGATATCGCCACAGCTTGCGTGTCTTGTTCCTCGTATTTACATTGTTCGTAGTGACAGATATTTTCTCTAATAATAACCGCGCTACCTCCTCGCGCCGTGTTGCTAGGGTGCAGCGAGTGATAAACCTTATAGCCTCTAAACTTTACAAAAGACTGTTTAGTGAAGTGCGTTTCAGAGATCAAACACACATCAATATTTTCTGTGTCTAGGACTACTTGCAACTCATGTTGTTGTTGCAGCAATCCGTTGGAATTCCACGCCATTATTTTTAGTGTGTTATTCATGACTGATTTGTATGGTGCTTGATTCTAATTTCTCTAGTCTCTTGTCAAATGAGGATATGCACTTCAAGATTTGGTTGAGCTTGTCTTCAAGACTTGATGGTTTCGTGCTTGGATTTACTGCTTGTGCGTATGAGACACTTTTGGATGTATGTGCATTTACCACGGTTGTCTTTGCAAACGGTGCACTTTGTTTTGTTGCCTGTTTGTCGGTGTTTCTAACAATTTGCTTAGTGGCACTAGGGTTGTTAGGTGGACTATTTTTTGATTTTTTGTTCTTAATCATTTGCATCTCCTTGGCAACTAAACACCCCCTGTAGTTGGCTGGGTGAGGTAAGCCACAGTGAACACACTTAGGTTTTTCTTGCGCAGGTTTGCTGCAATCAGCTGTGAGGTGTTTACCTGTACATTTAACACACCTTGGCTCTTTTGAGCAATACTTTTGAGTATGACCATAAGCCTGGCATCTCTTACACTGGGGTATTATTTTTGACGTCTTAAGCGGGTTTATTTCAACTTTACACCCTAGAATATGTTTAATGCCGTATATTTTACTGACATCTTCATCATTTTTGAACGATAGAATAAACATGTTGAGCGGTTCTTTTGTTCTCCAGCTTAACTTGTTAATAGCATTTTCTATCTGAAATCCTTGCAAAGTTAAATCATCTTTAATCCGATCCGGTAGGCAGGAAGAATGCAATTTTTTCGCCACTACTCTTATTGGCCTGGTCTGCTTGTCCTCATATGAGTGCCATAAACAGTTATTTTCTGTTAAGCGACGAGCGATCACTCTGTAGGACTCTTCAGTTTTGGCATTTACTTTCACACTATTACCGCTCAACATTTTGGCGGTAAATGTTTCTACTGGCTGAGATTCAGTCAAAAAGTCGTAGAACGTTTGATAATTCTTAACACCGTCCACTACGATTGGAGGTGGTGCCAGAATTTTTTTAGTGGTTGCCTTCTCTTTGTTTTTGAGTTGCTGCTGCTGAATGCTAGTTGTAGCTTGTTGTGGTTGTGGTGGAGTAAGGGAAGTGTTCAACTTCCTTTTCTTCCTGTTTTTCACCCTAATCCACTCAGTCTCTTTGGCGAGTTCTTCCTCATCCGTGCAGTACTCAGCGTCACTTTTAGTAGGCTGAGCAGGTGTTATGGTCCCACTGGCCTGTTTATCTGAGGGTTCTTCTTTTTTTTGTACCTTTAAGCATTTTAATTGTCCTTGAAGATCTTGAACCTGTTCCTGCAAGCTTTGTATATGGCTGTTCAGTTGACGTACCATTTGTTGCAGGTTTTCTCTGTCCGATTTCTCCTGGATGTAACAGTCATACAACTGCTTCTCCAGATCAGTTTTGATTTTAATAGACTGTTGTGCAGCCATTATTTAGTTTTAAGGTGAGCGTGACACCTAAACAATTATAATAAACACTTCATGGCGATTTCCGCACTTGTAACTGGGTCATGGCCCCGATAGATCGACGTACACCGCGACGACGGTGTTGTGATGCGTCTGCAAAATACTCTTAACTAGAGCACGCGCTCGCGATCGGTACGTCCGTTCACAGTAGCAGTGAAACACGCTATGGCTATATATAGAATGGGATAAGGTCAGGAACATGATGATGACTCTTTGAGCAATGAATAACTCACCGTCCGTTAAGCCAGTGAGGTAGAGATACTTAGAAGTGTTGTATCTCTCGCCACTCGGGAGGCAGATCGGATTCAACGGAACTGCAACAATAATCTATTATTTTTATTACTTGTACAGTTGTACGTATTATGTTTGGTAGGTTTTAGATTTTTCCTTTACATGTGCTGTTAGATATTGCACCTTGCCATAATTCTTGATTCTAGGTTTTGATTCCCTTGCGAAATTGCAAAATATGCTAGATTAACGGTTATATTCTCTGATTGCGTTGACTTGCAAGTTTGATCGAATCGAAGTTTGCTCTAAGGACAGACTTTGATGTTAATTTCTGTTTAATACCTCCAAGCGTCACGGAGGTTGTCTTCACAGGCAAAAGGACATTCGGACAACAAAGTGATTGCAAGGGTTCCATTTTTACCGAGTATGCTGTCAGCTGTCTTAGCTGACAGCTGACAGCTGACTTTGATATATTATCGCGTGAAGCGTGACGCATGACAAGCTCCAATCAACTTTCATTTGTTTCCTCCACTACTATTACTGCCACAACACGCGTTTCCCGACCTTTCATAACAAACGGTCAGGTGCATTTAGGCAACCATGAACATTTTGAACTTTATTGACTTTAATTAAGACCGTAACAAAACCAAAGTTGTTTGACTCACAGTCGTTCACTTCGTTGATGTTGAACTCGATAAGTGCGATGCTGTTGAGGGTGTAGGACTCGTACTCGGGGTGAGTGACGTAGGAGGCCGGCTTCATGAACCACGGAGTGTCCTTGGCTGGGAGGAACATTGCCCGGCTGTCTGTCCTGTACCAGATGACAGAGGTTTTTTATTTCAACAGGAATGATGTAACCAAGATTATGTAACAATATATTGATTAATTATAACCTTCCTTTTGGGCTTCACCGCGAAACCGTACTTTTAATCAATAGTGTCCCACTAGCCCATAAATGAGATCTTTGTTTCGGCAGTTAGAGTTTGCTATTAAAACACTAATGGTCTTACGTTTAAAGTAGAACTTCGTGTGTGAGAAAAAGATCATTTGTATTATGATCTGCTGTAGTTTCTGTCTCTACTGACTTGATTGTGGTGGTACATAAGGTCGTGTTGCGAATGTGATACTCACTCGAAGACATTTCGTGGTATCCTGACGATATCGTCTGCGTTAGCGAGCGCGTAGTTCAACTTGATGAGAACAATCCCGGTCATTGCCATTTGAACCTTACCGTCGTCGTCATCTGCGTATTCAATTCAAAATACAATTACTATTATCAAAAAATATTAAAGGACGGGGTGAGGGGTATCTACGGTTGAGTCAGCAAAGGGGTATTTCAGACTGAAATGGTGATGATAAACAATTAATGAAAACTAAGATTTTTTAACAATATTTTGATTTAAAATAGTGTCAGAACCAACAGCTTAACGTGCTTTCCGAGACATGGATTAAACTCGGTATGTAATGGGTGGTCACATAATTATACATAGACCAACCTAGGCAACGCTTGATTTAACCTAAAGATTGATGATACAAGCGGCTGTTATTGTCTATAGCGGCGAGCTCCTCAGATAGGCAGGCGCTCCATATAAAATATTGGTAAAGTGGATTACAGGCTAAGCAGACGATGAACAGATGGTTACTAACGCAGATGCACAGAGAGTACTCCAAGCCAGTTGAAGACCTCGCTCTGGCCGATATTGCCCTCCTGCACCCGCGCTGTGGTGGCGCGGTCGCAGCGCTCCGGGGAGGAAGAGCCTGGAAACAAAGTCATTGTGGGAAACACTGTCGTGAGACGACGTTGTTTGCAGCTTGGGACACTGTTTCCGAGCTCAGACGATGATGTAACGGTGCGGACAAACTGTGAGTGGGTTTGACTCCGGGCACCGGACTTGGTCAGATAATAACATTAAATCACGATTAAAGCTAATTGCCTTCAGTTATCCTTTTTAAAGATAAGCGAGTCTAATTGCCGTTCCAAGTCAAGGATCTTAATTTTATCCAGAATACACCATAATTATTGCTATGTCTCTCAAAACAGTGAAGGAAAACATCGTGAGGAAATCGGTTTGTGTTTGAACCAAAAAAATCGAAGACCTGTGACATCTAACCAATCCGCACTGCGCCCGCGTGGTAGATCATCCCTCTCCTAGAAGGGAGGCCCGAGTCCCTGCAGTGGGAACATTATAGGCTGATGATGATGATGAATGACACCATAATTATTACTATCTGTAAAGCCCTCCACATTTATTAAAATAAAGGCCCACGGCTTACAGCTTTTATGAAAACTATTACAATATTATAACAAACGCATAGGTACTAAAAAGATAGGCAAAACTCACCAAAAAGCAAAATCAACAAATTAACAAAAATAAGTCTTTGTCCTTCCATTGTTTCAAAAGTTATCATCCAGCAATGTTTTAACTTCCATACATAAAACGATATTTAATCACTAATCACTGATATAAACTAACCATGTAATTACTACAAGCCACTCATTTCTAATTAATGACTAATCACAACTGCAACTACAAAACTGTCGTTATTTTGAACAAACAAGGGAAATTGTTTAGAAACACAGAATGCCATATACTAGTTAGTGAATGGAGTGTTCATTTGAACTTGTGGTAGACTGGCGCAGAAGCAAGCCTTTGCTCTGAAGGTATACTTTTAATGGTGCTTTCTAAATTGAATGAGTCCATCGCCTTTTACTGATACTGAGAATTGCTAAGACGTCTTTTATTTATAATTAGAAGGACAGGAGAGAATGGGAGACAAAACCGTGTTGTGAAACTAACTAACATCGGACTAGGACAGGAAGACGATAATGATATCTAAACTCAGTAATGACAAATCTGTACTTGTTTTTTAAGTCTATCGAATGTTTTTAGGAAGGTTTGTATATTATGTGCATTAATAAATTGTATTTCAATGTCCCCCAGAGGTCAGTTAGATTTAATCCACCTATCTCCATACCTTTTTCCTCATCCAACTATAGGCAAAATTCATTCATAGTGCGAGCGAGTAAAGACTTTAATATTCTTTGCAAGGAGTTCTCTTTTGACCCATTTTGCACCAAAACTTATTCTGTACGTACTCGACTGAATGCAAACTTTTTTAAAAGCGCGTAGTACTTTATTTTTGTTTTATTATTTTCCAGTGTCAGCAATGCCTAACCTAGTGTCTGAGTGTATTTTGTGCTTATTGCTTATTTAAATTCTTTTAATTGTATTATTTTCGTGCTTGCTATTTAGTGATCTTAAGATTTCTGCTACCATCTCTGTTTCTACTCGTGAGAACCTGTAATTGGCTCTGTGTCGTTTTCACAATTGTTACTCACATATTTTAGCTGTTGGTTCTCCTCTTATAAATAAATAAATAAATAAATAAATACTCATTATGTATCACACTTAGGATGAGTCTCTAGCATGATATTTTTATTAAAATATCATCTTTTTTCAATAAGTATTGGTGAAGCGATGCGGGTAAAAATGCGAGGATTATATGCGAGTTATAGTATGAGCGGGAGAAAATATGGTGCGCCGTAAAAACAATCCAACCAGACGAGAGCTAAAGAAAAGCAGTTCACTCACCTGGCGATGGCACCACGAGGACTTGAGGATTTCTTCGTGGAAGCTTGACGTTAGGCAGCGTGCACAATGCTTGGTAGCCAGCGTCCGGTTTTGCGAGTGGTAGAAATGGATGCGAAGGGTTGCTAGCAAGCAAGCGAGGGTGGTTTTGCAGTTTTAATAACGCGTGAGAACGAAAAATGGCGGGCGGCGCGGTGGCGCGGACGCAGCGACGACAGCGTCTTGTCGCAGCGGCAGTGTACGGAAGAATGTGACGTTCGTTCGCGGGTTAGGTTCACTCGCGAACGGAGGGAGTGAATGCATTCCCAGCCCTCGCTGATTGAATGAATTAAAGGCGCAACCATCCTCCCCCCTTTGGAAATCCTTAGGATTTTCGAAACAAACGGAAAGGATAAGGAGAGGATCTTAGATTAAAGCGGAGCGAGGTCAAATGGATTGACTTAAAGTTTAAGTTTTAAAAGGTGAAAGGGTGTGGATTAAATTACAGATTTACTAAATTACATACTTAAGATTAACGAATTATAACCGTGCTAATTGGTAAATTAAGTTTAAATTATTGCGAAGGAAGGGGACACAACTTAACGACGGGGCGTTTGAAAATCCCTGCTGTAGTGCGTACTAACGCGACTCGCACGATTCCATCTTTACCCGGATATACTTGTTCAATAATTCCGGTAGGCCAGCGAAGCGGCGGTGAATCATCCTGGTGGATGAGAACAAGTAAACCCGGCTGAATAGGTACATCAGGAGTATTCCATTTTTGCCTCAGTTGAAGTGTATGCAAATAATCTACATGCCATTTTTTCCAATAGCTTTGGACTAAACTGTCTAACAGTTTTTTCCTGTTATGAAGGCTTACAGATGCGTCAACCTCATAGGCAGGCAACGACTGCAAAGGGGTTGTGTTTAGAAAATGCGCAGGAGTAATAATTGTATGCGGCTGGTCCGACAGCGCACACAATGGGCGAGAGTTTAAGACACTCTCAATTTGAGTTAATACTGTCAACAATTCCTCATAGCACAGTAATTGTTGCCCAATGCAACGATATAGATGAGTTTTTATGCATTTTATGTTGCTTTCCCAAATGCCTCCCCAGTGGGGTGCACGAGCAGGGATATTACGCCATGTTATTTTACGATTATTCAATTCAGTTTGAAATGCGGTAGACGTATCTTTAGAAGAAAGGAAAGTATATAACTCGTCCAATTGACGCTTTGCACCAATGAAATTGGTTCCGTTATCGGAATAGAGAACTGATACTGGCCCTCGCCTAGACAAGAAACGCTTGAAAGCGTCAAGAAACGTTTCCGAACTCAAGTCTGAGGCAATTTCAATGTGTATGGCTTTAGTAGTCAAACACACGAAGAGACAAATATATGCCTTTTGGCTTTTAACGCCCCTCCTTCGCGTCATAGTAATGTTTATAGGCCCAGCGTAATCAACGCCAGTGTGAGTAAAGGCCTTAGCTTCTTGCACCCGCGAAGGGGGTAAACTTGACATCATGGGTGTAGGATGAGAGGGCGCAACCTTAAAACAGAAGTTACATTGGCGTATGCGTTGTCGAATAATATTCCGAGCGGATATGATCCAATATCGCTGCCTTAATAAAGACATAAGAAGATGTGAACCGGTATGACAATTGGATCGATGGCAATCATCTATTAGTAGATCGACTAAGTGATGTCGACGAGGAAGCAACAATGGATGCCGACTTTCATAAGGTATATGTGCGTTTATTAGTCGACCACCTACGCGGAGCAATCCGTTGTCATCAACAAACAGATCGAGCTTTCTTAAAGAAGGAGAAGGTAATCTACCCTTTTTAATATTTTTTATTTCATCAGCAAAATGTTTGCTTTGCAATTCGCGAAGAATCACGAGTTCAGCGGTTTCAAGGTCAGAGACTTGAATTACCGGAGCGAGAGGTAACTTACGCAGAAAGCGCAAGATATATACCAGAATGCGTAATAATTTTTTCCAAGACGAGACTCTG
Organism: Diarsia mendica; assembly: GCA_949316265.1. Classification (NCBI taxonomy): domain Eukaryota; kingdom Metazoa; phylum Arthropoda; class Insecta; order Lepidoptera; family Noctuidae; genus Diarsia; species Diarsia mendica. The sequence goes on from OX438910.1 coordinate 18,286,918, forward strand.
AGAGCTAGCTCCAGAAGTATCGAAGAATCCAAATCAGGAATGACTGTTAGAGTAACAGAGCTCTTTGCTTCAGGTATAGAACCTTCAACAGAAGACGGTTTGAATGGTACAATTGGCCATTCAGCGGTTGGATGGCAAGCCCAAGGTGGACCATACCACCAAAGCGGATGATTAATGAGTTGCGAGGGTAATAAACCTCTTGATAAACAATCACTGGGATTTTCTATCCCATTGATGTGAAAAAAGCGGTCAGGAGATAGATTTTCCTGTATCTCAGTCACACGGTTGGCCACAAATACTTGCCACCGGTGTGGAGATGAATGAATCCATGACAGAGCGATCGTAGAATCACTGAAAGCGAAAATATCCTTTATAGGATAGCGATTATCAAAAACCGTATGTACTTGTTTGACAAGTTTAGCCAGAAGTAGCGAGGCACACAATTCAAGCCTTGCCAGTGAAACAGTCTTTAGAGGAGCCACCTTAGACTTAGCGCATACTAAATGAATGGATATATTACCGTTAGGGTTCGTTACGTGCAGGTATAAGACGCAGCCGTAAGCCTTCATACTAGCGTCTCCAAAGCCAAGCAAATTTATAACACAGCCGGCCGCGACACCTAAGTGGCGAGGTATTTGTAAGTTAACTAATAACGGTAATTCTGATTTGAGTTTAACGAAACATTTAGTAATGAGTTCCGGGGGCTCTTCATCCCACCCCACCTTAGAAAGCCAAAGATCTTGTATAAGAAGTTTTGCGTAGAGAATGACAGGTGCGACGAACCCGAGCACGTCAAATAGGCGAGCAATAGTTGACAATATAGCACGTTTGGTGTTACACGTAGTCGCGGCGGCGGTAGTGAACGAGAACACATCAGAAGTAGGTATCCATTTTAAACCTAGAACCTTCAGTGTGTCATCATCATCTGTGAACTCGATCACAGCACGATACGACTCCGGCAAGTGAGCGAGAAGTTCCGATGAGTTGCTCGCCCATTTGACGAGATCAAATCCACCGAACTTGAATAAAGCGAGCAGCTCGTCAGCTAAACGAGTACCATCTTCGGCAGAATGTACAGAAGTTGTTAGATCATCCATGTACAGTTCTCTCATGGCAACATCTGCCGCGAGAGGAAAGCGTTCGCGATAATCCTCCGCCAATTGACGGACGGTACGCATTGCCAAAAATGGACTCGACCGGAGGCCGAAAGCCACAGAATTAAATTGGAAAATACGAATACTCTCGGTATCATTAAAGCGATATAATATTTTTTGATATTTACGATCTTTATCTGACAATGAAATTCTAAGATACATTTGACGTATATCAGCTGTAATTGCTATCTTAAAATATCTAAAGTTTAGCAAAAGCGAAAATAAGTCTGCCTGCAAATTAGGCCCTGTATGCAACAAGTCGTTGAGCGACTTGCCGCTATCAGTTTTAGCGCTTGCATCTAAAACAATGCGGGTTTTTGTTGTCGACTTCTCAGGCCTTACAACTGCGTGGTGCGGGATGAAGTAGCCTTCATTTATAGCGGACAAAGAATGAGGTATTTCCGACAGATAACCCTTATCTATATAATCATTTATTACGTCGTTATAAGCTTGACGTAAAGCGGGAAGCGAATGAAACTTTCGCTCTAGCGCGGACAATCTACGCTGAGCGTGAATGAAGGAGTTACCTAAAGACTTAGGTTCACCTTTAAAAGGTAACGACACAATATATCGCCCACATGAATGTCGCGAAACGGTCGATTTATAAAAATCTTCACATTCTTGATATTCCGGACCCTTTTTGTTAACAGTAGGTACTTCCTCGATTTCCCAGAATTTTAAAATTAAATTATTTAAATTATCTACTAACGGGCCGAAGGACCAGGCTACACTGTCATGGTTGACAGAAGGTACCTCACCCATGACAATATAGCCAAGCGTGGTTTCTAAAGCATGAGGTATGAAGCGAGCGGTGATCGCAGAATCAGCTGATTGAGAGGTAGATGCTGGTATAACCTTTTTCCCTAGCAAAACAAACGCGAACATTTGCGTACCAAGAATAGCGTCTATATTCCCAGGTACGTCCCAACATTCATCTGCGAGCGGTAAACCTATGAAATGATCCATCACGGACCTTTGTACCGCGCGAACAGGCAACGGATCAGCTATGTGATCAATCACTAACATGGTTAATTCGTATTGAGCGTCACTTACGCGCGACTGTATTGTAAGAGACACGTAACCCTTAATGGGAGTGGAAATCGTACCTACTGATTTTAAAGACGAGTTAACAAGCGGTTGAATATTTAGTTTTAATTTTCTACAACATGCGAGAGTGATAAGGTTGTTTTGTGAACCACTATCCACTAAACATCTTATAACAAAGCGTTTTCCATTTATCGGAACATAAACTTGTGCCGTTGGTAAAACAACTGACGTTTTCAACTGGTCACAAGATAAATCTATACTATTATTACGCGACGTCAACGCGATCGAATTCTTAGAATTAGTACATTCATTCAACCCGACACACGAAGATGTCACGACCGGCGACGCGCGAGCGACATGGCTGCTATGCATACACACCGACTGAGGGCTGCTGTCCAGTGCGCGAGCGCCCGGCAATGGCGACGGTTCCAATACACTAGGTTGCGATTGTTGCGAGCTTGTCTCGCGATTATTAAAATGCAACAATGAATGATGCTTTTTGTTACAGTGTTTACAAGTATTTGTAGAACCACAATTAAGGGTGGAATGTTTACTACTAAAACAATTGATGCACATTTTATTCTCTTTTATGAACTTAAAGCGATCTTTTACATCTAATTTTTTGAATTCTGAACACTCGTATAAATGAGTATGTTGAGATTTTTTACAAAACTTACAAGTGGGTACATTATTATTAACTTCATTTTCTGTTACTGCAAAACTATGCGAAGTTTTCGTTGCAGAAGAACGCGACCTATTTTGTAAGTTAGTCCCCTGATTATTTTGCGGTGACGTGGTTTGACGAACAGCTGTTGTTCGTTCAAGAACCTTTATGTGATGCCGTACGAAAGTAACTAAATCATCACTTGTGGGTATATCTTTCTCGCGGGCGGATAACTCGAAACTTTGTAATACTTGAGAATCTAACTTTTTTAAAACGAGATGAGTAAACAAGAAATCGGATAAATCGCCAATGTCTAACAGTCTTAACGCGGACCAAGATGAGTGAACTCTTTCAATAAAATCATTTAATTGACCGGGTGAACCCGAGGTAGGTTTTATGTCAAGTATATTATTTAAGTACATAGACCCAAGTAACCTCTTGTCCTGGTATTTTGTCACTAAAGAATTCCATATCGTAAGATAGTTAGACGCATTGGGAATTATTCCCGCGAATATATTTTTTGCGCTGCCATTTAATTTACCTACCAAATACTGTACACGCTGATCATCAGTTAGTTTTTTATTATCATGAACGTTAGTTTTGAAGCATTGGTAAAACAGTGGCCAACTTTCCGGTTGACCAGAGAAACTTAATAACTCCAATGGCGGTAAGCGGCAAACGTAAGATTCCACAGCGGGAATATCTACATTAGCGCGGGTAGACTCTAATATGGTATTACGTTTATATTGGATTTCTGTAAATAATGTTTCGAACGAGCTCCAATTACTAAAACTTATTTTATAATCAGGGTCTATCTCTAATAATAATGTATTATGTTGATCACAAAGATCGTTAAAATTATTATATAACTTTTCGATATTCGAAGAAGCGGCTAGAAATTCTTGTTTACTTCTAGTATCAATATTTGAAGGAATTATTTTCTTTGCAATCTTGAATAAGCTATTTATTTTCTCGAAAATAGTTTCTTTTTTTGCAACGATCATTTTCAACTTTGCTTCCGACGCCATTTTGTTGCGTCACCCAAGCTCCCGTTGTTCGAGTTATAATTTATAAAAAATGTGATATTGAAATGGTATAATGAACAACGTAATTTACTTGAACAAGCACAGTTATAAGCGTAATTATAGTAGGGAATACTTAAATAGCGAGATGGGGAATATTTTAAAGGTATATACTGGCTCAGTCCGACTCGAAATGGACCAAAATTATGGTGAAGCGATGCGGGTAAAAATGCGAGGATTATATGCGAGTTATAGTATGAGCGGGAGAAAATATGGTGCGCCGTAAAAACAATCCAACCAGACGAGAGCTAAAGAAAAGCAGTTCACTCACCTGGCGATGGCACCACGAGGACTTGAGGATTTCTTCGTGGAAGCTTGACGTTAGGCAGCGTGCACAATGCTTGGTAGCCAGCGTCCGGTTTTGCGAGTGGTAGAAATGGATGCGAAGGGTTGCTAGCAAGCAAGCGAGGGTGGTTTTGCAGTTTTAATAACGCGTGAGAACGAAAAATGGCGGGCGGCGCGGTGGCGCGGACGCAGCGACGACAGCGTCTTGTCGCAGCGGCAGTGTACGGAAGAATGTGACGTTCGTTCGCGGGTTAGGTTCACTCGCGAACGGAGGGAGTGAATGCATTCCCAGCCCTCGCTGATTGAATGAATTAAAGGCGCAACCAAGTATCTTTCCATCTGTAATATTCATCCATGAGTTACTTACTCCATGTTCAACAGACAAACAAAGATATTTGTTTGCTAAACAACAACAGTTTTGGTGTATCAGCAATGTTGGCTGAATGAATTTTGTCTCACCTAGAACAAAATGCTATAAAGTAAAATCATGACATAACATCACGCCTGAATTTAATTACGTCCCTTACACAACACATTGACTAAAGTGATTTAAGTTCAAAGTTACAAGCTATGCTATGCTAACGAAAAAGCTCCAATTACTCGACCTGGTAATCGAATCTACACCCTTTGGCACCTTGTTCACTGTCACTATAAGTCGATGGAACCTGATCATCATCCAGTGTTACTTGAGCTCTGTTAGTTCAATAGCAGGTTTTACTAACCGATCAGGTAAGCTTGGTAGACCTAAGTAATGTTATAGATGCACGAAAGACTACAGACTTACTAACTATGTTTACATGGGGATACAAATGGTGTGTTCCTTTTGGGTCTATGCCATCACGCTTGTAACCCCCCATAGGATTAGGGAGAGGTGTACCTAATAGCACAGATATTATAATACTTCGTACTAATAGTAAACCCACATTTCGCTAGTTATGTTCAAGTCCTACGTAACAAGGGGCGAGCCTGGTACCATCAACTGAACACAAATCCAGGCTACTACTGAGAAATTCCTGACGATGAAACCCAATTACACTATATCCGACCAGGGAATCGAACCCAGGCCCTCATGCACAACAGTCGCACTTGCGACCACTAGACCAATGAGGCAGTTAACTAGTGCAATTGGCCTTTCTGATTAGAAGAGTATCATCGACTCAGAAAGAAGAAGTTTAAAATTATACAACATAAGATACACAAAGTGGAACAAACCAATCCCGCGTGATCTACGCGGGTACTGTTGGTAGTTACCTCGACACTGAACCCTTGTACTGACACCTGAGAACTACACAGATTATACCCCAATAAAACCTACCTTACTAGGGGTACTTGAAGGGCAGGTCAAGGTTACAGAATTAATCATGTGTACCATGCATGACCAATATCGCAATATCGCGTGACCATACAGTTTCCGCCTAAAGTAGCTTGTGTCCAAATTATTACAGCGGCTCAGGTCGATATATAGGTTAAGCTACACTTGTCTAGGCTGGCTCGTGGAATGCCAAGTTTTTTCTGTGCCTCGCACAGTACGTTAAGCAGTTGGTCCGGTTGTCATTACTAGATGTTTCACAGTTGTTATGGTAGGTTCACACGCGCGCGTTCAACTCTACATTCAACGTGCACATTCACATTCACGAGCGTGTAAACGGTACGCCCGAGCCCGTGAACGCGCCTGTGAACGTGAATGCCGCGAATCGGGCAAGTGTCGGTTTTTTGGCAAAGTTCAAAGGATGAATGTGCGGGCGCCGAAGACGACGATGAAAAAAATTAAAAAAAAATTCACGACGGGCGTGCGTGTAAACAGCTTGAATGTCCGCCGGCCCGGGACGGGCTGCATGCCGCGCAGCCCGCCAGGCAGCCCGCCGGGCTGCACGGCGTGTGACCGTAGCATTACAGGTAGTCGGTGGGCCCAAAGTCTGACGATCAGTCTTACCAAGGAGTATCTATCCGGCACTAACTGTATCGTAGAGGTCAGATAGGCAACCGCTCCTTGTAAGATATTGATTGAGCCGACACAAAAAGGCAGGCAGGTGACTACAGTTTCCGCTTAATTTACTTGCTGTACCTAATGGTAGGTTCACACGCGCGCGTTCAACTCTACATTCAACGTGCACATTCACATTCACGAGCGTGTAAACGGTACGCCCGAGCCCGTGAACGCGCCTGTGAACGTGAATGCCGCGAATCGGGCAAGTGTCGGTTTTTTGGCAAAGTTCAAAGGATGAATGTGCGGGCGCCCGGTGACTGTTTACACGCGCGCAGGCAGTCAGTCTCTCCCGCGCTTTCGCGACGAGTGGATCTTCATTCAACGTTGCTAAGAAAGTCGCTACGATCGGAGATTACAACATGGCTTTTATTACAACTTTTTCCAATAAAAATAAGTTAAGCCAAAGGATATGGCAGCAACAACACCGAGATCCTCGCTGCTCGCCATTCTGGCACTGACTGACACGACGGCCGTAGCATTATGCTACGGTCACACGCGCGCCGTGCAGCCCGGCGGGCTGCCTGGCGGGCTGCGCGGCATGCAGCCCGTCCCGGGCCGGCGGACATTCAAGCTGTTTACACGCACGCCGTCGTGAATTTTTTTTTGATTTTTTTTCATCGTCGTCGTCGGCGCCCGCACATTCATCCTTTGAACTTTGCCAAAAAACCGACACTTGCCCGATTCGCGGCATTCACGTTCACAGGCGCGTTCACGGGCTCGGGCGTACCGTTTACACGCTCGTGAATGTGAATGTGCACGTTGAATGTAGAGTTGAACGCGCGCGTGTGAACCTACCATTACAGTTTATAGTAATTCTACCGGAGACTAACTAGATCCTAGGAGAAACTAGATCAAAGGTTAACAAACATTGTGTACCTCAGTTGTGTACAGACGGCTACACATCAAGCTATACTTTTCCAATGTAAGCTGAACTTGTGCATTGTATAGGATTTCCGTACAATGCGAGATCAGCGTAAACTGGAAATGTATAGCTTGATGTATTGATGTATAGTCTCAGCTCTGAAGATGTAGGTGTTAAACCAAAAGAGACAAAACACTGCAGGAAAAAGTGGGCGTTCCTTTTAAAACACTTGCAAAAATAACTAAAAATACATGTTCAACTCATAGAAATACGTTAAATATTTATAATTGCAGTCACAGTAATTAGCGAGGCAGCCGTTTTAGGTCTTCGTAATGAGCGCGACACAGCTCCGGAGACAATCGTCAGTAAATCAACTCGGCTCATTTACATCGGCTGCTTCTCTGCCTTTTTGTTTTGCACTGTATTTTTGTGAGAAAAATGAATAAATATAGTTGTTTGTTGTGTTAAGATTGAGACAATAGTATGCAAAGCAAAGTTTCCTTGCTTTGTAATAGTATCTACTAATATTATAAAGCTGAAGCGTTTGTTTGTTTGAACGCGCTTATCTCAGGAACTACTGATTGGAATTAAAAAAATATTTTTGTGTTGGATAGTCTATTTATAAAGAAAGGTACTTATATATTAACATCATGTCACGACCAATAGGAGCGAAGCATATTAATGAAAAATATTGCAAAAACGGGTGGTTTTCAATTCGTGAAACTCAAAACTCGACCTAAATTAATTAGTAATTCCAAATGTAAAATAAATATTAGGTTATTTTATATTTTTAGACTTTAACCTGATCTTGTGAACTTTTTCGTATCTTAGGTTTTTTTAATAATATGTAAAAAATTAAGATATGAGCAAAAATGATTATACGAATTAGATTGAATGTTTAAAGGTTCTCCCTTACAGCCAGCATCCTACTAATATTAGAAATGCGAAAGTTTGTGAGGATGGATGGATGTATGGATGTTTGTTACTCTTTCACGCCAGAACGGCTGATCAGATCTGAATGAAATTTGGCACAGAGGTAGATTATAGTCTGGAATAACACATGGGCTATATATTATCCCCAAAATAACTTAAGGGGGTGAGCAGTATTGCATTATCCTTATTCCTCAACTGTTTTACAGCTTGATACTGGAAATAAGAAATAACGCAAGGGACATCGAGCGTGCTGTGCAATTTTTCACTTTAGGCGCTTGGTGCGAGCGTTGCAAATCCAAGAGAAAGCTGAAGTCCCTTACGGCATTTCAAATTTCCGGTATCGCCACAATCGAACTGTCAACTGTCATACTATATATTAAAATAGAAGGTCTATTTCAAACTATTTCTCAATGGTGTAGGTAGCCTAACGGTACAGAGACTTACCTGTAAACAAAGGTACGCAAGTTCAAATCATTGTCAGTATCCACTTTTTGTGATTTTTTATAATGTTGAAAGATTTCTAAAAATGTTAAACATGGTTGCGAGTTCGATCCCCAATCGGTTTTCACTTTTTGTAAGTTCCAGGTATTTGTTTTTATTTTGATGCTATATGGTTTTCAAATCAATTCAGAGTAGATTAATGTAATCTACTTTTAATTTTAAATACAATATTATAAATCTGTAGACGTAGAGTTTCTGTCTATTGAACATATTATTTAGAAAAAAATAATGTTTTCTTTTATTATACAATCATTTTTAGAATTTTTGTATGTATGTGTGTGTTTTGGATGTATTACTTTATTATTATAGTATTATCACGTGTACATTTTAAAACTAATATGATTAGGGTTTTAGTTTTTGTTTCATTGTAATAGGTGCTCTCTATCAAAAGATATACGAATTTAAAGTGTTTATGAAGAACTTATCATCGTTAGAAACATACATGTAACGACATCTATTGCACCATAACGGTACTAATTAATAAATGTGTTCACAAGAAAACTTTTAAATCGTCTTTTTCAAACAGTTACGATAAAAAAAAGGTACTCTTGATTAGTTTAAATGACGCTGCTTCGAAAATCTACATAGCGTTTTTTTTTGGAGGGTGGGAAATCATCAAATTACTCCTCCCGCTCTGGGCAGAGCGGTAGGGAATGTCAGACTTCTACTGACTAAAACCACCCATGTTCCTTCTTTGCCCTTTGTGCTGGGGCCGCAATATCTCTTTCGAAGAGCCAGCAGCCCCGGCCCTTGCGGGCCCCTTCCGTATTGCTCACATCTCTTTGAGGCGCGCGTGGAACACGAACGCGCCGTTGACAAGGCCTGTCGTCGTCATAAGACGGGCGGACGGCGAGCTAGCCCATTACTCACCGTCCACAGGCCCGCGTCTACGGTGGCCGGAAGCCATCACGTGGCCCCCGACACCCGGAGCGCCTCCCGCGGCAGCTGGGACGAGAGGTTCTCTCCCTCTTACGTTACACCACCTCCTTCGCTAGCATCACTGCTTCGCAGAAGGAGGCGACGGCGTCCCATTTCCTCTCGCCCCGCACCATGGCTTGAACCAGGGCCGGACGCGAGAGGTCGCCGCCGCCGATCGCCGCTAAGAGAACACGATGGGGCTCAACCCAAGCGGGGCACCGCCCAAGCGGGGCAAGCCTCCGTGGTGTGCTCCACCGTGTCCTCCGGCTGATCCTTGCAATGGTAGCATCCGGGCGTTTCCTTCCGCCTGATTCGATGCAGGCCGAAACAACCGTGTCCGGTGAGGACCTGCGCCAGATGGAAGGTGAGGGCGCCGTGGCACCTCTCAAGCCAGTCCTCAAAAAGGGGACTTACCACCACTGTGCCCTGCACGGGGTTGCGACAGTCACTCTCTCCATATCGCTATGAAATCACACCCGGGCGGTCTGTCCGCCAAGCAGCAATATGCCGCGGCAGTGGAGTTACCCCCCAGTGTAGTGCCTCCGCGAGCCAGACATCAAACGCCCTCTATTACATGGCGCTTGAACATTACTGTGGGTTTACGATTAGGTACACCACTGCCTAATTCTTTCGGGATTAAGGCGTAATGTTATTTTATATGTGAGACCTGACGGCTTGATCAAAATGTGATGATGTGAGTAATGATTACAAAAGGCGTCCTTATGGGCGCTGTAATTAGGAGCGGCAGCGGCTTGAATCAAAATGAAATGGAGTTGAGACGACGATGGCTTAAAAACCGTAACCGTACCTTAACTTATTTCTCAAAATGTACAAACAAATGCCTTGTTCTTTGGTGACAGCCCTCTTACATAACCACTCTTAATCATTTATATTAACCTCTCAAATTAGGAAAATCGTGCATGGTAAGTTCATCTTCTGTTGGCACTGGATGGGAAAACTCATCGGAAAGTGGAATTTTCGCATCTACATCTAATTCCAGGTGACTCCCTCCTGTTTAAAGCAGCTTATTTGCAAAGACCCATGGCCATTTTCATGGCCAATCGCAGATTTTTGCTGATGTTGCAAGTTGGGGTAAGATTCAGCGGCAATTTGTAAACGGGAAGTGCAATCTGGCCGTTTGTTTAGCAAAGTTGCAGCAATGCCCGAGGAAGCCACAGCGATAAGACGGCACAGTTGGCGCAGTGCCTCGGCGTTTGACTGTGGCGCTGCCATGCATGTCCTGTATTCGATTCCCGCACTGAACAAATAGATTTACGTCGTGGGTCTTATCTAATTTTAATAAGGTTTTTATTTTAAAGTTTTACAGCTGTTTTTCTTACTGTGTACCGGTCAATTTGTATTTGTTGACTGTTCACGACAAATATTAACACCGCAATTCAGAAAATGGTGTCAAATGAACACTGCCAGCTGTCAAAGGCGAAGAACTGCCAAAATTTAATGCATGGGAAGCAAACACACACTACAGGGCTTAGGCTATGTAGTTTCCTGCATGAATGGCTCGCGGAGGCACTACACTGGGGGGTAACTCCACTGCCGCGGCATATTGCCGCTTGGCGGACAGACCGCCCCGGTGTGATTTCATAGCGACATGGAGAGAGTGTCTGTCGCAACCCCGTGCAGGGCACAGTGGTGGTAAGTCCCCTTTTTGAGGACTGGCTTGAGAGGTGCCACGGCGCCCTCACCTTCCATCTGGAGCAGGTCCTCACCGGACACGGTTGTTTCGGCCTGCATCGAAGGAAACGCCCGGATGCTACCATTGCAAGGATCAGCAGGAGGACACGGTGGAGCACACCACGGAGGCTTGCCCCGCTTGGGCGGTGCCCCGCTTGGGTTGAGCCCCGTCGACGTGTTCTCTTAGCGGCGATCGGCGGCGGCGACCTCTCGCGTCCGGCCCTGGTTCAAGCCATGGTGCGGGGCGAGAGGGAATGGGACGCCGTCGCCTCCTTCTGCGAAGCAGTGATGCTAGCGAAGGAGGTGGTGTAACGTAAGAGGGAGAGAACCTCTCGTCCCAGCTGCCGCGGGAGGCGCTCCGGGTGTCGGGGGCCACGTGATGGCTTCCGGCCACCGTAGACGCGGGCCTGTGGACGGTGAGTAATGGGCTAGCTCGCCGTCCGCCCGTCTTATGACGACGACAGGCCTTGTCAACGGCGCGTTCGTGTTCCACGCGCGCCTAAAAGAGATGTCAGCAATATGGAAGGGGCCCGCAAGGGCCGGGGCTGCGGGCTGTTCGAATAAGATATTGCGGCCCCAGCACAAAGGGCAAAGAAGGAACATGGGTGGTTTTAGTCAGTAGAAGTCTGACATTCCCTACCGCTCTGCCCAGAGCGGGAGGAGTAATTTGATGATTTCCCACACTCCAAAAAAAAAACCCTATGTAGATTTTCGAAGCAGCGTCATTTAAACTAATCAAGAGTACCTTTTGTTATCGTAACTGTTTGAAAAAGACTATTTGAAAGTTTTCTTGTGAACACATTTATTAATTAGTACCGTTATGGTGCAATAGATGTCGTTGCATGTATGTTTCTTAACAATGATAAGTTCTTCATAAACACTTTAAATGCGTATATCTTTTGATAGACAGCACCTATTACAATGAAACAAAAACTAAAACCCCAATCATATTAGTTTTAAAATGTACACGTGATAATACTATAATAATAAAGTAATACATCCAAGACACACATTCACACATTACATACAAAAATTCTAAAAATGATTTATAAAAATATTTATTATTATTATAATAATGTTCAATATACAGAAACTCTACGTCTACAGATTTATAATATTGTATTTAAAATTAAAAGTAGATTACATTAATCTACTCTGATTTGATTTGAAAACCATATAGCATCAAAATAAAAACAAATACCTGGAACTTACAAAAAGTGAAAACCGATTAGGGATCGAACTCGCGAACATGTTTAAATTTTTTGGAAATCCTTCAACATTATAAAAAATCACAAAAAAAGGATACTGACTGTGATTTGAACTTGCGCACCTTTGTTTACAGGTAAGTCTCTGTACCGTTAGGCTACGTACACCATTGAGAAATAGTTTGAAATAGACCTTCTATTTTAATATATAGTATGACAGTTGACAGTTCGATTGTGGACCGATACCGGAAATTTGAAATGCCGTAAGGGACTTCAGCTTTCTCTTGGATTTGCAACGCTCGCACCAGGCGCCTAAAGTGAAAAATTGCACAGCACGCACGATGTCCCTTGCGTTATTTCGTATTTCCAGAATCAAGCTGTAAAACAGTTGAGGATTATGGATAATGCAATACTGCTCACCCCCTTAAGTTATTATTGGGATAATATATAGCCCATGTGTTATTCCAGACTATAATCTACCTCTGTGCCAAATTTCATTCAGATCTGATCAGCCGTTCTGGCGTGAAAGAGTAACAAACATCCATCCATCCTCACAAACTTTCGCATTTATAATATTAATAGTAGGATTTATAATATTAGTAGGATAGTAGGATACATGCAACGACATCTATTGCACCAAAACGGTACTAATTAATAAATGTGTTCACAAGATAACTTTTATAACGTCTTTTTCAAACAGTTACGATAGCAAAAGGTACTCTTGATTAGTTTAAATGACGCTGCTTTGAAAATCTTTAGAGGATATTTTTTTGGAGGGTGGGAAATCATCATATGACTCGGTAGGGAATGTCAGACTTCTACTGACTAAAAACCACCAATGTTACTTCTTTGCCCTTTGTGCTGGGGCTGCGATATCTCTTTTGAATAACCCGCAGCTTGCTGACATCTCTTTGAGGCGCGCGTGGAACACGAACGCGCCGTCGACACGGCCTGTCGTCGTCATAAGACGGGCGGACGGCGACCTAGCCCACTACTTACTGTCCACAGGCCCGCGCCTACGGTAGCCGGAAGCCATCACGTGGCCCCCGACGCCCGGAGCGTCTCCTGTTGCGGCTGGGACGAGAAGTTCTCTCTCTCTACGCCACCACCTTCGCTAGCATCACTACTTCGCCGAAGGACCATGGCTTGAACCAGGGCCGGACGCGAGAGTTTGCCGCCGCTGATTGCCACTAAAAGAACACGACGGGGATCAACCCAAGCGGGGCAGGCCTCCGCTGTGTGCTCCACCGTGTCCTGCGACTGATCCTTGCAATGGTAGCATCCGGGCGTTTCCTTCCTCATGATTCGGTGCGGGTACCTTCCGAAACAATCGTGTCCGGTGAGGACCTGCGCCAGACGGAAGGTGAGGGCGCCGTGGCGCCTCTCAAGCCACTCCTTAAAGAGGGGACTTACCACCACTGTGCCCTGCACGGGGTTGCGACAGTCGCTCTCTTCATGTTGCCATGAAAGCACATCGGGGCGGTCTGTCCGCCAAGCGGCAATACGCCGCGGCAGCGGAGTTACCCCCCAGTGTAGTGCCTCCGCGCGCCATTTCATGCAGGAAACTACATAGCCTAATCCCTAAGTGTGTGTTTGCTTCCCATGCATTAAATTTAGGCAGTTTAACTTCGTCTTCGACATATGGCATTGTTTATTTGACACCATTTTCTGAATTGCGGTGTTAATATTTGTCGTGAACAGTCAATATTTAAATTGACCGGTACACAGTAAGAAAAACAGCCGTAAAAACTTTAAAATAAAAACCTAATTAAAATTAGATAAGACCCACGACGTAAATCTATTTGTTCAGTGCGGGAGTTGAATACAGGACATGCAGCGCCACAGTCAAACGCCAAGGTGCCTTGGCGTTTGACTGTGCCAACCGTGCCGTCTTATCGCTGTGACTTCCTCGGGCATTGCTGCAACTTTGCTTAACAAAGGGCCAGATTGCAGATTCCGTTTACAAATTGCCGCTGAATCTTACCCCAACTTGCAACATCACCAAAAATCTGCGACTGGCCATGGAACAGATGTCTTTGCAAATAAGCTGCTTTAAACAGGAAAGAGTCGCCTGGAATTAGAGGTAGATGCGAAAACTCCACTTTCCGAAGAGTTTTCCCATCCAGTGCCGACTCCATTTTATTTTGATTCAAGCCGCTGCCGCTCATAATGACAGCGCCCATAAGGACGCCTTTTGTAATCATTACCCACATCATCACATTTTGATCAAGCCGTCAGGTCTCACAAATAAAATAACATTACGCCTTAATCCCGAAAGAGTTAGGCAGTGGTGTATCTAATCGTAAACCCATATTTCGCCTGTAATGTTGAGCCCCATTTGTAATAGGGGGCGTTTGATGTCTATAGATATAATATTGCCATCGACCGGGCACGAAAACCACGCTCCGTGGCCTCTACTACGAAAACACTTTGCAATCAAACCCCGGACCTCATCCTCAGTAGTTGCACTTGAGACCACTCGATCAACGAGACAGTCACACATCAAAATTTCCACGTGAACGAAGTCGCGGGCATCAGCTAGTTCCTTTATAAGTCATAAGTCATAAGTCATTTATTCATTCGTTTAACATAGGTACAATAATGGTGGTAAATATGTAGGTAATAATGAGTGCGCTATGTTATGCCGGAGAGCGTACAAATGTTTTTAGGTATAAAAATAAATCAAGCCAGACAACTCACAACAGTTAAATTAAATAATTCTGAACACTAGAAAAACAATTATATAGTATGACATAATACAAATTAATTAATAATAATAGCAATATAAATCAAAGTCGATAAAAAGAGAAGGATACAATTAAATTATAATAGACATGTCAAAACAGTTAAGGGGAAATACTGAAATCCTATAATAATATTAATGTTAATAAGCAAAACTAAGTCAATACACAATACTAATAATTATCAATTTGCAAAACTACTGTCAATATACAATATTAATGTCAATAAGCAAAAACTAATGTCAATATACAATACCAATGTCAATAAGCAAAAACTAATGTCAATACACAATACTAATGTCAAATTGTAAAATTAGAGTCAATATACAATACTAATGTCAATATTCAAAAATTAATGTCAATCTACAAATCGAATGTCAATGTACAATACAAATGTCAATATTCAAATTTATTTATAAGCTCAAACATTTCAATTATTTTATTAGCATGTCAATATTCAGTCAGATTTTTGTCTGTTAAAAATTCCGAAATACTGTAATATGCTTTGTTCACCAGTAAAGATTTTAACCGTTTCTTAAATAGGTTTACGTTCAATTCTTTGATGGACCGTGGTAAATGATTAAAAATGACTGGCGCCATGCAAAAAACGCTTTTGTACATTAAAGCTGTGTGGGACCTTCTTATGCATAAACTAGTGTTATCCCTTCGGCTACGGTTATTAATATCCGACATTTTTTTAAATAATTTTGGATTGGTCATTACAAATACAGCAACCTCAAAAATGTATAAAGATGGAAGGGTTAATATTTTAAATTTTATAAATAATGGTTTACATGAGTCTATGACCTGTAATCCAAATATTGTTCTAATGCACTTTTTCTGCGCTTTAAAGATTATTTCTCTATTGGTTGAATTCCCCCAAAAAATTACACCATATCTCAGAGCGGAACCCACCAAACCATGATACGCTGTGACTAAAGCGTCCACACTCATCACTGAGGTAAGTTTGTACAGGGCATAGGCAGACTTACTAATTCGTTTGATTAGCTCCTCCGTGTGTGTTTTCCAATCTAATTTATTATCGATTGTTAAACCTAGAAATTTTGTTGTGTTCACTTGTGTTATGCGTTGGCTGTCATAGTAAATAGTCATATTTGTGTTTGATCGTTGGCTAAACATCGTCAATTTCGTCTTTTCAATATTTATCTTTAAATTATTATTATCTAACCATTGTACAATGGACGTTATTGTCTTGGAGATTTCGTCATTGTAAGTTTCTGCGTTTGTACTATGAATGGTCACAGTACTGTCATCAGCAAATAGTGACATTGGATGACTTGTAACTTTTGGCATGTCATTTATATAGATTATAAATAAAGGAGGCCCTAAAACACTGCCCTGGGGTACGCCATATGTAAGTGTTCGAAGATCAGATTTATAAATCCGTTCACATTTAGATTTAAAATCTATTTCAGAAACTTCAACGTACTGTTTCCTGTTTCTTAAATAAGATTCTATTAAATTCAGGACATTTCCTCTAATGCCGTAAGCGTCTAATTTACTTAATAAAATGTCATGGTCCACATAGTCAAACGCCTGAGTCATGTCACAATATATTGAGCACACAGGTATTCTGTTGTCAACATTATTATAAACATTATTCAAAAAGTCGTAGATTGCCAAATTGATAGTTTTTCCTTTTCGAAAACCTTTTTGCTCTTCTGTCAAAATGTTTTGTTTATCCAGGTATTTATAAATCTGAGCATAAATGTATTTTTCAAATATCTTGGATATTATTGGAACAAGCGCTATAGGCCTATAAGACTCCATGCATTCTTTATCATTTTTCTTAAATAATGGTTTGACCACAGTTGTCTTAAGGTTAGTCGGATAAATACCGTGTGTTATGCACAGATTGAGAATATAACTCAAATGTTCACTTATGAACTCTGAGACGTACTTGATTACTTTGGTAGAAATTCCATCATTTCCAACACTACCGGTATTTTTTAAAGACCTAATAATGGTTTTGATGTCATTTTCATTACTTGGTGCCATAAACATTGAATTACTCGGTCTTGATATATTTGATGTCACTTGTTCGCCCCTATTACTAATTGGTTTTATCTTGTCAACAAAAAAATTGTTAAAAGCTTTTGCTATCTCATACGGCTGTGATACTTTTTTATTTCCGATTTTAATATTTCTAATTGAGTTTTTATTCGGCATATTCATCTTTGTTTGATTAATGATTTCCCATGTTGCTTTCGACTTGTTAGATGATGATTTGATTTTGTAGCTGTTCTGGGCACGTTGTGTTAATTTAATTATTCTTTTATATATCGCTGTATATTTTTTGAAGTCCTGTTTGGTTTTCTCATTGCGTTCCAGACGGTAACGCCATAGAAGTTTTCTCTTATTTTTACTGCATGTTTTAATTCCCCGCGATACCCATTGTGGTGTCTTGTGTACGCTTAATTTTATTCGTTTTAATGGAAAACATAGATTGTACATTAGGGTAAATGTCTCCAGAAATATATCATAGGCTATATTCGGATCGTCAATACTATATATTTCCGATAAAGAAACATTTTGCATACATTCCCTGAATTTATTCAGATTTTCTTGATTGTAGTCGCGGCGTTTAACATACCAATGCTTTAAAACACATATACTTTTCACCGGACACTTGAGAATTTGACAGGTGTGGTCAGATAAAGCGAAATCGAATACGTCATATTTACATTTTTTACTAAAGTTATGCGCAAAATGGTCTATGCATGTTTTACTGGATAGTCTGGTTGGCTGATTAATTACTAATTTAAAATTGAAGCTAAGCAAGAGACATTCTAAATCTAGTGTTGTATTATTACGCTTCAAAGTGTCAATATTCAAGTCACCGCATATTACAATATTTCGTTTGTTTTTTTTTTGTCATAAACTGGCATAATTTATACAGTTGTTCAAAAAAAGTGGTTAAATTATTTACATTTGGAACTCTATAAATGCATATTACAACAGTGTCAGTCTGAATGAGTTCAATAGCACAACATTCAAAAGCGCTACTTATTGCTAAGTTCTTAACTTCAGGAATTTCCTTCCAATAGTGTCCTTTTCTTATCAAGATACATGCTCCACCTCTTTTAGAGTCTGTTCTACTAAAACATGTAGCCAGATCGTAGTTTGCGATTGTCAGAAACTGTTCATACCCAGCCATCATGAAATGCTCGGTTATGCAAACTACATCAATGTTAATTTTCTTTACCATAAGCTCTTCTAAGCACACGGATAGTGCGTCAGATTTATTTAACAATCCTGCAATGTTTTGATGTAGTATATTTAAGTAGTTATCATAGAAAAAACTGGGTGTCTAAACGCTCTTCACTGGGTCTTATGTTGCTGTCAATCATCTGCAAGTCATATTTTTTAACACCAGAGATAAACTCGTCTATATCCTTGAAGATTGTTTGCATGCCAAAATTGTTTAGTAATCCTGTTTGTTTGGTAAACATTGTATAATCACTTGCTAGATTCTTATTTGAGTCCAGCAGGGCTATATAATTGTCTATCTTTTCAAAAGTCAGTGAATAACAAGCACCAGTTGTCCACAGAACTTTGGTGTTAACTGCTAATGTCATAAAATTGGTATTGCGTATCTCATTGTGTGGATAACACGTGACAGTGATTATAGGGTGACTAACATCCCAGCAATTGACACCTCTATTTTTTATCGACTATTATACGGCCAAGTTAAGCAGGTACTGCTTGAACGTTACAATACTTGATTGAGGATATATTTTAGATTTAGCCTCTTTATGGCACCTGACATGTCAAATGGTTATTGTCAAAGAGATTTAAAAGTAATATTTGAATGTCATTTTTGTTGTCAGCCAGTAAGAAATTGCTGTTGTACGTAGTACTAATTACTTTCATGTTTTGCATGGAAGAAGTAAAGACAAAAGGAAAATAAAATAAAATATTTTGCTCGAGATTACCTACTAATTAAGTTTTAAAAATTAATGTCTATTGCTTATGTAAGACGATTTTGATGAAATAAACCCTAATTATTACTCAGAACATTGCAGGGCACGACACAAAAGGCCACAATGTTCACATATTCACAAAACAATACGTGAAATGAATCTATACAAAGGTAGGAAAATATTATATTCCCCGAAGGGTTAGACAGAGGTGTACCCATTATTACACTTCACCAACTACCTAAAGAATATTACAGATTGTCTCAAAAAACCATCATTGTAAAAACAAAATCCAAATTCAAGAAAAGACAGGTTTCTATATTGTACATAGTATTCACACAATATGAGCTATGCAATTATATCAAGGAATATATAATATTAAGGAGATTGAGTTTAGATAATGCAAATATAGTTATAAAATCTTTAGTAGCTCCAACAATACGGGACTTATAGAAACTAGTACCAGTATCAACCGTCATAAATCATCATAAAACACTACCCTTGAGAAGCGTCTTTCACGAAAGTCACTTTAAACTCTGTGTATAAACAATGTAATGTCAAATAAGCTTAGACAATCGCAATTTTAAAAATATCGATACAGAAACTTCTGTCAAAATGAGTTAAAGTGACTATCAACGACAATGGTCTCCGATGACGTCATACGCGTTGTACTACTGGTCATAGCCGATACCAAATTAACCTTTTGACAGTTAATGAAAGCACACAGAGCGAAAGTGATAATCAAAACAACTGTCAACAGAGATAGCCAATAGCCCTGCAGGAAATACACATATTGATGAGTCATAATATCAAGGTACAGTAAATTATTGAAGTGTTCTATTCTCCAATTATACATATTTTTGTGATAGTTATACTTATATGTCGGCGTACAGACTATTATGTTTGTATGTTTAATTTTTTCTAAGGTCGTTCTGATGTGGAGTGTCAGTTGAATGTATTCGTTCGTAGTTTTAAAGTCTTCCTCTCCTATTAAAATTATACAGAAGTCATCCATTGTAAATGACTTTAATTTAGTTTCTATATCGCACAATAAATGTTCTATTTTACAGTTTGTCCTTATATAATGGCATATGTTTTCTGAATGTTTGTCTAGAGTATTTTCAGCAATATTAGCTATGTCATTTTTGTTGTTAGTACTCAAAATACATATTTTACTCTCTTTTTTATATTGTTGGTTTTTTTCTGGAGTTGTCATATCACTGCTTGTTTTATTTTGTATGGCATTGGGTTTTTTCGTATCTTCTTTCTGGTTAGATATAGATGAAGGATCTGTTTGTGTCTGTTTGTTATTTTTCGTATATTGCTTAGTTGGAGTTGACTTTTTCTGTTTTTTAATAGGGCTATGCGTAAGTTCAGTAAGGCGGTTGTTTTTGCTTTGTAAAACATTATTGAGTTGCTTTAGGTCATTGTTTTCCAAAGACAGTGACTCGATTTCCTGGTGTGCACTGTTTAGTTCTAACTCAAGCTTGTCAATTCGTTCTTTTAACTTACTTATTTGTTGATGATCATCACTAATTGATATATCGGGTAGGCTGCTTACGGTGTCTTCGAATGTGTCATTTTGTGTTTGGTTAACACATTCGACTCCACCCCCATTTCATAGAACTCATGTGCCATCCCGCCATACATATTGCAAGTGGGCCCTCCAGGGGGGTCACTGGCATTTAGGCTTGGAACTAAGTTATAAAACCAAAAAATAAGTGGTGCTCAACCTTTTGTGTTTTTTTTTAAATCTTGTAGAGTATTTCGTTGGTCCAATGTTCACAACCGCGACTGGTGATCATGAAATCGTGGGTTCGATTCCCGGGTCGGGCAAAGTGTTATTGGGTTTTTCCATCAGGAATTTCTAGTAGCAGCCACGGAGTCTGGATTTGTGCCCGATTGATGGCAATAGGGTCGCCCCCTATTATGTGGGACTTAATGTGGGTGTACCTGCTATTAGGTACACCTCTGCTCAACCCTTCGGGGAATACAGGCGTGATGTTATGTTATAATCAGTTCAATTAAATTAGCTAGCGATACTCCACATATGTGATGAGTATCGCTATCTGCCTATCTGACCTCCACAACCCAGTTACTACTGGGTAATGCGCCTGTCACCTGTCAAGTCCTGACCACCAGTCTTACCAAAAGTAAGACTAACCTACTACTGGCAGACCATAACCTACTAGTCTTACCTTTGGTTTACCTTTGGTAAGACTAGTTGTAGTGCTTTCTACTAGTCTTACCTTTGATAAAACTGCTTGCAGACCAGTCTTCCTAGTCTTACCGTATGACTGTTTGCAGACCAGTCTTACTAGTCTTACCCGTGGTAAGACTGGTGCAGACCAGTCTTACTAGTCATACCGTTGATAAAACTTCTTGCAGACCAGTCTTCCTAGTCTTACCGTATGACTGTTTGCAGACCAGTCTTACTAGTCTTACCTGTGGTAAGACTGGTTGCAGAGCAGTCTTCCTAGTCTTACCTTTGATAAAACTGCTTGCAGACCAGTCTTCCTAGTCTTACCGTATGACTGTTTGCAGTCCAGTCTTACTAGTCTTACCTGTGGTAAGACTGGTTGCAGAGCAGTCTTCCTAGTCTTACCTTTGATAAAACTGCTTGCAGACCAGTCTTTCTAGTCTTACCTTTGATGAAACTGGTAGCAGACTAGTCTTAATACTAGTCTTACTTTTGGTAAGACTGGTTGCAGATCAGTCTTACTAGTCTTATCCTTGGTAAGACTTGTTGCTGGCCAGTTGTCAGACTTGACAGGTTGATCGTATCACCCAGTAAGTATATACTAACTGGATTGTGAAGGTCAGATTTTTCCGTTTTATCATATTATTTTTTTTCGGTTCTAGTGAAAAAAAAACATGGAATAATATATTATTATACTGGCCAATTTTCTTGAAACGTTGAAAAAATTCTATAAATAAATATTTTTAGAAAATGTTGAAAATCGTGCAAATGGTTTTCCACCCCTGAAAAAGAACCCCCCTGGAGGGCTCTCGGCATCTAGGAAGAGGTCGAAAATTTATTAAAAATAAAAGTGCTTGCAATTTAAAATATTGTCAAAATTTACACCTGTTTTTATTTTTACATTATTTCATGCAGTTTTCGCAAAGAAAAACCTACATTTAAAATGAGCCCTCGAAGAGGGCTCCCGGCATCGGTGATACGATTTGAGTGAGCCCTCCAGGAGGGCTCCCGGCACTGAAGGTGTTAATGACGGTATTTGAGTCAGATTTAGTACGCGTTCTACGCATCGTGATGTTTTCGAAGAAATTCATTTTCGAATGTTATTGCCTATTGGTATCGTGTTTACTTCACTCAGGTCGACGATCTTGATGAAAATATCAATGAAGACAATTTATTAAGTTACAAAAAGACACAGTCGCCGGTGAGGTTTGAACCAGCGTCTCGTGTGTGGAAGTCTTCACGTCCACCTATCGAGCCAATTGGTATCTACTCGAAGTGGTCAAATTTATGTTTCGCTTTCTTGTGATATCGAATTGGTAAAAAATTCGTTGATGACTCGTAGATTCAAACGTTTGACAGATAGTTTTTTCACTTTTTGTTTTGGGTTTTTATTGTATTGTTTCACTGAATTGTTTTTGTATCCACTGTATTTTTATTGATCTTTATTGTAATTTTAGATCACTTAAACACTGAAACACAGAATTAGTGTAGTTTTTACAGGGTTCACTGTTCAGTTGATTATATGTCATAAAACATTAGTATTTGTGAGAGATTTTAAGAGATAACACTTTCACTTATTGTCTACAATGTCATTTTCAATATTTACATAAATACACTACGCAATAACTTTATTTACTATTTTTAATTGAGTTTAATAACGGAGCACAATGTTAACTTCTCGCATGTAGGTAGTCGTGTTCTCTGTTGAACGTTGGACTGATATAATATAATGTAACACATTAACATAACATAACGTTAAGCCTGTAATACCCATTGGTTTAGATAGAGGTTGATGTATAAGTCCCTTGTAATATGAACCGAGCCTATTACATGGAACTTAAACACATTCCTGATGGAAAAACCTAACAATACTTTGCATGACCCAAGAATCGAACCCAGAACGTCATGCTCAACAGTAGAGCTTGCGACAATAAGACCAATGAGGCAGTATAGGTAGGTTATTCCTCGCCTTAACCTGCAGGCTATCACGACACATAGATATATCATAATCTATGCTACACGCTAGACTCCTGCGCATCCGTTTCCACTTAGCGATATGCATCGCTGCTGCAGGCGCGGTGCGGTCATATCGCTGCGGTCTAGATCGCTAACTAAATTGCTTATTGTTGCTCGGACGCTTTAGAGCTAAGAGCAATGCTAATGTACTTGAAGCTTATATAATGTAAGGTAAAGAATATTTTCTATTATGCATATCCCATTGACAGGTGATTGACTTTTGCTGTATCAGCTCAATGCTGTATTTCAGTCACGATAGGACCCACTAGCTATTAAAGTTACATCTTCTATACATACGTATACAAATTAAGATAAGTGTCTGTTTGTGTGGATCAACTTTATCACCGAAGCATTTAAGGCGACATTACCTGCCCGCGACCTTGAGCGCGCGTTTAACTCATCGCCTAAACAAATAAGGTTGAAAATGGCGATGCGTTTGATTCTCGTGACTGCCAAAATGAACGATAGTTCGCAGATTTAATTTATTAAAAAAAAAAATACGCCGTAATGTCAAAATATTTTTAAATATGTCTTTAGTTGGTTAAATTTCCTTTCTGATAGTAGAAAAAAATATAACAGTTGTCACTCAAAATATTGAGCATTTCGAGACGAAAAAGTTTTTTCGTGTGATTTTTTTGTGATTTTGTGATTTTTTTTTTCGAGGTTCTTGATTACTTTTAGAAAATATTTTTGCATAAGTCTTTTACCTATACATTTGACTATACACTGTATTTTTTTTGGAATTGTAATAAGTAGCAATACGGGTAACTCTGCGACGAAAAACAGGTCGTTTTTACGGTGCCAATTTAACTGCGCCTTAAGAAGGGCAAATAAGTATTAAATAAACTAACAAGAAACTATACAAGGACATCAACAAACTTCCCCTTCTTCTTCTTATCGTGTGGGCAGTAAGGTCTAACGACCACACAAACCCTAGTGTCAGTGTTTGTAAACCGCCTCAAGGGCCTCTGACATGGTTTGACGACCGCCATTTGGCGGCCGGGACCACCGGCTTATACGTGCCTTCCGAAGCACGGAACCAACTTTTTATCAGACAATCAGGTGATTCAAGCCTGCAATGTCCTAACCAAACTGGAAACAACTTCACAAAGTATGCTTCCCGTGGTAATCGAACCCACGACCACCGGGTCACAAGGCAACGCCTAAACCACTCGACCACGGAGGCAGTTAACTTCCCCTCAATTGTACAGATAGACTGAGTATCAAATAACTTTCATCATCATCATCAGCCAGAAGACGCCCATTGCTGATCAAAAGCCTCGTTTATGACCAGAAGTAACGTTACATTTGTTTTAATCCCATCTCATAATCATCTTCATGTCCTTGGCTTTGTAGTAGAATACTACTTGGAGTCGGCGCCACACGTTTTCCTGTTCCATTCAGAAGTCAAGGTATCATTTACATCATTTGCTGCGGGTTGTTTGCAGAGATACCGCGACCTCGTCATAAAGGGCATTCTACTTCTTAGCGTGTCGATGGCAAATTTCTGTTAAATCGTTTTGGCCCAAAATTCAGCTATGCGAACTCTACTCGCTGATGCAGTCATAAGGTCATCAAGTGTAAGGTGTCAGGGCATGCAGCGCAAGATGGAAGGTGGGACATAAAGGGCATGCATACAGATGATACATGGGTGGTTTTTAGTCAGTAGAAGTCTGAAACTCCCTTTTGTTCTTCTCAAGAGCGGGAGGGGTTACTTGATGATGTCCGACACGCCAAAAAAGGCATCATTTACTTACTCCTTTCATATCATTCCTCACACAATCCATCCATCTTTTCTTTGGCTTTGCTCTCCCTCTCCATCAATACTAATATTTATCACTTTTTTAGTCCATACCAAGCTAGACGACTACCTTTGAATTTTTCTGCAACAGGCGTCGCTTTCAAAACTTCACTTATTACATCCGTCTTATCCCTCCGCAATAACGAGTCCCATCTAACTCGGGTATATTTACAGATCTGTATAGAATTAGACAAGTTTAGTATCACGGCCCATTACCTAGCAGTGACTGTGCGCTTCCCATGGTTAGGCGTCATTACGGACATTATCTGGCATTACGCTGTCATTACCAACCAGCACTGTTTATGTGAGAATGGCGCCCACCATCGACTTGATACTACGTTACGATGTATTGTATATGATCACTAACATGCATTGTTTTAAATAATAACAGACGCACGAGTCGATATTCAAGGTTAAGCAACGCTTGCCAAGGTCAATCCGTGGATGGGTGACCGTCTAGATACTCATACTCAGCATTCGCGCTTGCCATCACTACACCAATGAGGCAGTCAATCAAAGTCACAATAATTCACCATAAAAAAACCTTTTGTCCAATAAAAATATCAATATTAATATCGAATACAATCCACCTTCATAAATTGAGTCAACAAAAAACTTAAACCTCAACAAATACTCAAATTACAAATCCGAAACCGATAAACCTATTGTTGCCGTTAATTATGACGTCATACATCAACCCTAAAACGCGGCCCCATTAAATAATCGTTATAAAATGAAAGGCGGGGTCTGTGGAGCCCCGCGGGACGAGATGATAACTCAAAGAAATGGGGTCGTTATTGTCGCATTATTCAAAGACGGAGGAAGTATTAAGTGTCACAAGATAGTTGGGTGAGCGGGTATGTTTCCATTGACACACGATATTGGTGTAATTTTATATTGGTAAGCTGTTTAGGTAGTGGTGTTACCTTGTAGTGCTAGAGAGGTTTTGTTTTAACATAGTTAATTTTAGCGCGGTCACATTATCTTGACGCATCTCTGCGTCTAGTGTCAAGCGTCTCAAGCGTGAAGTTAATGTGACCGAGTAGCATGTATGTATAGTTTTTGTTATTACAGCAAATTTATTTAAAAAAAATATATTTCAAAAATCCTTTCTCTCACACTATTTCTGAAGATCATAGGAATGTTTTACGTTGAAAGAAAAAAACTTCACTTCGTGCACATAATCTAGTTTAGAATATTTTAAAATTAAATAAAATCCGTAACAAAACAATCCATACTGTGACTGTACTTTTTTGTGTACATTGAAGTACACAAAAAAAGTACAGTCACGAGCAATTTCCGTTTAAGTACGAGTTTCACGTTTTCACGAACATTGCATTTTGGAAACCACAAAGTGTTATTATGTTATTGCTCGTGTCTGTATATTGTTAGCCATTGCAAATTAGTATTACTAACTTGACCTCATAATTACCTACCAAGGAATCTTAATTTCACCTAAGGACTGATCTTTTCCTGTCAGATTAATCACTTTAACGCCAATTTACGAATCAATGTTCGATAAAGCTACTTAGTGACAAATCTCTGCATTTCTTGACCTTAAAACCTGTCTGTACCTAATACCCTTGATTTGTGATCTCTCATTTAGTTTTAAAGCTGCAACGATAACAGCCTCATTCGGTGAACGACTTGTTTATAAGATAGCGCCAAATTCGCAATCATTCGTATCCAGAAAAAGGTTTAATAAGTCTGTCAATCGTATCACTTAATTGTTTTAATAAAGTACATCTCATCAAGTGAGCAGCAGTCGTTTATTTGGGATGACTTTTTTACTCCAAGGCACGGTCAAAGCAGTAGTTGAGCGATTTGCCGCCGCACTGCGTATCGGTTCGATTCCAATATTTTTGGCCTGGTACAGGACCAAATTCGTTTGTCTTATTATTTTATGTGTCGTGTGTATTTTTTTTCAACCGTTATTAGTTATCCCTGCACGACAAATAAACTCTTTTCTTTCTTGAAATATCCCGTGTCGTGGGTCAACGCAAACGGCTCCACAACAACAATGGTCCATACAAACCCTTGTAGACCACACGGGATCCCGTGCTCCTTATAATTACACCTCGTTTTCAAATAACGTATTATTTGATCCTAATGAATGGAGTCTCGATAGTATTATAGAGTGCTTTATGTATTTAAAGGAGTTTTTAATACGTTTTATTTATTGAGGGCATTCCTTCATTCATATTTGATGTGGGCGAGGGCGTGGCTCGCTGTCTTGTGGTTCTGGGTTCAATTCTTGAACACGGAAATGGTTAAATATTTTCACATCAATGAACTAACACTGTTCTCAATAGCTGTTGATCTTTTTTTTAATTATACTACTGTTACGAGCTGGGTATGGGATAAATAAAATCACTACCAATTAAACACACGAATTAACTTTATTACTCACAATACACTTATAAACAATCACTTCAACAGTACTGAACACTTAATCGCACTAGATTTCTCTTCGAAGCTTTCGTTGTCTCGCTTAAAAGTGAACTGCCTAACTTCGTCCTCAATCGGTCCTTTTATACCCCAGCAAACAAAAGATATTCGAGATAATTCTCTATTATTCAAGAAAGCATCTACAAAAAAAATTAACAAAAAAAATAAACTTAAAGATAAAAGAACCGACAAGGAAGAAGTTACTTTACGCCCTCGGCATACGGTCGAAATTACAATGTCAATTGCCGCTGACGCCGCGCGTCGGCTGACCTTGAAATACAATGTAACTATACCTAAAAAAATGAACTCGTCTCTACTCGTCTTTTCTAGGTACTACAAAGTTATTAGCGAGGTTTGTCGAAGATTCTAGATGACCGTCGTAACACTGCCCCCTCCTTAGACATGCTCGTCCCGAGCATCATTAGTCCCGTAATATCGCGCCAATCGGTCTACATATACAATCTTAGGCGCACCACGCGGACCCTTCTGTATTCTGTAGGTGACATCGTTGATCCTGGTCACAACTCGGTATGGTCCATCCCATTTTGCTTGCAATTTCGGAGACTTTCCCTTGCTCCGCACTGGGTTATGCAACCACACCAGCGAACTTTCGTCGAAACCACGACTGTTTGCCTTCCGGTCATAACGAGTCTTCATCTTCTCAGACATCTGTTGTCCGGATTGCCTGATATGCTCATACACATCATTTAACTTGTTACGCAGGTCATTCGCGTAATCCGTTACACTGCGTGGGACATCAGGGGGAGTTCCAGTAATTAAATCTGCAGGCAACCGTAATTCCCTTCCAAAGTCCGCGAAGGCTGGAGTTACAGTCGTACTTTCGTGAACTGCACTCCGATAGGACAGAAGAAACGGCTGTATGTGCTTGTCCCAATCCCTTTGCCTGTTTTCCACAACTTTTGCCAGATATCTCTCCAATGTCTGGTTGAATCGTTCCACCATTCCATCAGATTGTGGGTGGTAAGAGGTGGTCCTGGTTTTGTGTGTACCCATCAATCGACAAGTCTCCTGAAAAACTTGCGATTCAAAATTCCTTCCTTGATCGCTGTGAATTTCTAAGGGTACTCCAAAACGACAAAAGACTTCCTGAACCAATTTATCCGCGACTGTTGTTGCTTCTTGGTTAGGAATGGCGAAGACTTCTGGCCACTTTGTGAAGTAGTCCATGACAACCATGAAGTACTTGTTTCCGCTATCGCTTTCTGGAAATGGTCCCGCAACGTCCAGTGCTATCCGCTCCCAAGGGGCTCCCACGTTGTACACTTTTAATGCACCTCTGCTTCGCGTGTGAGGTCCTTTCACAGCCGCACAGCTGGTACATTTGCGACACCAGTCCTCCACATCATCTCGACAGTGGATCCAGTAAAAGCGCTCTCTGATCTTCAGTAGAGTCCTTTTCACCCCCATATGTCCTCCTGAGCATCCATCATGGTAGAGCCGTAAAACATCCGGTACCTTAGCTTTAGGAACAACCATTTGTAGATGACAGCTATCCCCACGAGCGTTTTCCCATTTACGGCACAAGACTCCATCCTGGATCTCCAAACTGTTCCATTGTGCCCAATAACTCTTCGTGATGGAACTCATCGCAGCCACATCACTCCACTTGGGCTTCGGATGCACCAGCTTTGATCCACTCAAAGATCGGTTTGATATCCGAGTCACTTTGCTGAGCCTGCTGTATGGTTTCCTTCCATTCGTCGCTGAGATCTGTTCTTAGCCTCCTCACAGACACAACTTCCTTAGTTTCTTGTCTGGATCTCTGCATACAGTCTTCACGCCAAGGTCTTGAAAGTTCATCATTGTTACCGCGAGTTCTCCACTGTTGCTGGGCAGTCATATCAGTCGCCTTTTCCCGCTGTGATTGGTCTTCCCTCGGTGTGCGTCGCTTTTTACAATTTGGCCGTAGGTGACCACTTTCTCCACAAGCGTAGCACCTAGGGCTGTACTTTCGCGGACGCTGATGTACAGGTGTTGCCACAACTTCTCTGACGTAGTGTGTTCGATGGTCTTGTCTCACTGCTTCTACTTCCAGAGCATGTGCTAAGGCATTCTTCAGCGTCTTATCATCGTCCGAGTCTCACAGCGGCTCTCACTTCCAAGTCACGTATTCCGTCGACGAACGCCTGTACCAAATTTCCATCGATGAGTGCAGGGGCAGACCGGTATGCTTTCCGAACCATCGTTTCAACTTCCAGGGCCCACTGCTGTAAGTTCTCGGCACTACGTTGAACGCGATCCCTTAACTTGGCACGAAAAACATGCTCCAGGTGCGCGTCACCGTATCTGGACTCTAATGGTCACATCCTTCCCGAGTGCCTCAAGAATGGTAAGAGCCTGGTCTCGGAGACCCAAAGTGAGCGCGGTCATGGCTTGCCCTTTGGTCCACCCATTCGCTTTCATAACGGCCTCGAATTGGATTTTATAGGCCGACCACGAAGATGTTCCGTCGAATGGAGGCACTTTAAACCCACGCACCGAAGGGGTAGCAATTACTGAAGTTACAGACCCGTCTCCAACCTTAATTTCACTTAAGGCCTTCTTCACATCGGCGATCTGAATTTCGGCCTTTGCGATACGGTTGTCGTGCTGCTGTATCTGCTCCTTCATCACGCTCAGCTCTTTCCCAACTGATGCGTGAAGATCCTTAATCAGGAGCATCTGTTCCTCTTGACGGCGAGCCTGTTCCTCCTTGTCCCGTTGCAACTGCTCCTGCAACTGGCGAGCCTGCTCCTCTTGGCGCCGGACCTGCTCCTCTTGACGGCGAGCCTGTTCCTCTTGAAGGCGAGCTTACTCCTCCTTGTCTCGTTGCAACTGCTCTTGCAACTGGCGAGCCTGCTCCTCTTGACGACGTGCCTGGTCTTGCAGCAGTGCCATTAAGGCAGACAAGTCAGGCGCCGCTAATGCTGGAGTAGCTCCGGACGGGCCAGCGACTGGCTCTGACGTAGGCTGGACACCGCCCGGTGACTGCTTCGGGGATTCTCCAAATCGCCTTTGGTCCATACCTTGCTGCCGCTGACTCCTCGTACGGATACTATCCGTGTCGTCCTTCGGTAGAATCGGCATTATTTATCCCCGCTTCTGACACCAAATTGTTACGAGCTGGGTATGGGATAAATAAAATCACTACCAATTAAACACACGAATTAACTTTATTACTCACAATACACTTATAAACAATCACTTCAACAGTACTGAACACTTAATCGCACTAGATTTCTCTTCGAAGCTTTCGTTGTCTCGCTTAAAAGTGAACTGCCTAACTTCGTCCTCAATCGGTCCTTTTATACCCCAGCAAACAAAAGATATTCGAGATAATTCTCTATTATTCAAGAAAGCTTCTACAAAAAACATTAACAAAAAAATAAACTTAAAGATAAAAGAACCGACAAGGAAGAAGTTACTTTACGCCCTCGGCATACGGTCGAAATTACAATGTCAATTGACGCTGACGCCGCGCGTCGGCTGACCTTGAAATACAATGTAACTTTACCTAAAAAAATGAACTCGTCTCTACTCGTCTTTTCTAGGTACTACAAAGTTATTAGCGAGGTTTGTCGAAGATTCTAGATGACCGTCGTAACACTACTTTCAGTAATATAATAATTTAATCTTCACGATCAATTTTGGTAACGGCTGTTAATCACAGTATAGAAAAGAAATTGAGACAACAAATATTTTAATACACAATGAGTGTGTGCATAAACTCAAGTGCACTCTCTCTTCCCGCACTCTCATTGTCCCAAAAGTCCAGGGGCCGTATTTTTGAATCAATTGAATTCCAAATCGTGTACGAAATCGCAGAATTCGTATGCGAATCCGTACGAAATCGCTATTTTTGAATATTCATACCCGTGAATTTTGCAACGAGTGGTCCGACCCACTCGTTTCCGATATTCTACCAGTAGAAATGACGGAAATGACGTGATGAATTCTGCGATTTCGTACACGATTTGGAATTCTATTGATTCATAAATACGGCCCCAGGCCGATAGAGATTTTTCGCAGGACCGACGGCTTAGCGAGCTTGCTGGGGTAATCATATCAGTATTACCTACCACGAAAATCCAAACGGCTGATGAGAAGTTCTTTAGCAATTTCAATTATCTATTGCCGAATGCCTGGAAATCAAAGCCAGTAACAGAAACATAAAATAATCGCATAAAACAAGAAATAAGTCAGGTACTTTATTATATGAAATGTAAATATTAAATGCGCTTTATGTCAACATAGCAAGGCGCCATCATATTTCAGCGCAAAGCGCCGGCAATGATAATAAAAACAAAGGCATATGTTCACAACGTTCCGATGGCATATACCGATGTAAAAAATTGAGTCGATGTTCATATGAAATCGAAAATATCGAAGTTAATATTATCAGCTTGTGTGTCTACAGTGAACCCAAAGTAAAGCTTATAATCCAAGCCTTTGGGATCAAACCTTTAAAGGCAAATTACTTTGTGGAAATAAATTCATCTCCGCTCTAGAACCAAATTTTCGAAAACATGTGACATTTATCAATACTCACGGGGCTTGCGTGGTGAATTATAGCCCTTCCCTGTCACAAAGAGGAAGCCGTTACACCAGCCTTGAAAACATTAGAGGTTTATTAAGTTCCCGTCGGGGCTGTGGCCTGTCCCGTCGGGGCTATGGCTTGTCGAAAGGATAACGCGGCTCCGACACAAGGGCGAAGAAGAAACATGGGTTTGGTTTTTAGTCAGTAGAAGTCTGACACTCTGCCCAAGAGCGGGGGGGGGTTATTCGATGATTTTCCACCCACCAAAAAAAAAAAAAAAAGGTTTATTAAGTTAATCCTTCTAATAAGTATGTTTAATTGCCTATTCCAATTTACTTGCTCAACTAAACATCATCTGCCTAGCCTTTTCCCAACTATGGGGTCGACTTCTAGTCAAACCGGATGCGACTGAACATCAGTCTTATACATGGGACGACTGCTATCAGACCTCTCCAACCCAGTAATAACTGGGTAAAAAGATACATCTTGGTGAGACTGGCTGCCAGACTTTTGGGACACTGACTACATGTAATGAGTGTGTAACTCAACGGCAAAGATCTACAAATGAAAACTGAGATCAACTGACTTAGCGTGTTTTTCGGGCAAGGAGGAATCTGTCTTCTTCTTCTTCTTAGCGTGTCGATGGCAATCTAAATTGTGTCAGCTCAAAACTGAGCTTCTATTTTGGCGCTTTCGGTAGCGTTCATCAATTCCTGGAACAAACAACAGAACACATTTCGGTATGTAATGGGTAACCCACCATCCACGGTCAAACCAAGGTAAGCACGGCAAAATTATCTTTAAATATAAAAAAAAATATTTAAATAAAAAAATATATTTTATTTTTACAATGAAAATGTAAAGTTTTAAATTAAACTGCAAGCACAACCTGCTCACTTAAATATTAGCTGGGAAATACCAAACTAATGTCGATCAACGAAATAACCGTAGTTTGATAGTCCACGGGCGGTCGGTGATAACTCCACTAACTACGATTACTTACCATTTATGGTCCTTAAATGGACGCAGTTAAAATTAGTGTAAGAGCCGTAATGTCCTTTAATACTCGTAAATAAGGTTACTACTTATCAAAGCTGACGACAATTTGTCGGTTATAAAATGTAAATCGTACCGCTTTTGAAGTTTACGAGTAACAGGATCATTTTTAGTTAATAAGTGGGGTTGTATTCGGTTTTTTCGTTTACTATAAAATTATTAAAAGGAATTTATAAATCTTTACACATGTTTTAAACCGGATCAAGAACTTGTTACAGAAAGCGGCATTTTTTGACACGGTTAGTGTTATTACGAAGTTGAGAGCCTCTTTTTGAAGAAAGAGTACTGTTTTTTCAGAATCAAATACTAGAAAATATCAATATATTGTAAAGTTGAAGCAAAGAAAAACTCAGCAAAATATCAAAAGATAGAGAGAAAGCTACATAATATTTACCACAAAAAACGCTAAATACGTTGCTCTTCATACAACATTATTCCATAATATTAAACTAAACAGACTATCTACATTCACCAGGACATTTTTTCTAACTAAACTTAACCCTTTTTTGTGAAATACAAAGTGAGACCATTATAAAAGGTCCCACGGGCTCATAAACATGTCATCGAGGCGATTGTGGGGTCCCTCGGACCCTGCCCGCGCGGGAGGGTTTGGCTATCGAAGCTATTTATGTTGATTTACGATTCCATGTTTGTTAGCGTTGCGTTTAATGTTGGTTTACGTAGATTAGCTCAAAATGTATGTGTTTTAGGATAATTTGTAATTAATGTCGGTTTTATGGCTATTTAATTGGTAGACGGATGGCTGATGGGGCCGAAAAGTTCTGGCGACCGGGAACTGGTAGATGTTGAGTTGGAAGGCCTCCCACTAGGTGGAGTGATGACCTGGTGAAGTTTGCAGGGATCCGCTGGACACGAGACACGCGGGACCGGTCAATGTGGCGACACTTGGGCCCATGTCCAGCAGTGGGTGTCTTTCGGCTGAACTTATGGCTATATGGCTATTATGTTTTCCGTCTCCAAAGCAAGTGATAATTAATTATACAAAATGCACATGAATCCAAAAAATCAGAAATGCGTATCTGGGGTTTGAACTTGAGACCTATGACTTGGCAGTCCGATAGTCACACCGCAAGACTATCACTGGTATTTTATCTGTACATTGTAGGTTTGTGGGACTCATGTTTCAAACGACTACTGTTCGGGCACCTTCGACCACTCGCGGTGTTCGGCTGCTGTCGGATGGCGGCGGGTGGCGGAGAGAGGTGCGGCGCGTGACGTGCGGGACGCGGGCCCCCGGCCCACTTCGCTACCGATCTCCCGAGACGACGCGCGCGCATATTTCTTTGTTTACCAACCATTTTAATTCATTTTATTGTACCTATTTTGGATTACACATATCGTAAATTACAGTCCACTGCGTTTTAAATCTAGTCCTTAGTTAGGTCCCTAACAACTACATTTCTATATGAAACTATTTGTAACCAGTAACTATTAGTAACAGACGTCGAAGACTTTCGCACATCCATCACACAGTCTGCACTGCAGTTTGTGATGGATGCTAGAAACTTTGAGTGGGAGGCTCCACGGTCCACACTTCACTTACATATATGCATGGGATACTGAATGAGTTGACATTCATACGTTATTCGTTCAAGGCTGACTTTTCAATAGCCAGGTAACATCGAGGACTAAATATTACTTTTTGAATACTTTTAACTTCCTCCTTGGTCTAGGTTCGATTCTTGGGTCAGGCAAAGTAATATAAGGAATTTCAAGAATTTGTTTAAATCCCATTTAATAGGGGACGAGACTGCCGGGCACAAATCCAGACTTCGAGACTGCTATAAGAAATTTGT
Source organism: Diarsia mendica (assembly GCA_949316265.1). NCBI lineage: Eukaryota > Metazoa > Arthropoda > Insecta > Lepidoptera > Noctuidae > Diarsia > Diarsia mendica. The sequence goes on from OX438910.1 coordinate 18,321,805, forward strand.
GATCGAAAAACCCTATAACATCGAACCCATAACCTCATATCCAGCAGTCACACTTGCAACCTCTACACCAACGAGGCAATAATAAATAGGTTAAATAAAACAAATGCATGTAACACAGATAGTGCTATCTATGTAACATTATTAAAATAACAAGTGCAAGATTTACGAGCCTAGCCGAAGATCCCCGAGCGGACCCGAACGTGACCGATTGGTACACGATCGTAAGTGGCCGACTATTTGTCATCATCAAGTTGTACCGAGCCGTACACATGGTGCTTGATAAATGCTTCATACTTAGAAGGTACATTACATGTGTGGGTCTAGGTTCCAATAGATAATCATTTTACTTTCCGAAGAGAGAAATGCATTATTTATCTTTAAGAAATAAGAGTGAAAAAAAGAAAACATATTTATTTGGCACATGCCACAAGTACACACAACAGAAAATAAAACTTTAATCGCAGAAAGAAAAGAGAACATTGTGTGTCTCACGTCTGCGCCATAACAGGCCCGGTTCAGCAAACGGCCGAGCCTAGTACCCGACGCTGTTGACTTCATACTCTGTAGCTTACAGCACTCACCTTACAGCTCTGTACCTATGAACACTCCAGAAAAATACCAGCGACAATAACATTTATTAAGAGGAAACGTGAGTGGTCTTTTCTCCATACAAACGCTCTCGCCTGTTTTCTTTTTGGTTAATGACCCTAGAGCAATGGTTTTTTACAGAATTATAAATATTAACTATTTCTATGCCCCTATGTTTTCCTTTTTGGTGATAAATTATTTTTATAAGCACTAGAACCCTCAAAAAATGCTCAAAATTGCTTGTTTAGATCGCTGTTAACAGAGTCCTAGTGTACAAATTTGACAAATATTAACGAAAAAAGAAAAACATAGCGGCGTAGTATATAACCTCCTTATTCATTGTCTAAAATATCTTTTAAATTGGTTCAATATTGGAGGAGGAAATAGGCGAGAGCCAAACCTCGAATTCTAACTTTTTTCTATAGTTGTCCTTATCGCACGAATTTGAGGGCAGGAGGACGGAGAGAGACAGCGATAGTAGAAAGAGACAGCACTCGCATTTCCTCTTAAACAACACTTATTTATATTTTTCATTATCGTCATCAGCCTAAAACAGACTATGCTAGTCGATTATCATTAATGCCACTCCGATTGCACGCCGCACGATAGATTATCATCAATTTCATCCTGTAAATACCTTCAATGTAAGGCGTCCTACTCTAGGCATGCCAATTCAAGATCTCCACTCAAAAACACGTCTACCTCATCGGTTGTATGGCTAAAAAGGCCACTCTATTGCCACTTTGCTTGCTTATTCAATACTGTGAGCCATGTTGACAACTTCAGTTCTCTGCCGGGTCCCATTGTTTTGGATTAGATCCCGTAGATTGGTTGTCATATTTTTACAAACATTAATTATAATCGTTCAAAGTTCAGACTTACATTAACAATTTTATTAGTACATAAAAGTCACCCCGTGTGCATCGTGTTTCCTTCAATTTTTTCCTAAAAACGCTCCAATAAAAACGGCCAACACAAGAGGTGCGGCACCACACTACACGCAAATTTCACACCACCCACTCGTAATTGATTTCAGCTCACCGGTTATTATTCAAGCAGTGATAACTCTTGATAAACGACGACTGTAATTGTGTATAATGCTTGAGCGAGTATCGTGTTCAATAGCTTTACTCAAATATTTATGGTTGTAGACCATTTCCCCTTTATTTGCATTGAAGAGAGATATATCGTGATATTGTGACAAGTCCTCGGCTTTGTAGCTTAATGTTAGATTTATGCCGCTGTGAGATAATAACTCAGGTTATTATGTTGGTCAGTTTGTCTGTTGTAAGTTATAGTAAAGTTAAGTGTTTCTTGTTTATTGGATCACATTTGGTTTTCTTTGGCGCGTTGTTACGTAGCGTTAAGAAGTGGGAACTTATTGCGTAATACAGGTTGCTATAGAAATTGTGTGTAGAAATATTAACAGTCACCTAGATTAGAGTTGTACCACGGGTCGGGAGTGGATTTTGATCCTTATATGAACCCTACACTTGGCTATTTTTGATGGCAAACTATGCCAAACTTCATCTTTCCTACGAGTTTATCATTGGCAATAGCTTTCACAAATTCGTATAGCATAATAGCTATCAAAGCTCGTTACACATTAAATCCATGTCTCATATTTTTTTCATTAGTACATACCACACAATTTTCATTAGTAGTCATTCAGGCGATTAAATAGGAGCTTAAGAATGAAACTATAGACTACTAACTAACTATAGAGTACTAATCGAATAAGAAATACATCAGCAATCATAGAAACAGGTGCCGCCAAATTGCTGGCAAGTGTGGAGGCGACTTCCGCCGATAGTGGGCGTCATCTGGTCCACCAATGCTTTGACATATTGTGTGGAAAGGGCTCCATTCAATATAATATCGTCACTATTCCGTGTTATTTGTCATGGTAATGTGTCGGTTTGCACCATAATGGTTGGTCTCCCGCTGTTTGAATATGATCCAGTCTATCGGTGCAACCAATTGCATCGTTTAATGTTGATCAATCAAGATTCCTTTGAAAATTTTATTACCACTGCTCTCAAGACGTTGAAGGACAACATCACAGAAACCAGTACGACATAGACTGAAAAATTGGAAGACACTGATCACGATCAACAGATTTGTGCCCGGTGAACGGTAATAGGATCGCCCACTATTACATGGAAGAGAATGAGACTTAAGGCGAGGTTGCAGTACTTTGTTTTTATGTACGTACGACCTCGCCCCCTGCCCTGCCGCGCGAGCGATATAATGCCTAAATTTTGACTGTTTTTTGCTTCTTGGAGAAAAACTATTAAGAAATTATACAATATGCTTTCAACATTTACTTCAAAATAAAAAGTTCTATCTATTGATATATTTTTTATATAAATTCATGATGAAATGTCTTAGCAGTACACGTTTGAAATTGTGATTTAGAGTCATGTTTGATAAAAAAAAGTATCGAGCCGATCATTCTAAATCGCGTTTCTATCTTTACGATTTATTAGAGAGTACCTATGTTCAATTTTTATGTAATGATTTTTATTAATAAACTAGCTGACCCGGCAGACTTCGTACTGCCTAATTAAATAGCATTAAAGTCCTGTCAAAAATACAATGAGACATTTTTTTGTTCCTACATATTTTATAGTCGGGGCCAAAAAAAATCTCCTGAACAGAACCGCCACCCTGGTGATAGGGCGTTGTGAATAAGAAATATAAATAAATAAAACATAATATATTATCATTTAAAAATAAGTAATCGCTTTATTGTTAATCATGTGAATCATAATTATTAGCAAAAATCAGTTTTATTTTCATTGTAGTGCTTTGTGATACAATGTTTTTTGTTTGATTTCCTGGCGCATAGACAAACAAATCTGATGGTTTTCCAACACGGGAACAGGCAACATACAATTGACCATGTGAGAAACATAGAATATAATAGAATAGAATATGTATTTATTCGCTAATGGACAGCAGCAACACAAAAGAGCAGCACATACATAAACAAATAACAACAAACAGCTTAACAATTAATTATACAGCTCAACTGCGCTGAGCATGCCCATAACGAAAGTGTAACCAACTCAGCATATGCTGGGTGTAAAACACTCAGCGCTGGTTTTCAGTAGGCCCCCCGCAGTGACACACGGATGAGGGTAGTAGGGTAGTAGTGACACATGGGTTTTCCAGATTAATACCACAAACACTTAATGATTGCCCCTGGGACTTGTTTATGGTCATAGCAAAAGCAAGCCGAACTGGAACTGGAGTCGTTTAAAGTCAAACGGCACATCAGTCGGAATCAATGGGATGCGCGGTATGAGAACGTCTTCTCCTTTATACGTTCCTTTCAGTATAGTTGCTTAGATCACGTTGTTTAGTTTTTTTTTTTATCGTTAACCGTGTGCCGTTGTAAAGACGCGTTTGGTTGATATTTCGCAACATAATAAGTTCTACCGATCCAACCTTTAATTGAAGATTGTGAGGTGGCAATCCTGGCAAATCCAGCGAGTTTAAAAATTCTGGTGGATAGTTCACTACATCATCTTTTTTATTATCCAAATCAACTGATTTATATATCCTCGATTCGCCTGTAATTTTTTCTTTAATTTTAAAATTCAATTCATTTACATCTATGTTTTTTGCAGCCAATATAGCTCGTTCGCTCAACCAATCATGGTTTCTGTAATTTTGAGAAACATCTGGAAACACGTTCTGAATAAGTTCATCTTTTGATCGAGTTAACTGACAAAAACTTTGAGGAAAGTTAATGCAACCAGTCAACATGTCTATAGGAAATTTGCCATTACCACTGTCAATGATTTCTTTAATGAATATGTTTCCAGATTGGTCATTTTTCAACTCGACCCGCATATTCTTGCTTAAATGAAGTACTTTGACATGTTTCCACAAATTGGAGGACTTTAATTAGACATGCATTGAGTTCATCAGCTGGCGTTGATCGTTGAATCACTGGCAATGTTTGTCGAAAATCTCCTGCTAATAAAATCATTGCACCACCATATTGGCTATGATTGCTCCGTAGATCTTTTAAGGTTCTGTCTAAAGCCTCCAATGATTTTTATGTGCCATCGTGCATTCATCCCAAATAATTAATTTACATTGCTGCAAGACCTTTGCCATTGCAGAGTTCTTCGAAATGTTGCAGGTCGGAGTTTCATTGCTTTGCATATTTAATGGCAATTTTAATGCTGAATGGGCTGTTCGACCACCTTCAAGCAAAGTTGCTGCTATTCCCGACGAAGCGAGTGCAAGTGCAATTTTATTTTTTGAGCGAATCGTTGCTAATATTAATGAAATCAAAAAAGTTTTTCCTGTACCACCATGTGCATCTAAGAAGTAAATCCCTCCAGTTTCATCATTTGTTACTTTCATAAGTGTATCAAATACATACTTTACTTTACGTTACTTTCCACGTACATTGACTAATAGCAGTCGTAAATAAAAGCATTCATCATTGCTTGTATGTACTCAATAAATTCGACCAATGGCATCGGTGGAATAAACATCTGGGTATCCTGGAACTTGTTTTCCTTGTTTCCGTCGTATAAATCTCCTTGAGGGTTGATTCCAAGTATAATATTTTGGCATTTCATTTCCTTACTAATTTGGTATAATAGATGTCGTTGCATGTATGTATCTTTCGTTATGACGATAAGTTCTTCTTTTTTAATTCATATCTTTTGATAGAGAGCACCGATTACAATGAAAACTAAAACCCTTATTAAATTTGCTTTATAATTTACACCTGATACTATAACAAATGAGGACAGGGAGACGTCATATCTCCGAAACTGCACTGGAGAATATCTGGATTGGAGAGGACTTGAAATCAACTTCAATGGCGAGTGCATCACTCACCTTCGGTATGCCGACGACATAGTAGACCGTACAATGCTCGATGCCCTTAGTGAAGCTTCCAAAATAGTGTGTCTTAAAATGAACATCGACAAAACCAAGGTTACGTTGAACTTCCATGTATCACCCACTCCTATCAAGATCGGAGACTCTACACTCGAAGTTGTGGACGGTTATGTCTACCTGGGACAAACGGTCCATTTGGGAAGTCTATCTTCGAGAAAGAGGTCAATCGACGAATCCTACTCGGCTGGGTAGAGTTCGCGAAGTTGCGCGGTATCTTCTCGTCCAACTTACCACAGTGTCTCAAGACGAAAGTCTATGACCATTGTGTATTGCTAGTGATTAGATATGGGACCGAAAAGTGGTCACAGTGAATGCTTGTAATTTAAAATGAACTTTATACAAAAGCAATAAAGCTCAAATTGACTCTACGTTTTAGTTAGAAAACGTTTGTATGGGAAAAAGAAAAGGGCTGTTTTTAGTGTTTCTCCGTTTTTTTTTTTTTTTTTTTTTCTCGCCGTAAAAACCATCTTTGAACTTCAACGAAGATTTAAAAAAAAGAATTGGCCAAATTGGTCCAGGCGTTGTTGAGTTATGCGCTTACCAACACATTTTGCGATTCATTTTTATATTATAGATTTTTATCTATAATATACCATTTTTATCTATGTTCCAGGATACCCAGATGTTTATTCCACCGATGCCATTGGTCGAATTTATTGAGTACATACAAGCAATGATGAATGCTTTTATTTACGACTGCTATTAGTCAATGTACGTGGAAAGTAACGTAAAGTAAAGTATGTATTTGATACACTTATGAAAGTAACAAATGATGAAACTGGAGGGATTTACTTCTTAGATGCACATGGTGGTACAGGAAAAACTTTTTTGATTTCATTAATATTAGCAACGATTCGCTCAAAAAATAAAATTGCACTTGCACTCGCTTCGTCGGGAATAGCAGCAACTTTGCTTGAAGGTGGTCGAACAGCCCATTCAGCATTAAAATTGCCATTAAATATGCAAAGCAATGAAACTCCGACCTGCAACATTTCGAAGAACTCTGCAATGGCAAAGGTCTTGCAGCAATGTAAATTAATTATTTGGGATGAATGCACGATGGCACATAAAAATCATTGGAGGCTTTAGACAGAACCTTAAAAGATCTACGGAGCAATCATAGCCAATATGGTGGTGCAATGATTTTATTAGCAGGAGATTTTCGACAAACATTGCCAGTGATTCAACGATCAACGCCAGCTGATGAACTCAATGCATGTCTAATTAAAGTCCTCCAATTTGTGGAAACATGTCAAAGTACTTCATTCAAGCAAGAATATGCGGGTCGAGTTGAAAAATGACCAATCTGGAAACATATTCATTAAAGAAATCATTGACAGTGGTAATGGCAAATTTCCTATAGACATGTTGACTGGTTGCATTAACTTTCCTCAAAGTTTTTGTCAGTTAACTCGATCAAAAGATGAACTTATTCAGAACGTGTTTCCAGATGTTTCTCAAAATTACAGAAACCATGATTGGTTGAGCGAACGAGCTATATTGGCTGCAAAAAACATAGATGTAAATGAATTGAATTTTAAAATTAAAGAAAAAATTACAGGCGAATCGAGGATATATAAATCAGTTGATTTGGATAATAAAAAAGATGATGTAGTGAACTATCCACCAGAATTTTTAAACTCGCTGGATTTGCCAGGATTGCCACCTCACAATCTTCAATTAAAGGTTGGATCGGTAGAACTTATTATGTTGCGAAATATCAACCAAACGCGTCTTTACAACGGCACACGGTTAACGATAAAAAAAAAAACTAAACAACGTGATCTAAGCAACTATACTGAAAGGAACGTATAAAGGAGAAGACGTTCTCATACCGCGCATCCCATTGATTCCGACTGATGTGCCGTTTGACTTTAAACGACTCCAGTTCCAGTTCGGCTTGCTTTTGCTATGACCATAAACAAGTCCCAGGGGCAATCATTAAGTGTTTGTGGTATTAATCTGGAAAACCCATGTGTCACTACTACCCTACTACCCTCATCCGTGTGTCACTGCGGGGGGCCTACTGAAAACCAGCGCTGAGTGTTTTACACCCAGCATATGCTGAGTTGGTTACACTTTCGTTATGGGCATGCTCAGCGCAGTTGAGCTGTATAATTAATTGTTAAGCTGTTTGTTGTTATTTGTTTATGTATGTGCTGCTCTTTTGTGTTGCTGCTGTCCATTAGCGAATAAATACATATTCTATTCTATTATATTCTATGTTTCTCACATGGTCAATTGTATGTTGCCTGTTCCCGTGTTGGAAAACCATCAGATTTGTTTGTCTATGCGCCAGGAAATCAAACAAAAAACATTGTATCACAAAGCACTACAATGAAAATAAAACTGATTTTTGCTAATAATTATGATTCACATGATTAACAATAAAGCGATTACTTATTTTTAAATGATAATATATTATGTTTTATTTATTTATATTTCTTATTCACAACGCCCTATCACCAGGGTGGCGGTTCTGTTCAGGAGATTTTTTTTGGCCCCGACTATAAAATATGTAGGAACAAAAAAATGTCTCATTGTATTTTTGACAGGACTTTAATGCTATTTAATTAGGCAGTACGAAGTCTGCCGGGTCAGCTAGTCATTACATAAAAATTGAACATACTCTCTAATAAATAATGAAATACGAGTTTTTTAATAAAAAAACTCGTATTTAGTTCGATTTTTATAGGTTCAAAAATCTTAAAATTACTTCAACCCCGCCTTAAACATTACTTGCAGAATTTGGGTGTAGTGTTAGCCTCACCCTTCCTTTGCCTCACCCTTCCGGGATTACAGTCGTTATGTTATAAATGTTCCTGTTCAATAATTGGTAAACTCATTACTTAAAAGTCGACATGACTATTCACTTGTTCATCATTTGTTTTGTTCTCAACAAGATTCCTCACTGACTGCTTAACGCGTCATAGTATCACTTCAAGATATCTTAATAAGACAGTTCAAATTATAGTAAGGCTCTGTTCGTAATCTGATTACCTCACACTTATATTGGAGGCTGCTGTGTGCGGGTGTGGGTGCAGAGAAAGTGAGACGATTAGTATTTTATCATTTTTTGAAAGTTGAAATAAAATTCATATCTGTTTGGTCTCATGTCAGAGAAGATAGAACTGAAATGTGTTTACTTTTACAGCAAACAAAAAAAAAAATTAAGATCAATTTTTAAGATACATCAAACGATCAAAAAATATTCGAAAATTTCTGTATGAACATAATTATTATTGTAAACCTGAATACTAAACAAGAGAGTTTTAAGCCTGTTTGTCCTACACTCTGTCCAGTCATCTCTTATTATCAGCCAATACGACTACTAGGTACTATTGTTTTGCTCTCCCTACGGGTTCAAAAAGGCGCTCTTTGGATCTTTATCAGTAGTATACTAAGCGTCACAATATTATGAAACTCGTCACTCAATGCATGCCATCTACTATATTTAACAGACTTGGATCAGAATTGACTGACTCATGGTCATCATGTGTCTTGCTGTTTTTTTTAAGTCTGATAGTCAGTCGCTCCATGTAGCATACTGATTTTCAGCTGCTGATTATTGTACTACTGGGTAGGGTAATTTTTTGGCCACTCGAATAGTCAAAGATCTGCAAATGACCACCGGGACTAACGTCCTAACCCATGAAGTGTCAAAACCCGCCTCGAAATTAAACCCATGTTCTTTCTTCGCCCTTGTGCCGAGACAGCGTTATGCCTTTCGATAATCCGCAGCCCCGACAGGTGTCGGCCCTTGCGGGCCCCTTCCATGTTGCTGACATCTCTTTGAGGACAAGCACCCCCCTCAGTAGACATTTCGCTCTGCGCGTGGGCGGTGCAGCTCGTCATAAAAAATCGGTTTAAAATAGTACTTTCCGAAGCACAGACGAAACTCGGTATGTAATGATGGTCACCCATCCACCAACCGACCAAGGCAAGCGTGGCCTAACTTTAAAAAAACGGGGTGAGCTAAATAAAACCGTTTAAAAATATAAAGACCGTGAAACCTTTTTCAACATTGAACGAGAGCTTTAGATTGTAATCTACTCGTGCAGGATCGGGAGCACTCGGGAGAAGCTCACCTACTCACGAGTCACAGGGAGACAACAATGCGTTGAAAACGAAAGTGTATGATTGTACGCAGTCAGTCGGTGAGGCGGTGAGTCGACCAGTTTCACTAGCAAGCTATAATTTATGTTTATTAGTACTAGCACTGGCTCCAAAGACTGGGAGTCAAGTGTACACGAGGTAAAATTATTTACTGAGTGGGCTAGAAAGCATTCAATCAAAATCAAAATCAAAATCAAAATCAAAATCAAAATTCATTTATTCAAACTAGGCTGATAATCAGCACTTTTCGAAGGTCAAAATTTACTTTACTTTACTACAGTGAAATTTGGCTAACTGGGACATGGATAAGTGAGAAATCTCTATAACTGGAACTCATACTGGGGTCCCATGAAACAAATTGAATATCTGAGACACATTTAACCAGGTTTCACTGTATTTGCATTTTTTATAAGACAGTCCCCCAAAAACGCCCAATGAACTTTGCCTCTTCTTTTTACCCGACTGCGGCAAAGTCCAAAAGGAGGGTTATTAGTATGTCGATACATAACACCACGTAATCCCCGATGGGATATTTATTTAAGTAGCATTGAATAGGGGGTGAGTCTATTGCTTTCAACCGGGCACAATTTCAGACTTCGGTACTGCTACTTAGAAATTCCTGAAGGAAAAACGTAAAAACACTTGCCCGACTGGAAGTCGAACCCAGGACCTCATTCACAGCATTCGCGCTTGCGATGCTCGCTGCCAAATTAAATAGGTACCTATTATCAAAATGTTGTCGTAGCATTTTAATAAGCCGAAAGCGTGCCAGAAGTTCAACCATCAGTCTTGATGTTTTTAGAAAATCTTATCGGGCAGTTTTTTTTTTTAATATTGATTATTTCATTGGATATTCAATAATTTATCGGTTATTTAATTGTAGGACCTTTATTTACAACACACTCAGCGATACATCTCATGTTGATCAAAATTATTCATAACGTTAATCACCTGCTTATTAATCCCTTTTACCGATTGTACATTATTTTGCTTTTGCCCACGACTTAGTTCGCGTTAGATCCATAATTCATAAAGCTGTTATCTTGAGTTCAAACTGATATGGTAATAGGATGTGAGGGACTTCATTATTATAATAATGCAGACACTTTAAGTATCAAATGTTATCTAGTTTGGAACTTAGCACAAATAAAGGCCTAAACCCAGCAGAGGGCGAAGTCAGGCATTTATTTTAAGAGAACCAGTTTCAGGCACTTATAAATTGATAATAGGCGGAAAATTATTTTTTTTTTTCAAGAATATAATACGCGGGAAACTTTCTTTCAATATCAGTTTTTTATAAAAACCTAGCAATAAACTTGAAAAGTTAGATTTAGGAGTAACGTAGATACCATTATAGAAATTGTATTAAATGTTATGGATTTCCGCAAAATACGTAATTCTATACACATAGAAATTGTATTATTTTAATGCTTAAACCATTAACCCATACGTACAGCACACATTAGCATAATCTAACTCCCCAACGAGGACATAACTAGCATCTGTCCGGTGTCCGGACTGTCCGGCGACCGTAAAGTGCGCACATTTACATTCATATAATAACGTCGCCGGCTCTAACAAATATAATAAGTCTGATTGTCGCCCGCGGCTAATTAAATAGGAATTAATTTATTATTATTATTTATAGCTGCTATTGTGGTGAAGTGGCCAGTTGTAGGACTAATGAGCTGCGGAGTTGGCACTGTTCCGGGTTGGTAAGTAGTTTGGATAGTCTTGAGGTGGGGAAAACATAAAGAGGGTATAAAGTTTGCTCATCCGGTCGAGTGTTCGTAAGCGCGACTGCTGACTTGCTGAGCATGAGGGTCTGGTTACGATTCCCGGGTCATAACACACGCGCCTGAAAGAGATGTCAGCAAGGAGGGGCCCGCAAGGGCCGACGCCCGTCGGGGCCGCGGATTTTTGTACTACATAGATGACGTGGCCTCGGCGCATGGGCAAAGAAGGAACATAGGTTCGGTTTTTAGTCAGTAGAAGTCTGACACTCCCCTTCTCTCTGCCCAAGAGCGGGGGGGTCATTTGATGTTTTTCCACCCACCAAAAAAAAAAGACAAATCGTTATTTGATTTTTCCATCAGGAATAACTCAGAGCAGATACGGAGTCAGAATTTAGCTTGGTTAGTGGTAATAGGCTCCACCCTTATTACAAGGCAAAATGTGGGTGTAGTGTAGGTATTAATGGGTATACCTCTGCCTAACCCTTCGAGGATAACCGGCGTGTTGTAAAGTTCCTCAATGTGCAGACGATGGAGTCTGCTCATCAAGCTACTACAATCTGTCAAATTATTTAGTTTTTTTTTTAAATAGATTTATACTTTATAGCTGAAGCATTAGATTCAAGTTTGATTTAGAACATTTTTTGACTTTGGGAATCTTGATGTGCCGACGTCTGTACTTTGGCAAGAGACGTTCATACGTAGACGGGCGTTGTGACTGGTGGGCTACTCGACAGTTGTTGTCGGGATTTCGCATAGACGTTGAGATAGCGTTACAGGTGTCGTCACATGGTGACGTGGAACATTCCGCCTTATTCGGTGAAAGATATGGCACCAGCTTTAGACGTAGATGCTCAAGGATTTCAGCAGTTATATTTGAGTCAGGGCCAGCATATTGCCACTAATAATACGCACTTGAAGGGACATGTTAACAGCCTGTAATTTTTGTCAGACTAGACAGGGTTGTACGTGCATCAACGATTTATTAGATTCGTTAGCATTTTCATGCAATTTACTTACGATAAAAATGGAAATTATTTGGGAATTGTAAAAGACTCTAAATTATCAAATGACAATTTATCTGATTTAGAATTAAAATGTGTTTTATTTGGAGACCAATTAATTACTTTCATGCTAAATTAAAAATGTCATCCAAGATTAGAAAAATAATGGCTAGGTTATAAACACACCTAAGTATTTAAAATTAGCACATATTATTAATTATTATCATCACGCAACTACATTCACACCAAATCTTCATGCCTGTTCACGCTTCTGTACAGAGCAGAATTCCAGGGTTTCTAATTAAGTTGCCTTGAGCTTCAGGCCGTTTTCTACCTCTGTCCCTGAGATTATAAAGGCCTCGGGGCCCGAAAACTGACATATCAAGGGTAACCGTGATGTAGAAGACTTAAATGACATTAGCATTATCATAATTATACCTACCTGTGATCTCCGAAAGGCAGAGGTGTGCCTATAGTAGGTACACTCGTTTTATAAGTTATGTTAAGGCCATTTTATAGAAGGGGAAGCCTACAAAATCTAGACTTAACTTACACAGTTCTAGCAGAAAAGCACAATAAATTTTGGCCCAAATCGGTAATCGAACCCAAGAACTGGCGAACCTTGCGACTACTGCACCAACGAAGCAGTCAGCTTATTATAATAATAATAATATGCATAATGAATATTTACTTAATCTATCTGACATTTGTTTTTATGAAGATACTAAAATTAATACTACTTTAATAGTATTGTGTGGATGGATGTATGTATGGATGGACGTTTGTTACTCTTTTACGTCAAAAATACTCGGCGGATTTGGATGTAATTAGGCACACATATAGTTCAGAACCTGAATTAATCATAGTATACTTTTATCCCGGTGGTTCAATAATTGTGGGGCAATTACCGAATTCCACGCGGGCGAAGCCGCGGACATTACCTATTAGTTACATAATATTTGGTATGCCATAAAACATTGAGGTTTATTCTGTTTAGTCAGTTTCAAGGGCTAAAGTTAACAGGGAAAGGTGTAACCTACATAAATATCCTTGATTTTAATAATATCATATTTTACTTGAATCATAATTTACTAAGCTTTATCTCTTAGGAACGACTGAGATAAAAAAGTATCCTTTGTCAGCCAGTCAAATGCTTGCACTGACTGGACAGGCCCACTCCAATCTGTCAGGTTCTTTCTTCGAATGACCATCTCAGCCACTAATCTCTAAAACTTTTAAAAATTTTGGAACTCAAAACCTGCGATATTTCCGTAACTAGAAGGTACAAAAAATGCATTGACGGGGATAGATATTCACAGTCAGTCAAAACAAACGGATTTATCAATATTATTATGGATTATGGATTTAATTTTAGTCACAATTGTGGTGTGTAAATCAAGAGCTCTATACAAGCCCCGCAAATAGATAATGAAAATTAATCATTAACACAAAACAGAGTAAAACCACATAAGATTCACCGGCTCTTCTAAGTATATTAATATAATTTAAATGAGATCTGTTAGGTAGCTCCTTAGTGACAGGTAAATAATGACAGTTCGGCGCTGAGTCTGTTGCATCAGCACACGTCTATGTAAGGCTGTAGCGTCGACACGAGCGGAGCGATTAGCGGAGCGTGTAAGTCAAAGACAAAATATTTTATTTCACATAGACCTACATGGGCTCTTATAAAACGTCTACTGTAGTGAGTGATTATGTAGGGTTACTGGTCCATGAAGGAACTATTTATGGGTGAGTTGCCTATGGCACTGAAACGCAAACTCATGCTCATGTGCATTCTTCCCATTTTAACGTTACAGACTGCCAACTATGGTGCACCGACTTGGTCTGTAACTAACGTCCGGAACTCCAAACTCATGGTATGCTTACGAGATATGGTGCGCAGTAGAATAGTCATAGTCATGTATCAAAGTTTTCTGCTAGAAACTGGAACCCCAACACGGTGAGGCGGGGTCGCGGCAGGACAAAGGATATGCCGAGACAAACTAGACAGGTTCCGTCTTAACTGGAAGGAAGACGAGTGGGTTCGCGAGGAATGGCAGGAGTGGAAGGACATCTTTCTCCAAACGTGGGACAGAGTAGGCTAGAAAAAAAAATATCAAATCGCTGATCGCTTGTCTTATTACATATCCCATTACAAATCGTGTTAGATTAACGATTCAGTGACTTGTAGCAATCAATCAAAGTGTCAGGTCGTTGACCTTTCACCTGACATTACTAGCAAGGCTAAACGCCTTTTAAAACTGAAACGTAACGTAAACCTAAACGTAACGTTAACTTCTAACCTCGCAGTAATGCGATTAACCTTTTTAGTGCGACGACGGTGACAAAGTTGCGACTTGTCGTGGATAGTTATAAATTGCCTGCCTATAAAGTCGTTGGATTTAACACTTGTGTGTCTTTATTTTGACTGTCTGGTACTAAATACTTCCTAATATTTTTAATGTTTTTTTTTGTAAGTGTCGTTTGTCGGTAATACTAGTAGTTTCTGATGATGGATACAACTTAATGCTGATGATAATTTCTCATTTATTTAAATAAGGTCTAGTAGTCGCAATCCCGTTTACTGAACATTGGGTCCTGGGTACGGTTCCCGGCTCGGGCTAATTGTTAATGGGGTTTTCCATCAGTAATTTTTAATTCATAATTGGAAGACAAAGCGAAAAGCAAAAGTATTTTAATTTTTTGTCTGTTTTTATTCTTAAATTAATTCTAGACAAATCCATCTATATATACCCTCTACCTAATACCAACAAAAAACGCTACATTCTACTAATAAAAGCCGTTCTGGTTATAAGGCGAATTAGCCGCGTCGCGTCGAAACCTATAAACACGTCGGAGTTCATATCGGAGCCCGTAAACTGCCTGACGGATCGCTACCGGAGCGCGGCGCGTCTGACTACAGCCAGGGGTGGCCAACGCTGGGAAATAACTATGTCTATTTCAAAACATATCATCACACCTGTAATCCCGAAGAGTTGGGCAGAGGACTTAATAGTACACCTACAATTCACCAGTTATGTTTAAGTCCGATGTAAAAGGCCACCAACCGAGCACAAACCCAAAGTCTGTGACTGTTACTGAGAAATTCTTGATGGAAAAACCCAGTAACCTAGGACCT
Organism: Diarsia mendica; assembly: GCA_949316265.1. Lineage (NCBI taxonomy): Eukaryota > Metazoa > Arthropoda > Insecta > Lepidoptera > Noctuidae > Diarsia > Diarsia mendica. Next base: position 18,337,317 of record OX438910.1, read on the forward strand.
CATGCTTAGCAGTTGTGATGTATTGGGAATACTTCTATTTCTTCGTGATGCTTCTTCTTCCTTAAATCTCTATTACTCGTCATATCAACAGTCTCCGTCCTAGCCATATCATCCCTCACATAGTCCATCCATCGTTTCTTTGGTCTTCCTCTACTCTTATAACTGTCTACATTCATACTGAACACGTTCCTCACTACATTTTCCTCATTCCTCCGCATCGCATGCCCATACCAAGACAATCGATTACCACACAACTTTTCAGTCACCGGCAGCACTTCCTATTTTGTACCCATTCCTCATTTAATAAATAAAATGATAAACAATCCTTACTAATATTATAAATGCGAAAGTAACTCTGTCTGTCTTTCTGTCGGTCTGTCTGTCTTTGCTTCACGCCTAAACTACTGAACCGATTTGTGTGAAATTTGGTACAGACATAGCTTGGAACTTGAGAAAGGACATAGGATAGTTTTTTTTGATCGCGTGATAAACCAAAAATCTGCCGGAAGTCACTATTCCACGCGAATGAAGTCGCGGGCAAAAGCTCGTTTTAAATAAATATAAATGTTTATCGTAACCAAATCTTTTTTCGTTGTCAACCCTAACTTCTTACACTTTGACAATAGTATCAGACCATATTAGGGCTGCACCAAACTACCAACCAACCGGACAGCAATGTGACAAAATTATTAGTGGTCATTATGTCAGATTGAGTTATTTGTTATTTAGCCTTAAATATAATGTTCACCGTGTCTCTGCTACCTAGCGTTGACTTGACGATTTATTTCCTAAGGTTCGTGTACTAACATTATTTTGGTGGAATTTCTAAGACTTTGTGACACTAGGGAAGGAAATAAATAGCACATTGCTGTATGCAATATTTTATTGTAACACTGGCTTTTGCCCGCAGCGTCGCTCCTGTTCCATCATCTGCCCAGGCTTATCACAACTATGTTGGGTCGGCTCCCAGTCTAACTATACGTAAATGTAGAGATTACAAAAAACAAAAAAAAATACAAAACAAACATGAAAACAAACAAACACGGTAAAATCAAACATGGTAAATATCCCGTTTATGATATGAATAGTAGTGATGTAGAGATTGTAGAGTATTTTACATGGAACGACTAGGATCTGAACTCCACAATCCAGTTAGTACTGGGTAGTACGACACCCCTTGGTATCTTGGACTGCTTGTCTGACTTTCGGGCCAGTGTCTAACTGTCACGACTGTCAATAGGATCTACTATTGTCAGCGGCCTAAAATGTGCTTTTTGAGGCACAGAGGAAACTCAATACTTCAAGTTATTAAATAACCTATTGATCTTAAAAAATCAAAATATCGAACTTTTTACACCAGTCACTTAATTAAAAATGTGACTTTCAATTGACCGCATTTTTCCATAACATATTCTTGATAAAATAATAATTAATAGGCATCGAAACAAAATATAAATCGCCTGGTGAATCATACATATATGTGACAAAAGATTGATTTAAGTAAGTCCAAATAAAGTTCAGTGGCTTGTACACAAAAACATGTTTTGTTAGTGGTACAACATGTTGCCAAAACAAGGCAACAAGTTCTGCCTTACGCGGAACATTAAAATTGCTAATTGAACAGTAATATAAACGTTGTTGTAAAACCTCCTTGATTTACCACCGAGCCTTAACAATCAGTTGTAGCTGGCTAGCTTCTTACCGCGGTTTTGCTCACCTTGTGGGCTCGGGAATGTACTACGGAGATAAAAAGTATCCTATGTTGTTAACTAGCCCGTAACTTAATAATACCTCCACCACCACTCGGGTGGATATTTAGGTTAGGCCGTGCTTGACTAGGTTGAAAAGTTCTGGAATGGCGACCGCGAACCGGAAGACGTTGCGATGGAAGGCCTCCCACTAGGTGGACCGATGACCTGGTCAAGGTTGCAGGAACCCGCTGGATGAGAGACGCACGGGACCGGTCAATGTGGCGACGCCTGGGGGAGGCCTATGTCCAGCAGTGGACGTCTTTTGGCTGAAATGATGATGATGATGATGTTGGTCCCGGCTGTCATACAGATCTTTAACAGTCGTTACAGGTAGTCAGTAGCCTGAAAGTCTGATGACCAGTATTTCCAAAGGGTATCGCATTATCCAATACTAACAGGGTTGTGAAGATCAGATAGGCTGTCACTACACAATGTAAAATACTAATGTTCACCTGCATCCGGTTAGACAGGAAGGCGACCCCAACATAGTTGGGAAAAGGCTAGGCAGATGATGATGTCGTTTCCTAGGTCATGGTGTATCCGTGTGTTATAAATAATATGTCGTTCATATTCTTTCAGCCATAAGTGTGGAAAAGACAGACGGATTCGAAAGTATAATATTAGTATGTATCTAGATACCATTTAAATGCTATTTATAACAATTAAATCCGATATTCTTTGTTGCCTCATAAATATTTACAAGTTTGACATTTAAACTTTTATTATCTTAAATTAGTTTGTAGCTTAGTATTTGATAGGTGTAATCTATCAAAATAAAGTCGTAAAAGGATAAATAAATGCTTAAATAAGGTGTTTATTGTTGTCTTGGACTACTGGATCCGAGATTTACATCATAGGTACCCAGAAGATAATGATTATGAATAATTATGCAAAAAGGTTTTCGTTCCTGCGTTATTGTTATTTATAAAGAGTAACCAAGGAGCTTTTTTGGTTGTTCACTGCAGAATAAAAATGAAATCAATTACACCGTGCACCTAGCTTTTGACTAATATAGGGTTTTATTTTAAGTAAATTCAAGTTAAAGAGGATATTATAAACAAGTCCATAATTAGACCTGTTGAACTGCATAGATTGGAATGGACTGTGGAGAAGATGGATGAAAAAGGTTACGTATAGCGGAAATGAATGAATGTTGAGGTGGATGTATGGTATGATAAGAATAGATAAAGAAGAACATGGGTTTATTAGAGGAAGATTGAAAGTTGCGCCAGTTACAGAAAAGTTGAAAGGGATTTATCGACTGTCGTGGTATGGGTATGATGAGGAGGCAGGAATTGCATGTGACTAAAAAAAGTGTGAATGTAAATTTGAAATGTTACTATGTTAAAATGTTAATGGATCGGAAGGGAATGATAGAAAAGAAAAAGAAGAGAATGAAAGCGTGACGGTTGGCAGAGAAGAATGGAAGAAACAACTCCAAGTAACATGGGACAAGGAAACTAGAACTTTCCGTGCGTTCAAGCATTTTTGTCAAACTTATTATTGGAATCAAATAAACAGCTCACAACTTAGGACCCAGTAATATTAATGACAATAATAACCCCATCCCTGTGTGCCTATTGGCCTTGTTCTGTTCTGTCTCCTGCTGATATGGAGGGAAGTGGAAATTATGCTTTTTCCTACACCTGCGGAGGTGTAGGAAAAAGCATAATTTCCACTTAACTATTCTTTTCTGATTAATTTCGTTGCGGCATCCAAGACAGTTAAATCATTTCTCTGGGACTTCGTCGAGCTTCATTGTCTCGGCGCTTTTCTTGTGGTCGCCACTGTTGATTCTGGCTAACACGAGTTACAGTGGTTTGGGAATAGTGTGGCGGGCTTGTCACAAGTAAAAAAAAAAAACATGGGACAGGGCAGCAAGATTATTTTAAGTAAAGTAGGCATGTAAGCTGTTGACAACAAATAAAATAAAATTAATTTTGGAAGTAGTTTTTAGTAAAATACTTGATACGGTACAGTTCCAGAGCAACAAGAGAGATAAGTTACTGAAGATTGAAAAAAAAAAATTATACGGACTCATAATGATCTCAATCTTTTTTCGGCACAGCCCTATCTGCAGTCGCATCGATGACATCTGTCACTTACGTCCCTTTGTTGGGACAGCACTATTAGTTAACTAACTAATTGGGCCAAACGTTTACTTGTCTCAAACCGGCGTCAAATGAAAGGGACAGTTTTTTGTCAAATTCTTTCAACATGTCCTTTTTAAATAAAATAAATTGCTACATTCGTTTGAAAAGGGCGTAAAGTCTCCAAGACAGGTGACTCACGACTTTTTTATCCTATTAGGGATGTCACTTAACACGTTTTGGATAAAAGCAAAAGATAAGATAGTAAGAGATACAGATGCATTGTTCGATTAAAAGGTCTTTTTAAGTTTTTCTTTTGTTTTCACACCCAATTTGTCTTTAGGACATAAATGGTAGTTCTGTCGTTTTATGCCTTTTTTGCGTTACTTGTAGTGTGTCTTATTGATAAATATACCTATTAGGTTGATACAACATTGACTTAAATAATTTTATAGAAATGGATAACCATTTGAAATAATTTAAATCCTAATTTTGTAGATATTCCACTCTCCTGCAAAGTTACTTTTGACTTTCGTGGTGTTAGAACTTCAATGACGATAATATGCGACCCATAAAATACAATAAATCATGCCTTGTTCCCGTGAAAGTAGGCAGAAGCTACAGATCGCCTTGTCTGTTATCATCCTTTGAACTATCTGCAAAATTCTTGTAAGTATCTCTATGTAGCTGAGACCACATCAGTATGGCTATCAAACTATTCAACACCAACAAAAAATAATAAGATATCAGTTTTCACAAAACAACTACAGAAACAGCCTCAACAACAAACAAGAACAGAACATAATATATGACTATCCCACATTATAACATGCTTCCCATCGCGTGCGGACACACGGACAGACAGACGCAATGACACTGTAATGACGCGGTAATGAGCGAGAGACGCCGCGGGGCACGGCGATGGTTAGGGTTCCGTACAGACGTAAGAGTGACCAGGCGCCAACAATAAATGCGACATAACTCAAAAGATGACAAAACTGACACATTTTTACGACAGGCGCTATTTTATTAAGCACTCAAAATCTGACCCAAACTTGCAAAATTGTTTAATTATTATTGCTTTCACTTGGATACAGTTTTTTTTTATTTTCACAGAACTTAGCTATCATCATCATCATCATCATTTCAGCTGAAAGACGTCCACTGCTGGACATAGGCTTCCTAGGACTTAGCTATCAGGCGGTAAAATTTTGACTACCTGTACTGGAATACTGAATTCACCCCATCGTCTACGGAAAACTTTCCCTTACACCCTGTAGAAGTGTCGATATCACACACGATAGTGTCGTTGTTAGTTCTAGATAACGAAGAACTCATGCATCGCTTTTCTTCAATCGGAATCGTACTTGAACTTGGTTCACCATAGGGACATAAATACATTGTGTGATACGGAACCCTTAGGTCACAAGTGTGACTCGCACTTGTCCGATTTTAGTAAAGCCATGTCAATTAGATCTCATTATATGTACACGTTGATGTAAATAAATGCGTGCGTGGGCGCTGTTATTTACGAACTAAATTATTTTAATGTGTAGGAAATAGTTTATTAGACTGTGCCTTAGGCTGCGCCTGTCATCGAGTCTTAAATTAAGGGCTAGTTATTAAACTGGCGTTAGTGGAACTGCAGAGGCGTTGTTTTTATATTTCCCACAGATTTCACTGCCAAGCCTTTTTACAACTATATTGGGGTCGGCTTCCAGTCTAACCAGATGCAAGTGAATATCAAGGTTTTACATGGAATGACTGCCTTTCTGACCTCCACATCCCAGTTTATATTTGATACTATGATATCTATTGGCCGTTCTTCTTCATGAGATCTACGTTAGGGAACTGGCAACTACAGTACTTTCACAAGTTATTATGCCTTGTGATTGTGGCTGTAGCGTAGGAATGTAATACGTCGTTTCGGGAGTTGCTGCGTTGGGCTGCGCGGCGCCGGATGTTACCGGCGGCGAGTGCTGTGGGTGCGGGGGCGCGCGGCGGCGCGTGCCGTGGCGGCGGGTGCGCGGGGTTCCGGGTCGCGGGGCGGCGGTTGCACGTTGCGGCGTGCATTCGTTGTTCCGTGTTTCGGGGTCTCGAGCATTCGTTGTTGCGGTTTGCGTCGCTGCGTGCTTTCGTGCTCGCAGTGTTCGTTGTTGCGGGCATTCGGTGGCGTGTGGTTCGGCGTGGTGACTTTCGGAATGACGTATTGCACTCGTAGTTTCGTTCTTCTTCCGTCCTTCTGACATTCAAAAGTGCCTGTAATGGCTTAATTGAAATAAAATATTTGAGTTTGATTGGTAAGATCGGTTGTCACACTTTCGGCCCCATGACTAAGACGTCCAATTCCCAGGTCGGTCAAAGTGTTATTGGGTTTTTCATCAGGAATTTCTCGGTGGCGCCACAGAGTCTGGATTTATTCCAGATTTATGGCAATAGACCTCGAGAGCCCTGGAGAGACCTGGAATAGCTCGTGGCTTAATAAGAACTGCCACTCAAGTCGATCTTTAGGTAAAGCTGTGCTTGCCTAGGTCGGTCTGTGGATGGGTGACCGCCCGACATACCGAGTTTCCTCCGTGCCTCGGAAAGCACGTTAAGCTGTTGGTCCCGGCTGCCAAATATATATATCTTTGGCAGTCGTTACAGGTAGTCAGTGTCCTGAAACTCTGACATCTAGTCTTACCAAAGGATATTATATTACCTAGTATTAACTGGGTTGTTGAGATCAGATAGGCAGGCGCTCCATGTAAAATACTGGTATTCAGCTGCATCCGGTTAGACTGGAAGCCGACCCCAATATAGTTGGGAAAAGGCTAGGCAGATGATGATGACCCGAGTTCCGAACTCAGGAGCTCATATACAGCAGTCGCGCTTGCAGCCACTACACTAGCGAGGCAGTCTTCACGGTCATAGTCACAGTCGATATACATAAGTCGTTAAACAAACTAATTATAATAATAATGCGCGCTTTCTCAATCACAATAAAATATCATGGCGCCCGGAAATAGTCGCATGTAGTCGATAGCTATTAAATAAACCTATTAAATACGCGAACATGACCTCTAGTACTGTTAATGTTAATAATAGTATCTGTTACAGTTACAAGTGATAATGGGGGTTTGCTAAACATTGCCATTCTAAGTCACGGAATTCGTCAATCATTGATCAATTCAATTATCAGTTCAAGGATTCGTTGCAGGAATTTCTCAGTAGCAGCCACGGTAGTCTGTTTTCTGCCCGGTTGATGGCAATAGGCGCGCTCCTTATTTCATGGGAGTCAAACGTAACTGGGGAAATGTGGATGACTGTCTGTACTAATGGGAACAGCTCAGCTTAACCTTCGGGTTGTAATCCAGAGAGACAGGAAACCACGCAATGCCTGCCCGAATGTCACTCATATGAAGACGTTACATTGTGGATTCGTTTTGACCGTAGTTAAACATACCAATACATGTAGTACATAACAATACAATGCGGATGGTTTCGAACTTGAGACTTATGACTTGGTCAATAATCACTCCTTTAGGCTATCACTGCTTAACTGTATTGAATGGAGAGTTGGGCTATAGATCTGCCTTGTTACCATTATAATCAGCAGAATGCTGTTAGTCAAAGAAATTGAGTTTTTAACACGTTTTATGTGAATGTTCCGCCAAAAGAAACGCACAGTTGGTTACTTCTGCCAGTGATTCAGTTAGTTATTTCACAAAACGACCGATATCACAACTGTGCAGTAACACTAAAGGCAAACGAATTATATTGGCAGTATCATAGCAGTACATTTATTGGCGCCGGACTGCAGTCGTTTGCAGTAAGTTCTCAATTGGGTGTATTCCCGTTGACCCCACTGGATTGCCCCACTGGTGGGGTCAACGGGAAAAATCAAAATTGTCGTTTCGTTGGCCCCACTACCCTTTTCAACTGGTGGGGTCAACGGGAAGTCAAAAATTTTGTTCCCGATGACCCCACTGCTTCGCCCCACTGGTGGGGTCAACGGGAAAAATCAAAATTGTATTCCCGCTGACCCCACTGCCATACGCCTTTAATGAAAGAAGAAGATTACGTATAAGGAAAATGGCAAGGACAATTGGGAGATGAGAAACAAGGACGGAATAGTCTCACAGACTACCAGAGGGCCAAAATCATGAAGAAGTATTTATTATCTTTATTGATAGTCACACTTGTATTATTATAAAATTCTGGATTAAAACATAGGCTACTTTTGATCCAGATGGAAAAATGCAGTGTTCCCGCGGGTTGATAAAAACCTCCTAAAACTAAAACTAGATTTATCCCAAATTTTGTCTAACATCGTCTTTTTGGCGACCAAAAGTACTAGGTCAGCATAAATTCAAGGTGTTGCTTATTCAAACGAGGTAGGTAGGTTGGTAGGCAGGTAGGGGAGGTATGCTAAGTAGGTAGATAGTGTAGGTAGGTAGGTAGGTAGGGGAGGTATGCTAAGTATTTAGATAGTGTAGGTAGGTAGGTAGGTAGGGGAGGTAGGTAGGGTAAGGTTAGTACAAAGTATAAGGAGATAGTAGGTAGGAAAAGTACATTGGATTAAATTGGATTGATTGCTACACAGATGACATCACATTTAAAAAAAAAATAAAAATAAAGGTCAAATATAACAAATATACATTCCGATCAATACAGAACGACAGCTCTGATCACGGTCTTGTATATTTTCCCTGGCGACAAACCGAAAAAAAGTTCATGCAGAAAGTTGCGTGGAAACCCAATTAATGCGACGGGACTTTAAAAAGGCCCAAAAAAGTAACGAAACTTCATTTTTCCTAAAAACGAACAAGAAAGAGGGTAGACCGATTTGTCTGCTCATAAACACCCACCCGCAATAACTTCAGTTTATCCGTGATCATGGTGCCTGCAACAGCGCCGAAATATCGGAAACTCGAAAATGGACAGTAAACATGGTAAATATCCCGTTTCTGGTGTTAATAATCATTTCATTTTTCATAGTTAAAATGAGTCATAATTATATAGAAACATATCTAAAAATCACGGTTATCGGAGGACAAAAATAGTTTCAGTAATATCTGGGTTAAGATCCAGAACTGTTAAAATACCACCTTAAATTCATGACAGCCTGGTACTTTTTACAGAAAATTACGATTCTTGTTTACGGTGGGGCCAACGAGAAGTTTTTTTAATCAATTCCTGTTGACTTTACTGTCCTGCCCCACTGGTGGGGTCAACGGGAACCATTTTTAACTATTTTATCAATTCCCGTTGACCCCACCGGCCGTTGCCCCACTGGTGGGGTCAACGGGAACAATTTTGAGTTATTTTATCAATTCCCACTGACCCCACCAGTGGGGCTACGGCTGGTGGGGTCAACGGGAATACACCCTCAATTGAAGTGATCGTCGTTTACCCAGCCAGGCGATACTCGTCGATGTAACGATTAAGACTTGCTGTTACCATTCGATTCGATCACTCATTGTGTGAGTCTATGCGTCTAGACAACTACAGTTAGGATGATTTGAGGCAATCGGTTTTTTGGAATTATAGTGGATAAAATGGGAGAAGAAGTTTCCACATCCTGAAACTGAACATGAAATAGATGTAATTTTAAAAGTGTCTTTATGAAACTGAAAGGCACTATCATAGCTACGTCCCTAAACATCTCTTGTCATCTTACTAGCCCTGTCCCGAAAACTACGTTGGGATCAACTTCCAGTCTAACCGAATGCAGCTGAATACCTGAATTTTACATGGAGTACTACCCTTCTGACCTCCAATATGTGATACGATACTCTTTGGTACGACTGGTTGTCAGACTACATGTTACGACTGTCAAAGATCTATATATATGGCAGCCGGGAGCAACAGCTTTACGTGTTTGCCGAAGCACAGAGGAAACTCGGTATGTTATAGGTGGTCACCCATCTATGGACTAACCTAGGCAAGCGCGGCTTAACCTAAAGATCAACCCGAGTGACTTTTACTAGCCATGAGCCCCTGCACAATGATCCTAAATATCTAATGATCCTACAGATCTATTAACTGATACCAATCGATTTAGAAACTAGATCTCACCGATTCGAATCTCATCCATACATCATTGTATCGATCAATATGAAAGCCTTAGCTCGGCAACAATATGCCACCTCTTGAGTTGCCTCTCGTCCATCACAGCCGGTTGTTCACGGACGCAGTATTTGTCACAATTTGTCGGATCATTGTGTACGGTCGGTGTCCGGCTTGGTTGAGCAGGAGCTGATACGCGATAGGGCTGACGCGTTACACTATTTTGTTGACTCTATTTGATTTCGATAACTTTTCACATTGTTTAGACCACGGGGATAAACTCTTGTTAAGGTTATTATAACGTCACGCTTGTAATTTTAGAGGGAGATGTTTAATTTATTAAATTTATTTATTAAATTGGTTAATTGTACTATATACCAAATTTGGCCAGCTGCGTTTTAAGTTCCATGTAATAGGGAGCGAGCTTAAAGCCATCAATCGGGCACAAATTCAGACTCCGGGGCTGCTACTAACTAGGAAAAAATTTGTATGCCTAGCTGATGTATCCCGCGTGGATGTCGGTCAAGGATTATACTAAAACCTTCCTCGAGAACCACTCTATCCACTGTTTAAAATAGCATGAAAATAGTTGCAGTAGTTTTTGAGTTTATCGCGAACTGATAGACAGACGCGTCGGAGGACGAGGAGGCTGTTTTATAATATGAAATGATAACCTATTTCCCTCAAGCGGCCACCCGATCAGACTACGCCTACTAAGATATTTCTAATTTAAAAACTAACAACTCCTTGCCCGACCTAGATAACTCGAACCCAGGACCTTAAATCAGCAAAAGCGCTCGGGGCCACTACACCAACGAGGTCAGCCACTGTAGCTCTAATCAGCAATCTACAAATAGATCCCACTATCTGCTAATCTGATACAAATGATCCCCACCAACATAAATACTCCCGTACAAGTTCAGTACCCTTGTAAACTGGTGGACCCTTAACCTAGCGCAACTAGGAATGCTCCCTAATGAAGCATTAACACTCTTAATGATACTTTATGTGGAACTAGTGCATGTAGTGCTAAGCATCCTTACTTCTAAAGCTGCGTCTACGCTAGGCGAGCTGAGCATGAGCCGAGCACGAGCGGAGCTGTTCTCGGCTTTGTCGTTCGCGGCGTAAGTGTGGACGTACAACGAACCTACAACGATCACTGTCCTCGAACGTAGTCAAATCCCTTTGTGTTCGCCAAAAAACCGATAGTTGGTGGAGCACAGCCTAGTACGAACGAAATGCTCGCAGCGCGCTCGTTCGAGGCTTCTAAACCGGTCCACACTAGATGAAGTGTGTTTGACTCGTGCTCAGCTGGTGCTCGGCTCGCCCAGCGTAGACGCAGCTTTAGGTTTAGGACTAGAGAGGGGTATAAAGTGCGGTGAGGTTGAGAGTAAGGAGGGGGGAAGGGTCGTGTTTTGTTTCATATTATATTGTGATTAGGTACCGTCAGAGTATAAAGTAGGCGTGAGAGGATTTTTTCCACCAATCTTGGATTCTTGGTATCAGATTGAATTAGCCACGGATCACGTCTAGTTTTATCTACTGATACAGTGATCCGTTTCTCTTTAAAAATTAATGCAATTGATGTTAAATAATTATCCACTGATCACGGTAACTGTAGAAAATCAGTTTCGAAAAATATTATACTTTTTTTACTCTTTAAGCCGTGATCAATTTCGAAAATAATATTATTTTTCATGATCAGTGGCTAAAAACATTTTTTTAAGGAAATTCTAATCCTAATTTGGTTTAGGCTGTGCATTGTCCATGAGTGAGCTAATTTGATTTATCTCTGGATTACTAGTATGTCTTCCAGAGCATATTATCACACACATATTAAATACATATTTGTACTAGACATATTATTCTAACCGGTGTAACTTCCATGCAAAGTGGTATCGACACGTTATTAAAGTAAAATTCCTTCAAGCTCAAATAAGGTAAAATCCAATAGGATTTACTGCCGAGTATTTACATGAGAACATGGCAGGAAAGTCTGACAATCACTGGACTATTATAAAGTGGTTGTGTTGCTGTCTGTACGGATATTAGGGAAAGATGCGGTTTGCGGCTGAAACGGAATCCGTGTGTTGATGCTAACGGTACTTAGGGATAGGGGCGCGGGTCATTGCAGATTAGAATTACTAGGATTTTTAGTTTTGAGACTTATCCAGAATATTAAATAAAAAGAGGGTTTTTTTTTGTAAGTTTATACGTAGGGGGTAAACTCCGAAACTAATGATAAAACTCTAAAATGTTTTCACTGATTGTTAGATATACATTATTCGTGGGTGCTAAACTATATTTATAGCTTGCATATTTATAGCCGAGCAGTCATTTTGCAAACGAAGTCGCGGGTCAAGTGCTAGTCTATCTGTCTATCTATCTATCTTCTTCTCCTATCTATATTATTATATAAATAAAAAGAGAAGTCCTGACTGACTGACTGACTGACTGACTCATCAACGCCCAGCCCAAACCCTTGGAACTAGAAAGCTGAAATTTTGCACAGAGGTTCCCTTTATAACGTAGACAAGGAATAAGGAAGGATTTTTCGAAATTCAACCCCTAAGGGAGTTAAATAGGGGATGAAAGTTTGTATGAAAAATCGTCATTTTTAATATTCTCCGACATCCACGCGGGCGAAGCCGCTGGCAAAAGCTAATTTAAAATATACAAACTGGCATAGGTAATGTCAAGAAAAGACATATTGCTGCTCAAAAGTCAAAACACATAAATCAAAACTGGACGAGGATGTGCAAATAGATTACGCTGTTCGACAGTAAAATTAAAAGAGACGACCCTAACCAATCAATGAAAAACATACATTTTACATGATATCCCTACAATAACTCCTCTGGTTGCAGCACCCCTGGTACAGGGTAGCAGGCGACACTATACATTCAGTCGCGGGACACTCTCGATACATTTCCAATGTATTCCCGCACACAATAATATTAGTGCAATAATAATAGTTTCAGAATGCCTGCCTAGTAAGTGGCACAGATTAGGTAAATGCGATTGAGACGTTTCTAGTGCATTTTTGAATAAGAGTCAGTTCAGTCTCTGTACGCTACTCGGTTACTTCTTACTCCACTTGCCATCATCGCCTTTTGCTAGGTGTCCTGCCCAACTCAATTTCAATTTCATAACTAGATTTGCAATATCCAAAAACTTTTTGGAAAACAGGTGACCAGAACACGCTGATTGTAGACCACGACAGAAAGGTCTTCAGGCAGTGTGATATTTCGCGAGGAGGCACAACACCGGTCAATGTAGTGATATCGTCGTTTACAAGTTTTCCGACTAAATGATTACATTACATTAAATAAATTAATCACTTTAATTCAGTTACATAAGGAATAGCGATTTCGTTATTTATTATCCGGTTCACAAACATGTTTGTCTGTTCAGCTGCTTCAGTGAAACGTGTGTATTTGTATGCGTTGGAATATACGGAGTTAATTTTCCACCAGAACTCGGAGTGGAAAAAGCAACCAATTGCTCCATTTTCTAAATAGAGCAACTTTGTTTGTGAATTTATCCTAGCTTACTACTCATAAGAAGCAAGTCTAAGATACCCGTGTGTATGTATTGTATAAATTATCTAGGAGATAGCTCCCGTTACCCTTATATATTGTAAGTACGTCCGTGTGGAGCAGATTAGATACAGCCTGAGTTAGCACCAAGGCTGAGTTACGGTCTAGGCTAATGTGTAGGGGTTAAGGTTTGTCCTAGTTTGCTCTAATTTAGTCTAAGCATTAGTTTGGTCTTCTTGTAGCTTAAGTGGAAGTCTTGAGTGGAGGGGCTGGGTAAAATTCGAAAGGTGCATTAGCATTATCAGCATATAATGTTCCCACAGAAGAGATAAAAGAGGTTAGAAAGGAAATAGTTCCTGATTTGTATTAGAACGCGTGTCGCCGCTTGTCTCCCACTCTCTATATCCACTACATGCAAGACGCTAATAAGTACGCGAATTATGCACACAAATAAACCGCACTCACTTAGATCGCGAGCTTGCTACTGGTTGTCACACTAGCGCAAACATTGCGTTTGACGTACACTCACACTTGCGTATATTTCTCATACATGTTACGGTGACCAAAAGGTCGATAATGTATATCGATAAAATTACTTGAGTTTTGTTACTTTAAGTTTTGCAGTTTTTGCTTTAATTTCGGGACGGGACAGAAAGAAAGAAAATAAGAAAGCAAAAATATTTATTGGTCTCTCACACATAAAAAATTAAAGATAAAAAGTAAACAGAAAAGATTTTTTTCAAATATTGATCATTATGAACTTGAAATTCAATTTCAATTCAGATTTTATTATTGTCTTGAAATAAAACGTATTTATTAAGTAGCAATAGCATGCGCTTGCTATCTTTCAAATTCGAATTTTTCAGAATAAAATGCAATCTCACACTAATATTTTTCTATAATAGCTTTAGTCAGGTCTGTAACATATCTGGATCTGTTGGAAACCTAAAAATAAAATTTAAAATGTATGTTTCGATTTATAAATGGCTAACCTCAAAACAAATTTTAGATGAAAAACAATCAATAAACAATAATAAGGTATTGATAGTATGGGATAAACAAAAGTTATTTTAATCATAACATAATAATCATTTGAATGCATTCACACATACTAAATATCGACATTATTGACAACTTGGTACAACACTATCGAAACGCAAAGAGTAGGCAGAATTTAAGCTTTGGCTCGTCGCACGCGACGTTCGCAGTGAACGAAATGCATTGCGCAATCGCTCACGTAGTACAAGATGGTACCCACGTATTGCAAGCAATGTACATAATTTCGTTTCTGCTTGCGATTGTATCATTTTTGTCTGCGAACTACATAATACTATTGTAATAATTACAAATATCACTTGTATTTTAAGGTTTTTAGACTTACCGATGAAGAGAAATCCCTTCTCGAGCCACACTGCACACCTGGCTTCTTTTCCGACACGTAATAATCGCGCAACACGGCATAATTCTTTTTTTTTCGCGGAGCTCCGTTCGCTGTCACAATATGAGCGCGATTGTTGGTCAGTAAATCAAATTTTGTCGACATATGATCGTCTGATCATATAAGCGGCGCGCGTGCCCCGCCCACATGGCCTTTCTAACCTCTTTTATCTCTTCTGTGAATGTTCCCACGGAAAGTATCACCCGCTGCGGATTATTCAATGCTGCATGCCGTCGAAGTTTTGGTTCTAAGACATTGAATGCAGGTTTCCTCACGATGTTTTCGACGTTTGACGCAAAACTTCTGAACGGATTTGGATGAAATTTTCACCACAGAAAGTTGAACCTAGATTAAAACGTAGGGTACTTTAACCGTCCGTCGGGGCCGCGGATTGCCCGTCGGGGCAGCGGGTTTTTGGACTAGATGACGTGGCCTCGGCGCAAGGGCAAAGAAGGAACATGGGTTCGGTTTTTAGTCAGTAGAAGTCTGACACTCCGCTTCGCTCTGCCCAAGAGCGGGGGGGGGGGGGGGGGGGGCATTCGATGATTTTCCACCCACCAAAAAAAATTAAGCCTTATAGTACTATTCCGTGGGATAATTACCGTACTACACGCGAGGAAGTCGCAAAAACATGAAAACCCTTTTTAAACACATAAGGAAATCAGTTTTACATGCAAATGCTAACATGGTGTCAACATGAAATATATCTACATAATTACTTATAATTTAATGAATGAGCATTAAGTGCATCATTAATTCAACTAGATAATAACATGTAATAAATTATTGACTTGAACTAACATAATTTAATTGAGTTTATTTCCCTCACATGTATTATTTTTGCATGGATATTCATTTGTTTTACTAACGTGCCATAAAAGGAACGGGTTAAAAAAAACAAGCATTTGATGAAACTGTTGCCATCACCTTACGTAAAGCCTGCCCTTTGAAGAGTGCAATAGGGACCGGTGCAGCTCAAATCTCCATTTATATTACAAACAGACGAGATTAACATTTTGTATCCATTTTTCTCCGCGAAAACTGATCTGAAGTTTCCGATATTTCGGCGCTATTAAAAGCACGGATAAACTGGAGTTATTGCGTCTATGAGTAGACAAATCGGTCTGACCTTTATTTAATTTTCTGGACTTTTTTCCGTATTTTTTTTTTCTGGACTCTGAGGGTCGAAAGGTTGGAATCGCACCACAACATCAATTTTAAGTCATTTGTGGTGCGTGTTCCAACCCAACATCTTGAGACCTTTTTGAAGGAGGACTTTTGGCCGAAAGGTGTCGTTTACCGACGTTTCCGTGGACGGTTACGCGACACCTCGCAGCGAAACACGACGCCGATGTTACGTGTTTAGTTTTAATTAAAGTGTAATGTTAAATATGTATTAGTTTGTTATTTCTGTATTCTTATTGTATGTATTTTACTTATGGGCCTTAGTTGCCTGAAATAAAATGATTATTATTATTTTTTTGTGCTCGGTACTGCTACCACTATCATTCACAGCTCGATTCCTTTCCCGACACGCGGAACTCACTGTGTCCGCTCGCGAACCTTTTTCGACACTTTTTTTTTCGGTTTAATTGACACAGTTGCACCACTGGATTCCAGGCTCTCGATAGTAGAAACCCATACTTCCGGTTAAAGTTCCTATATTTGGTCATTTTAATGGCTTTTCTTACCATTTTAAGTATAATGTAGTGGCATTCTGTCGAGATGACCTGAGAGTTATGGAACTCAAAATCAAATAGAAAACGTGACAAAAGTCCTGTTTTCAATGTTAATGATAATTTTAAAGACCATGTCTGTTTAATAACTTATAATTATATAACGTTCGTCTAATTAAGATAACAATATCCTCTATGAACTTAAGCTCATAACTTAGCGCATGTAAGTCTAATAGCCATAAAAACGAATCCCTGTTTTAAATGAACAGATATTCAAAAATACTAGAATTTCAACTCTCAGTGCAGATCTGAGAGTTGAAAATTCAATAATGTTGTTTTATTTGAGCGTTAACTTATATTTGGTGTTCGTGAAAACGGTATAATAGTAATAAAAGCTAAGCACGTCTGGCCGTTCGCTAAGTGACAGTTAAGTTACTGAAGCGCCCATACAAAAGACTTCAACGAGAGACCATTACTGTGACCCTGATGTCTTTATCACAAGATAAAGACATTATTAAGGAATTTTAACTTTAGATTGTTTCTTATGTTTTTAATTTCTCGGTTTTAAATAGTGTATTGAGATTTTTTAACCGACTTCTAAAAAAAGAAGGAGGTTCTCAATTCGAATGTTAGTTTTTTTTTTATGTTTGTTCGGGCTTAACTCCGTCACTTGCTAACCGATTTGAAAAATTCTTTTTTTGTTGGAAAGGGTGTACTTCTCAAGTGGCCCCATATTTTTTTTATCGAAATCGGACAAGTGGTTTTTATGTAATACACTTGTTTTTAAAGCAGTTGACAGTTAATGTAGTGTATTATTGAACCATAAACTGCGCAACCAGTCAACGACAATTAATTGTATTGTTAAAACTAAAATTGTTATTGTTAATTTTGTAAAGTAAGCTTTCTAAACTATAATATCAATTATTATAAACTACTGGGTGTTTAAATGCGTTTATTTATCCCCAGATGTAGCAATTTTAAACAGATTCCTGTCCCACGTGATCGTAATACCGAAATTAAAAGTATCCTGTGTACTAATACTTACGTACGTGCTATATGCGTGTCAAATTCAAAATACAAATCGTTGAGTTGTGCACGAGTTACGAACATCTAAATTATATAACATCTATAAGTTTTTAAACTGACATGGTCACTGACACTACTATTAATATCGGGAACTCGAAACAAAAATCAAACATGGTAAATATCCCGTTTATGATATTAATAGTAGTGTTATATAACATCTATTTTTCATCAGATAGTTGTAAAGACGCTAGCACATAAGCTACCCGAAACTTTATTAATTTTCCCAATCAACCTTGAACCTAATACTTTAGTTATACTAGATCCCAAAACCTCGCTTGACATTAAGTTTGAAATCAAATAAGTTATTTTAAAACCAGTATATTCTAAAAATGATTAAACGCGTATAAAATGTTGACGTAAGATCCGAACTAAATCATGTCAGAGCTGATAACGATCTAGGGCCACCCACACTACAGCTACCACTATACAGTTACTAAGTTATGCTAAAACATTAAATTCTATCAATAAACTAGACTCCAATAAAAATACTTAGTTTTCCTTGTGTCATAACAACATAGGTAAAGTTTGTAAGTTTGAAAGTCTTGTTGAATTATTGGAACTGCTGGTCTGATTCCGAAAATTCTTTCACTGAGGATAATCAATCTTCCCACAGGTAAGTACATATATCGGTGGCTTTAATGAATAGACTACATAATCGAGACACGCATTAAATATGTAAAGATGTTGAATAGGAATAAAATATGGCTATAACGATCATTTATTTATTTTGTTGTGCCACATTTCATCCAAATCTGCTCGGTTTTTGAGTAAAAAAGTAACAAATATCCAGATATCAAACTATCGCGTTTAGAATATTATTGTGATAACGCGAGTGACGCCGCTGACAAAAGCTAGTTGCTACCAGACACAGACCGCCAAAAGCAAGGAGCTAGGAATCCTTTATGTGATCGTTATATAGAGTTATGTTAGGAATGTATCAGTCTGTCTGGCTACACTGCCTCGTAAGACAAAAAGTCATATCTCCAAAAATCGAAAATACTGTTTTAAAAGTTTTTTTATTCAAAAAATGAACGGCATGTCTTACAAACAAAAACATAAAAATCGAAGACATATTATTATTTATTTATTTAACAATTTATGTACACACAGAAGACATCACAGGAAATTAACATATCATAATATCATCATTCATCTTGTGACATCTACCAACCCGCACTGGACCTACGTGGTGGAATATAGCCCATTCTTCTCCCAGAGAGAAGGCCTGATCGAGTCCCTGCAGTGGAAACATTATAGGCTGATGATGAATGAGAAAGCTTGAAACTTAATCTAATATATAAAAAGAGAAGTCCTGACTGACTGACTGACTGACTCATCAACGCCCAGCCCAAACCCTTGGACCTAGAAAGCTGAAATTTGGCACACAGGTTCCCTTTATAATGTAGACAAGGAATAAGGAAGGATTTTTCGAAATTCAACCCCTAAGGGAGTTAAATAGGGGATGAAAGTTTGTATGGAAAATCGACATTTTCACGCGGGCGAAGCCGCTGGCAAAAGCTAGTAAATAATAAAAATAATAAAAAATAAACAAAAGTATTAAAACGATAGAAACTTTATATAAACATCAGGAAATCATCTTTACATGCAAATGTTGACATGGTGTCAACATGAAGACATTTTCTTATTAACTGTAAGTAACAACTAACAATACAAATATAATACCTACAAATAACCTTTATATAACTGTAACTTATTGAATGGATACTAAGTACATCGTTACTTAAAGTGGACATATAATTTATGTAATAACTAATTGTCTTAAACAATAACTACATCTACTGCTTACTGAACTGTTATTTTTTAATTTAGTCTAAATAGTTTTTAATCGATGTGTATTAAAACAATAATTTAAATATCTGGCATTATGACTAAATATTGGTTACTTCTATTTCGATACACTCATATTCCGTGTATTCTCTAAACATTGATTACTTGAGTTACCTCCACTAGGCTCACAGCGCGGCTATACTAGACCAGACTAGCGCTAACGAAGCAAAAAGTCACCGAGTGCGACTGTGGACTGTGGACTGTGGACTGTGGGACCACCCGAGATGTGTGTTAGTATTCTATAACTGTGTCGATTTATATCAGACTTAGAGATATTTAAGTGCCGCAGAGGATGGATTGGAAATACTTTATTGCAACTATTGACAAGGATTATTCTCATTAAGGTTGATTTGTTTTTGACCGAAAAAATTAGGAAGGACTTAAGAAAATGTCGTGAGGAAGGTCTTGAATATGAATGTCCAAAGAAACCATGGATGACCTGTGTTAAGAATGGTATGGTAAAAATGGAGGTGTCTCATGAGATGACGAGAAACAGAGAGGTATGGAAGAAGAAGACATGCTGTGTCGACCACAAATGGATTGGGATAAGGGCAAGAGAATGATGGATGAGGTTGATTTGTTTCAAAGTACCTATTATGCTCTCAGTAAGGACTGGGTGCTTACTCTGGAATATAATTCCGATAGATCGACATTGGTCAAACGTCAGTTGGTTGAGTTAAACGTCAGGGATTGGCTAGACTCAGTGAGTCCAGCCAATGCCTGACGTTTGACTGACAATTCCAATGTCGATCTATCGGAATTATATTCGAGAGTAAGCACACTGATCATCTTTAAGCTACTCTAGTTTTGTGCCTCGTCAATGATTTGCGTTTTGAAGCGCAGCAGTGTAGTGTTTCGTACACGATCTGTTAGTTTTACACCTAAAATACTGCGCTCCGTAGCAAGTTGAAACATTATAATCAGATAAAGTGATAATCACTACATAGTATAAAATAAAGTCGCTTCCCGCTGTCTGTCTCTATGTATGCTTAGATCTTTAATTAAAACTACGCAACGGATTTTGATGCGGGTTTTTTTAATAGATAGAGTGATTCAAGAGGAAGGTTTAGGTGTAGAATAAATGCTTCCGTGCGAAGCCGGGTCGGGTCACTAGTATTACAGTAAACCTAAATTATGTATTAGATGTGTTAATAAACTAACATATTTCCTTCCCCTGACTCACTGATTATCATTAACAATAGTTGCATTATTCTTCCTCACAAATATTACAATTTAATAGTTTCCTATAACCGTTATGTTTATAGACATAAGAACTATTTTATAGCTGTAGAAATATCGGTGACGTGATCACTTCCCAGTCTTTTGTTTAAGGCTAAGATAACTTTATATGTCAATATTTATTATAGAACCTTCATAGTTTGTTTGATGTAATATGCACGGTGTAAACGGACCCTCCACAAAACCGTAAATCAAGCATCATGTACATACATCGAACTAAGTAACTCTACGTAAAAAAAAGTAAAAAACTAAAACCTGACTACGACAAAAAAAATGACGCTGAAAAAGTATGAAACAAGATTTTCAGGATAGAACAAAAAGAAAAGCCGTAGTCACACGGTATTTTAAAGTGTTTAGGTTGGTATCTATAGTATAACAAAAAATCTTGTTTCATACTTTTTAGCGTCGTTTTTTTTGTCGTAGTCGGGTTTCAGTTTATTACTTTTTTTTAAACAATTTTGGTGTTAAATATTTTTTTTACTCTTGACTTTTTGTCCGCTAGAGGGCGTGATTTTAAATTTGAGCAATATTTTGGAAATGTACAAGTGAGGCCCTTTTAAATGATACCAAACACGGCGTGTTTATCTCCATTTTTATTTTTTAAGCCTTACTTTTTGACCGCTAGAGGGCGCCAAATCACTTTTTGTGCCACGTCACTTAGCCTATGTTCAGCGGAAAATTAAGACGGTTCTAACGATACCTCATAATTATGTCGAGTTCCGATAAGTAGATTAGAAGCTATGAGGGAACAGATGAAGATACATACATACATACATAGCCAGTCAAAATCATAACCCTCCTTTGGCTTTGCCGTAGTCGGGTAAAAATTGTTGTTGAGATACATCTTTTTTTGGGGTAAAAAATCACATTTTACCGTAAAACTCAATGTAGTCTTAAAACATTGTGCTAGTGGAACTTTGAATAGTGACCATGACTGAAAAAGTAGTCCTAAAAAAAACTGCTGTGAAAAATTCGGAACTTTGACGTAACTCGGGGGTTCCTAGGTAGATATGGTCTAGAACAAGAAAATATAGCAGCGGGTTCGTTAAGGGTACTTTTTACACCCTATACTGACCCTCCACAAAATTGTATTAATCTGTCAAGCATTATGATGTATATCAAACTAACTAAGTAACTCTGTGCAAACATTATTACTGGGAAGGATAACTTTTTTGTTTGGGGCAAAACTCAATGTAACACAATCAAAATACTGCTGGTAGATGCTTTGCATAGTCGTCGGGCCATGGAGGCAATAAAAATATTGTAGTTTTTAATTTAAAAACAAGTCAATAAACAAATAACTTGCATGCTTTAACTTAATTTTCAAGACGAATGTACAAGACTTTAATGGATTTTTTATATAAAAAAGCAGAAAACCTCATGACCTAACAAAATGAACATTACAAAATATTTGTTTCATTCACAGTCGTTCTAAAAATAGTCTTCCATTACCCAAGCTCCAGCCAGACCTGTAATTAGCACATTATGACACATGGCCACTAACTGCCAGACTCACATACAAACTCCTTCGTTAAGAGCATAGACGGGCTGCGTATAATATACGTATATATAACTATTGCCGTCGCGCTGCGCTCTAGCAACCGGGCGGTATCAATATGTGAGTGCGATAGAGACAACTGCAGCTCAGAACGATTTTACCTATAAAAAACCTTGACCGATCGACGTTTCGTATTCTCCTGTTTTCTCCTCGAAACCTAAGCCAATTAAATTATATTTGGTATCAAAATTTAAAGGAAGAATAGATCTATGCCCCTATTACTTGTTTTTATTTTAAAAACTTTTCAATTTTCTTTGGTAGTCATCTGATTACGTAGGTAAAAACGGGGTATTTTTTTAGGTTTTTGGTAAGTCATATTTATTTTTGTAATACATTTTTTGAAAAAAAAAAATGACAGGGGCATGCCTTCAATAGACCTGGATTTTTATAAATAAAAACGATTACTCTAGAGGCATTATCCAGGAAGAGAATAGGGGAATACATTTGTATGGAAAAATGCAGCCCGTCTATGCTCTTAAAATATCTCACATGCTCTGACACTATACAACCTCCTTTCAGTTCCTTTGCAAAAAGTAATCTTACTCCGGTTTTATAGAAATGGCTTTTATAAAAACCTTCGTGGTAAACAAAAAAAATACCAATTGAATTTAGAACCTCCTCCTTCTTGGAAGTCGGTTAAAAAGATAACCACAGAAATAAGACGTCATCATCTATTTTACGTTTCCCAAACAATGTTGGGGTCGGCTTCCAGTCTAGAATACATGGAGCGACTGCCTATCTGACCTCCACGACCCTGTAACTGGGTAATTCGATACTCATTGGTAAGATTAGTTGTCAGACTCGCAGGCTTCTGACTAACTGTAACGACTGTCAAAGATCTACAAATTAATGACAGCCGGGAGCAAGTCCATAACATGAAGAATACCATAGACAACCTCTTCCTGCCCTTGTCCCGTTCATTTGGGGACGGCGCAATACATTTTCTTCTACCATTCGCCATTGTCAGACGTCAAGGCTACTTTTACTGCCCGTCGGGGCTGCGGATTATCGAAAGAGCATAACGCGGCCTCGGCACAAGGGCGAAGAAGGAACATGGGTTGGTTTTTAGTCAGTAGAAGTCTGACACTCCCTTCCGCTCTGCCCAAGAGCGGGGGGGTTATTTGATGATTTTCCACCCACCAAAAAAGAATTTAAAAAAGGCTACATTTACTCCTTTCCCTCCAAAAGTAATATCCTAGATGCTAGCAGAATATTTAACATCGGTTCAATTGCCAAGAAGATTAAAGTAATTTGTAACTAAAAGAAAAAGGTTTAGATACAAGTAAATTTTTCCTCACACAAAATTCATTGCTGGTTAAACCAGCTCTGTAATTTTCAAAAATAAGACATAACCAGTAATGGTAGTTGTTACCTAGATGAGATAGTTTCCGGCCAGTATGCAGGCGAAATGTCGGTCCATTCGGCGATGGCGGGCAGTGGAAGCTGTAAGCCCGCGGCGGACGGACGTGTAGCGAGTGGCAGACGATACCCGAATTGTTAGTTCGCGAGTTCGAACCCCGAGTGCGATACTGTGAACTGTGTTTTGGAAACTTAACTGTTTTTTGTACAATATTTATGTTTTGAGAGTATTTATTATTTGTTTAAAAATGTAAGTTTGATATTTTCGTGCTGAAAATTACGTGCTGAAATTTTTTGGCGAAACTTTTGGTAAGTCGTGTTTTGTTATATTTTGTGTTTAGTTAGTATTTGCGGATTATATTGTCTGATATTGGGGTTTTTATTTGAATGACTATAGTGCAGCTTTAACGTTTTACAAGGAATAAGAGTGTTTGACCTTTAAACTTCGTGAACTAGATGAAAACCTGTATTGTTGTCTCACAATTATATTTTTATAGTCTGTGCAAAATAAATAAACGTTTTACTAAAAAAATCTCGCTTTATGTATCTATATTTACAGTGATTATCTCGGAGGTTGTTAAACATAATTGAAGGTCTAAAAATAATATTTCAGAACATATTTAAAAATGTGGTAAAAATATGAATTGGAGTTGGGATTTTTATCCATATCAGATCTCCATTGCAACACGTATTTGACTAGTTTGATCATTAATTTGACCAACAGTGGAGTATTATAAAAAAATAAACCTTTTCACACCACCTGCTCGCTAAAATGTCAAATTAATAATTGCCATGCAAATGTTAAATAAAGCAAGTAATGGGCCTACTACACGCACGCACTTCCCCATGGGCTTACTTGCGCAAACTGGCTTGAACGCGGAGCACTGTGCGTGTGGTTGGGAAAACAAGCCCCGCGAAAGCCCCGCGCAAACCCCACGGCGCGGCCTGAGCGCGGCTTGAACGACTTGCTAGAAATTTTACCCGCGAGCCCGGCCTGCGCGCTTTTCTGTGCGTGTGGTTGGGCGTTCAGTGCTCACATCACACCGCAGTCGAGGCTAGTCGTCGGTCGTACGTAGTCGTCCTTCGTTAAAAAATGTCAACCTTGAGAATGTATGACCGCGACTGAGTTTTTAACTATGTATTAAATCTATGCCTGCTATATGGAAAATCAAATCGAAAGATTATTCCGGCCGTAATAAAAAGAGCTATGCCTACGCAAATCTAATAAATAAGTGCTATTTATTAGTTTGAGAAAAATTTTTATTTTTTTTTATTTTTTTCTATTTTACTCCCCTTTTTGATACTTGTATATATTTTATTATTATCTTAGTTCTGTAAATAGTAGTTTTTAAATGTTGTAAATAAATACTAATTATCATTAGTTGCTCGAAAAAAAAAAAAAATAAGATGAAAGAGGTAAGAACTGATCGTTTACATTTTAAATT